>JAOTON010000664.1:0-1200000 GCA_034440635.1 Lepas anatifera | reverse complement strand
TAATCCTGGATCCGCCTATGAGCCGAGCATCGCCATTAGCAGCAGTTCGACGCACGACTCAAAGATGAATTATTTGCTTCACGCCTGTGTAACGTCAGTCAGGCGTGGGGGAATCCTCTCTTATATCTTGAGCCCTGTTCCAGCTGTCAGCAGAGTTTTGTCAGCACCAATCAGCGGGCTGTGTTGCGCCTCCGTCACAGAACTGTAGCCTCTCCCCGGGAACTAGTTATAGAGGTTTTACGGGCTGACGGCCTGCTGTTTGTGCTGATGAAAAACGGTAAGTGCACGAAGTGGCAGTCTAATATTTTTTGATGATATTGACCCCGGGCACGCTCACCAGAGGCGCTCGTGTGCCATCAAAGATGGCCGCGAAAGAGGGATTCCGAAAGGTAAACAACGCTAGTGGGCCCCGGGAATAGCATGGTAAGCGGTGAATTATACGTGTTTTATGTCTGGTATGTGGCGGTGGCTTATAACCAGCCGCTGCGGAAGGCAGCGAGGGGCCCAAATTCGAAGAGTTTTTGGTCCCAAAGAGCAAAGTTTGTTGTCAGTATCAGGTTGAAGTTTGCTGCCCTCCCCCACTTTTTAGCCGGTGGCGACGCTTATGTTTGGAAACGCATTTTCCATTGTACATTCAAACTGGAATTTCAGACAGCTTGAAACGAATAAAGGCGTATATTTCCCGAATCATTTCAATATGGCAGTTTCCCGGGCTAAAAGGAATGCGGCCATAGGCGGATCCAGGGGATGGCAAAGTGGGCACGTGCCCCATAGGCAGATCCAGGGGGCAAAGGGAGTACGTGCCCCCCCCGCCATCGACCCTCGGCGCCCCCTGAAATGGCCACGCCCCCTGAAATTTCGCTTCCCACTCCCACCCCCACCCCCTCCCTAGGATGCGAAAGTCGGCTCCCACCGATAGGATTTTGCTCCCATCCGATTAGAGAGGCACCATGTATCTAATGTGCATATCCCTTTCTGTTGCAGAGCTTCAACATTGTTCTACGCCAAGAATACATTGTCGTACTGATAAATGGTTTCATACCTATCTATGTTGAAGCTCTAAAACGAAGCAAGCCCAACAGTTGGCAATGAAGCTCACATGAACGTGAAGCTAGCATCGCAAAGCAGCTTCTTCCGGTGAGCATGCCGTCCATACCGTGTGCGTACGCCCCTGCTTGTGCATTCACAACCCCGCAAGATGCATCATTCGACCAAGGCATTCGGTTACTAGAGATGCACGTCGGGGCCCAACACTCTGGTACTGCAGCTACCCCATCAGTCAAGACCGAGTTCAAACGAGCGGTCATCTCTGGTGGGGGACCAGGGAAGAGTGGGTCTACTTCACCACACGTTGGGAAGAGTACAAAATATATACTGGGCTTACCGAGGGACCTGGACTGGTGCCGCAGCTCCTCGAATGCTGTGATGATCAGCTCCGGCGCGATTTAACCCGCGCCACAGGGGATCTCTGACCTCGAAACAAGAAGTAGATGTCCTGGCTGCCATGCGCAAGCTGGCTGTTCAAGAGGAGGCCCCAATGATGGCACGGTTACCTATCTACCGATGTATATATATATATATATATATATATATATATATATATATATATATATATATATATATATATATA
This sequence comes from Lepas anatifera, assembly GCA_034440635.1. Classification (NCBI taxonomy): domain Eukaryota; kingdom Metazoa; phylum Arthropoda; class Thecostraca; family Lepadidae; genus Lepas; species Lepas anatifera. The sequence goes on along the minus strand of JAOTON010000664.1, from coordinate 1,198,370 downwards.
TATATATATATATATAAAAAATAAAATAAAAAATATATAACCTATCTACCGATAGGGTTTCCCCGGTCAAGAATGGCGCCCCCCGGGTAGGTGCCCCCCGATCGACAATCCTGGATCCGCCTATGATGACGGCCCAAGGATAAAGGCCTGCACCTGCTAAAAGCAGGCTCAAGGGAGTGGAAGGAGGCATAGGCGGAACTGGAGATTGCCTCACAGCGGCTTACCAGGTGGATGTGAATGGAAGTCAGATGGCTAAAAATGTCTGCAACAGACAGCAGCATTTGAGCCTATCTTCTTCCCAATTCTCAGTTTGAACTTCCATTGCTTGGACAGCACCTTATCCTGAAGAAACTTGTAAAAGCTGAGACTTGGACACTTTCTTCGGAAGGATACACACTGAGGAACGCAGCAGTTCTGATTGGATGTAGTGGTTATCCGTCTCTCCTCCATTTTCTTTGAACTTTCCAAGATTATAACAAACAAGAAAATAACGCCAGTCTTCAATATTCACGTCCACCTCACATGAACTACACTCTTTCACAGCAACGAGTTCACCACGACTGAAAGTACGCTGAAAACCTATGGAGTTCAAAAATGCGCCGGATATGAAGTAGCCACGCCAGACGTCAGTCAATCTCCTGGCGTTTCCAAAAAATCCGCCAGGTGCCAACACTTTCGATGACCGAGGCCAATTGATCCCGGGCACGCTCACCAGAGGCGCTAGTGTGCCATCCAAGATGGCCGCGAAAGAAGGCACTCCGAAAGGTAAACAACGTTAGTGGTCCCGGGAATAGCATGGTAAGCGGTGAATTATACGTGTTTTATGCCTGGTATGTGGCAACGGCTTATAACCAGCCGCTGCGGAAGGCAGTGAGGAGCCCAAATTCGAGGAGTTTTTGGTCCCAAGGAGCAAAGTTTGTAGTCAGTATCAGGTTAAAGTTTGATGCCCCACACTTTTTCCGGTGGCGACGCTTATGTTTGGAAACGCATTTTCCATCGTTCATTCAAACTGGAGTTTCAGACAGCTTGAAAGGAATAAAGGCGTATATCTACCGAATTATTTCAATATGTCAGTTTCCCCGGACTAAAAAGGAATGCAGCCATAGGCGGATCCAAGGGGACGGCAAAGTGGGCACGTGCCCCATAGGCAGATCCAGGGGGCAAAGGGAGTATGTGCCCCCCCGCCATCGACCCTCGGCGCCCCCTGAAATGGCCACGCCCCCTGAAATTTCGCTTCCCACTCCCACCCCACCCCCTCCCCAGGATGCGAAAGTCGGCTTTCACCGATAGGGTTTTGCTCCCATCCGATAGGGTTTCGCGGTCAAGAATGGCGCCTTGCCCCCGGGAAGGTGCCCCAGATCGGCAATCCTGGATCCGCCTATGATGACGGCCCAAGGATAAAGGCCTACTCCTGCTAGAAGCAGGCTCAAGGGAGTGGAAGGAGGCATAAGCGGAACTGGAGATTGCCCCAAAGCCAGCTGCAAAGTATGGCAGCAGGCCAGACGAGTCGCACCAGCCATCAAAATTCTCGCACCACCATCCTCCAAAAATTCGCACCAATCTGCCACATACCAGGGAAAATGCACCCATTCCTGCCCCTACAATGCAATGCTACCTCAATCATTAGTAATTAATTAAGGGCTTTTATAAGGCCCCTCCTGTGCTTAATAGTCATTCAGCCATTATTTGTTTATTTTAAGTGTCACTAACCTCGCAAATTCGCACCAGGTTGATAAAATTCGCAACACTCGGTCCTGTCTCCAAGGGCACTCGCACCGACAGATCTCGTCCAAAATGCCATACTTTGTACACTGGCCTCACAGCCGCTTACCAGGTGGATGTGAATGGAAGTCAGATGGCTGAAAATTTCTGCAACAGACAACAGCATTTGAGCCTATCTTCTTCCCAATTCTCAGTTTCAACTTCCGCTGCTTGGACAGCACCTTATCCTGAGGAAACTTGTGAAAGCTGAGACTTCGACACTTTCTTCGGAAGGATACACACTGAGGAACACAGCAGTTCTGATTAGATCTAATGGTTATCCGTCTCTTCTCCATTTTCTTTGAACTTTCCAAGTTTATAACAAACAAGAAAATAACGTCAGTCTTCAATATTCACGTCCACCCAACGTCACGTATAACCACACTCTTCACGCAACGAATTCACAACGACTGAAAGCACGTTAAAAAACCTGTAGAGTTCGAAAATGCGCCGGATATGAAGCAGCCGCACCAGACGTTAGTCCCTCTCCTGGCGTTTCCAAAAAAAAATCCGCCAGGTGCCAACACTTTCGATGACCGAGGCCAATAAACGTTTGAGCTCCCTTTGCTTAGCACAAACAACAGGCAATTATGGCGCTGATGTTACTTTTCTCGAGGAGAGGTTACTTAGAGGTCCGACAAAACTGTGCTGACAGCGGGACATGCTACTACACTGCCGACTCCAACTGCCAAAACTCAAAATCTGAACTATTGCAGCAGCTGCTTAGCTTTCCAGTACGACAATAGATTACTACGTTTTCTACAAATTTGTATCTTTTGGTAAGATTTCGTTCACTAGAAACTGTTTTATTAGACTTTTTGTTAACCGGAAGTAGGGTCGGTTACTGCCAGAACTAGGTGCCAAAACTCAACTCACGAAATAATGTAACAATCGCTTAGAAAAGCTTTGTGCCGGCCTATAAATAATAATTGTTAAAATTTGTATCTTTTCACGATGTTTCTTTGCATGGCAACTGTAAAATTATAGGTTAAAATTGCACTACTTTTATTACGGCGGAATAATTTTCGGTGCCGTTAGTGTTCATGCTACTGCCAAAACTCAAAATCCGAACCATTGCAACAACTACTTAGCTTTTCCGTCTGTAAATATATTTCTACCTTTTCTACAGATTTGTATCTTTTGGTGAGGTTTTGTTGGCTAGAAACTGTTTTATTAGACTTTTTATCAACCGGAAGTAGGATCTATGACTACCAGAGCTGGGTGCCAAAACTCAACTCGCGAATAAATACAAAAATCGCTTAGAAAATCTTTATACCGACCTATAAATAGTAATTTTTAAAATTTGTAGCTTTTCACGATGTTCCTTTCCAGAACAAGTGTAAAATCATAGGTAAAAATCTCACTACTTTTATTACAGTGGAATACTTTCTGTTCCTCCTGGTGTTCATGCCCGAAACCGAAAATTACATACCAGATCAGAAATAACGCAACATTTTTCCCCATATCCCAACATATCAATAATTCCCCATACCAGAAGCAGGGGCGTGCTTAAAACGTTTTGAACACAAGAAAGAACGACAGCGCATAGGCGGATTCAGGATTTCCGACGGGGGTGCCATCCGGAACAGGGGGCACCACTTTTGACCGGCAAAACGTATCATGTGAGCAGAAAATCTTATTGGTGGGTGCTGATTTTCGCAACTGGAGCGGGGATGGGAAGCTACATTTCAGGTGGGCGACATAGACCTTGCAGGGGGGCGCCGAGGGCTGATCGGGGGAGGGCGCGGGAGCTCTGCCCCCTGGATTCGCCTATGCGACAGAGGCGTGCTATAAGACTGCTGGAAATGGGTGCAGTTGGAAAAGGCGTTCAAAAGAGACTGCTGACAACGAGATGTATTCTACAGAGGCGTGCTCAGAAGGTTAGGAAAAGGGTACAGTTGGCAAAGGCGTGTCCAGGAGACTGCTAGTAGGAGCATGTAATGCAGACAGGCGTGCTCAGAGTGCTAAAAAACGATATCAGTGGCGGATCTAGCCGGTTGGTTTGGGAGGGGCAAACCAAAGTCGAAAAGCAAAAAAAACGTCGCGCCGTGAAAAATTGCGCTACAATATGCCTTTTCGGTAGGATTTTAGGAATGGAGACGAAAAAAAAAAACGTCACGGGTGAAAAATATGGGCTCAAGATACATTTTTTCCAATCCAAGCCCCAATATTTACACTGAACTTCCCTAATTCTGTTTGAAGTTGAGAGTTGAAGCACCAAAATTTTGCTTATAAGCTAAAAAGAAGTCGGGGAAAAAGGAGGTCGAACGCTTTGGGGGCAAAAACGTAGTTTTGCCCCGAGCTTTTCCGTTTGGGGGCAATTGCCTTTTGCCCCCCTGGATCCGCCACTGAACGATATATAGTACAAAAGCGATCTCAGAATGTTGGAAAAGAGTGCATTGTGGAGAGATGGTCTCAGACTGTTAGGAAGGGGTTAAAAGTGGAAAAGGCGTCTCCAGAAGACTGCTGGTGGGGGATGATTTATTCAGAGGCGTGTTCAGAATGCTGGGAAGAGGTGCAATTGGCAAAGGCGTGTCCAGATCAGTGGCGTAGCCAGAGGAGTCGTTGGGGACCACGGACCCCCTTGGGCAGATCTTATGCACTGGAAAACACGAGCATTGAACTCGAGGGCCCCTGAGCATGGTCGCACGGGACCCCCGAACTTAGTCTCAGAGGGCCCCCGGGCTTGATCTCAGGGGCCCCGGAGCTTAGTGTACGACTGCCCTCGAGCTTGATCTCAGGGGCCCCGGAGCTTAGTGTACGACTGCCCTCCGAGCTTTCTCGGGGACCCCGAGCTTAATGTCAGATTGCCCTCCAAACTTGACCTCGGGGACCCCGAGCCTGGTCTCAGTGGCCCTTGGTTGGCCTCGGGGAGTTCCCCGAGCCTGGTCTCAGGGGTACTCCGGTATCGAGGGCTCCGAAGTAACAAACATTGATCTTGGGGCCAACTGAGCTTGGTCCAGGGGGCCCCGAATTGGTCTCAGGGACCCCGAACTTGGTCTCTGGGGCCCCAAGCTTGGTCCCACGGACCTTTTCTTTTTCGTCCCACCGGCCTTTCGATCTTGGTCTCACGGGTCTTTCGATTTTGGTCTCAGGGGCCCCGAGCGTGGGGTCAGGGGTCCCTCGAGCTTGGTCTCAGGGGCCCAAGCTTGGTCTCAGGTGCCCCCCTCCCCGAGCTTTGTTTCAGGAAACCCCCGAAATTGGTCCCAGGGGACCACCGAGCTTGGTTTCAGTGGCCCGAAATTGGCCTCAGGGGCTCCCCGAGCTTGGTGTCAGGGGTCCCTCGATCATCGCTATCGAGGGCTCCGGATTATCGAACATTGTTATCGGGGGCACCTGAGCCTGGTCTCAGGGGCCCTGAGTTGGTCTCAGGGTTCTGAACTTGGTCCCAGGGACCCCAATTGGAGCCCCTGGGATCTTAGTCTTAAGATCTTAAGAAGGCCCGTTGGACCAATGTTAAGATTGGTCTCGCGGGCCTTTTGATCTTGGTCTCACGGTCTTTCGGCCTTGGTCTCAGGGAGCCCCCGAGCTTGGTCTCAGGGCCCTCAAAGATTTGTGTCAAGGGATCTCGAACTTAGTTGCAGGGGACCCCCGAGCTTGGTCTCAGAGGACCCCCAAACTTAGTCTCAGAGGACTCCCAAGCTTGGTCTTAGTGGCCTGAGCTTGATCTCAGTGGGCTCCACAAGCTTGTCCTCAGTGGCCTGAGCTTGGTCTCAGGTGGCTCCAAAGCTTGTCCTCAGTGGCCTGAGCTTGGTCTCAGGGGCTCCACAAGCTTGATCTCAGGGGCCCTCGATCATCGGTATCAAGGGCTCCGGATTATCGAACATTGATATCGGGGCCCCTGAGCTTGGTCTCAGGCGCCCTGAGTTAGTCTCAGGAACCCGAGCTTGGTCTCAGGGGCCCTGAGTTGGTCTCAGGGTTCTGAACTTGGTCCCAGGGGCCCCAATTGAAGCCCCTGGGATCTTAGTCTTAAGATCTTAGGAAGGCCCGTGGGACCAATGTTAAGATTGGTCTCACGGCCTTTCGGTCTTGGTTTCAGGAGACCCCTGAGCTTGGTCTCAGGGGCTTCAAACTCGGTGCCACGGGCCTTTTGATCTTGTTCCCACGGGATTTTCGATCGTGGTCTCACGGGCTTTTCGGTCTTGGTTTCAGGAGGCCTCCGAGCCTGGTCTCAGAGGACGCCCAAACTTTAGTCTCAGAGGACCCGAGCTTGGTCACAGTGGGCTCCACGAGCGCGGTCTCAGGGGCACTTCAATCATCGGTATCAAGGGCTCCGGATTATTGAACATTGATATCGGGTAGTGGTCTCAGGGCATTGAGTTGGTCTCAGGGCCCGAACTTGGTCCCAGGGGCCCCAAGATTGGTCCCACGGGCCTTTCGATCTTGGTCTCACGGGCCTTTCGATCTGGGTCTCATGGGCTCCCGAGCTTGGTCTCAGGGGCCCCGAGTTGGTCTAAGGGGCCCGAGCCTGGTCTCAGGGCCCCAAACCTGGTCCCACGATCCTTTCGATCTTGGTCTCACGGGCCTTTTGATCCTGGTCTCAGGGGGCCCCGAGCTTGGTCTCAGAGGATCCCCAAGCTTGGTCTCAGTGTGCCCCACAAGCATGGTCTCAGGGGCCCTTGATCATCGATATCAAGGGCTCCAGATTATCAAACGTTGATCCCGGGGGCCCTGACCTTGGTCTCAGGGGTCCTGAGTTGGTCTCAGGGACCCGTACTTGGTCCCAGGGGCCCCAAGATTCGTCACACGGGCCTTTCGATCCTGGTCTCACGGGCCTTTCGATCTTGGTCTCAGGGGCCGCGAGCTTGGTCTCAGAGGACCCCCAAGCTTGGTCTCAGTGGCCTGAGCTTGGTCTCAGTGTGCTCCACGAGCATGGTCTCAGGGGCACCTCGATCATCGGTATCAAGGTCTCCGGATTATCGAACATTGATATCAGGAGCCCCTGAGCTTGGTCTCAGGGGCCCCGAGCTTTGTCTCAGGGGCTTCAAACTTGGTGCCCCGGGCACTTTTGATCTTGGTCCCACGGGCTTTTTTATCTTGGTCTCACGGCCTTTCGGTCTTGGCATCAGGGGTTTCCGAGCTTGGTCTCAGAGCCCCCGAGTCTGGTCTCAGGGGGCTCCACGGGCCTGGTCTCAGGGGTTCCTGAACCCCAAGACTAACTTCCGGATGTCGCTGAGACTGACTCTCGGAAGCAATCTGAGACTAACTTTTGGGTGCTCCTTGAGATCTGCTCTCGGGGCTTTTTATACAAAAATGGGGGCACAGCCTGAGGATAAGTCTCAAGGGCTTAAAGTATTGTCCCTGGGGGCCTCCTGAGACCAGCACTCTGCGCATCAAGTGAGACTATCTCTCGGACCCTCAGATTAATCTCGGGGCCACCTGAAAGTAAATATTTACTCCTGAGAGAGACGCCCGTGGGACTATGGCCCCCCTGAGACCGACACTCGTGGGGAGGGACCCCTGAGACCAAATCTCAGAAGTCCCCTAAAACTGACTCTCAGGGGTCCCCTAGACTGACTCTTGCAGTTATCTGAGACTGACTCTCAGGGGACTCGCTGAAATAGACTTTCGCGGGCCCTGAGAACCATTCTCTGGGCCTCTGGGACTAGCTCGGCCCCCACTGAGACCGACTCTCAGGGCCCACTAGACCGACACTCGGGCCCCCCTGAGACCAAATCTCAGGGACCCCCTGAAATCTACTTTCGGGGGCCTTGAGACCGACTCTCAGGGCGGGGGCCCTAAAGCCGACTCGAGACGCCCTGAGAACGAATCTTCGGGGTCCCCTGAGACTGACTCTGGGGCACAGTGATCAGAGAATCATTTCCAGTGGCTCAAATTGCCCAAGGGGGAGGTCCGCAGACTCCTAGGACCCCTTGGCAATGTCACTGCATCCATACATTCGAGAGCCCTCCGGGATCAACATTTGAACGCCCCTGAAATCATTGCTTGCTCCCCCCCACCGAGACCAATACTACTGAGGCCCTTGATAGTAATGCACGGGGGCTCCTAAGACCAAGCTCAGGGTCCCACTTATATCAGGCTCGGGGACACCCTTAGGGTCATGCTCGCGCTTACCTCAGGAGTAACTCGACACCAATGTTCGGGGGCTCCCCAGATAAATATTTGGAGCCCCTCGAGACTGATGCTATGTACTCTGGAGCCCCTCGATACCGATGCTTGGGGGCCCCTGAAGCCTGGGGGCTTCTGAGACCAAACACAACATTCTGTGAGGCCAATGCGCGTGCCTCACTCGTGACGCCATCGATATCGATTGTTGGGGGTACTCCGATATCAATATTGCCCCCCCCCTTGAGATCAATGTTCGGCACTCCAGTGCCATAGCTACCGATGCTCGGGGGACCAAGCTCGGGGCCCCTGAGACAAAGACCGGGGGAAGGGCCCTGAAACCAAGTTCGGAGGATCCCTGACACCAAGTTCGGGGAACTCCTCAGATGAATCTCAGAGGGTCCCTGAGACCAAGCTCAGGGCCCCCTGAGACCAAGCTCGGGAGCCCATGAGACCAAGACCAAAAGGCCCATGAGGCCAAGATCGAAAGGCCCATGGGACCAAGATCAAAAGGCCCGTGGGACCAAGCTCGGGGCCCCTGAGACCAACTCAGGACCCATGAGACCAAGGTCAGGGGCCCCCGAGATCAATGTTCGATAATCCGGAGCCCTTGATATCGATGATCAAGGGCCCCTGAGACCATGCTCGTGAAGCACACTGAGACCAAGTCTGGGGGTCCTCTGAGACCACGCTCCGGGCCCCCTGAGACCAAGATCGAAAAGCCCGTGAGACCAAGATCGAAAGGCTCGTGGGACCAAGATCAAAAGGCCCATGGGACCAAGTGTGGGGCCCTGAGACCAAGCTCGGGCCCCTGAAACCAACTCGGGGCCCCTGAGACCAAGCTCAGGGGCCCCCTGAGACCAAGCTCGGGGGCCCTGAGACCACGCTCAGGGAACCCTGATACCAAGACCGAAAGGCCGCGAGACCAAGATCAAAAGGCCCGTGGGACCAATCTTGGGGCTTCTGAGACCAAGCTCGGGCGCTTGAGACTAACTCGTGGCGCCTGAGACCAGGCTCAGGGGCCCCGATATCAATGTTTGATAATCCGGAGCCCTTGATATCGATGATCGAGGTCCCCTGAGACCAAGCTTGTGGAGCCCCCTGAGACCAAGCCCAGGCCATTGAGGACAAGCTCGGGATCCCCTGAGACCAAGCTCAGATTGCCCCTGAAACCAAGACCGAAAGGTCCTTGAGACCAAGATTGAAAGACCCGTGGGACCAAGTTTGGGGCCCTGAGACCAAGCCGGGGCCCCTGAGAACAACTCAGGGCCCCCTGGGACCAAGATTAGCACCCCCAAGATCAATGCTGAATAATCCGAAGCCCTTGATACCGATGATCGAGGTGCCCCTGAGACCAAGCTTGTGGAGCCCACTGAAACCAAGGTCAGGCCACTAAGACCAAGCTTGGGGGTCCTCTGAGACTAAGTTTGGGGATCCTCTGAGACCAAGCTCGGGGATCCCCTGCAACTAAGTTCGGGGTCCCCTGACACCAAGCTTGGGGGCCCTGAGACCAAGCTCGGGGGCTCCCTGAGACCAAGACCGAAAGACCGTGAGACAAAGATCAAAAGGCCCGTGGGACCAATGTTAAGCGTGGTCCCACGGACCTTCTTAAGATCCTAAGACTAAGATCCCAGGGGCCCCAATTGGAGCTCCTGGGACCATGTTCAGGCCCTGAAACCAACTAGGACCCTTGAGAACACGCTCAGGGGCCCCCGATATCAATTTTCGATAATCCGGAGCCCTTGATACCGATAATCGAGGTACCCCTGAGATTACGCTCGTGGAGCCCACTGAGACCAAGCTCAGGCCACTGACACCAAGCTTGGCGGTCCTCTGACACTAAGTTTTGGGGGTCCTCTGATACCAAGCTCGGGGGCCCTGAGACCAAGCTCGGGGAACCACTGATACCAAGACCGAAAGGTCGTGAGACCAAGATCAAAAGGCCCGTGGGACTAAGTTTGGGGCCCCTGAGACCAAGCTCAAGGCCCCGGAGATCAATGTTCGATAATCCGGAGCCCTTGATATCGATGATCGAGGGGCCCTGAGCTGAGACCAAGCTTGTGAAGCCCCCTGAGACCAAGCTCAGGCCACCGGAGGACAAGCTCGGGGGTCCCCTGAGACCAGGCTCGGGGGCCCCTGAGACCATGCTCGGGGGGCTCCTGAGACCAAGATCAGGGGCCCCCAAGATCAATGTTCGATAATCCGGAGCCCTCGATAGCGATGATCGAGGGACCCCTGACACCAAGCTCGGGGAGCCCCTGAGGCCAAGTTCGAGCCACTGAAACCAAGCTTGGGGGTCCCCTGGGACCAAGTTCTGGGGTTTCCTGAAACAAAGCTCGGGATTCCCCTGAGACCAAGCTCGTGGACCCCACTGAGATCAAGCTCAGGCCACTAAGACCAAGCTTGGGGGTCCTCTGAGACTAAGTTTGGGGATCCTCTGAGACCAAGCTCGGGGGTCCCCTGCAACTAATTTCGTGGTCCCCTGACACCAAGCTTGGGGGCCCTGAGACCAAGCTCGGGGGCTCCCTGAGGCCAAGACCGAAAGACCGTGAGACAAAGATCAAAAGGCCCGTGGGAACAATGTTAAGATTGGTCCCACGGACCTTCTTAAGATCTTAAGACTAAGATCCCAGGGGCTCCAATTGGGGCCCCTAGGACCATGTTCAGGCTCCTGAGACCCACTCAGGGCCCCTGAGACCACGCTCAGGTGCCCCCGATATCAATGTTCGATAATCCGGAGCCCCTGATACCGATGATCGAGGTGCCCCTGAGACCACGCTCGGGGAGCCCACTGAGACCAAGCTCAGGCCACTGACACCAAGCTTGGGGGTCCTTTGAGACTAAGTTTTGGGGGTCCTCTGAGACCAAGCTCGGGGGTTGCTCGGGGGCACGTGAGACCAACTCGGGGCCCCCTGAGACCAAGCTCAGTTGGCCCCAAGATCAATGTTCGATACTTCGGAGCCCTCGATACCTGAGTACCTGGGCTGCCCATCCACTTCTCCATCGAAAACATCTGAACCATTTTTTGTCAGGTCACATTTAACCCTCGCCCCACCGGGGGGGCATCGATGGCCCCCCTAAGGTTTTTCCGGGATAGCAGAAAAACGACGAGGCGCAGCACCGCGGTTGAGGGGTCTACCTCTCACTGCATCATTTTCCCATCATCCCTGAAATTTTTTACCCCGGGTCACCCAAGGTCAGGTCACCAGACGAGGTCAACCAAGGTCACCTCACTTCACCTTTAGAGCTCTGTAAGAGCTACATTTCAAAGTCGATCGATTTGAAACTTCCTACACTTCATGACCCCTCCAGGGTCTACAAGGTGTATATCCGGGATTTTTTCGATTTCGTGCCCTGAGGTCAGGTCACGAGGCGACCTCTCCCATTGGAAAAGCATGGGGAAAAGCTATTTCATGATATAAAAGCCACAAAAATGATTGCAAATACTCAGACTGCTCAGAACAACGTTTTTGGACACCCTTTCACGGATCCCAGGGGTCATATTTGCCCTTTGACTTTTCCAAGGTCATCCAAGGTCACCAGAGGTCAAAAACAGTATTTTGACAATAACTTTTGACCTAATTGAGCTAGAGCGGTGAAACAAACAGCATCGTGTTTGTCGTGTCACTGGCTTTCATTTGATATACGGCAAGGTCACTTTTTGACCTTTCGTGACCTCAGGTCATATTAGGTCACGAGGTGACCTCTGGCGGTCAAACCACTAGCGGGAGGTCTTTACGTTCCACATAGCGGAAAAAGTACTGGCAATTTGCTATCAAATGTACTTTTACCAGGCCTCAATAGCTCTAATGACATAAGAGTTATGCCCAGTTTGCTTAATCATTGCATATTTGAGTGCAAATAGCCGATCTTGACCTAATTTGACCCCTGGAGGTCAAACCATTGACCTGAGCACTAAAACATGCGAGGTAATTTCTTACTGAATTCACGCAAGCTTTCTATTGCACTTTGCAGATTTGCGCTAACGCCCATATTTTCGGAGTTAGAGGGGGGCCATCGATGGCCCCCCGGTGGGGCGAAGGTGGCGCCGGACCCCCGGTGGGGCGCGGGTTAAGGTCACGAGAGGTCAAAACATGCCGTCACAGGGATAACATGTAAATTCAGTTTTCGGCCATTTCATCTGAACAAGTAAAGATAGAGCAAAACGACTTGAACTTTATGAATCCTCTCAGCAAGCCGAATCGAATGATATATAATTTGACCTTGTTAGGTCAAATCAGGGATTTGACCTGACCTGAGATCACGTCAGAGTCAAATTATGTCAAATGCATATCATTAGAACCGCAAAGCCCAGGCGAGTGTAATGCAGCTAAAATAAATGCTCTATCACCATCCGTTACTGAGTTATTCCGTAAAAACCATTTTTCCTATGTACTTCCAATGGAGAGGTCATGCCTCGCACCTGACCTTAGGTCATTGATATCAAAAATACCGGAACATATTTTAGAGAACTCGGTGGGGCCATTATGTCATATGAGTCTCTGAGTCTCAATCACATAAGTTGACCCTGTTCTGAATTATGCTATCCTAAACTTCTTTTGAGGTCGGGTCACTTGACCTGTACTGGTGACTTGACCTGAGATAACCTAACCTTAAAATTTTCACAGAAGTTGTAAAAATCATGAGGAAAAAGGTATGCCAAGTATGGCGGCGCTACGCGCCGCTGTTTTTCTGCTGTCTCCGAAAAACCCGAGGGGGCGGATACCCGCCCCCGTCAATGCGCGTGTTAAGCTCGGGGATCTCCGAGATTAAGCTCGGAGGGCAGTCGTACACTAAGCTCCGGGGCCCCTGAGATCAAGCCCGGGGGCCCTCTGAGACTAAGTTCGGGGGTCCCGTGCGACCAAGCTCAGGGGCCCTCGAGTTCAATGCTCGTGTTTTCCAGTGCACAAGATCTGCCCAGGGGGTCCGTGGTCCTCGACGACTCCTCTGGCTACGCCACTGATCTGGACACGCCTTTGCCAATTGCACCTCTTCCCAGCATTCGGAACACGCCTCTGAATAAATCATCCCCCACCAGCAGTCTTCTGGAGATGCCTTTTCTACTTGTAACCCCTTCCTAACAGTCTGAGACCACCTCTGTACAATGCGCTCTTTTCCAACACTCTGAGATCGCTTTCGTACTATATATCGTTTTTTAGCACTCTGAGCACGCCTGTCTGCATTACATGCTCCTACTAGCAGTCTCCTGGACACGCCTTTGCCAACTGTACCGTTTTCCTAACCTTCTGAGCACGCCTCTGTAGAATACATCTCGTTGCCAGCAGTCTCTTTTGAACGCCTTTTCCAACTGCAGAGACGGCGGATTCCATTTTCGAGAAGTGGTGCAAGATTTTCTGGAGGGGGCGCCTTCCTCCCCAGGGGGCGCCATCATCTCTTGGGGGCGCCTTTGCTATCCAATGGCGTTCTGCAGAAACTCCTTGGACTCGGCGTGCGAGGCCACTTGGGGTGGTTTATTTCTAATATTCCGAAAAATAGTTATTTTAGATTTCGCGTAAACTCAGTCGTATCGGATTGGCATCAGCAACAGAGTAGCATAGCCCAGGATTCTGCGATATTCATAGCCTTGTTTGCAGTTATGACCAATGATATTGCAGACACTTCCCGCAAACATACGTCACGTGTTTTTCGTTGAAGACTTCACAATATGTGTGACAGTGTCTACTACAGCAGCTGCGCAGAGGCTGCTGCAGCTTGGCCTTGACATATTGTAGCAATGGATCACACGCAATGGACTGAAATTTTCAAGTTCAAAGACAGAGTGCATGCACTTTTATAATAGACATTGAGACTGAATACCCGATTTTGTAAATTCGCGGAAATCCGAGCGACGTTGTAGCAGAAACCAGATTTATCAGGCTCACTCTCGATAAGCTTTCATATGTGCCACACCTGAAGGATTTCCGCAAAAAATGTTTCGATACGCTGAAAATACTGAAGGTGTTGACGAGGATGAGATACCGTGCAGATAGAGAAATGTTTCTCATGCTATACACGTTATACGCTTATCGCCTATATATACGTTATGCGCACGTTATACGCTCATTGTTATACGCTACGTTATAAGCTTCTTATGCTGTATAGATCACTTATTCGTCCGAAGATCGAGTACGGCTGTGTCAGAGCCGCATGACGAAATCCATGGAGCGAAGCGGATTGAGATTTCTCAAGAGGCTCTATTCTGGCCGTTTGGCGGTTCTGAAAGTTGATACCAGGGCTCTGAAATTGTGTAGGGTGATTGCCCTTTTACGCTAGACGCCCAAACTAAGGCCCCGAATTTAAATTCAAAAGAGTTTTTGAGAAATTTTGGAACAAATGTTTTCAATTTTGCATTTATCATTTTTATTTCTTAAGCGACGAACTTGAAATTTGCCTCCTTTTGAATAAGCAACAAGGCCACCTAAGAAAAAAGTTCGAACTGGTCCGACAATATTTATTACGCCAAAACGCAGGACAGCCGACTTGTAAGCTCGAAATGTCAGAAGGCACGCTTCAGTTAGTTTAAAGACAGCCACGTGGAGGCAGCTACGTCAATTTTCTTGTGCTTAGGCATAGTTTCCAGTGGAAAACGTAAAATTCTGACCTAGTTTTTGCCATTTTGCCGCAGGACTACATTTTTGCTCATTTCATTTAAATCTTAATCTCTCGCGATCTAATGCGCCGATTTGACTTTTCATTTCAAATAATGAAAGAAACATTGCTTCCGCCTGATGATATTCGGAGATGGATATCGTGATAATAAAATTCATTGTCTTATATGTATAAATATAATTTTAGTAGAAAACCATTTATTTACAGCTTTTCGGTTCAGAGCACATGTCATTCACAAGCTCAGAATTGACATGGCTGAATAGGAAAATTAATTGCAGTCATTCAATTCATTTATACTACCCACTTATCTCCAACGGCTTTCGAGTAATTCGTCCGAAAGGGTATTTCAAGGAGCTAAATTTCTCGGAACATGTTTGCTTCTCACCATGGTTTCAAGTCCTCAAAATGAATGGAAGTGGATGCAATTTGGCATAAAGCTAGCTTAGGGTCCTGGGTCGCCGATACAAGTGATTCTAGGCGAATCTAATGTTTGGTTCGTCTTCTAGAAGCAGCTTTATACCATGCCTTTTCTGTACGAACACAACACCCGGCGCCACGATCACGGCATCGTTTTGATTGCGTGATACCGGCCAGTGACCTCCTGACGGGTCACAGGTGTAGGGTTAGTGGGAGTCGGTACAGTGTGGCGCAGTGGTCTAGTGGTTAGAGGTCCTGTCTCGTTATCAGGGGTGCCCGGTTCGAATCCGTGGTTGTTTGCGGGATATTTACTATTTATTTCAAAGGAAAGAATGATGGCACTGACCTACAGGCTTATGAAGAGATACATTGAGAATGAAATATGGTTGATTTCAGCACATTGTCATGCGGCTCTCCTGCGCCGGTGGGGGGTTATCCCAGGTCGCAGACCGGGGTTGTGTATGAGGCCACTTCTTAGTCCGCGAAAAAGATTATCGATATGTCCGTCATCTCGCTATCAGAATAGTAACAGGAGCGTTCCAAGCTTCACCCATAATAAGCATGCTAGTGGAAATTAGTGAAATACCGCTACAAATGCGCAGTAAGATACTCGCTTTGCATTAAGCCATTAAAAGGAATGTGGCACCTTTAGAATGTGATTTTAACTGAGATAGCCAAGTTGTAAAGCAAATCGGAAAACCAGGTGCTCTATATATCATTTGTCTTGGAACTCGATTTTTCCGTAGAAAAAAACTAAAACCTACCCGAAATGTACCTCTCATGTACCTCTCGCCAGGCGGCCATTGTTGTGAGCTGCTAGTGTGACGACATATGCTGACATGACGATGAGCATCAGCCAATCGAAGCCCTTGAAGTGTTTCGAGTATGGCAGTGGTTGCCAGATCATGACATCATCCAGAGGCAGATATTTATTCATTTTTCTAGAGGAGTATTTTAAAAATAAAAGCATTGAGCTTGTTGTACATTTTTCAGAGAAATCATGAGTGGTTTCATTATTTTCGGCTAAAAGTACGCCTAATTACACAAAATTCCAGGATTTTACCAAGGTGCCACGTTCCCTTTAAAATAAGTCACCAACACGCCCCACATACCAAACTTTTTTTTGGCGACGCCTACCTCAGTCAGATAGACAGTGGCTCGCGTTTTGCAACCCGTCACCAGGGAGTGAGAGTCTGTGCCTGGCTGGCACAAGCTGGTATCGACAGCAATCTCGTCGAACCACATGAAGCAGCTGTTATTGAACCATAGCTCATCTCGACAGTTAACACGAACACAACCTACGCCAACAAAGCAAAAATTTGCCTCCTGAACCGACGCGCCAGTAATTTATGAACTTGCTTGCAGAGCCGTTCGAAAACCATGTCTGTTTCTATATAGACGGTTGCAAAAGAAAGTGACAATGGCACAGGGCGTGCATTTGTTGGTGACGATGTTGAGAAGTTTTCTAGTTTGCCTTACGAAGGATCCATTTTTACTTCAGAGCTGTACTCCATTTTTTTGCTGTTTGGACCAGGTGTCTAAGCTGATGGTGAGGAAGTTTGCGATTCTTACCGATTCGCTGTCTTATCTGCAGACATTGAAGCCATATTATTTCTATAATGCGTCGTCACCTTGGCAGGCCATGCTGAAGATGACTGGATCTTCTGTGTGTACTGATTAGTCCAGTAGGAAGACACAGGCAGTTTGGAAGGCTACCATCTCAGCCTGAAAACTCGAGCAGAGCGAGCCTGCTGGTCGCCTGAGCTCAGGCTGGGCTCTGTCTGGTGACTCGATGAAGACCCAGCTCCCCCGCTCGTGACCCCTCCGTGCACTGACCCGTCGGTCCACACCCATGTGGCACATTGAGTCAGGGAAGCGAAGTGGGGGAGAGCTACTCGCTTCTTCCGGACAGGTGGCGCTCCTGATGTCAGTGGGCCCACGTCTAGTTGAAATGTGACTCACTCTCCTGATACCCACAGTGGAAGACGTCGAGGAAGGAAAGACTCGATGGGGAGGGAGATGCCTGCTTGATCCCACATGTCTTTGCCCACCTGCCGCCACCCGGTCACCGAGGAGAGCCGAGAGGGCGATGTCGCCTCCGCACGTCTTCACAGAGGGTCTTCAGGCGGCAGGGTATGGAATTTCACCAGCAGTCGGGTCGCGAGTACCCTCCTTCTGGCCGCTACGCGGGGAGTCTTAACTCGGCTGGGAGTGGAGTGGATGCATCCTGTGATGATACGCGCCGACGCTCTCATTTTGCGTTCCAGCAGCTCGACATGAAATGGCGGTGTGGCGTGGAGCCACGCTGCGGCCGCTTACTCCATCGCTCCTCTCACGTAGCCAGTAGCGACGGTTCGGAGGTGCTGTTCGTGCAGCCCCCAGTTGCAGCCGGACAGTTGACGTAGGTGGGAGATGCGGGGGTGGACCTTCTCCCACAGTCTCTTACAGTGTGGACCGAAATGGAGGAGCCGATCGATGGTGACGCCAAGTAGCTGTAGGGTGTCTCCAGCAGTGACAGACTTCCCGTCGACCTTAAAATTGAAGGGATCGGCGTCTCTGGCCCACTGGGACATCACCAGTACTTGGATCTTGGCTCCTGATACCACCATTTTGTGCTGTCGGGTCCACTTCATGAGGGTGCCAGCAGCAGCTTTATTGCGCCCGGTCCTTGGCAACTTGGATGTTGTTGCCCGTGCAGAGAGCCGCCGTATCATCGGCGTACATGTAGGGGAGCATCCGGGAACGGCGCAGAGTGCGTCTACCAGCCGAGCCGCCCATACAAAATAAAACTGGCGATAAGACACTTCCTTACGGCAGGCCAGTTCGGAAAATGCGCTCACTGGAAAGCACACCATTTAGTTCCACCTGGACTCTTCGGTCCCGGAGTCACTGCCAAATCCAGGCCACCGTGCAATTTGACAGCCCCATCTACAGCAGGCGAACGCGTAGCAGGTGGTGGTCCACTACGTCGTACGCGTGCGCGAAATCAAACGCGACGAGGACGTATTTCTGCGCGGTCTGTCCATCGGGAGGGCGGCTGTGTCTCGATTTGGGCATGCACAGTGCACGCTCACCTCTTCTCTTAAATGAGTCCTGAACTTGACCTGAAGGCGATGGTTGATGGTATAAGTGGATGGTCAGTGACAAAATATACTCGTTTTATCAATCTGAATGGTCTTTTCACTTCGATCTGAACACTGCACATGATCATTAAACGCGCAAATTACAGCCAATAAACGAAAACAAGTTATCAATTTATCAAGAGAGTACTTGGACACGTTGAAACTGTTTTCTTTTTATTCTAGTAGGGCCCATTTATGTCACAAATCACACATGCCTATGGCATGATCTATTTCAGCATTCAATCACATGGCTACCGAAATTCTCTTAACACCTCCGAAATTTCACGCACAAGAGCAATTCTCCCATGCTGATGAATTGAAGAATATAGATAAAGGTCGATGGAAAATGCCCACATACTTCATTCTGTGTTTATCTTAACGTTTCAACTTCCCTTATATCTCATTGAGTCTGCCATCTGGTTCAAACATTATTTTTTAGGGGCAATTAATAATGTGGGTTAAAGTCCGGTTTGTGTTTCCTACAACTTAAAAGCTTTTCCGCTGAGATAATTTTCTTGGACAGCGCACAGGCCAGGTTCACATTCGCTGCGATTATTTTCAATGTCCTCTCACCATTATCTTACGAATCTTGGCCACGTGGAAAGGCAAAATGATGCTTATCATATTTGATATTAAAATAAACTTAACCCCTCTTCACTAATAGAAAAATCCTCAGATATATACCTTTTGTTCAGCTGTTGCATCTTCCCAAGTGTCTTGAATTTCTCCATGACCTAGTGGCAGTTACAGATTTTTCAAGAGGTGCCGAAAAAGTGTGAACTGAACTGTTTAGCAATTCATTGTTTCAAATATTACGCCAAATAGGCATCTTGCTTGGCTGGTACAAACTGTTATGGCTGGGAGGGGGTGGGATAGGACGTTGTTAAAAATACGATCCACCAAAATGACGGCAACCGAAAACCGAATACCATAGGCGCCCTTTGGGTGAAAAGTTGATGGTAAAGTGCCCATTTTGAGGCTCCGCGTTTCCCCCCACCTTACTAAAATTCTAGATCCGCCCATACGCGGATCCAGGGGGCAAAGGGGAGGGGCAGATGCAGCCCCCGATCGATCCTCGGCGCCCCCTGAAATGGTCACGGCGCCCCCTGAAAGGTCGATGGCACTCGCCTGAAGTGGCGCTTCCCACTCTCCCCCAGGGTGCGAAAATCGGTGCTCACGGATAGGATTTTACGCCCACCTGGTAGGTTTTTTCCGGTCAAAAGTGGCGCCCCCTGCTCCGGATGGCGCCCCCCGGGAAGGTGCTCCCCTCCGATTGGCAATCCTGGATCTGCCTATGGATCCGTCACTGTTCAAGAGCAAACAATTCACAGAAAAAGCAGGAAGATATCAAATTTTAGCGGGGAGTGGTGCGGCCAAGATAATTGATGATGCTAACAAATTGTTTAGTTATGTGGATAAAATAATTGGGTCACCACACGGGATTGGAAGGGGACTCCTGCCTTCTTATGAGATGGGCAGTGTGCTAAAAATATATCGTCAAGTCAATATCAAATTATCAACATTTAGTTTAATACAGTGCACTGTTCACTGCAGTGATACAAGAGTGCTCTGTGCTTTTTCTGTGGGTTTATGACACCCGGTAGGGTTCGTTTTAGCCTCAAATATGGCTTTTGTGGTATTTATTTGGCCATTTGGCCGCCCCGGTTGCTCGGTTGGTAGAGCGTCGGGCTCCGGCCCGCTGCTGAGAAGCATGCAGTGGCAGTGCATGTCCAGGCTTGAGATCGGTTCCCCTGAGACGCTCCAGCGCTCAATCGTTTGCCCGACGTAGGTCGGCTGGCAACTGACTGATGAGAGGGTGACCTGAGCGAGGCGGCCATCCCTGTGCTTTGTGGGAGGTTAAACTTTGGCTTCTAAATCAACCCTTCATTGTGGGCGTTACTCGTTCGGGTGGTGGGGTCGGGGTCTCCGTGACAAGTCCCTTGAAGACTTTAATGAGACTCAGACTCCAACAGCCGTACTGGGAAGAACTTGGACGAAATTTATAAAAAAACAAGATTTTTAGTGCAAATACAATTTGAACCTTTTGGCCTTTTCGCAAACTCGGTTTGGCCTTTTTCCGTTGAAAAAAAACCCGCAGTCCTGGGCAGCATCTCTAATCTTTAGAATATGGAATAACAAAAATTAGGAGACATTTTTTAACACTAGCACGTCTAAATTTTATTAACGCCCACCTCCAAATGGGGGTTTGATCCCCCGAAGACATTATAATGGCCAGCACAAGAAAATCTCCACCGCCCCCCTCCACTGAGTTTTCCTTAAAAAATGTTCTGCTGTCCTTTCCAGGGGGCGCCTTTTCTATCCATGGGTGCTTATTCTTTCCAGAGGGGGCGCCTTTGCTCTCGGGGGGGGCGCCTTTTGCTATCCAGGGATGCCTGTGCTAACCAGGGGGTGCATATGATAGCAAGGGGCGCCGTTGATCTTCTTCGGAGGCGTCTCTGCTGTCCAGGAGGCGCCTGCGCTATCCAGGGGCACCTATGCTATCCAGAGACCCGGATCCTTTACTCAGGGGGCGGGGGCCGCCTTTTGCTGTCCAGGGGTGCCTGTGCTAACCAGGGGCGCATATGCTATCCCGGGGTGCCGTTGCTCTTCTTTAGGGGCGTCTCTGTCGTCCAGGGGTGCCTATGCTATCCAGAGGGTGTGTTCTGTCCATGGGGCGCTTTTGGTATCAAAGGGCGTATTGCTGTTTTGGGGGCGCCTATCCTATCCTGAGGGCGCCCCTGCTGTCCAGGGAGCGCGATTGCTATTAAAGGGAGCTTATGATATCCAGAGGTGTGCCTTTGCTCTATGGGGGAGGGGGCGCCTCTTAGTGTACAGGAGTGCCTGTGCTAACCAGAGGGCGCCTATGCTATTCAGGGGCGTCGTTACTCCTCAATTGGGGGTGCCTTTTTCTGTCCAGGGGCGCTTCTGCTGTCTAGAGGTCGCCTTTGCTATCCAGAGGGGCGCTTTTACTCAAGGGGGTGGGCACCTTTTGCTGTCCAGGGTGCAGCTTTGATGTCAGGGGGCGCCATTCATATTTGAAAGTGTATTTTATTTTACACAGAGTGTACTACCCCTTCAGACAGGCGATGTGTCTGATTTTCTCTTGACCGGCCGGGGGCGCCGGCAAAATCCGGGGGTGCCACCCAAATCTGTGAGGGCCTCCCCGTACGAGGTCAAAACCAGGTGTGCAAAAATATACTATTGTACACCATCATTTTTTCAAGGTGTGCAACTGCACACCCTGTCCTGCGGAATCCGCCATCCCTGCCGCCGTTGTTCTCGGGAGGGGGGGTTTCTCTCTTATCTCTCCAGGGGCGCCTTTCTTATGAAAGGGCGCGTATGTTGTCCAGGGGGCGCCTTTTCTCTGCGGGGGGGGCGCCTTTTGCTGTCAAGGGGTGCCTGTGCTAACCAGGGGGCGCATGTGATATCTAGGAGCGCCGTTTCTCTTCTTCGGAGGCGCCTCAGCTGTCCAGGAGGCGCCTACGCTTTTCAAGGGCGCCTATGCTATCCAGAGGGGCGCCTTTACTCAAGGGGGCGCCTTTTGCTTTCCAGGGCGCAGTTTTGATGTCAAGGTGCGTCATTCATGTATGAAAATGTCTTTTTCACAGAGGATCCTACCTCTTCAGGTAGGCGGTAATTAGGCTTGATTTTCTCTGACCGGCCGGGGGCGCCGGCTGAGGCCTGGGATGGGGGGGCGCCTCCCTGGACAAAGCCAAAACAAGTGGTGCAAAAAGATACTTTTGCACCACTTGAAAAAATCGAGTGGTGCAACTGCACCACTTGCACCCTGGAATCCGCCGTCCCTGTCCAACTGCACCCCTTTCCAGAAGTCTTATAGCACGCCTCTGTCATAGAGGCGAATCCAGGGGGCAGAGATCCCGCGCCCTCCCCGATCAGTCCTCAGCGCCCCCAGCAAGGTCTATGTCGCCCCCCGGAAATGTAGCTTTTCATCCCCGCTCCGGTTGCGAAAATCATCACCCACCAATAAGATTTTGTGCTCACATGATACTTTTTGCCGGTAAAAAATGGCGCCCGCTGTTCCGGATGGCGCCCCCCGTCGTAAATCATGAATCCGTCTATGCGCTGTCGTCTTTCTTGTGTTCACAACGTTTGAAGTACTCCCCTGCTCCTGGTATGGGGAATTATTGATATGTTGGGATATGGGGAAGAATGTTGGGTTATTTCTGATCTGGTATGCAATTTTCGGTTCAGGGCATGAGCACCAAGAGCAATAGAAAGTATTCCGCTATAATAAAAGTAGTGAGGTATTCAATCTATGATTTTACTGTTTTCCTAGAAAGGAACATCGTGAAAGGTACAACTTTTAAGAATTACAACTTTTAAGCCGGCACAAAGCTTTTCTAAGCGATTGTTACATTCTTTGGTGAGTTGAGTTTTGGCACCTAGTTCTGGCAGTAACCGACCTACTTCTGGTTAACAAAAAGTCTAATAAAACAGTTTTTAATGAACAAAAACTCACCAAAAGATACAAATCAGTAGAAAACGGAGTAGTTTATTGTCAAACTGAAAACCTAACCAGTTGCTGAAATTGTTTAGATTTTGAGTTATGGCAGTTGGAGTCGGCAGTGTAGTAGCATGTCCCGCCGTCACTGGCCCGGGCTTTGCTTTGAGCGCCACTTCTGTCAAAACCGAGAGAGTTGTTCAAACGCCGGTAAGGCCAGGAGTAAACAAATTCATATCAAACTGTTTTTATTTAAACATCAGGGGCTATATTGCTTTGCTTCGAATGAAGATTAGGTAAAGTGATGATGATTTAACGATAAAGTTACACACTGAAAAGTGAGGTCACCAATGGCTTCAAATACACAAATGACACAAATACACCTTCTTTCAAATGGCTCTTCAACGGCAGATGATGATACATTTGGGTTTGATTTTAAATATTTTATACATGAATCATCATTCCTTGGCTATGGTAATCGAATGAAGGCCAAGGAGCAAAATCAAAATATTTTCCTTAGAAAATCTGCCGTGAATCAGGCAGTGTCCATGGGCTTGTTCCAGCGCCTCCTTAGAAAAAAGAAGAGAGTAGCTTGGAGTAAGGCGGAGCAGGCGCAAAAACCGGTGTCCGCTGGACCGATTTGGGATAAGATTGGATGAGGTATCAGCTGATTGCGCCTGATCAGCGCCAATATAATATTGCCCAGCGTTTTATAATATTGCCCAGCGTAATCATGCCGGCCGGCCTTAGGATTTTAGGGTGCACACCCATTGTACTATTTGTTTTTTACTGTTTTAGTGTTTTTATCGTGTGTGCTCTCGCAATACATGTATGGAAGTAATATGGCAGGCGTGGCGCAGCTAAGAAACTAATCGAATTTGATTAAGGCCTCTGATACTCATTTAATGTATTGTAGTGAAGTGCAATACAGAAAAACAACGTAATCAAAACCCTTAGCTGTCCACAAATGTCGTTTCTCACTGTAATAAAACTTATGTTAGTTTCTCAATTGAAATTTGTCGCCACAATTGAGCTCCTCCAACCTCCTCTGAAAAACCACCTTTCGTTTGAGAGGAGGTTGGATTAGATTTGAGATTAGCTTTGGCGAGCTTGGAGGAAGTTTAAGGAGGCGCTGGACCCGGCGAGAGGAAGTTGGAGAAGCTTTGAGGAGGTTGGAGCAAGTTTGAGGAGGCGCTGGAACAGGCCCATGTGTTCCAAATCTTATATGAATACTTAATAAAGGTTTTGAACTGAGTCACAATATTGCAACTTCTGAATTTTTCCACCCACTGATAATATTTTCCAATATGAATTTTACACTCAGCACCCTAGCACATAACCAATTTTGGGACACTGGAATCAGGTGACAACTAATGATTTTTAGGGCTTATCTACAAATAACTATAATGGGATATGTAACACACCACATACACACATACACATAAACTGAGGGGGAAACAGGTCTACGAACAACTAATTATTTTTGGGGCTTATCTACGAACAATTACAATGTGATACAAAACACACCGTCACACATGTACACACGGACACACAGTCACATGGGGAGAACAGCCCGCTCATGAATCTTGATCACACTTCACCACAGGCATAGCCAAGGGGGCGGCAGTGTGCACCTACATCTACCCGTCCAACTGCAAAAAATGCATAAGCTCACAAATAAGGTGGTCCATACTTCCCTGTAAAGTGTTCCTTCATGTTGTTGCTATGAAATAAGACAGAAATCAAGGTCTAGCATGCACTTCAGTGAGCTTAGTTCACACTTAAACAATGCATACCCAATGTGCACTTCCCTCAGCCAGCGCCATTAACTATAAAGAAAATTGTGAAATTTAATTGTGGGGAATACAGAAAGTCAGATGTTGTAGAAAAAAAATCCATTGATTTGAACTATATTTTGATTAACAATTTATTTCCAGAAAATTAAAATAAACTATCTTCTTTAAAAAGGTCTGTAAATTTAAATGTAATTTAGTGATGAGAATTAACAAATGCCTCAATGTGACAGGAACCATTCTCACGAAAATGCATGTGGGACCCAAATTTTTTTCTTCAGATTTGAATCACTAGCAGATTGAGAGGGGGCCAAGGTCCCCTCAAAATGGAAAAATTCTGGCTGATTTTTCTCAAAGAAACAATATGATTTTTACGGTTTTAACCCACTTACCCACCCCCCACCTGCTTCCTCAAACGGCACTCCTGCATCCTAATCTAACCTAACCTAAGCATGTCTCAATTTAGCAAGCCGGCCTGCGGCGCACCGAGCCTCTGGCTCTTTATTAACCTAGCCTGTGGCGCTGACAATCGTCTTCGTCAGCCTCAGTTTTGCCGCTGGCAAAGGCTGGGCCTCCTCAGGACTCATATCTGTGCGCTCTGCGCACATGCTGTCCTGATTCACAAATAAAGTTTATGCAAATTTGGTACGCTTTCACCAATGGTTTCCATGAGCTGACTGACCATCAGCTGCCATTGTCTTTCATCATTTCCGGTGTTATTGTTTATTTACGCCGATGGACGGCGCGCGATTACGACGTTCAGGTTAACCTTCGCCCGGGTGGAGGGTCTTTTTAGACCCCCGGGGTTTTTCTGAATTGACCAAAAAACGGCCGCGCGCAGCACCGCCGAACTTAGTCTAGGTGTTTCTTCATCATTTTTACATCTTTCCTGAAAATTTTACCTCAAGGTCATATCAGGTCAGGTCACCAGTCCAGGTGAAGTGACCTCACCTAAAAAATGCTTAGGACCGCATAACTAAAAGAAGGGTTAATCGATCAAGTTGAAACTCATACCACATATTGGGCCCACCAGGAGCTACAACATTTGTTCTGGGATTTTTGCTATTGGTGACCTAAGGTCATGTGCAGAGCATGATCTCCCTATTGTAAATACATGGGGAAAATCACGAAATGAGCTTTTCTCAGTAAGTATGGATGGAATCAACTTCAAACATCGGTTACAACTTGCTGTTAGCACATTTCTGAAGTTGGTGCCAAACATTTTGACATGTGACCCTTAAAAGGTCACCTTAGGTCCAATTAACATTTTTTGGTGGTTTACTCTATAAATTTTGAATTAACTAAGATAAAACTTATTTTGTCACCAAAGTGTTTGTATAGTCACTGCAACTCAAATGATATACATCATGACTATACTAGGTCAAGTTGGGTCAGACCGTTGACTTGGGTCGGGTCAAATTCTGAAATTTGACCTGGCATAGCAATATTATATATTCTCTGTTTGGTTCATGGCTTTGGTGAACGCTATTATTGAAAGTTTTAGTGCTACGCAAAGCCAAAGGTTGTATTTGTTATACGACCGGTTTCGGGGCTATCTCGGTCCCATTATCAAGTAAAAAAGAACAAGATAAAATCACACACACTACATAGTTATATAAAACGCATTTCAGTAAACTCGATGGAACATGGAACAATCTTTGTCGTGCTACTAGTTGTTTAAATATTCGACATCATGACACGTGAGTGTTTTCCTCCATGGTCCTCATTGTCGCTTGAGTAGGTCGAGCCAGCCTTGGTACAAACGTATTGCTATATTTCGTTTAGTTTTTCCTGCTGTTGTTTGAATTTGGATGGCTTAATTTGGCGTTGTTTGTTCTGGATCGAAAGATCACTGGCGTCCCAATCAATAGTGCCGGTTTCGTACGAATTTCGGCGGGCTTCGCTGTCGGTCGGTTAGGTCATCTCCTCAGGGCTTTAGAGACTTTGGTGTTCAGCAGTCCATTTCACCACATCATTCTCCCGATTTCTCCTATATAAATTTTCGCAATCCGTGCACTCCATTTGGAGATGGGGCCAGGTTCTCCAAAGAAATTTGTCCTGGTTTAACCAAAAGTTGCCTGAGAGTTTTTTGCGGCTTAAAGGACGTTCTAATCTTGTATTTTGCGCATAATCTTCTTATCTGTTCCGATGTTCCTTCTTGATGTGGTATTACAAGGGTCTTCATTCGTTCTTCAGCTTTGGTGGCTTGGGTGTCTGGTTTTTCATGGTTAGGTCCATTGCATCTCTTAACTCTCTTGATTTGCGAGTTCACGAACTCTTCTGGATAGTTATTATCCTCCAGCATAGATCTGATGTGTTTGAGCTCTTTCTCACGTGCTGTCACCTCTTTGCAAACGTTGAAAGCCCGCTGGGCTAACGTTTGCACGACCGTTCTTTTGTGAGCCTGTGGACGGTGGCTCAGGTAGTTAAAGTATTGACCGCTTGTAGTTGTTTTGTAGTAAACGTCCGTTGTAATGCGTCCTTCCGGTGAACGGGATAGAGTCATGTCCAAGAAGGACAGCTTTCCTTCCTTTTCCGTTTCCACCGTGAACTTTATGGATGGATGAAAGGAGTTCAGGTGTTTAAGAAAAGGTTCGATATCTCCAGCGGGCATCGAAGCGAGTATGTCATCCATATATCGATGCCAGATTTAAGGTGGTTTTGGATAGGACATGATGGCTTCTCCTTCCAGATGTTCCATGAAGATATTTGCTACCGCCGGAGCCACTGGAGAACCCATCGGAGCCCCAAACAATTGTTGGAACAATTTTCCGTTGAACTGGAAAAACGTAGTTCTGAGGATGAAGTTCAACAGGCTTGAAATATCACCAGGTGTCAATGTAGTTCGTTCCGCGAGAGTCTCGTCGTTTTCCAGAGCGCTCTGTACCTGGGATGTTACCACATCGAGAGGGACACTTGTGAACAGAGTAGACGCATCGAATGATACCAGTATATGATTTTCTGGGACCGTTGTGTAGCGGAGAATGGCTGAGAGTTCCTTGGAGTTTACTACGTGTCTGTGAGACTGTCCGATCAATGGGGACAGTAGGTCGCTGATGTGCCTTGCTGCAGCATAGGTGGAAGAGCCAACAGCTGATATGATTGGCCGGAGAGGTGAGTCAGGTTTATGTATTTTTGGCAGTCCATAAAATCTGGGAAGAGTTGCCGAGCCTTTACTTCCTGGGTGTAGCCTCCAATACGTTTTGTCGTCCATGCGTCTCGTTTTCTTCAGTCGTTTCAGTTGGTCAATCAGTTTTGTATTCACGCTGTTGGTAGGGTCAGCTTTGACTTGTTTGTATGTTTGCTCATCCGAGAGAAGAGTAGTGGCCTTTTCGATGTATGCGGTTTTATCAATGACACAAACTTTACGTCCTTTGTCCGCTGGAAGGATAAGAATGTTTTCATTGTCTGGCAATTATTTCAATCCTTGCCACTCATCTCATGACACGTTCGTTTTCATATTCGGTGGATGGGTCAATATCCTGTGTGTCTCGATTCGTAGTTGATCTGCTTCAGTTTTGGGGATTTGGTCGCATACTGCTTCTATCTCTAGGATGAAATCTCATCAGTGGTGTCTTTTTGGGTGTGATCGCAAAATTAAGTCCCTTGTTCAGTAGGAAGATATCTGTGCTGGAGTTAGCGCGGCACTTGATGAGTTCACGGTCCACTCTTCTCCTGCATGCTCTGGAGCCGATGTTCCTATATTGAGTGTGGCCATATTTTTGTTCGGGGCTGCGACTTCCCGGTTGATACCCAACTGTCTGCTTGAGAGAGTCTCGAATTTCTTCTTTTGCTAGTACTCGACTGTTTTTTTAATGTTACGTTGTACTGTTTATCTAAAAATTCTTTGGCTTTATAACCAAGTAGTGTCTGAGTCTTCTTGTAGTTTTTCCTTGATAATGTTTTCGAGTTGGTCCTCATGTTTTAATACTTTCGGTCGTATAACAAATACAACCTTTGGCTTTGCGTAGCACTAAAACTTTCAATAATATTATAGATCATTCGATTCGTATTGACGAGAGGATTGCAATGGTGCATCAACTATGGCTGTATCTTGTTTGGTTTGGAAGTTATTAGCGAAAAAGGAAACGCCCTTATGCATAGGTGGCTATGGACATTCCCAACAATATGCCCAATATTCAGTGACCTGTAGCTCCCTAGGCTTTGACCTGACACGAAAATGAATGCCAGTGTAATGAAAGAGCAACTCAAGAGCTTTCGAATGGTGTTGAAAAATATTTCTAGCTACCATAGTTTCTGAAATATATGAGGTTTTCTTAGTACACCTCATATTAGCGATTTTGACATATTTTGACCTCTGGTGACCTTGATATTGACCTGACAAGAAAAATGACCGAAGTATTTTCTATATCATTCTTGAAGCGTTTTCGATTGCTGTTTTGCACTTTTTTCTAGCTCTCTTAGTTTTTGAGATCGTGGGGGTCTTTTTTAGCCCCCCCCACCAGGGCGAAGGTGGCTCGTACCCGCCACCGGGGCAAGGGTTAAGTAAGTGTTGAAAATCGGGGTTTAAGTGGGAGTGGCGCTACGGGACCTCGTTGAATAGAAAGAGGGTGTCTTGCTGATTCCAAAAGTGTATCATTTCTATAGAAAATCTTTCGGAAAAGTGAATGTCTTATTTGAGATTAGCTGGCGGCAGGGACAGCTCCCCCGCCCTCTGAGGGCCTGAAGGGCCCTCTGAGGACATGGGCAACTTATTCAAAATAAAATATTTTGAATAAGTTGACTTCCCTTTGTCCAAAGGGAATACCCTGAGTGCGCCTCTGTGCTTCAGAGCAACTCCCGCTGTATTCTTACAATTTGGCAGCCTGTCTGCCTGGAAGTATTTGATGCACTGTTACAGTTCTTTCCATTTTGCGTTCTCTGGCTACACCTTGGACGAAAAGAAGTGGAACAAAAAACAAATTGTGCATATTGACTGGGATGATCACAAGCAACTGAAACCCTAGCTCAGTTGCTTGTGATACTCCACAATGATGTTGTCGCCCGACAAAGATCTTACATCCTGGTTTCTTTTCTTCAATTTATTCCTGAGCAACAATGTTCTTCATAAAGCATCGTTTCCAGATGTTCCTAATAACGGTCAAATACACACAGGTTCGACAAAGGCACAGTGCCATACCAGCCATTGATAAAGAATCGTCAAATGGTTCAAAATATCTGATAAGAACTTTTATACACTTCCTACCAGAAAATGAGTTCCAAAAAAAACTATTAAGTTGATGAAAAAGCCAAATATGTCAATCTATGGCTGCGGGCTTCGAGCTCGGCACACAAATCGGAAGACAACCGGAGGCAGTAGGTCAGCTGGGCAATTTGGTACCTGATTTCATCCACCCCATTGGAGGGGAACACCCGGCAACTGCGGAGCTCGACCTCAGCCGCCCTGCTGGTTACAAGGCGACTGAGCAGGTTGACTTCAGTCACTCCGCCAAAGAGACACACGAGGATCACTATCTGCTGTTGTAGTTGTGAAATGTACTTGTATTGGGCGAGCAACCTGTTATTGAGCTTTTGACTTTTCTTCGAGCCTTTGGCATGCTCCGTGACGCACGTGAAAGCGTTTCCGGTCGTAGGTATCGGTGCTTCGGTAGAACGCTAGGTCAAACAACGAAAAACCGGCTCAACATGTAGACGACGCCAGCCGCATCTGCTCCAAAACAACCCGTTTACGGGCTGCCATCTATGTATTAGCTCCCAAATTCGCCGAGACCGACGCATCCAGTGCCACCTGTGAGTGGTACGGTGGCCCAGGCGACAGGCGGCTACCGCTGGTTTACGGCCCTAGACGCCGAGTGGGCTATTTCCAGATGAGTATCCTCCCCCAGTGCCAGGACATACTCTGTTTCATCACGCCGAGTAACGCGTTAAGTTTCGGAGAGTTCCGATGGGCCTGGTGTCGTCTGGTGCCGTGTATAGCAGGAGGGGTGATGAGGCGCTGCGTGACGCGGACCAGCCGCACTGCACACGTGACCCGTCAGTCATCTATCTTCCCTGGGCCACAAACTGTACTTGAAACCGTAGACGTATGTTTGCATCTAATAATGCACGAGAGAAAAAAACACATCCAGAACACGGGGAAAAAGAGGAGTTAGCTGTACAACCTTCAAACACCTCTCTCTCTCTCTAACTGTATCCCCCATTACGACTATCCATTTTCATAACATGGGAGTTTTTAATCGAATTGGGGATTTGTTTGGGAACGGAGGACGCTGAATAATGGAAAGGGAGATAAAGGGCGTGATTTGTCTCGCATTAATTCAATAATTTCCCTATCCGCTGGTGTCGCGAATTTACCGCTGCCATCGACGCGGGCGAGTAGGGTGTTCAGAGAAGCAAGGCGCCATCGCATCGTAGGGCTCGGGTTCGCGCGCTCGCGACGGACGGCGACGGGGGCGGGCGGGGGCGACACGACGACGCAGTGATCCACCAGACACACATCGTAGCTAAGGCCCTGAACAACCACGCGCAGAGTGGTTCAGATGGTCGATGCGATCGCTATTGCGCAGTCATTTCAATCGCTTGTGTTCGCTACCTTCGTCACTCGGATGTACGCCACCGGACGCCGTGCCCATCGCTTCTGAGCTCGTCGCCCTTGTCGCTCAAATGATCGCCACTGTATCGCCACATCCATCGCCCCTGTGCTCGCTATGGAATCGTCCGGTTACTCGCTTTTAGATAAACTGGCCATGAGAAGGAGTCGCTAGAGAGAAAAAGGAAACAACAAACGGTTAGGATACATCCGAGTGAAATAAGGCGGAAGGCAGTAGCAGGCTGCTTTTTCAAGGAATGGGTTAACAGCGTTGACAGTTTGACTTCCGACGCATTTCAAACGGGTGTTAAGCAGGTACGACAGGTGGCAGGCAGTACGACACTAGAAATTTCTACCTTACTTTCTAGTCAAAAATACAGTAGATACCAGTCACTCATGGGAGAGTCGGAGCCTTCTCCAGCCAGCCACGTACCAGAAAAGCTATTTGAACAGCAGTAGTGACGGAAAATATGACATTTTAAGTAGCGACACTTGTTTCCAGCCGAGAGTTCAATTAAAAACAAGCATTGCGAAATTAAGTATAAATGTCTGTCCGGAGTGTGCGGCCGGTCAGCTAACACCCTTATCCTCGCAGAAGCTGGCTGGTCGATAAGCGCCACCTATCTTGAGCCTGCACTCGAGAGTCAACATCAGGCTTTACAAGGAGCAGCGGTACCATAGTATGGAAAACTTAGCTTAGTACAGTGTAACAAGTTAAGCTTGGTACAATAGCAGTGACAGCAAAGAAACCAATGGGCTAAGCACTTATGACTACTTCTCAAAAGATACCTCCAGTGGAAAAAACCACCACATAGTGTTTAAAACACAGCAGATTCTGACATGCGGGCAGCTACCCAGCACACACGTCCCCAGTGACGCCGAGCGACGAGCGCCAATGGTTGATTCAACACCAGACGACACACATGGCTCTAGACTTCAATAGAGCCGCAAGGATAGCGAAGTGAAAACAGTGGCAGACAATATTAGCTAACATCCTAAACATCTCTATGGAGCCAGTAACAGGTGGCACAGTTTATAAATAGCGTCATTATGATAGCCAGGGCTAAACATGAGCACGAATTACGCGACCAGACTCTAATAGTACAGTCGCTGATGAGTAGTTGTCCCACATATCCCCTGTGCCCACAATATACAGATGGCACCGCAGATCACACATCACAGCGCAGACAATGACGCAGATTAATCCAGTCGCCAGGTGACGCAGGCCAGGTCACCCCCAACCCTCGGCGCCGTGTATGGCCGGGCAGCATATGCACAAGTCACTCAGGAGGCCTCAGGAACGACATGCAAGCGTGGTTTCTGGACATGTCAAATAACTAGCTCGGTGATTCATCAACTGAGTCAATGGCCAGACACAACGACAAATAGCTCGCAGATACATCGAGCAAGTGGGTGGAGACGCCTCAAAAACCTCCGTCGTCAGCCACTCGGGAAAACTAGACTGACAATAAGATGCATATTTCCGGTTTACCGGACCTCAGCGCACACTAGACGCCACATCTAATTGAAGGGCCGAAAAGTGCAGCAATGAAGCACTCTTAACAGGGCAATAGGTACAAATAACATTATCGGAGGTAAGCGCTGACTTCTGTGAAGAATTAAGGTCAGAGCAGTCCAATAATGGCTGGAAGATAGCCACCCCTGTGATCAGCGCACACAAGACGCAAGTGCTGTCCCGGCGCAAACATCACACTGCAGTCAGTGCAGGCGGAGGCGCCAGACAAGCAGGCCGCATCATCGGCCGCTCGCTCTGACCCGCTCTGCCCCCAGATCAGTGAAAGGACCGCAGCTCCAGCACGCCGCCCCGCTGCGACGTCACCGCCCCCTCGGAATCCAGATGCCTCGAGTGGACCTCGGAGGCGCGGCTCCCCGCCACCGCGACTCCAGAGCGCTGGCCGCGGGAGACGAACCGTGGAAGGTCTGCGCCAGCCAGAGCAGCCTCTCCATCGCCCTCCATCGACATCCGCCACGCTCAGCGAGATGTCAGGCCCGCGTCGCCTCGACATGCATCTCGACGACATCCAGCCCAGATATGTAGATGTCGCTTCAGCAGCCTGCCGTTCCACCAACTCTCCTTGGCGACCAAGCTCCAGGAAGTCGGGCCCATCTCGGTTCCACCGATGCAGATCTCCAGGCGGCCAGGTCACTCCCCGGGACGCACCCCAGTCGTACACACATGTTGCGCCAGGGGCCGGCGCCGATGAAGTAGGTAGGCGTCCAGCGGCGGCGGCACCGGAACCGGTCCCTCGGGCTCCCCAGCCGGTAGTAGAGGAGGGCGCGGGTCATCATCGCGCAGCTGCACAGCCAGCTCCTCCGGCCCGGACGTCTGCGCCGCACTCCGTCTGGGCAGCGCCCCCGCTCCCTCCGGCTCGCCTCCGGCCCGCAGGACGGGCCGCAGACGCCGCCGTCGACTCAACGCCAGCAGCTCCCGGTGAGCGCCTCCATGTTGCTGGCCGACAGCTGCGGCCCTCTTCCAGGAAGCGCCGCTCCGGTGCCAACAGCTTCTTCTTGAAGATGAAGGTTGTAAGTTAGGACTTGCATAGATGTCGGGGAGATTTGAGCGTTAGGACCAGCAGCACGTTCTCGTAGATTTCCAGTCGGTCAGGATAGCTGTGGCCCGCACTGCCCGCAAATTTAAAGTAAGAAGAGCGAGGAATGCCCACAAGCACCTGGAACCTACCCCGGTGATGGGCTTCCTGCTCAGACGCCTGAAAATTATACTTTCTTAACTAAGAGTAAGTTCCAGCACAATTGCGTGTGATGCTCCCCAGATTTGGCCTGACATACAGCGACGTGTCCGAGGTGCATCGAGCACCTACTCCGGGAATGTCCTGCCCACCGGGGCCCCCATCAAATGAGGTGGGGAACCCTCACGATCCCAACACATTTTGTAGAGCGATGCCCACACCCTGTGGGCGAAGTGGGGAGGATCGCCCAGAACCCTCCTTGAAGGTAGCCGACAAAGCAGAAGTAGAGCACTAACGGAGGAGTTCTGAATGACCGGCTATAGCAGCAGCCTCTGGGCACACAATGACTATCGTCCCGATTCGCAGCAGCCGGTCGATTGAAAGGCAGCTGGCACCGGAATACGCTGGACCTGTGATTGCATCACGTCACACTTCTCTTCCTGTGACTGCCATCCGCTCGCTCGTCTCAAAACTCACCCCATCCTTTGTTGATGCAACTCCTCTCCCCGGTATAACCATTCTCACTGCATGCTTAATGATTGGTGTTTCGCAAACTCCAAGTACCAAGCCTCTTCTTTGGATAGGAGAAGCGTTATTGATGCTACCTACTTTATTGTGTCCCTAGACACCCGTCTTGCAAGTGGTTGTAACCGTTTTAATTTCACCTTTTCAGCTGAAGTTTTCAGCGGTACCGGGGGAGCATTGGTTTGTGAGTGTTGACGTCTGGAGTGGCTGGTGTCACCATGACCAGCTATCTTTGTCGTAATGCGCTCCTGAAGGGGGTGGCTGCTACCTACCTGGTGGCCTTCATGTCGCTCTACATGCAGATACCAGGTAAGCGCGGCATTCCGCCGCTGCAGGTACTGTGCCAACACTGTTTGTTCCGCGGAATGTAGATCAGGTGCAGTGTGCAGTACACTGTCTATTCTGTCACATCCCTGTCATCTTCGCACTGCTGCTGAGTACCTCTCATCTCTTTACTGCCGCTCAATACCTCTCTTTATACTTGCCCAGTCTGTTTCCATCTCGTGGGGGTAGATGCTCGAGAAGGTCCTTTGTACCAGCTAGGTGCACTTTAGCTTGACAAACCTCATAACCTACGTAGACCGGCATATTTAGTTTTGTTGTCATTCATAAAGCAGCGTAGTAAAACGCTTTTTGAGCGATATCTTGTTACAAGACTAGCAAGAAAGCTATCAGTAGATAAGGTCTATTTTCTCACATTTATTATGACCAGTATACTGAAAATTTTTGCTAGATTTGAAACCAGACGGAGCCTAGCTACCTTCAGCAGTTTTGCTTTTCAAACTTTCCCAGGTGGGAAGCTGTCGTGCTTTGCCTCAGCTACTTTTCGGCAGCCGAATACATCGGACCTGCAGTCGTGAACCGCTCTAGGGAGCCGATGTCTCTGCCCTTCCCAGTTATTAGACAACTCCAGCAAACATCTGACGTTGCAGGTCTATACGGCGCGGCCGGAGTATTACCAGCTCACGCCCAGTCAGCTGACTCCTCCGCCGGCGTGTCCGCTGTCTTCTGGCTGCGGGCACAGCTGGGTCTGAACACTCAGCACACGCTGGAGCTGCTGGCGCTGGTGGGCGCTGCGCTGGCGCTGCTAGCGTGAGTAATTCTAGCGGGGTCTGAACACGCTTTCTGATGTGTAAGTTATTATGCCCTGAAATCTAATGGTGATAAGTGGACAGAAGAGACCGGTGGTTTGGAGCCATTTGATTCCAAAGCTTATGTCTGTTCATGCTCAGTTTGTTTTTTCATTTGTTTTCTTACAATATATAATTGTATTTAAGGAGGAATATTGAAATGTACCTGATCAAATCCATTAAGAAATAAATCCACCTGGACAATAGATAAATGATAATGCGAAGTCAAAAATGAACAGACGTTCAAGTCAACGGACCAATACACACTCAATTCCGAGGAAATAAGGGTGCAAAACATCTGGACGAATGTGTGTGCTGAGTGGGCGGCTGTCGGCCCGCCCGGACATCAGCTCCGACGCCCCTGTGGTCGGCAGCGTGCTGCTGGAGCTGTTCCGGACCACGCTGGTGTACGTCACGCTGCTGGTGACCTACGGCCTCCTGGTGCAGACCGGCCAGCTCTTCCTGTCGCACCAGTGGTGAGCTATCGCTACCGACTGTCGTACAGTGGTGAGCTATCGCTGCCAACTGTGGTACAGCGGTAAGTTATCGCTACCGACTGTCGCACAGTGGTGAGCTATCGCTGCCGACTGTCGTACAGTGGTGAGCTATCGCTGCCAACTGTCGTACAGTGGTGAGCTATCGCTACCGACTGTCGTCCAGTGGTGAGCTATCGCTGCCGACTGTCGTACAGTGGTGAGCTATCGCTACCGACTGTCGTACAGTGGTGAGCTATCGCTGCCGACTGTCGTCCAGTGGTGAGCTATCGCTGCCAACTGTCGTACAGTGGTGAGCTATCGCTGCCAACTGTCGTCCAGTGGTGAGCTATCGCTGCCGACTGTCGTACAGTGGTGAGCTATCGCTGCCAACTGTCGTACAGTGGTGAGCTATCGCTACCGACTGTGGTACAGCGGTGAGTTATCGCTGCCAACTGTGGTACATCGGTGAGCTATCGCTGCCCACTGTCGTACAGTGGTGAGCTATCGCTGCCAACTGTCGTACAGTGGTGAGCTATCGCTGCCGACTGTCGTACAGTGGTGAGCTATCGCTGCCAACTGTGGTACAGCGGTGAGCTATCGCTGCCCACTGTCGTACAGTGGTGAGCTATCGCTGCCAACTCTCGTACAGTGGTGAGCTATCGCTGCCGACTGTCGTACAGTGGTGAGCTATCGCTGCCAACTGTCGTACAGTGGTGAGCTATCGCTGCCGACTGTTGTCTAGTGTGAGCTATTACTGCCGACTGATGTCTAGGGTGAGCTGAGCTCATAATCGCCCTGTTTGTGGTGGCTGTTTAGGACGATAATTATCTCCGGCATTCCTGGTGGATTGCGTTTTGGGTTATTTTCTAGTCCTTTATTGACTCTTATGAATGTCTAGTGTATACTTTGCAGTCACTTGTTGTCTTGCATTCATAAGCCGGGGCTTGGCTCGTGCTTGTGGGCAGATTTATGTTGTATAATTTGTCTTTTAGCTAAGATCCTTTTACATTGGTCGGTGTATCAATATTTTTGACGAATCACATGGCTGATCGGTAAGTTTTGGTGGTTTTATATCTGTTTTTGGGGCTACCTCTATGTTCCATGAGATTTATCGACCATTCAGTGTTGTGGGCTCTGAGCTATCGTGCTCGATGATTTAAAAGCTCTCGAAAGATTTATTTGGTAGCCATGATCAGCTGCTGGTAAATCTGACCCATATATTTCTTATGTTCATTTGTAGACGGTCCAGAGTGTTGCGAGTGTGTAGGCCGAGTATCATTGCCGAATACCCTCCACTTCAACTCCGATTCCGTAAGACCAGTCCTTAAGTAGGCGTGTTAAAACTGGC
Organism: Lepas anatifera; assembly: GCA_034440635.1. NCBI lineage: Eukaryota > Metazoa > Arthropoda > Thecostraca > Lepadidae > Lepas > Lepas anatifera. Next base: position 1,161,403 of record JAOTON010000664.1, on the reverse strand, counting down.
ATGCTGTATTTGATGGCATCGGACGAACAGTCATCGCCCCAACGGTGACTCCATAACTAATTCTGGTCGAGGGACAAATGTCCTGCCCTGGTGAAAGTACAATATTTTCACCAAAAAGCACAACAGTCAAAACTAACCATGGAAACATACTAGCGAAAAACATAATTATACATAAAACACCGACAGGAAATCCATGTATGACGGCGATACCAGAAAAAACTATAGGAGCTCAAACTCATAACAAGTTCGAATCTACCGCAGGTGAAACCTCAATCCAGAGAGATAAAGGCACAACACCGAACAAGATTTAGATACTATCAGAAGTTACTTTAAATTATTTCAATTATCAATTTAAACACTTTCAACTTAGTTCAACTCACGTTCCGGTTGAAGAAATGATGCACGGATAGACGACACGCAGGTCCGTCTCGCTCACAGTCTCGACAGGAAATGAAAGTGCTTTAAGACACTTAACCTGAAGGGTTCTGGTGTATCTGGACGGGAAATGAGCCCTGGTTCACCGCATAACCCGGCACCGGAAAATGATTGCAATTGCACCAACAGACACGGCGCCGCATTGTGACCCTCCTGATACGCACGGAGTCCGCCGCCGGCGTCGTCCTATCGGGGGGGCAGTATTAAACCAGAGTGGGCTTCGCCGGGTGATCCGCATTTTAAGACCAGTCTTAGGAATTTATAAAATCCCGGCATGGTTGGGCGATGTGATGTGTTTTGGTGCCGATGAGAGTGCAAGGTGTTGATTTTATGTCTTTACGTCATCTTTTATTGTTTTATCATGTCGACGTGACAAGTGAAAAGCCCTCTGAGTGGACCTTGTTTGAATATATCTGAATCGAATCTGATTGACAAGCAAGGCCTAATACAAACTTCCTAGACACGCTCGGAATTAATGACTACAAAATTTAACTATAACTTTAAATTAGTCATAATACCTATCACTCAAATCACTTCCTAAAAATAAAATAAATTTCCAAATAGTGACCGGAAGAGAGGTCACGCCGCCCTGCCATCTGCCGTGTGGCAGGAGCATTCGCTAACAGGTACAGCGCCATCTACAACAGACGTACTGCAGAGCAGTGAGGTACTGCTCACTCGCGGTCGGGTCAAAAGTAGGCTATCTGCACATTGATGCTCTAGGATTGAATGCTAGAGGCCAGGCTCCATGAACAAATGATAACATTCAATAGATCCAGAATTCTGGCTTGCTTCTGAGAGTTAGGAATTAACCGCTTACTTTAGACTCAAATGCCCGTCTAACAGCATCCGTTGACCCGGCTGTGCTGCAGGGACGTGCTGCTGCTGGAGACGGGAGTCATCTGCTGTCTGCTGTCGCCCATGTTCCCCTGGCAGCGGGAGCAGCCGTGGGACGCGCTGGCGCTGTTCCTGGCGCGGTGGCTTCTCTTCAGACTGACGCTGTCCAGCGGCCTGAAGAAGCTGCTCAGCCGGTGTCCCACCTGGTGGGGACTCACTGGTGAGGACCGGGTCCACTGGTGACGCTGCTAGTGATCTTAAAAGCCCGAATGGCCTTGGAGCCCCAGGGTGATTTCTTTGGGTCTTGTTTGGGGGTCCAGCTATGGAGCACATACACAGATATGTAGCAAATATTCATTCATGTATTACTAACACTTCCACACGATTGAGGTGGCTTTTAAAGTGTTGTCGTGATGAGTATGAAGTGATTACAAACTATGGAAAGAGATGGGAAGGATGAAGCAAGGTGAGGATAAAGAGGATGGGATTCTACCTGGAGCGGTCGCTGCAGCCACAGGCGCATGCGCTCACAGCCTCCAGGTAGAGTAACGATAAGGATAAGGATTAGGTACCGGTTAAAAAACACACACACACAGACACAATTGCACACGCACTTCGAACATTTAAACTACAATAATATGAGGGTGAAAATGTTTGATTCTTCGGCTTCGTATTCATTTTGTTTTCGATCTGATAAATTTCGTTGTTTCTGCTCCATCTTGTCTGTGGCAGTCTTAATTTCCATGCTTCACTGCTGTTCAGTTGTTGTGCTTTTTTATCTCCAGTGCTGATGTTTTCTTTCTCAAAACTTGTTTTTTTCTTGTTGTCAAAATTAGCCATCCTGAAATATTTCAATATTCCTGCCGTGGAAGCTTTTTCTTGAAGGAGCTCACAAAAACAAGTGAAACACAACGAAAAATCAAGGGCTAAGATAAACGACGAAAAGACGTTAGTAGGCCAAAAATGACGATTGACTTCTTATTTTTATCTTCTAGCTTGCGCCAGAGACGGTCGAGGTCAGTGAAAATTAGCACATATTGTAGCCAAAAGGATAAATCCTTCACCAGTATGATATCACTGCTGATTTTGAATTAGAATAGGAGTATTTTTATATTTTCTAAGAGCACGGAAACACGTCCATTCCCTGTCGCTGAAAGAACTGAACAGCTATGGACAGACAGCTATGGAGCAGATACACAGATATGAAGCAGATACACAGCCATGGAACAGATGCACAGATAAGCGCAGCTTCTATCAGCCTGTTACCAATATGCTCATTTCGCGGTCTTTGGTGGATATTTAACGATTGAATATATCTGATGGCAGTCTTCCTGTCCAGAAGAATAAACGGGCTGAGTCCCCAAGCTCCTAGGATTCCCGCATCCGGTGACTAAATTATAAATGAAATCCGATGACTAAGGTTGTATCTGCGTCTCTGGTGCGGATGCCTTGTTTGAGGACCACTGATGCCCAGACTGGAGGTATATTCACCCCCAGAGATATGCCCCACCACAGAAGCGTCTGCATGGTATCCCGCGCTCGTGTTCCAGCTCTGGAGTCGCTGTTCGAGAGCCACTGGCTGCCCACCCCGCTGGCCTGGTACGCCCACCACCTGCCCGCCTGGATCCTGCGGCTGGCCGTGGTCTCCATCTTCGTCGCCCAGATCGCCGTGCCCTTCCTCTTCTTCGCGCCGGTCCGCCGTCTGCGGCTCTTCGCCTTCTGGGTGCAGGTGAGGCCGGGTCGGTACTGACGGCTGAAGGGGTGCTACCGCAGTGTCTGGTCGGTACTGACGGCTGAGGGGGTGGTACCGCAGCGTCTGGTCGGTAAGTACGGCTGAGGGGGTGGTGGTACCGCAGTTTCACGTCGCACATAGGCCCTAAATGCCTCCGTCCGTGGCCAATATTACGAAAATGCAACTTTTTCTAAATCATTTTTCTTAGGGAATTCTTCCCTGCACTTGAAACCGGCATGGAAAACACAAACTGTGCCCTGGAAGTCTTTGTAGAGCTGCTTGAAGTAAGCACTCGGGCGCGCCACCTGCGGACCAGAGATCTACCGCGAAAACTACGTACATTTCATCATGCTAAAAATCGACCATAAAAGCAAGAACGGGTCAAAGTATGGCAATACCACTGTTTTGTGAGCCCTTTGCAATGGCATTTGGTATAAAATAATGCAAACAATAATTTTGACAACTATTATATACACCTTCCTCTCAGCATGCAGCAAATCGCAAAACCTGTTAGATTTACAAATACAAAGAGAGGGATTTAAAACTTGGCTAGCATCGGCCCAGCATAAAACTACCATCAAACGATTCCCCGGGGTGAGCTCTACAAGGACAAATCAAAATGTCTTGCGTCCACTTGCAGCCCCGTGCTCCAGATGACATGTAATTACTCAGGTTGTGGCTCCAACCAGGCCGCTGCGGTGCTAACGCAACGCCGTAGGTTACCGAATGGAGGCATGGACTGGCCAAGAATGAGCCATATGAGAGGACTATCAGAGAACGACGCTATAAGAAATGCCTAGAAGTGCTGAAATTAGTTTATACAGTTTCAAAACACTATAACCGTCTAAATTTTTGTATTGACTGCTGTGTTGACTGTTATCCAAATACCCGGAGGGACTGCCGACAGCGAAACATTTATTACATGAGAAATGTGCCTGCTAGGTGTTTCAATCTCGGGATTGGGATCCCGCTATTGGGGCATTCCAGACAGATCGACCAAGGCTTGACACCACCATGTCTAAAAAACGAAACTTTGTCCCGGGGAGTTTGGGCCAGAAACACGCCCGGAGAATCTCAGCCCCCCGACCAACGGTGACCGAGTTATAGCCCGAGGCACTTTCGGGAGGTCACGTGAGACCATCTTGATGCTTCATAACTCAACAACGCATCACCTGATTAACAAGTTTGATATCATTGAACTCGTCTTGAATTATAGTTTATTTGAAAAAGAAAAGTTAAAATTGGAAAATTTTGACTTTTAATTTGTTTGACCTTTCCTTTACCTAGCTTGACCTTTCCCAGTTGAAATTGCCCTTTAGACACCTTAAAAATGTTCTTATAAAATATCTGTCGATAGCAAAAAAAAAAAGCGTTCTTGCTATAAGTCCGAATATTTAGCACCTAAGGTAGGTATGTACACGGTTTTGACCATTGCGGTAGTACAGCCTTATGTTTAACGCCGCAAATATAGCGATTGCTTTGTAATCGGTCGCTGGAAATCATACTTATGTCTTTACGAAATTTTAATCGACAAGTATCCGAATTTATGACAATTAACACGCGCCCACCGAGGGGGGGCAACCGGCCTCCTCAGGTTTCCACAGGTAGTAAAAAACACCTCGCGCAGCGCCACCGTACTCATGACCTCTAACTCGAAATTTTGCAGCTTCGGCAAAATTTTAGGTCTGGCATACCAGGTCAGACCGCCAACCCAGGTCAAGAGACCTAACCTCAAACTTTGGGAGGCAAAATCATATCAAATTTAGCCTATCGGGTTAGAATCGCATTACATAGTAAGATCGCCTAGCAAGATAATTTTTGTAGCAGGATTTCTATATCGATAACCGGGAGCAGGGCAAAGGCATGATCTTCCATTAGAAATGCATGGGGCGATTGGTAAATTTGATAACTGCGAGAATTGAGAATTGTCGAGAATTGCGATGGAGGTTGTATTTTACATTGTCGTGTCTGACTTGCCTCGCAGTTTGATTAATATTCTTTTACCATACAGACCTACGCCTGGCCTAGGTCAAAGCAGGTTAATTTGACATTTGACTAGGCAATATTATAAGATACATAATCCCTTGGGCCAACAAGAGTGTTCCAATGGTGCTGAACTTTTCTTTCTACGGCTCTTCTCGTCACCTATTATGCCACAAAATTTAGGTTTCCACTTAGTTCCCGTAAGAAATACTGTGACCTTGAGCAACCTCAAAGGCGACACACCAAACGATTGTATGTAACATGTTCGGTAATGATTAAAACTGGCTATTTAGCGGCATCACCCCAGTGCACTGTGTCATTATTTATCTGGGATTCTCGGATCCGTGTCAGCTATGAAATGATCACCTTGTAAAAATATCATGAGGCAACCTGTTCAAGCGACCAAGTCGAATGCGTTACAATTTCAGGACATTTTGTCGAATATATGAGCAGATTCAAATTACTTTTGGGAATGAAAGCCTTTCAGACACGTTTGTTTACATTGCATGAATCCTCTCAAACATATGCTGTGCGCACTGGATCAGCTTGCATCGATACTATTTTCCATCTCCGGAAGGATGTAATTGTGTGAGTTAGTGGTGCTCATAGGATAAGTTATACTTGTTTCAATTATTGATAAGGTCGCGACATCTTTGTAAATTTTCGTTTAAGGCTGAAAGGTTCATTATTAATAAGTTCATTTGCCCTCGTCTCCCTCGAAACAAGGAATCCCTTTTATCACTTTTAATGGCTGCAGTTTTTCTGTTTATAAATATTGCCCAAGTTGTTGCCAGTTCAGTTTTTTTATACATTTTGTACAAGTTGTTCTCAGTTCGATTGTTGGAGTCGGGGTCTCACTAAAGTCATCAATGGACTTGTCACGGAGACCCACCCCACCATCCGAACGAGCAACTCCCACAATGAAGGGTTGATTTTAGAAGACAACGTTTAACGTCCCCACAGCACAGGGACGGCCACCCCGCTCAGGTCACCCTCTCACCAGTCAGTTGCCAGCCGACCTGTACGTCGGGTAAGCTATTGAGCGCCGGAGCGTCTCAGCGGAACCGATCCCAAGCCTGGACATGCACTGCCACTGCATGCTTCTGAGCCGCGGGCCGGAGCCCAACGCTCTACCAACTGAGCTACCGGGGCGGCAAGGAGGCGGTTTTAGGAGTAGGTGTCTCACTAGAGTCATCAAGGGACTTTTACGGAGACCCTGACCCCACCACCCAAACGAGCAACTCCCACGATAAAGTGTTAATCAAGGAAACAAAGTTGAAAGTCCCACAAGGCATAACGACGACCGTCTACCTCAGGTCACCCCCTCACCACTGAGTTGCCTGCTGGCCTTCAGCATTTACGGTACCTACCACCTCCAAGTTGACCTAAATTATTTTTCCAGAAGTTGCAAAATGTTGTGTTAGAGGTAGATGGAGTACGGTGGCGCTGCGCGAAGGTATTTTTACAACCTGTAGAGACCTGAGGAGGCCGGTTGCCCACCCCCTCGGGTGGGCGCGTGTTAATTGTCATAAATTCGGATACTTGTACGATTAAAATTTCGTAAAGACAATGGAGTATGATTTCCAGCGACCGATTACAAAAGCAATCGCTATATTTGCGGCGTTAAACATATGGCTGTACTACCGCAATGGTCAAAAACCGTGTACATACCTACCTTAGGTGCTAAATATTCGGAACTTATAGCAAGAACGCATTTTTTTTATTTTTGCTATCGAAAGATATTTTATGAAGAAACATTTTGAGGTGTCTAAAAGGGCAATTTCAACTGGGAAAGGGTCAAGCTAGGTCAAAAGGAAAAGGTCAAACAAATTAAAAGTCAAAAATTTTCAAATTTTAACATTTTCTTTTTCAAAATAAACTATAATTCAAGACGAGTTCAATGATATAAAAACTTGTTAATCAGGTGATGCGTTGTTGAGTTATGAAGCATCAAACATGAGTCTACAACGTGACCTCCCGAAAATGCCTCGGCTATAACTCGGTCACCGTTGGTCGGAGGAGGCTAAGATTCTCACAGGCGTGTTTCTGGCCCAAAACTACCCCGGAGACAAAGTTTCAGATTTTTTCTAGACATGGTGGTGTCAAATTGAAATATTTTTGGTCGTTTTGTCCTGGAATGCCCCTATTTTCAAAAAGCTCGAATCCCGGGATTAAGACTCTCGTGATCCCGGGATTCCGACATTTATTATAGCATTCTCAAGCAATGCCGAGACAGCAAAAAACGATACTTATGAATCCTGTTTTGCTGCATATCACAAGTTAAACCATGTACGGTGAAAACCAGTCATACTTTTTCATCCAGATGCACTCGGTTGCCGTAACCACCGGAGTTCCAAGGTGTCCTAGGGATCCAATCGGGAATCGAATTTCCTCGTCGTTCCAGACCTACATGTTGAGATCGCCACGATCGCGCAGTCGAACCAGTTTGCTTGCATTGGAGACTGAGTGGTGACGTCACAGTGCCATATAAACGGAATGATATGTCAAGGTCACCTCACGTGAAGGTCAAGGTAAAAAATCAAGGTCATATCAGCAATTTCAAGGTCATTAGCCCCGGTGATTCCTGTCAACTGACGTGACCCAGTCTGACGTATATTATGCTATGACGTCATAGTTAAGGTAATCCATTTGTAAAGCCAAGGTCAAAGGTCAAGGTTAAAGATCATGGGTAAAGGTCAATCTTCATTTCCCGCCCAAGGTTTGCTATAGTGCTACTTCAGGTGTGCACTATAGGAAGTATACCATACTACGACGTCATAGGTCAATGACTTTGACTGACCTTCACCTAGAAATTGAAGGAAATATTATTTGCGACACATTCTCTATGACCCTGGTCCGGGTTTAGCTTACTCCCGGCAATTTACCCGCATAATCTGGACATTTCCCAACAGGTACCAAGCATGGCCAAGATTTGACCTTTATGATCTCGTTTGACCTTGAGAGTATAGACCTAGGTCAATGAAAATTAGTTATGATGTAGATCATCATAGCTCCCACTCACCCCGCCAATCGGCGTTTTTTAAGCCCCTTAGTCTCCGATATCTCAGGGGGCCTGCCAGCCCCCATCCTGTCTGCGTTATTGTCGGACCCCTCTCCAGTGTGGTTGCTATTAATCACTCGAATGCCGGTTATAATAGAACATTCCCATGCAGCAAAGGTGTTGCAATTATACCAAAAAGCTGGCTTAGAAAGAAAAACCAAGTTCAAATACACATTTCTGATGCCTCCCGTTTTATTGTTCGTGGTGACGCTTATGAATTGATGACAGACCAAGATTGCTGTATTGTTGTTTATGGATTACATGTATATTGTTTGCGCTTGTTTCAAGCTACAATTCAACCACAATTCATGGCGCCATGACAATATCTGCAAAATATATTACGGATATCTTGGGCTGGATTGAGTTGCTCCAAATGGCATTTAAGCATATTTAATAGGCATTTAGGGCCTATGTGCGTCGGTACTGACGGCTGAGGGGGTGGTACCGCAGTGTCTGGTCGGTACTGGCGGCTGAGGGGGTGGTACCGCAGTGTCTGGTCGGTACTGACGGCTGAGGGGTGCTACTGCAGTGTCTGGTCGGTACTGACGGCTGAGGGTGGTACCGCAGTGTCTGGTCGGTACTGACGGCTGAGGGGTGCTACCGCAGTGTCTGGTCGGTACTGACGGCTGAGGGGTGCTACCGCAGTGTCTGGTCGGTACGACGGCTGAGGGGTGCTACCGCAGTCTCTGGTCGGTACTGACGGCTGAGGGGAGGTACCGCAGTGTCTGGTCGGTACTGACGGCTGAGGGGTGCTACCGCAGTGTCTGGTCGGTACTGACGGCTGAGGGGTGCTACTGCAGTGTCTGGTCGGTACTGACGGCTGAGGGGTGGTACCGCAGTGTCTGGTCGGTACTGACGGCTGAGGGTGCTACCGCAGTGTCTGGTCGGTACTGACGGCTGAGGGTGCTACCGCAGTGTCTGGTCGGTACTGACGGCTGAGGGGTGCTACCGCAGTGTCTGGTCGGTACTGACGGCTGAGGGTGGTACCGCAGTGTCTGGTCGGTACTGGCGGCTGAGGGTGCTACCGCAGTGTCTGGTCGGTACTGACGGCTGAGGGGTGGTACCGCAGTGTCTGGTCGGTACTGACGGCTGAGGGTGCTACCGCAGTGTCTGGTCGGTACTGACGGCCGAGGGGTGCTACCGCAGTGTCTGGTCGGTACTGGCAGCTGAGGGGTGCTACCGCAGTGTCTGGTCGGTACTGACGGCTGAGGGGTGCTACCGCAGTGTCTGGTCGGTACGGACAGCTGAGGGGCGGTACCGAGGCGCCTGGTCCAAACCGGGAGCTAAGGACATGAAGTGGTAGTGAATCCGAAACTAGCTGGCGACTGCAATCGAAAACTTAGCTTCTTTCCTTTTCACTTCATTGTTGTTTATGTTTCATGCTGCCGAAAACCTCTAGATTGTTGCCAATTTGGTTGAAATGGAAACATGTTTGATATAAAAGTGGGCATGGGGGCCTGTGCCCCACGGTATTAATGCCCATGTCTCAGAGATTCGACATAAGGCATCAAAGCGTGGTGAAACGATCCGTTTCAGTACCACAACTACCTTTAAGGTGGTTTTTTTACCTTCTTTGCAAGAGGACCATCTCTTTCTCTCTCTTTCAAGCTCTCTCTTCCTCTGAAAACTCTCTCTTTCAAGAATTTGAAAGCGCCTCAAACCTTGTCAGTTACTAAAGAGGGGAGAGGGGGGACGCACCAACTGCCAAGGTTACGGCAAGTTAGTTGAATGAGGAATGAGGCACTTCATAACGTGATTTGGAGCCCTGGGGCTTCGCGTCGCCATCTCGTGGTGATTGCTCTCTCACCCAGCTGGGAGGGTATATTCGGGGTCAGAAAATCCTTATCCAGTATTCCCGCCCAGGATTTGAACCCCGTTCAGCGCTTCCTACACCCCCGCCCCAAGGATGGGAGTATCGGCGCCCCCACGTTGCCGTCCAAAGTGCCTCCCCTCCCCTGGTGCGGATGGCGCCCTCCGACCATGTGCCCCCTACCCGAACGGCAATCTTGGATCTACCTTTGAGTAAGTGTCGGGACATGCAAAAGTTGGCCCAGATGGCAAAAGTTTGTTACATCGGATGTAACAAAAATCTGATACATCAAACCTGCCATATTGTCCGGTTGCATCAGGTAGGCCGTATTGTCCGTGCGCACCAGTCCGTCCGTCTTCCCAGGTTGTGCTGCAGCTGTCCTCGATGCTGACTGGGAAGCTGCGGCTTCCACCAGCCCCTGATTCTGGCGCTCTCCCTGTCTCTGGTCGATGACGACTGGCTCAGAGGGAAGAAAACTGGTGAGTCAGCCCAACCAGATAGTGTGTTGAACTTGTTAACCACTTCGCCATCGGCAAAAACAATTGCGAGGTGGCAGGAGAATGGTGATTTGTGCGGAAACGGTTTTTAACCCACATTTTTTACTCAATTCTTTAGTCACTTCAACTCTGACTCACAGCTTAGCGACTCACTGACTCTGACTCGACTCCACGCGTTCATCCGGAAGAGTCGATTCTGACTCGGCCAAAATCCAGAGGTGAATCGACTCAACTTTTCAGAATATCGACAAGGCCTGCTTACACTAGGCCATTCGTTAATCACTGGGAAGGAAACCTTGGGGTTTTACAACGCGCCGACACAAGAACAACAAGTGCTGAAGTTACATGGCGTTGCTTACTGTCACCTTGCTGGAGGGGTAGATTGGAGATCAGGAAGTCCTTTTTCATTATTCCTGCCCTGGATTTCAGCCAGGGTCGGGGGCTCAGGAGCCCAATGCTTTACCACTGCGCCTCAGCATTCTCTCATTATTAACTGGGCCTGGTGTGGATATGAAAATAACTTAGTATCACTAAATACATATTATGGAATGCTCTGAAATAAGTTGTTTGCTTTCGGGAGTCAGCCTCCCGAACATACATATTCAAAACATTAAGGTGTTAAGTCTACTCAACTCTGGCTCATGACTTGGAGACTGACACTGATTCCAACTCAACTCCATCGGCCGAGTAATTGAGTCGACTCTGGCTCAACCCACAATGCCGAAGTGAATTGATTCAATTCCGACTCGGGCAAATATTGAGCCGACTTAGAAACTGTTCTGATTCCGAGTCGCGACCCCAACAATTGCACTCTCCCCTCTCATTGACAGGAAACGACTCGGTTTAAAACCGAAAATTCTGGCGTGATGCTTCATGAATTTTATATGAAATTCCAGGGTGATATCCTGAATTAAAATCGTGGAAGGGTATTGTCTGGGGTAGCTAAATTTAATGTGACATCAGCTGTTAACTTTCGTTCACCGTTGTCTATCGTAAGTCACCATTTGTCTTCTCCAGTGTGTAGGGCTATACATGACATGGCTCTCAGTGCCGACGTCAGCAAATACCTCTCCTCGTGTGTGTCGTTATCGTTAATCTATCTCCCCGTATATGACATAAAACTTTTTTATCGGATTTCACCATGCCACAAATACTCTTATCCCGTCATATCATTGATGATTCAGATCATATATGTACTTTATGTATATATTACAGATTTTTAGTTACTGATTATACATATTCACAACATTGAGCCACATCTCCACTCATTTGCAACATGTGATGTTTTTTATATTTAATGGTATATTAATTTACCGGTATGGAGCACTCTTTTTTGCTACTATTGGACGGGTTTTAAAAGGCTATTATTTCGGCTGTAACAATTGTTCATGAATCAACATGTGGGGCACAATTTAGATGGTGGCATAACTTATACAAGCATATAGCATGTTCATGGTTGTAGTTATATGTGTGAAGATATATATATATATATATATATATATATATATATATATATATATATACGTCATCGATAACAAGTCTTCCCATATGTGTAACGTTACTAGAGACCTCTCCGCGCGGATGACGTCACCAGTAACCACCCTACCCGTGTGTGACGTCACCAGTTACCACTCTCCCCTTGTGTGACGTGATCAGTGGCCAGTGTGTGACGTGATCAGTGGCCAGTGGCCAGTGTGTGACGTGTTCAGTGGCCAGTGTGTGACGTGATCAGTGGCCAGTGTGCGGGTTTCAGGTTCGGCCGCGATCCCGGCCGTGATGCAGACGGTGGCGTCGTTCGCCGTGTACGGAGCCCTGCTACTCGTCACGGTCAACCTCTTCGAACTGAGACTGGACACGTCGGGGGTGGCCGCTCAGACCAGTCAGTGGCGCTGTACTGCACTGTTTAAACACGGCGTTGGTTAGACCAGTTGGCGGCGTTATATTGTATTGCACGGCTTAAACACGGCGTTGGGGGGACCAATGAGAGCTGCTCTCAGTGCCGTGTTATTCTCTTGTATTTCATTGTTTCAAGTTCACTTCACACTTCACTTCACTTGTTTCAAGTTCACAGGGTGCCAAACTGAATTTGGACCGCGAAATTTGATGGGTGCAGTGAAGTGGTAAATTAAAACAGTTGTATTATTGTTGTTACCCAATGACCGCGGCTTTATTTTGCGGGTTCGGATTTTGAGGGCGGCGATGTTACTGGTCAGCTCGGCCGTCTTGAGCGCAGAAGACGCGCCTTGGATCTTTTGGTTGGCTTAATTACAAGTTTTACAAGTTGAGTCATTGAAGCTTCTAAACAACTAAATGGGCGGCGTAAAATTGTGGGCATTTATTTGAATATTTGGTGCAGGCACATTCTTAGAAAAACACTTATTTCTGGGAATGGAAGCGTGGGTGAAATTTTTGGCCACGTGAGCTGGCATTCAAATCCCTTCCACTGGCTGTGGGCTTTACACAGCCGCATCAACTTTTGAAGACATTCTGGGGAGTTGTGCCAGGACTCTCTACTTATCATCTAGCAACAAACAACCGCTATCCAGTGTCTGACAGCCGTGCCGTTTGCAGCGTTCTCCAAGGCGGACTTTGAGGCGTTCGTGGGCCGTGCCCTACCGGCCGCCATCATGCTGGCTGGCACCTCCTTCCTGCTGGCCGCGGCTGAGGCCCTCACTTCCGGTGAGTTCCTGCTGGCCGCGGCTGAGCCCCTCACTTCCGGTGAGTTTCTGCTGGCCGCGGCTGAGCCCCTCACTTTCGGTGGGTTCCTGCTGGCCGCGGCTGAGGCCCTCACTTCCGGTGAGATGCAAGTTTCGTGCTCGTGTATCGGCCGGAAGTTAAAGCACGGTATGGCGAAGAAGATTCGGATCCCAACCGGTCCGTATCCGAGGTTCTTCCGAAATATTCAAATTCCAGGCCAACCCGTTCCCAAATCACTATCTTCAACCCAAATCCGATTCATATTCTAAAAACGTGGCTAAATCAACAACAAAATTTTGCTATTCTAAATCCATGTCCAGACTCAAAACTACCCAAATGTTTTGATCAGTTTGACCCAATCCGACCCATACAGGCATGATTCGGCATCGATTCAGGTATTCGACCTTTACAGGCATGGGTCAGTAATCAGTTTCGGTTCAGATAACTGACCCATTTATTTATTTATCCAGTACTCGACCCGCAATGCCGAAGTGCCTCCTTCCAATTTGCTGGCCGGGCTGACTGCGCCAGCGATAAAAGCGAATTCACTGTGCAGTATGCCTGTGGTATGAGTAGGAAAAGTAGGGCTGAGCATCATTCTGCCCACGGCTTGCGTAGGTATTTATTTGTAGTTCCGGCGTTGGGGCTTAAAAGCTGACGAACCCTATAGCCATTCGTCACTTTAGTTCGTGGTGATCGCTTTAGGAATCTAGGATGTGTCTTGGTTTTCATGAACACCATTTGACCCTGAATAGCTGTCTGAATTGACAAGTCAGCCTGCAGGTACGATTGCTGCTGGGATGCCGTCAGGTTTGCATCACTAACAGCCTGCAGTTACGATTGCTGCTGGGATGCCGTCAGGTTTGCACCACTAACAGCGTCCTCCCCGCCGCAGCGCTGATGGACTCGTCCGGCTGCTGCCGAGCCCTGGACGCCATCTGGCGGACTCTGGTGGCCGTTGCCGTCACTGCCGCCGTCTTCGCTGTCTCGCTGGTCAGTGATAACCAGCGAACCCGCTCTCTCGCTTCGCTTAGCGGTAAAGCTGAATGTTCGCCTTGTTGTCGTTTCCGACTCCCCCGAGACCCTCTGGAGAGGACCACAGCCCAGAGGCTCCCTGAAGCTGAGGTAGCCCCTGGTCAAGGCGGCCACCAGGCCGTCGTCCCGCAGCTGCTCAGGGCTGATGTTGATGTTGCCTCTCTAGGCACAGGCAGGGAGGGACAGACAGCGGAGGAGCACGCGCTCCGGTGTGTCCATCTGCTCACTGCAGACGGCACAGAGCGCCGCGGGGCACTGCACACAGGCCGGCGAGGGATGAGTGGACATATCTGCTCCATTGGTCAGCTCTCAGCTGGTACACGTCGATGGCTGCGTTACGATCCTGCTGTTAGTTCCTCCAGCCGCTAACGCGGTATAACCGATTGACCTGCTGGCGGCCGCTGGGGCCGCCGCGAGTCGCGTCGCTGCGCTGGACCTCCGTAGCAGCGCAGCTTTTCCCGCCAGTCCAAGTAGGAGCAAATGCTTCGGGGTGACTGCCTCTTCATGGCAGATCGGGCACCTCCGCGCGACAGCCCTTAGAGCTGCTGGCAGTGCAGTCATGGGAAGGCCATTTCCCTTCCCGGTGGAGGGATTGTCTGGATCCAGACTAGTGTCCGGCGCGCATGTTCACCGCCGCCCTCCGGTTGTCAGCTGGAATCGGCGGCGGGAACTGCTCTCCCGTCAGGCAACACCAGCCGGCGGTTCAAGCCGTATAACCTCGGTAGGAAATGTGTCGTTACCCCTCCCCCTCCCCCTCCCCCGCGCGTCAAACCCTGAAGCCCTCGGCCCGTACCGGTCTGGTAGCTGTCCAGGACACCGTGGTGATGTGAACCTGGACCTCCTCCTGGGGAAGGGCGTGTGTGGGGAGGGGATGGGTTATCCCCAGGATTCCGCAGCGGGAGGGGACCCACTGCAGATGGGTCCGCTGGGCTCCCTCTTCAGCGATGGCAGGTCCCTCCAGATGTGGACCAACATCGGGGTCGTCTGTTCCGCGGCGTTGCGATCCTCGCCGGCTGCGGTGGCGACAGTCGACCCCCATCATTCTTTTGAAGAGGCCGTCCGGCCAGCCTTCCCTCCACTCCTCGCTGACTGGTCGCGCGGCAGCTTTAGCCGTGGTCCATGTTGTGCTGGGGCTGGCCAGAGGCCCGCTTAGCCAGCGCGTCCGCCCCTGTCGGCCACAGTGGGGGGGGATCCAGTCCAGCCAGGGTTCCTGTGGGCGGTTTGAGATAATGTGAGGGTTTACAGTGCTGGCGTCGGCGCCTGCATTGCCACTATGTTGTTTGTTTCCTATCGATCTTCGCTACTCGAGTTCGCTTGCAGTTGCTGTAGCTGACCATGTTAATCATGTGACCCTGATATCTGATCAGCTAGATATTTCGTCAATTTTAGATCCAAACAGTTTTGCACACCACTCTGCTTTGCTGAGCCACTGGTAGCCCTGGGTACACACGTGAATAATGCCACCGGACAGGCAGCAGCTTGTCCCTGAATGGTGACAACTCTCCCTCGCGGCCGCTGCCGCTGACGTTGTGAGGTGCAGGGTCCTCTCGCGGCGGGCCCCGCCAGTGGTGTAAGGTAAAGGGATCCCCTCGCGGCGGGCCCCGCCAGTGGTGTAAGGTAAAGGGATCCCCTCGCGGCGGGCCCCACCAGTGGTGTAAGGTAAAGGGATCCCTTCGCGGCGGGCCCCGCCAGTGGTGTAAGGTAAAGGGATCCCCTCGCGGCGGGCCCCACCAGTGGTGTAAGGTAAAGGGATCCCCTCGCGGCGGGCCCCGCCAGTGGTGTAAGGTAAAGGGATCCCCTCGCGGCGGGCCCCACCAGTGGTGTAAGGTAAAGGGATCCCCTCGCGGCCGCTGCCGCTGACGTGAGGTGAAGGGTCCTCTCTCAGCGGGCCTGAAGTGAAGGTATTTGTTCGCGGCAGTTATCGCTGACGTGAGGTAAAGGGATCCCCTCCGGGTGTGCACTGAAGGTAATTGACTGGCGGCAGGTACCGCTGGCGTCGCTGGACGCCGCCGCCGGCCGGGCGCTGCCGGCGTCGCTGCGGGAGGCAGCCGCCCCGCTCCAGGACTGGGGTCTGCTGGGACAGTACGGACTCTACGGACAGATGGACGCAGGCGGTGAGCCAGCGGCCAGGGTGGCCCGCCGGAATGAATGCGCCCGACTACCGATCTTGTCGGCCTTGTAGTTTCTTCTACTTAGCTTGTTTGGAGTTGTTTGGAGTTGTTTGGAGTGTTAAGAAAACAAGGTAACGTATTGTCAGAGACCCTAAAACTACATATTAAAAAAGAAAATATTTTCCTTGAGATTTTTTAAATAAATTTTGTCCAAGCTGTTCTCAGTTCGACTGTTGGAGTCGGAGTCATCAATGTCACTTGTCACGGAGACCCCGACCCCACCACCCGAACAAGCAACTCCCACAATGAAGGGTTGATTTAGAAGCCAAAGTTTAACGTCCCACAAAGCACAGGGACGGCCGCCCCGCTCAGGTCACCCTCTCACCAGTCAGTTGCCAGCCGACCTGTACGTCGGGTAAACTATTGAGCGCCGGAGCGTCTCAGGGGAACCGATCCCAAGCCTGGACATGCACTGCCACTACATGCTTCTGAGCAGCGGGCCGGAGCCCAACGCTCTACCAACTGAGCTACCGGGGCGGCTCAGTTCTACCGGGGCAACCTTGTAATAAAGGTCGCCCCGGTATGTTCTGATCACATAAATATGTTGAGGTCTCGCGCCACCGGTCTCGGCCTTTCCTGGGGTCTCGCGCCACCGGTCTTAGCCTTTCCTCTTATCTTCCTATGTCCCTATTTCAAATGTTGGTTTCAAATGTTGCCTGTTGTTTTTTGTTGTTGTTGTTTGCTGTTGTTTTTTTGTACGCATCCTAGGAAAAAAATAATGATGATAATGATCATGTCAATTGACAACATCACAACATACTAAATAATGATAGCCATCAGCAAATTGTGGTGCAATTGATGATGTTCCAAGCCTTTCATCCTAGTAACTGAACCATCCTAGTAATTAAGCCTAATTTATTGTTCTAAACTTTCATTTAAAGCAGTATGTTGAAGTGTTTAGGTGTCTAAGTACTGAACTCAAAGCCTGCAATCATGACTTTGTGTGTGGTGCTGGATCTCATACGGAGATACACGGGCGCCACCTATATAAGTTAGATGGCGCTGGCGCTGAAAACTCAACTGCGGTACCATACTTCTATGGCTGAGACAACTATGAATATATGGTCTCTAAAATTTACAAATTAATCCGTTTTGATCCACATTATATCAAGTAGGTTATACTCTAGCTTTTGGTGGATGGTCTTGTGAACCCTTGGATCCTGGATTCCCTGGTGATGAAACATTCAAATCTACTTTTGTACATAGCTTATGTGTTTCATGTGTCTCTCTTTTTATTCCGTGTTTTGTCTTTGGCAGGCATTAGGGATGAGTATGAACCTCTTAGGATTATTATTTGGTCTTCAGACCTTGGTTGTCTTTTTCATGTGCAGCACCGCCCCGCATCTTTCTTCCCTTGTGGAATGTGTTTCTTGTCACGCATTGGTCATTTTTGAAGTCAGAAAAAGGAAAAACTTTAACAACTTGAAATTTGGTTGCTATATTATAAATAAAATTGCTTATATGAATAGTTTTGAACTAAGACTGGAAATGATCTTATTATACATTCTTGAAAAATAACGATATCATGGTAAAAGGTCTCTTTAGTCATTTGATTTCACATCCCACAACTGAATTTGACCATCGCTTTGACAAAATAACATCAGACTGTCAATACCATATGCTTCCGATTAACACTGATGTTAAAGAAACATTTTCTGTCATCCATATTAACGCCCAATCAATTAAAAACAAATTTGATGACTTCCGTAACATACTTAGCAAGTCTGATGTTAAATGGTCAGTTATTTGCATTGCGGAAACATGGCTTAGAAAGGATATTGAGAAATATTTTGAAATTGACGAATATAACCTTTACGCCACCAGTAGAATTAACGTCCAGGGGGAGGAACAGCTATCTATGTACATAAACAGTATGACAGCAAGAGAAGGGTGGATCTTGAACTTTCCCAAACTGAATCGACATTCGTTGAGCTGACTAATTTAAAAGGAAAACATGACAAAAACTTGTGATTGGTGAAATTTACAGACCTCCAAGTCAAGACTACAACATATTCATGGAAAAAATTGAGAGTATTCTAGGACTATTAGATAATTGTCAAATGAAATGTATATTGGCAGGAGACTTTAACTTAGATCTCTTAAAAATGCAAGAAGACAGAAAAGTTCTGATGTTTATGAATTTGATGCAATCATACAATTTATTACCCTTAATTTCAAAACCAACCAGAATATCAACACATGGGGGCTCCCTTATCGATAATATATTCATAAATGATTTAAATCAAGTGCGTTCATCGGGTATAATAATTGATGACCTATCTGATCACCTTCCTATCTATATGTGTATCGAAGTAAAATCAATAGAATTTAACAGAAGGAAACCAGTAAAAATTTTTGATAAGAGAAAGGAAACTGAATTAAATGACTTCCTGGTATCCAAATTGCAAAACTTTCAGAACATAACCGATCCAAATGAAGCTTGTAAAGTAATCATAAATGCCTATAAAATGGGAGTTGAAGAGTTTTCTAAGTCCTTTGTGCCTAGTAGAAGAAAACCCCCAATAAAGCCATGGATCTCACCAGGTATTTTGGCTTGCATTAATCAGAAGAATAAACTCTATCGGAAATATATTCTATCTAAAGACAAAGATAATTCAAATAATAGGAATGTTGGTGAACCAAACCATGAGGAAAAATATAAGCAATATCGAAACATACTGACTAAAATAATTAAAGATACTAAGCGAGATTATTATAAACACATGTTTGAGTTGCATAAGGGTGATGGAAAACAAACATGGAATTTACTAAATGAAGTAATTAATAGAAAAACCTCTAAAACTAGCTCATACCCCAAAGTTTTCACTGACGAGAAAAACAAACGTTATGAAAATGAGGATATCTCAGATGGTTTCAACGATTTTTTCTCTTCCGTAGGTTCGAAACTTGAAAAGGAAATCCCAGTGTCTGATGTAGATCCAACAAGTTATATTGAAAATTATACACATCCCCCACATCTTTCGGAACTCTCAACTAACCAGCAACAGATTGAGGATGTTATCAAATCGCTAAATTCTGTGGGTGGTGGCGTTGACGGCATAAATACTCATCTCCTCCTTTGCACTTACAAAAGATGCCTTAACAACTTGACATACTTTTTCAACATTTGCTTGCAAAATGCTGTGTTCCCAGATATTTTGAAAATTGCATCGATTGTGCCTGTTTATAAATCTGGCGAAAACGATAAATTCACAAACTACCGTCCCATTTCCTTGTTGCCCATGTTTTCCAAGATTCTTGAACGACAGATTTATAATTACTTTTCGGATTATCTGACTCAACATGATATTTTGTACCCATTGCAATTCGGCTTTAGGAAGAAGCATAGTACCTATATGCCATTGGCGCACCTCTATGACAATGTGACAAAATCTCTGGAAAACGGTCATGTTTCGTGTGGAATATATCTTGATTTGAAAAAAGCGTTCGATACAGTTAGTTTAAGTATACTCTTACGTAAAATAAATAAAATTGGCATACATGGAAAATTATATAAAATCATTTGCTCCTATGTATCAAACAGATATCAAAAGACAAGGATAAATGAAACTCTATCAAAACCTAGAAAAATAGACACTGGTGTTCCACAGGGATCAATATTAGGGCCTTTGTTATTTATAGTATATATAAATGACCTTTATAAAGTATCAAATGACTGTACATTTTACTTGTTTGCGGACGACACTGCTATTATCATAACAGAAGAAAATTCAGCAAAGCTTCAGCTTAAGGTAAAAAATATCCTGCCTAAAGTATCAGAATGGTTCAAAGCAAATCGTCTATCATTAAACGCGTCTAAATCACATTATCAACTTTACTCTGGGTGTGCATTGGAAAATCTTGATGTGACTTTGAACAGTGTACAAATCTCAAGGGCGAAAAATATACGTTATCTAGGAATAAATATTGACGAAAAATTAAAATGGGACTCTCATATTTCAAATTTATCCACAGTTATAAGTAGGAATCTCGGCATAATGAGCAGAGCTAAATTCTTTATGTCAACACGTGAATTACTTTGTCTTTATAATGCCTTAATCTTGCCCCATTTAAATTATTGCGCGCGTGTCTGGGGTAGTAATTATGAATCCAGACTAGATAAAATCATTAAACTTCAAAAACGAGCAGTTAGAATTATAACGAAGAAACCCTTTTACTATCCAACGAATGAACTATTTCTTGAGCTAAAAATTCTGAAGTTTCCAGAACTAGTATCGCAACAAAAAATAGTTATTCTATCAAATGTATTGAATGGTACGATGCCAACTGTGATGTCTTCAATGTTTCAACTCCACCGAGCAAATAACACTAGACTAGTACAACATTTTGAAGTACCTTTAGCCACCACAAATTACAGAAAATTTTCTATTACATGTTCTGCACCAGAAATTTGGAATAAAACTTTATGTGCCAAATTTAGGACTACGGAAGATGTACCCCTAAACAAAAACACACTAAAAAAACATGTAAGGGATATCTTCCTTGCCAAATATAGAACAAATAATTAGTAACCAACGTGACCATGGCCGTGAAATTTATAGTGGGGGAAGACATGTGAACCTTGGTAATGGGGCTGCACATTGAAGACTGTAATTGTGTCCCAATAAATGCTTCCTAGTGTATATGTGTAGGTTTGTGCGTGTTGCATGGGCGTTGTGCATGTTGCATGGACGTTGTGCATGTTGCATGGGCGTTGTGCATGTTGCATGGACGTTGTGCGTGTGTACGTGTACGTGTGCGTGTGCGTGTACGTGTGCGTGTGCGTGTGTGTGTGTGTGCGTGCGTGCGTGCGTGCGTGCGTGCGTGCGTGCGTGCGTGCGTGCGTCTGACTCCCTGCTGCGCTTGCTTGCTAGTTTGCCTGCTTGCTTGCTTGCTTGCTTGCCTATGCCTGCATGTCTGCCTTAATTTGCTTACTGTCTTCCGAGTTCTCTGGCGAATGTTACTAGGCCTCTATCTTTTCGCCAGAATCTCGGAGGGGCTAACACGAATCTCCAGTTTTGGGTAGTCCCGTTTGGAAAAAGACTAACAATCTAACCGGTAATGAGCTAAATTATTGTGCATTTAACCTAAATAGACCTGTATTCCTGCTCCCTGTATATTTACAGGGAGCTACTACTGGCAGTTTTTACTAATAGTATTGATATTTATTATGCTTTCTCTAAGTTACTTTCTTTTTCCTAGCAGGGCGTGCCGCGACTTGTAATATTTTATGTTCTGGTGGTGTTAACGTAAGGGTACTGTTGTCGTTGGGATCGCGGAGGGGGCACGCCTGGCTACCCGATTAAATGGGTGGCGGACCTTTTCTAAAAAAAAGGTTGTAACCTTGATTACAAGGTCGAGGAGGTCTGACTCGTGATTCTGTAGACAAGAGTCTCATTTGGTGTAAACTTCTTGTGTAAATTTCTCGTTTGTGCTTCAGTCCCATAGACATTTTGTAGTACTAAGCAGCCGGAACTAAAGCCGAGTTTGAACTGAGTGTCCCACTTTTATGATGGGTTTCGAAGTGGGATAGAATGTTTGTAGAGCGTGTCGAGAAACCACTGTTGGCATGTTGCTTTTCACCCAGAGGTCCCTGTATTAAACTTCCGCTCAGTTTAAAGTTAATAATAAGGGGCACTGAGCACCGAATTCCAACAGGAAGAAATCTCCTTCCATCTGGTTGCAACAATTTGGTTAATGTAAATCCTTCTACCACGTTGGTCACTTGATCAATGTTGACGATGACAATGCTCATCGCAGCGTTACGTGCCGTGAGAGGCACCCTAGCGGCCAGTCTCGTAATTACACGCGATGCTTAGGCCAGCACAGGGTAGTAAGAAAAAAGTGGGCTTCAAGCCACCTTCGCCCCGGTTGGGGGGGTTCAAACACCCCCTCGATCTCGGCTCCTATGCGCGATAGAGAAAAAACGTAAAGGCCGATGGATAGCTCATAACAATTCATGAAGAAATTACATCGTTCGCTCTTTGGCTCAGGTCAATATTGAGGTCATGCAAGGTCAGGGAAGGTGACGGGTTGGAGGAGAGTTCATGGACTCTTGCATCTGCCAGAGTGAGCTAGAATACAGTTTTAGACACCATTCGCTTCCTCTCGTTAGAGAAAATCGTATGATTCATACTAGGTAAAAAAATCAAAATGATCTGACCTGAGGTCAGGTCAAGGTCGCCATCTGGGCTAACTTAATCAATCTGCATACCAATCGTCTCTCAATAGTAATCGAAACGTAATGATGTCTAAATGAAAGTTTTATCATCATTTTCTGCTAAACAATTTGCCCAAATCTGAAAACCTGCTTAAGTAGCCCCAGATGACCTTTCAGAGGCCACAGGTTCAAACTTGCAGCCTGAACCTGGAGAGGGGCTTGGGATCCCACGATTTTGGCAATAGGAAGGTATTCTAGGCCGTATCTACAGAAATAAAGACATTTTCCGGCTAATTCCCGTTTTCTCCACTTATTTTAAATGGATAGGCCACATGATCTCTATCTGACCCAAGGTCATCTACATGAAAAAAATCCGGAAACTGTTTTGTAGTGGACCCATTGTGTGATGAGTTTCAGCTGGATAGGTTCGCCCTGTTCGTAGTTATGCTTTTTAATTTTTTTGGAGGTGAGATCACTTGACTCGCACTGGTGACCTGGCATCAGATAAGTCAACCGTAAAATTTTGGGAACCGTTGTAGAATTGATCAGGGATAAGGTGTCGCCGCCGTTTTTTGGTGCCACCAAAAAAACCGAGTTGGCGTTCAAACACCCCTCCCCCGCCCCACCGGGGCGAGGGTTAAAGCGGTAGCTGAGAAGAGATCTAGGAAAAAATTTCCGTGTTAATACTTGAATCAGCTTTTGATTTTTTGGACCGGCAGTTGTTGCCTAGCGGCTGCTTCATTTCGCCTCTTGGCACTCGCCGCGTTCAGTTGCGTCCGGCTATGATCCCATCAGACGTCGGAATTGCTATATGCCTGCCTGACAGTGGCTATAGCACCAGAGGAGGCGGCTGACCCCCGCTCACCTGCCAGGAAGGACTGAGGTCGTACTGGAGGGTGCCGACTCAGTGCGTGGTCCCTGGCAAGAGATCGGACTCCGCTTCAAACCCGGCAACCCTCAATCTGCACCTGGCATCGCGGGTGAGTGGCACCTCGGCACCTGGCACCGCGGGTGAGTGGCACCTCGGCACCTGGCACCGCGGGTGAGTGGCACCTCGGCACCTGGCACCGCGGGTGAGTGGCACCTCTGCACCTGGCACCGCGGGTGAGTGGCACCTCGGCACCTGGCACCGCGGGTGAGTGGCACCTCGGCACCTGGCACCGCGGGTGAGTGACAACTCGGCACCTGGCACCGCGGGTGAGTGGCACCTCGGCACCTGGCACCGCGGGTGAGTGACAACTCTGCACCTGGCACCGCGGGTGAGTGGCACCTCGGCACCTGGCACCGCGGGTGAGTGACAACTCGGCACCTGGCACCGCGGGTGAGTGGCACCTCGGCACCTGGCACCGCGGGTGAGTGGCACCTCGGCACCTGGCACCGCGGGTGAGTGACAACACTGCAGCTGACTGCACCAAGCTAAAGCCTGGAGTAATCACCCTTGCGATTAATCCTAGTCTCGTAGCGTTGTGGGCGTCGTTCCTTCAGTAGTGCAACACGGTCATGTATGACGATAGTAATCCTCCTCTGGCTAAAAACAGTAATAATAATAATATGATGATGATGACGATGGTGATGGTGGTGGCGATGGTGGTGATCATGATGATGATAATGATGCTGATGATGATGATGATGATGATGATGATAATGATAATGATGCTGATGATGATGATGATGATGATCAGGCGTGCACCTGCCGCGGCTGGACTACCAGTTCTCCGAGGCTGTCGACGGCACCTACCACGAGAACCCGTGGCTGACGTCACTGGCCTATCGCATCCTGACTGGTCAGCCCGAGGTTATACGGTGAGAGAGAGAGAGAGAGAGAGAGAGAGAGAGAGAGAGAGAGAGAGAGAGAGAGAGAGAGAGAGAGACAGAGACAGAGACAGAGACAGAGACAGAGACAGAGACAGAGACAGAGACAGAGACAGAGACAGAGACAGAGACAGAGACAGAGACAGAGACAGAAGACAGAAGACAGAAGACAGAGACAGAGACAGAGACAGAGACAGAGACAGAGACAGAGAGAGAGAGAGAGAGAGAGAGAGAGAGAGAGAGAGAGAGAGAGAGAGAGAGAGAGAGAGAGAGAGAGAGAGAGAGAGAGAGAGAGAGAGAGAGAGCGAGAGAGCGAGAGAGTGCGAGAGAGAGCGAGAGAGAGCGAGAGAGAGAGAGGGGAGAGAGGCTCAGCCTCTGGTACTTTCAAACTTCCGCCGACACCCAGTTTGACCCGCTGTTTATCGAGTCGCATTATTGGCAAGGCTGCTGTACCGTTTGCTCCCTCCGCAGGCTGCTGGACCAGAAGGCGTATCCGTTCGCCAAGAAGGCGCCCAAGTATGTGCGCGGCCTCAAGTACAAGTACAAGTTCACGGCGTGGGGGGACGGGAGCGGCAGGTGAGGGGTGGGGACCTGAGCTCACCACTGCACCTCTAACCTGAAGGTTTCTCAACTGTCACGATTTATGATTCACACGATTCTATGTTATTTGTGTGTATACGTACAAGAATTTTATAAACATCTGTGGTTTGCCACCAAACCACGTAATGTTGTGCAATTATACATGGTGGTGGCATTGAGCTCTGGGCCCGCGTTCTAGTGCAGTGAGCCGTTGGCTTTGGTGGATGTGTAGCACAGGCGCCCCAGGGCACCTGATTGGCTTTTAAGGGAAATCGTGTCGCCAGTATATCAACCGGGACCAAGAATAAGGTCTAGAAACAAGCGTTTTCCAATAAATCAAGGAGATTACCGGATGAGGTTTAAAAATGCAAGTGTCTCTGTTTATTTTTAACTTGATGAACGTCACATTATTCTTTTGCGCGACACATCCCTATTCTGGGTGTGAACAGACTGCATTTGCCCTTTTGTGTACAAAGTGCCCCCAAGACAGGCACCGTCTGTCTTGTAAAGGTCGTTCCCATTCCATGGTGCTGGATGGTCTCGGACTGGCTATTTTTTAGCTCTCCTTCATCATCGTCATTGGGGCCTTGTACCTATTTCTGTCGGGGGTGGAGGGATTTTACTCACCCCTTACGTTATCCTGGGATATCTCCAAAACTGTTCGTCATAGGGCTTTGAAACTTTCTGCATTTATTTTACCTACAACTAATACAGCGAATATTTTTTTGCTCTACAGACCTAGTGTAAACGCTTTTTTCAAAAATTTCTCTGGCGTTTGGGGGCCAAAAGATAGTTTGCCCCCCTCCAGCGCTTGGGGGGCAACGGCCGGAATGCCCCCCTGCGGCCGCCAATGATACTATGCGACAGTTCGAGGGAAGAACAGAGTCCAAAATCGGGAAAACTTATTTAAGGAAAATCCTAAAAAACGGGAGGTTTGGAAGGGGGCAAAGGCGGATCCAGAGGGCAAAGGGGGCACATTCCCCGTCAACCATCGGCGCCCCCTGAAATGTCGCCTCCCACCCCACCAGGATGCGAAAATCGATGCCCACCGATAGGATTTTGTGCCCACCTGATAGGTTTGCCGGTCAAAAGTGGCGCCTCTCCGAGGTCAAGATGGCGCCCCACCCCCAGGAAGGTAAAGGCGGATCCAGGGGCAAAGGGGGCCATGTGCCCCCGATCAACCCTCGGCGACCCTGAAATGGTCTCGGTGCCCCCTCCCCGAAAGATCGATGGCGCCCACTGAAATGTCGCTTCCCACCCCCCCCAAGATGCGAAAATCGGAGCCCACCGATAGGATTCGGTGTCCACCTGATATGCTTTGCTGGTCAAAAGTGGCGCCCCCTGGTCATGATGGTGCCCCCGGAAGGTGCCCCCCTCCCCCGAAGGTCCGCCCATCGGCAATCCTGAATCCGCCTATGGGAGAGGGAAATTTCCCCCGTTTGCCCCTCTGGATCCTTCTGTGAAGCTTTGCTCCCCATTCCGAATTTCTTGACCAGCCACTTGACAATTTCTAAGAAGTCGCCGTGTTTTGCAGGCTTATTCCGTTTCTTAAAACCGTGAGTAGAAGGCAAGACAGGTTTCCCTTGAGGCGTCGCTGTGTCGCCTCCCAGCCTCTGTAGGCCACTGTTTTTGGGTTTATTTGGAACATCAGGAGCGTTTTCATGCTCTTTCCAAATCTTGAAGGTCTCACTTAAATGATTTTTCGGCAATTAGGTATTAAAAATCGACTTCCCACAGTAGCAGTTGCATTACCAGCGTTAACTCTTGCCCCTCTCCGTGCGGCGGCGCTAGCATCGCTGAGTGGGCACGGCCGCGCGGGCCCGGCGCCATTGGAGTCGCCCGTCTAGTCTTATATAGGTCAGTGGGCGTGAGTTAAACCCCTGGCGTGTCGGTCGGACCCCCTCTCTGTCCTAACCGTCGCTCTGTTTGACAGCTGGTGGCAGCGGGCCGGTGATCGGGGAGAGTACCTGCCCATCTACACCGCCGACCACAAACCACTGCTGGACTACCTCCAACAAATCAGACTGATCGGTACGTCGTAACGCAGCTCCGACAGATCGGTACGTCGTAACACAGCTCCAACAGATTGGTACGTCGTAACGCAGCTTCGACAGATCCGTACGTCGTAACACAGCTCCGACAGATCGGTACGTCGTAGCGCAGCTCCGACTGATTGGTACGTCGTAACGCAGCTCCGACAGATCGGTACATCCTAACACAGCTCCGACAGATGGTACGTCGTAACGCAGCTTCGACAGATCGGTACGTCGTAACATGCCAACTGCTCGATAAGTCTTGACACAGCTCCGACAGATCGGTACGTCGTAACACAGCTCCGACAGATCGTTACGTCGTAACACAACTCCGACAGATTGGTAAATCGTAACACAGCTCCGACAGATTGGTACGTCGTAACACAACTCCAACTGATCGGTTCGTCGTAACGCAGCTCCGACAGATCGGTACGTCGTAACACAGCTCCGACAGATCGGTACGTCGTAACACAGCTCCGACAGATCGTTACGTCGTAACACAACTCAGACAGATTGGTAAATCGTAACACAGCTCCGACAGATCGTTACGTCGTAACACAACTCCGACAGATTGGTAAATCGTAACACAGCTCCGACAGATTGGTACGTCGTAACGCAACTCCGACAGATCGTTACGTCGTAACGTAGCTCCGACAGATCGGTACGTCGTAACGCAGCTCCGACAGATTGGTACGTCGTAACGCAGCTCCGACTGATTGGTACGTCGTAACACAGCTCCGACAGATTGGTACGTCGTAACGCAACTCCGACAGATCGTTACGTCGTAACGTAGCTCCGACAGATCGGTACGTCGTAACGCAGCTCCGACTGATTGGCACGTCGTAACACAGCTCCGACAGATCGGTACGTCGTAACGCAGCTCCGACAGATCGGTACGTCGTAACGCAGCTCCGACTGATTGGTGCGTCGTAACGCAGCTCCGACTGATTGGTACGTCGTAACGCAGCTCCGAAAGATGGTACGTCGTAACGCAGCTCCGACTGATTGGTACGTCGTAACACAGCTCCGACAGATTGGTACGTCGTAACGCAACTCCGACAGATCGTTACGTCGTAACGTAGCTCCGACAGATCGGTACGTCGTAACGCAGCTCCGACTGATTGGCACGTCGTAACACAGCTCCGACAGATCGGTATGTCGTAACGCAGCTCCGACAGATCGGTACGTCGTAACGCAGCTCCGACTGATCGGTACGTCGTAACGCAGCTCCGACTGATTGGTGCGTCGTAACGCAGCTCCGACTGATTGGTACGTCGTAACGCAGCTCCGAAAGATGGTTACGTCGTAACGTAGCTCCGACAGATCGGTACGTCGTAACGCAGCTCCGACGGCGGCGTGCAATGGACGAGGGCGCTGCTGGCGCCGCCGGCAGCGTCTGCACTATGTTAGCTGCACCCTCTGCCCGGGCTCCCGCTGCCGCACAAAATCCTCCGCCGTGCCCCGGATATCACCTATCTGAGTCGGCGAGGACATCACGCGGAGTAACACGTCTTTTTAAGAAACACGATAATGGCGGAATGGGCGCCTACTTTTGCGCGATGGGTGTTCGCCTAACAGCGAGCCCAATGGTGCAAGGCCGGTGGTGCCGTTCCGTCTGGACGTTGTCGACACCAGACTCGCCTGCAGCGCCCGCGTGCCGGCGCATCGCCGCCACTGAGTCGGGGCGATTGGAAATGTTCGGGTGTCCAGCGCCGAGCATGGAAACAATTACCGTTTCCGTTCCCGACCCCGAGGGACCGGAAGGCATATACCGACCCCAGGCTTTAGGGCTCCAAGTGTTCAGCCCTTTGCTCTGCAATGTGTTCATGTGTTCATGCTTCACCTGCTCTGCTATGAGACAGCGGTGCGTTTCTGGGTGTGCGAGCCTGAAAAAGAGCGATGTGTGGTTGGGAGGTGGGGGCACGGCGTGACCTTGACCAGGCCTCGGTGTACCCCCTGGATCCGGCAGTGGCTATAGCCGCTGCCACTGAGCGGTGCCTTCTGGCCATCTCCTGCCGGGCTGACTCTCCAAGGAAGACATGGTAGCACGTCCACAAAATGGCTGGGAGCTGTTGTGCACCTTGGTGAGAGGTGGCATCGATTCTGAACGGCGGCGGTTACTGTTCCAGCTCAGTGCGAAGCAGACGTACTTAAATCCGGTAACTTCTGGCGGAGTACCGCCCATCTCTGCGGTACAGACGCCGACATTTTTACAGCTCAGTGCGAAGCAGACGTACTTAAATCCGGTAACTTCCGGCGGAGTACCGCCCATCTCGCGGTACAGACGCCGACATTTTTACAGCTCAGTGCGAAGCAGACGTACTTAAATCCGGTAACTTTCGGCGGAGTGCCGCCCATCTCTGCGGTACAGACGCCGACATTTTTACAGCTCAGTGCGAAGCAGACGTACTTAAATCCGGTAACTTCCGGCGGAGTACCGCCCATCTCTGCGGTACAGACGCCGACATTTTACAGCTCAGTGCGAAGCAGACGTACTTAAATCCGGTAACTTTCGGCGGAGTGCCGCCCATCTCTGCGGTACAGACGCCGACATTTTACAGCTCAGTGCGAAGCAGACGTACTTAGATCCGGTAACTTTCGGCGGAGTGCCGCCCATCTCTGCGGTACAGACGCCGACATTTTTACAGCTCAGTGCGAAGCAGACGTACTTAGATCCGGTAACTTTCGGCGGAGTGCCGCCCATCTCTGCGGTACAGACGCTGGCTTATGAAGAGATGGCGTACGAGACAGTACATGTTTTCTTCTCATTAATTAACTGCTCACTGCTCGAGTGCAAAACATACCTGTGGTTTTAGCTTTCAGGAGGCAAGAAAATACCTGAAGGGACCGACTAACCAAATAATACTCCTTATCCATATTACCCATTGTATCTACGTTTTGTATTGTGCATTAGCTGCGCTCATGTGAGAACAAGTGTCCAATAACGGGTTCCCTCTCCCGCAACAGGCGTTGCTGAAAACGTGACCGAGACCAGCCCCCTGGTTGGTGTGTTGGGAGCGCTGCGCGCCTTTTTCGACCAGTGGGACGCCGCGAAGCTGCTGTGGGCGCTGCTGCTGGCGTCTGGTGCCGTCGGCATGACCAGGGGAACTCCTTGGTACAGCTAGACGCGATGCTGGCCCGTGTGCCCTCGGCTGGAGCGGGTAGGAAGCAATGCCGCCCTCTACTGAGCAGCAAGTCCTCGCACTACAGCTGTTGGGAAACAGTGCTGTCGTCCCGCGGAAGAAAGGCGTAAGTCACTTTTTTATTTTGAGATTTTGTTACCATTTCACGCAGAAATACAAGCTGCATCCACTTATCAAATTATTTGACAAAATTCGTTCAAAATTTTTAGTTATATCGCTTTTCCACACCAGTCTCAGTGTTCCGCTAAGGTAAACCAAAACAAAAAAAGCGGTCCCCTGTAAAACATCCCAGATGTGACGTAGGGGCGTAGCTAAGGGGGCTGTCTCCCCCTTCCCTCTTCCTGAGGGCCCGCCCTCACTATGCTCTGTGGCCAACCGTGGAACTTTATACCTGATAGGGCCTCTTAAGCCCTCTCCAGCACTCCATTCTGTGACAAGCAGGACCCTTTTAACTTATCACAACCGTTTACAAAAACGGCCCCTTTGAACCACGGGTCCCAAGATCCCCTATCGACGCTAGGCCCCTATCCGGTCTGCCCCCCCCAGCTATAGCCGTCAGCACCCTGTCGGACCAGCTGGGTCCTCTTTAACCCTTGCCCCGGTGGCGGGTACGAGCCACCTTCGCCCTGGTGGGGGCTAAAAAGACCCCCCACGATCTCAAAAACTAAGAGACTAGAAAAAGCGCAAAACAGCAATCGAAAGCTCTTCGGAAATGATATCGAAAATACTTCGGTCATTTTTCTTGTCAGGTCAATATCAAGGTCACCAGAGGTCAAAATAGGTCAAAATCGCTAATATGAGGTGTACTAAGAAAACCTCATATATCTCAGAAAACTATGATAGCTAGAAACATTTTTCTAACACCATTCGAAAGCTCTTGAGATGCGCTTTCATTGCAGTGGCATTCATTTTCGTGTCAGGTCAAAGCCTAGGGAGCTACAGGTCACCAGATATTGGGCATACTCTTGGGAATGCCCATAGCCACCCATGCATAAGGGCGTTTACTTTTTCGCTAATAGCTTCCAAACCAAACAAGATACAGCCATAGTTTATGCACCATTGCAATCCTCTCGTCAATCCGAATCGAATGATATATGATATTGCTATGCCAGGTCAAATTTAAGAATTTGACCTGACCCAGGTCAACGGTCTGACCCAACTTGACCTGGTATAGTCATGATGTATATCATTTGACTTCCAGTGACTATACAAACACTTTGGTGACAAAATAAAAGCTCTATCTTATTTTATTCAAAATTTATAGAAAAAAACACCAAAAAATGCTTATTTGACCTAAGGTGACCTTTTAAAGGACACAAGTCAAAAATTTTGGCATCAGCTCCAGAAATGGGCTAAGAGCAAGTCGCAACCGATGTTTGAAGTTGATTCCATCCATACTTACTGAGAAAAGCTCATTTCGTGATTTTCCCCATGTATTGACAATGGGGAGGTCATGCTCTGCACATGACCTTAGGTCACCAATATCAAAAATCCCGGAACAAATGTTGTAGCTCCTGGTGGGCCCAATATGTGGTATGAGTTTCAACTTGATCGATTAAACCTTCTATTAGTTATGCGGTCCTAAGTATTTTTGAGGTGAGGTCACTTCACCTGGCCTGGTGACCTGACCTGATATGACCTTGAGCCAAAATTTTCAGGAAAGATGTAAAAATGATGAAGGAACAGCTAGACCAAGTTTGGCGGCGCTGCGCGCCGGTTTTGGTCACTTCGGAAAAACCCGAGGGGGTCTAAAAGAGCCCCCACCCGGGCGAAGGTTAAGTGAGAAGGCCATTGTGGCTAGCAGGGACCTTTGTAGTTCTCGGGGTATCAGTATCAGTACCCACTTCAACTAGGGGAGCCTCGGAGCGGGTAGGAAAGACGGTTTTCCGCAAGGCTATCTATCGTCAGCAGGGTCCTCTACAGAGCTGTAGCGAAGGAGAGACGGCTGGGGCGTGCCCCCTCCCTTTAAGGCGCCCTCAAGGACGCGAGCGCGCTTCTGTTACCCCCCCGTGAGCGAAATGCTGACTACGCCCCTGGTGTGACTCGCTCATTTCTTCCATTGGACGGCAGGTTGGTTCCAATGCAGCGGGAAGTAATGCTTCCAGCTGTCTCTTTCACTGTAGTTGGTAGGGAGCACGGTTGCTGGTAGAGAGCAAGGCTTGCTGCTGTCGTCCGGGAAGCTGTATAAAGTCGCAGGAAGTCGTTTGCGGAAAGTGGTTTGTACGCTGGTGGTGGCGCCGGGCTGTAGCTTATTCAACCACTGGATCGTGGTGTATTTCTTGCGTTGAAATCAATCGTCCACAGCTTTGTAGGTTAGAAGTAGATAAACACAATGAAAACTATTTGTTTATCATGGAAGTTAATCAGCATGAGATTTTCCAGAGCGCAGTGGCTATGTAAATTTAGCATGTGTTTCGTTCTGATTTCCCGCCTATGGTGCTTGATTTCCGAGGAACGGAGGGTGGCGATGCCTACGACGCAGCTGAGTTTGGACTAGACTAGGTTGTACGCTCGTGCCATTTCACTCCATCCGGTGTGTAACGGAGTGTCGTCGTGGTAACTTTCCCTCATTAATCACGCACACTTTGATCATGTGTGGTCAGCCCCTTGACAGCAGGGCGTTCGAGCTGGGCCCACGTGCCGTACTTGGGACCTGTCTGGTCGATGTCAGAGCAATAGGCTCATGTAGCGGTGATGGGGGCTGCAAAGTTATGACATGGACTGGATCGTGAACAAAGGTGCGCCCTGTCGTGTCCCCGTGGACTTCGTATTGACTAACCGTGTAGTTGTTAGGATATACTGTTTCGTTTTTTACCATTTTTGCGCCGTTATTTTTTCTTGCTCCAGATCGTGATGCCGGAATTTTGTGAACCATTTTTCCTGAGTACCTGAACACTGCCCAGTTTTGCGAGTTGCTGAGACATTGCAGTGTTTGTAGTGGCGTTGAGCCGGGCGTGCGTGGTAAGGATGCGGACTTTTGTCCGCGTGTTTTTTGCCCGTTCCTAGCAGCAGAGTGTGTTTGCGTGGTGTTTGTAGCTGATTGGGCTGCGGCAGGCTGCTGTAGTTTGTAGCTGCTGTGCTTTACATTTTCGGTAGTAACTTTGGGCCTAGTCTGATGCCGTTCATATCGAGCCGCACTGCTTCAGTTATTGCATAAGAAATGGGACAGAACGTCTACCTGAGTTTCCCTCGCTTCTGGTGTGGTTCTATGCGTAAATTATTCATATCTAATCCGCGAAATCCTATTTTGGCAACTGCTTTTGCGATTTGAATTTTTTCTGGAGTGTTTTTTTCGGTCTCTTAGTAAGTCCTGAGACACGTGCTTCCCACGTGTCTCGGCACGAAGCGTGATATCTTCGCTTGAGTCTTCTTCCACGGGAAAAGTGACTATTTCTTGTGTTTAACTTTGGGGGGTTACAATGCTTGAAAATCAGACGTTAAAATGACTCAGACTCTGGCCTTCAGTCGCAGATGGGCCCAGCCAATCGACAACTGGAGCGAAAACGTCTCGTATGCAACCTGCAATCGCTATGCAATTATATAAGTGTTTTTCTCAGTCCACGCTAGGTTTAATTGTGTTTTCCAAAGTACATAAATTATGCATTTTGGAGAACATCATGTTGTGTTCGAGTGGTTCTGTTCAGTTATCGATGGGTAACAGCGCCAGAAACTGTACAGCCTCTGCAGTTGAATCTGCACTCACCGAACTCGGCAGGTTTTGGACATCTGACGAACTATTGCTCCGTCGGTTTTTATTTTTATTTTTTAATGAATTTTGTTCAAGTTGTTCCTAATACGGCTTCTGGGGTCGGAGTCTCACTTAAGTCATCAAGAGACATGTCACGGAGACCCCGACAGTGGCGGCGGATAAAGGGGGCAGGAGAGGCAGTTGCCCCCCCAAATTATCAGAGGGGCCCCTGAAAAAATACGCAATTTTAGCTTGGTTCTTTTCTGAATGTTCTGAATGACCTGACTGGGCCCACAACAGTTTCTCGGTTTGAACATTGTCCGAGCTTTATCTCAGGGGCCCCTGAGCTTGGGCTCAGGGCCCCTCTAGCTTGGGCTCGGGGACCCTCTAGCTTGGTCTGTAGGGGCCTCCAAGCTTAGCATAAAGGGGTCCCCCGAGCCTGGTCTCAGGGGGCCCAGAGCTTGGTCTAAGGGGCCCCCTGAGCCTGGTTTCAGGGCCCCTACTCTTGGTCTCAGGAAGCCCCGAGTTGTGTCTCGCCCCCCCGAGCTCGGTCTCAGGGGCTCCCAAGCTTATTCCCAGGGGGCCCTGAACTTGACCTCAGGGGGTTCCGAGATTGGTCTCAGAGGCCCCAGGCTTGGTATAAGGGGGCCTCCCAGATTGGTCTAAGGGGCCCCCGAGATTTATCTTAAAGGGCCTTGAGCTTGGTTTCAGGGGCCTCCAAACTTGGTTTCAGAGGCCCCCAAACTTGATCTCAGGGGCCCCCGAGCTTGGCCTCAGAGGCCCCGAGCTTGGTCTTAGGGGCCCTGAGCTTGGGCTCAGGGGCTTTCGAGCTTGATCTCTAGGAGCCCCCAAGCTTCGTCTCAAGGGGCCCCCGAGCTTGGTCTCAGGGGCCCTGAGCTTGGTATGAGGGGACCCGGAGCTTTGTCTCAGGAGCCCCCGAGCTTGATCTCAGGTGGCTCCCGAGCTTGGTCTCAGGGGGCCGTGAGCTTGGTCTCAGGTCTCAGCTTGGTCTGTCTCATTTTTACACGGGCAACTAAACGACAGGGAGGAATAGCCATTTTTTAAGTGGGCAAAGAAAATTTTTACCATTTGTGACGCTTATGCAGGAGCGAAACTAGGATTTTGCTAGGGGTGGCTGAACTTTGAAAAATGGCGAAAAAGGGGGAAAAGGGCGAAAAATGGGACAAAGGAGGGGCGCGGGCTGAAGCCCCTTCAGCCCCCCTTGATCCGCCCCTGCGCTTATGCCTCTGACCTCAGGCAGCAAGTCCCAACCAATCTATTGCAGTTTTTGGGGGCCTCTGCTGCCCAGGGTGCCCCATCGTCAAGGGGGCCCCCTGGAAAATTTTTGCCCCCCATCCGAAAATAGCATTCGCCGGCACTGGACCCCGACCCACCACCCGAACGAGTAACTCCCTCAGTGGAGGGATAATTTAGAAGCCAACGTTTAACGTCCCACAAAGCACAGGGACGGCCGCCCCGCTCAGGTCACCTTCTCACCAGTCAGTTTCCAGCCGACCTGTACGTCGGGTAAATCAAATATAACACTTTTATTGGGGGGGGGGAGGGAACCCAACTTTTTTACAATTGGGGGGGGGGGGTGGTTTTTGTTAGTACGGTTTTGGTTTTAAAAAAAATTTTTTTTTTTTTTTTTCTTACTAATGGAGAGGCAATGTTATATTCAGAAAAGATATGCATCGCGCTTCATTTTGTCAATGAAGCATCCGATCCTGGTATGTACTGATTCAGTGGCAGAGGCTGTACGTGTCCAAGTCGTCACCCGGCTAAAGTGAGCGACCAGGCCTAGCCAGCCAAGCAATACAGCTCTTCTCAACCATTTAACCGCCCATGTTCTAAAAATGGTACAAGCCTATTTAGTTCCATATTTTGCAGGTGGAGTGTGAGATTCTAGATGTTTGCTCTTCAGCAAGAAAAGGAATGACATATTTTTCATATCAAATATTTTGAAGTAAAATTTTTTCGAGTTGAGAAAGTTATATTCGAAAAGACAATTGGACACGTTTTTTAGCTCC
This sequence comes from Lepas anatifera, assembly GCA_034440635.1. Lineage (NCBI taxonomy): Eukaryota > Metazoa > Arthropoda > Thecostraca > Lepadidae > Lepas > Lepas anatifera. Next base: position 1,125,700 of record JAOTON010000664.1, on the reverse strand, counting down.
TAGATTTGAAACACTGGCCCGACTCACTTAACATACATCATCAAAGTTTTGGTAGGAAAATAGCAATAAATGAACAATAAATGTGTAGGCATTCGCCACGGCTTTCATGACCTACAAAGTTTTCAGTTTAATTTTCGTGTTCGGAAAATGGAGCATTGATAGAGTTCACTGGGCGGAACTCACCGCCTCCAGTGGCCGAGTTGACTGGGCGGAACTGAGGTCTCCAGTGGCGGAGTCGACTGGGCGGAACTCACGGTCTCCAGTGGCGGAGTTGACTGGGCGGAACTCACGGTCACAAGTGGCGGAGTTGACTGGGCGGAACTCACGGTCTCCAGTGGTGGAGTTGACTGGGCGGAACTCACGGTCTCCAGTGGCGGAGTTGACTGGGCGGAACTCACGGTCTCCAGTGGCGGAGTTGACTGGGCGGAACTCACGGTCTCGCGGGCGGAGTTGACTGGGCGGAACTCACGGTCTCCAGTGGCGGAGTTGACTGGGCGGAACCCACGGTATCCAGTGGCGCCGTGTTAGCCTTGATCGGTAAAACCTCGAGCATTAACAATTAACAATGCCTCTCTTACTGCTCATCTGGCCACAAGAAAAATAACCATATCAGTCTTTCGGGGACCCTCTTTCAAAACCATCCCACTCACAAAACACTAAAAAAAACTTAAATCCGCAGAAGCGTGCAAGTTTGCCAGCATGGTACGGAAAGGATGTTAACGACGTCTCTACCGATTAGCCTCTTTCCGAGGAAAGCAGAGTGACTCCTGTAATCCCAACTCCCACTACCGCGCACCGGACACACGGCCCTGGTGTATATTTCTGGGCGGATCCAGGGGGTCACTTGCCCCCCCCATCGACCCTTGATGCCCCTTGAAACACTCACGGCGCCCTCCGCTGAGAGGTCGATAGCGTCTCCTCAAATGTCGCTTCCCACCCACCCCAACCCCTCCAATGATGCGAGTATTGGCACTCCCGCGATAGGTTTTCTGGACCAAAAGTGGCGAATTCGATCGGTAATCCTGGAACCGCGCCTATGATTGTAGCCTTGAAATCTGGGTAGAATTGCCACCGTAAGACGTCTTCTCCATCCATCAGTGGCATTGCAGTGACCTGTACGGCGTGGATCTAACCGAGACTAAAAACTGGCAAATCGGGTACAACAAGTCGCCAATGTTCTATTTTGGAACAGAAAAACTACATTTTTAGTCGAATTTTGAAACAAGGAATATTATCAAGGGCCATTATAAGACAAATAATTCACTTTTCACTGAAATGTAATGCCGGTACGGTAATTGGGCTGGGAAACGGTTCAACTGCGGGTGGACCGCCATGTTGCAGATGAGCGATCTATAAGCGAGGTCATTGACCGAGTGGTCACAGCCTCCGACGGCGTGTCCCCTGCCATTCCGGCTCCAAATGTGTTTAACGAGCCGTGTTGTTTGGGATAATTTACAATCGCTGATGAAAGCGGCCATTTTTGTAACGAAATCAATAGAATGTTGCTTTGATATCTCACTAAATATATCGCACAAGGAAAAACCACGCTGTCGCTGCGTTTCCCAGCAAACTGCACCGGCTTCTGGAACCTGTCTGAACCGACTTTATAGAATAACTAATTATCAAAACAATAGGCGCCAGGATAGGATTTCGCAGATAACGTAATGCGAATTTTCGCATAAAACTACCAGAAACCAGAAAAGCCCAGATAGGTGGTCTCGTGTTTTATACACGGCAGCCGCGGCAATGTGGTAGGAATAACGTACGTAACGTACCGTCGCCAACGAACAACTGAGGATTTTACCAGACTTGGGTCATTGATTCATAACGCGGCATTGACGCATTACATGTTTCATTGATACACGACTTGTAACGTTGATGCACAAGTTGTATAACTGACGTACGACTTGTCACTAATAATTGACGCGTATTTTGGTTCAGGGCCCGCGCCGTTACCATGGCCTTGATGTACGATGTTCAGGCGGCAGAGCACGACGTTATGCTCACCCGAATGCGAGTCTGTAGCTGGACAATGGTGGACGTTGTTTGATTGAGTGGATTTTTCTGCGGAGAGCGGGCTTTGCCGCTGACCTAATTGGCGTGACCCTGCGCGTTGGCCCGACCTAACACTGAGAGCTGGGGCTTGGTTGATACAGGGGCCAAAAGTGTTCAGGTTGTCACCAATGAAAATGCCATGAAAATTCCAAACCATAAATTTGTCACCAGCTCAGGCTGCAAAATGTGGCACGTTTTGAGTTAGCAGGATACCAAGGGATACTCCTGGACCATGTTAGTTGTTGAAAAACATTGCGAGCTTAGATTACATGGGCAAATTTAGGCTATTTGTTCCGTTATTCGTCTGTAGGAAACATATCAGCTAATTTGTGTCACCTTGTCCACCTTGGGCTGTCACCATTAAGAATGCCAAAATGGTAAGTTTTACGACCCCTGGGTTGATGCGCGACTGTGCAAACAATACACGTGTGCAAAATGGCGCCTGTGTTTGTGCGGAAGTGTCCAGCATTTCAAGTAGCACTGACGCTGTAAGTTTGGGCCTCTGAGCCCATCTGTGTCGTCCAGTTCTCATTTTTCACCTCCACTTTAGCACGTCATCCAGGGTCTTCCATTCCGCCCTCAGTTTTCACCTCTACTTCAGCGCACAGCCCTAGGTCGCCGAGGGCTGGCGGCACCGGTCATGTGATTCCGAGGTGCCGCTGCCCGCTGTCTCGGAGCGCGCATTTGGCTGTTGGAAGTGGGGGCGGTGACATAGGCGCGGTTAAGCAACAGTGTCAGGTGAGTACTCGCTGCCGGAGTTCCAGTCTTGTTTTATTGCATATTTAGATGCTTCACGTACTCAGAAGTTTCGATTCCCGTACGAGGGAATAGTGCGATTGGATCGGCATTGGAGTCGCAGCTTCATTTGATCCTCCCGTGAATACTGGACGTCACCAGCCGCGCCTGCCGTCTGGCTCCGCAGAGCTCCGGAGCGCACAATTAGAGCTAGACCTCGGGTGTATAAATATCGCTGAGAACGAACGAAAGATGACGTCAGTGCGGTGCCATTACTGTCTTGGGTGATTGGGGGTGCATTATCCAGCCGTCCATCTCTTCTATTAATAGCCTTGTATGTGTCCGGTAGTAACCGGTCGAACATGAACCAGAATACATTTGTCTAACGCCGACCTCAGGCGTTGAGAGGCGCCGGCTGAAGGCGGGGACGAGATGGCGCTGGCCGTCAGGTCGAGGTGGCGCCACCGCTGCGGGGAGTCCGAGCTGATGACCTCCACGCTGCATGCTACTCCAGCACGGTCAGACGACGCCAGAGCCGCGTTCTACGGCCGCGCTGCCCACGTTACCGGACCCATTCCCCCCGGAGAGTACATGAAAGGACTCTCACCGCCAAAACAAACGCCATTCTACAACGTCTGAGGAAAGTAAAACATACAGTTTGGGCAGACGAGGACTTCCTGGCGTGCTTCCGTAATGCGTTCTCCAAACATCAACAACATCAACAACACGCCAACAATCATGAATAGGGGAGGGTGGGTATGGTTCGGGCCTTTTGAAATTTTTCCTAGTGTCGGGCCAACTAATTGAGCCAATAACATTGACTGGTAATCTAGGGTTCATTATCGTGGCAACATGTTGGCGAGCAGATGAAACTAAAAACTTCCCGAGATTCAGGAGCGGATGAACAAACGTCACACCATGATAAAATGTCCGCACTTGCCCCATGGATGGGGTAGCTTCGGAAGAGGACAGGTGGGCTTGGACTGAGTCCCAGCGGCAGAGCCATTACCATTCCCATCTTGAGGAATTCAAGTGTTTACGCCGATGAATAACTGGACTGTCATCTATCCACGTATTCACAAGCAAAACTTCAGGTCCATGGTCTAGTATGGTCTGGGCATCATACAATTATTACAATGCCACTCTCTACGACAAAAACTATGACTCGGTCAGCAATAGAAAATCCACCAACGAGGAAGCTCTCGTCACAGCCCTGGTATACGCTTTCAGGTGAGGTGTTTAAGCGCGGCTCCGAGAAAGTCTGGTGCCGCAACACTGTAATAATGCGTCAGGGGTGCCGCAATCTTCGCTGACGAAGCTCTGTAACTACAGAACGAAAGCTCCGACCCCAAAACACCTTGTGGACTAAGTTCGAACGACCATGTACGAACATCCGAACTCCACACCATGTCTTTTCAAGAATCTGCACACTAGCGGTATTGTTTGACGTATTATTACACGATGATATGGGGAAATACGGGGGCCGGTTGTAAAATATGCGACATTTTTTTCGAGGAATTCACACAGAAAAGGTAAAAATCAACAACAGAGTATCTGCTTAGTTCACACCTGACCGGAACAGTAGCCCAGTCCGACAGTAGAAACGTCCAACAGGGCATCAGCAACAGTGAGGCCTCAACTGCCGCCAAGAGGGTCGCCGTTATCGCAAGGTCTCAATGATCAATGTCACAATCGACAGGCTACCACCAGCCGCGAGTTCGGTTGCCTCACAGCCGCAGGTCAAATGGCGCACTCGCCTAGAAGCAGCGCCTAGCTGCGTCGTCCGTTCCGCAGCCACTGGTCAACTAGTAGCAATGCCACCACGTGTTCACAACAATACTGCGTGATTAAAGCGTTTCACAATCAACGCAAACAAAGCCACAGTCCGGCAACAACGAACCACTTTCTTCCCCACGCCGGTTTACAGCTCCTTTGTGGTAATCCACAGTTAATGCGCTCTACTCATGCTCACCATTTTCACATTCACAGACAATGGTTTGCAGCACTCACTCAACTTCATTTATCGGGTCTCAGTTTGAGGCGCTTCAGGGTCCGTTTGAAGGCCAGGGGCAGTGGGGCGGTGACAGGGCGCTCCATGCCTGGAACCCAGACGGTGCGGCTGTGCAGACACAGAGGCAGATGCCTGGCCTCGGGCTGACGCAGCTTCAGAGCTTGCAGAACGCCTGTGGGGACACGCTGAGGGACCACCTCCTTCCAGCGGGAGTACTTGTGGTCGCCTAGGACAGGGAAGCCGAGACCGAGACCGAGGTGAGAGCGGAGCTGGTGCTTGACCCCGGTGACCGGCTTCAGCTGTATCAAGGCGCACTCACTGGCGGAGGACAGGGTTCTGAAGTGGGTCACAGCTCGCTTTCCAACATCTGGGCTGACACTGTCACCTCCCTCGGCTACTGGCTGCGTGCGCTCGAAGCCGCGAGGTCTTCCCGGACAGGGGACGCTCTTCTCCGCCAACACCATGTCGATGACTCCCGCAGCGGGGTCAGGAATTCCAACTACAATCGCCCAGTATATTTTGCGCACCTCACCGTGTTCAAGAAGGCCCTGGATCCTGCGAGCTTCCTCCTGAGACTTGGCCAGTAGAAGAGCACCTGAAGTATCTCGGTCCAGGCGGTGTACCGTGAAGAGCTGCTTGGTGCCGAGATGTCTGGCCAGGGAGGGAAGGAGCTCGGTCAGACGGTGAGGCGACCGCTCTGAGCCGGAGTGTATCGGAAGACCGAACGGTTTGTTGATCACGACGAGTTTCTCAGTGTTGTGTAGAACTCCTCGCTTCAGCATTAAGAGAAGTTCATGCGATGATAGCTGCCACAGCTGCGGTGTCTCTCCTTTGAGAACTTTGCCACGATTGGTGGGAACCGACTGCTCGGCCTTTTCCTTCCGCATTTCTCTCACCACGTCTAATGCGGAGCGAGGTCCTGAGCTTGGCGGAGCGGATACATTGGTCGAAGCAGAATCTTTCGTCGCTTTCCTTGGTTTCGCTTGATCCGAAAAGCTGTTTCTCGCCGTCTTTTGCTCCAACTTATCGACATCACTCATAATGTCGTCACTTTGAACTATACGCTTTTTGGGTTGACTTCCAGTATTTAAGCTTTTCGTTGAGATATCGGGATCCTTTTGGAATTCCGATAAGCCTAACCGAGCGTGTCCTTTCTCCCCCAAGTCATTTTCTACAGCACCAAAGTCCCGTAGCGGCGACCTGCTATGTTTAGCCAAAACACCAGCTTTGAAAGCCTCCATCTCCTCCCTCTCGCCACTCTCCTCGAAAGCGTTGAAGAAATACTGCTCTTCGAAAACATCCTGAGGTCGGCCCGATATCTTTCTCACATATTCGTTTAGCTTCGTCTCTTCACTACCGGCTGATGTATGTGTCCGTAGCTCTGAAACAGGAGAATCAGGCGACAGGGATTCCCCGAGGGGTTCAGAGCTCGTTCTCTTGTTTCTAGTCTCTGCTCTATTGACGTCTGTGTTACTCACTCCACCAGACGCCTGAGCAAAATACTGCTCTTCAAACGCGTCTCCTGGAGGCTGCTGTGAAGACGCGCCGTGGCGAAGTGTAGGGGTTGAATATAACTTGTCACCGTCAGATCTACCACCTGATACATACTGATCGCTACGGTACTGGACGTCAGGAGGTGGTGACAATGTAGCGCCATTGAGCCTGGGCAGGGACGAGACTTCATCAAAGTTGGGAGGGGATGAAGAACTGACATGGAACTTGGAAGGGGATGGAGAATCGACATCATCGAACTTGGCAGAAGATGCCGAACTAGCGACATCAAACTTGAGAAGGGACGGAGAACTGGCTTTACTATCCCCGAGTGGAGACGAAGCGGTGACGTCATCGATGTCCGACGCTGTGGCACTTTCTCCCGTAGCATGGTTCAAAGAAAGTGAGGGCGAATCATGCGCCTGACTCCCAGGCGACGCTTGAAGGGCAGCGAAGCCATATTGTACCTTGCCCTCCAGCTTTTCCGACTTCGCCTCCAAAATTTCATCGAGGAAAGCTGGCTCAAACTGTCCGTGAATAGCTGGAGTATTTTGAGCGTCCAGTCTAATCACACCAAAACTGGTCGGTATCACAGCTTCCATTCCAATGTTGCGCCGGAAAGCTCGCCTAGCATTAAGCTTGCCTTCCAGTTCTGCCACCGTGAGACGGTCCTCACCACCACTCGCAGTGCTGTCACTAGACCTTTCTGATGGGGAGGCTTCCACAGCATCTTCGATGGCGAGGTAGTCGTGTCCAGCAGCGCCTTCTGAGCTGGACGAGGCGTGCAGCGTCTTGTGAAAATGGCGACAGTTTAGTATGGACGAGCGCAGGCGCGCACGCACGGCGGACACTCGACAGAAGGTCAGCATGGCGACAGTGGGAGCCAGATTTGGCGGCGGATGATGCTATATGGTTGCAGAATGATTAGATGCTGCTATGCGATTGCAGCACGTCGCATAGTGAAGCCTCAGGTCAGATATGGTTCTAGTGACCGAGTCTTAAATCGGAGTCCAAACACAAGTTTGATGTGTAGTTCTACGGCTTTACTCCTCAAGTAGTAATAAGAAAACAGGACCAGCTGAACCTGAAAAATAAAACAATTTCAATACGAGCAGAACAGGGAATTTTTCAAGGGCCTGACTAGTTGAGGTACTGATTAGGTGGCCTACTGGATTTATTGCCTGCATCCAGACTGGGATAGCATGGAATAACGTGGGTTCAGTCTCCACGGTGGGGGACTGCCTTCAGAGTTCCATGTCGCCCGGAGGAAAGGTTCCTTAAACACCCACGCCAATACTCCCCGTAAAGTGTGCCGGTTGGAAGTCACCCAAACAAAAAGGAAAAAACATGGCAAATAAAAAACACACTACCGAACTAGTAACCTATATTCATTGAGGTCTCACATAAAACATGCCGTTGAAAAATGTACTGCACGAATCCAGGAGTTGTGGATGACACACTGTCAGGATGTCTCTGCTTTACCATTTCAGATTGAGATTCCGTACATTTTTGTTCCCCGAAACCGCTGCACAAGAAAGCCACACAGCCGGAAAACCACGGCTCTTAGAGATACGGTTTGGACAAGACGTTCAAGGATCTCTCCAGATTGGAAACCTGTCCAAATCTTGATGCATATCGCAGCCCTCAACCGGATTCTGGTACTCTGATTGACTGATTGATCAGACTCGATAGCATGTCAATCCCACTTCAAAAAGTACTTGGCTCCACTGCCTGGCAGCACGAGCATAACATTCCAGAGGGAGTTCTTTCCACCCAGACCGGTGCGGCATCTAGGGGAGCTGCCTGTGACCTAGAGACGGCCCACCCTGGCACCGTGAGGGGACACCCCTTCGCCGGTTGGCCCTTCACCAAAGGATCGGCTGCGGCCCTGGGGTCTGTCTGCGATGGAGCACAGGCTCGCTCGACGTGCGTGCCCTGCCTCACGGTCTTCGATGTTTCGACCTGCCTATCTACACCGACGACACCGGCTCGGCTTGAGTTGAGGTTTCTGCCGACCAACGCGGAGATCAGCCACGCCGCCTGGGCCCCGGCTCGCGGCGGCTTCCGGCGGCCGCGACTCGACCTGTGGCTCCGACCTGATCTGAGCTGCGGAACGACTCCGGCTGCGGCGAACCCTGGCTGAACCCCGGCTGCGGCGCGGTCTCCGGATGCTGCATGACCTGGGCGGCGCCCCGGCCCGACATGGGCTCCAAACCGACCTGAGACCCGACCAGCCCCTTCACCCTGACCGGCGGCTGGGGCCCGGCCTACCCAACCGGAGCTGCGAACCGCGGCTCGACTTCGGCTGCGAATCTGCGACCCGACCTGAGCAACGGCTGTGGCGGTGACCCCGACTCCCTGCTTTGGCCCAGTCCTCCGGCTGCTTCCGACCTGGACTGCTCCGCGGCCCGGCATGCGACCAAGACCCGACCCTCGACGGGGACCTGACCTGCGTCTGAGGCCTGACCGACGGCTGGGGACGGGCCTGCGGCTGCGAACTAACCGGTGGCGGCCGGCCGACCTGCGGCCGGGGCCCGTCCTGCGGCTGCTGCCTACCTGAGCTACTTGCCCACCGAACTGTGGCCCGTCTCGCGTCCGCTCCTCGGCCCCCGACTGCGGGCTGTCTTCCAGCTGCTACCAGACCCACCGCTGCGGACGATTTGCTGATCCGACGTTGCCCGCGGCTGTGGCTGTGTTAACCCCGACCCACATCTGCTGCCCGACCTGACTCGACCCGAGCGCGGCCTCCACTAGTGGGCGTAAGGCTACGAACAAGGAAGTGAGTTAAGGAAAAAACAGTTAAATTTAGCAGTAGCTGAATTTTTTTATGAACCTTGATAATACAATTTGCATTTGAGGCCGTTCAGTGATCACGTGCAGTGACACCTGAATTGGAGAAACAATAGACGAGGTAGCAGTCGTTCTCAATCCTCGTGCGACCATATGGTATTAACTACCTTTGCCCCTTACGGGCCACCGAAAAGCTTAGTGCAAGGTCATGTAAGATGAAGAAACCCAAGTCGCGTTGGTAGTCATTGATTCGCCTTTTGCCACCTATCAATCACCTACCAATTAGGAACACCGATAGTAGTATCGCTAGGCTTAATACTATATACAAAAGTTTTGTGGTGTGCTATGTCACACTAAGCGTTTAATACGTTTTACGTATTGCGTTGTGGCCCCGCCTCGGGCGCGTGTGTTCGCCCGCCCCTGCCCGCGATAGCGTGTTAGGTCTACGTGACCGATTCTATCTATGGGCGTGGGATCTGCTCTCTTTCTGTGCGCCCGGCTCGAGCGGCGACGGTGCCGATGGTGGCACTGACGATTGGTGCCCGGGACCTCTCGGCTCTGCCACCTTCGGGGCAGTTGTCTGCTCCCACTGGGCGCGTTCTGTGAGTGGTTCCTTCATTTTCGGTCTGGGCGTCGCGTCTGCCGTTGCGCGGCCTTGTGGATGGCGTCCATTATCGCCGTTGGCCGATTGAATTTATTATTATTTAAGTTTTGCCTTGAATGATTGTTTTTGGTTTTCAGAGGTATCATCTCTCCTTCGAAAAGGTGGAACTGTAGAGAATGCTGAGTTTTTATCGCCCTGCTATTCTGAACCTGTCCCCCCTGCTTGTATGATCCGTGCTCCCCCGCCCGTCTTCTCCTCCGACTACTCCATGACTCATGCGGCTTCCGACCCGCTTACACCGGCATACTCTGTTCAGAAATTGCCTTCCTCAGTTTTTCCGCTCTTTTCTCATATTCTCATGAATTTTTCACTCTCCCATGTTCACATTCTGGTGTTCCTCATTTTCTTTCTATCCTGTCAAGCGTTTTCCTTCTGACAGGTGATGTGTATCTGGTGTCCCTGAATACATGGATGGAAGGAAGTAAGTAGAGCGATGGACGCCAAGACAGTGCCGGTACCGGAGACGAGGGCGGCGTCCATCGAAGGTCGATGCAAAAACGTGGGAGAGTGCCTCATAAGAAAGAATCCAACTTTAACTCGGAGGAATTAAGGGCATCTTAAGACAGTCTATTCGTTATCACAAAATACATAGCCAAATGTATGCCAAAAAAGTAAGAAATTTGTTGTAACCGAAACGCCCCTTCTTTACTTAAACGCTGTTGTTTGTTCACAGTCATTCGTGCAGTGGCCATGCATACGACTATACGCGCCAGTCCTCTCCACACAATTCAGAGTTTTGCCATTCAAAAGGTGACTGGAATTGTGCGCCTTCCGACAACATGAGTCCGTGCATTGGACAGCGATATGGCAGGGCGTCGCCACCGAATTTTTATGGGGGGAGTGTGGACCGCAGGCTGACGACGACCGGGAGGGAGGGAGGCGAGTTTTAGCACATTGGCTGCTTTTCAAAAATCTAACGACTATGAAATCTATGAACACATTTAAGTAGGTCAAAGGAGGTAATAGGGAAAAATGAAAAAACCTAGGTCGAGTCTCAAAACTTTCATCCCTGATTCACAAGTTGTGGGGTCGCAAGTTAGGGGGCAATGCCCCCCTTCGCCCCGCTTTCGGCGCTCATGATATGTAACATCCAACAGCAAGAGTGAAATACATTGTGATACCACTACACTTTCGCACAGCGTACCCTAGTGCAATTCACACAAAGGAGTGCTGCTAATCAGTGAAGAACTTATCCAAATGCTCCAAATACTCATCCTTATCTTATCCAAATCCAAATTTTGCTGTGAGGCATTATCTACTGAGAAATATATGTACAGGAGTCCCAAGGAGCAGGGGTCTATTAGTGTCTTATATGTAGGTGCACATACTACAATTGTGTATCTGACTGTGATGTATTGTTGCATCTAATGACATGTATGGTGTGGAGGAAATACATTTTGAGTTTCCAGTTGACTCCCCCTTTACTATATGCACTGTAAGAAGAACATTCAACATCACACTGCCAGTGCCACATACTGCCAGATTTTTTTTGGATGCTTACTGATGAGAATTTGATTGAATCCTGGTTTCTATTGTCAAAAACTCTATACAGAATTGAATTGTATCCAGATACACCATTCAATTGTCATTGAACTTATGCATGGGACCTGTACAGATCTGTGCTTTAGTACTGGGACAATAGCCATTGATGAACTGGATTGGCAGACTAATCCTTGTCATATTTTGGCCATGGAGCCCTAGTCACTTAAACCTAAAATGGTGAATACCATGCGACTTCTAGCATTGTACAAACTACAATGTATGTGAACACAAAAAAGTCAGGCAGCAATCAACCCCACCATAGCCTCTAACAAAGCAGACCCCAGCTTTGTTGCAGCAGAAGTCCTTCACGCCTATGTGACACCACTCAGGCACGAATGAATCCCAGTGTGCAAAGTATGGCACTTTCGACGAGATCTCGTCAGTGCGAGTGCCCTTGGAGACAGGAGTGAGTGGTGCAAATTTTATCAACCTGGTGCGAATTCGTGAGACTGGTGTGAGGATGGTAATGTTGAAAAACAAACAAATAATGGCTGAATGGTAATAAAGACACATGAGGGGGCCTTATAAAAAGTCCTTAACTAATAATAGAGGTAGTATTGCATTGTGTGGGTAGGAATGGGTGCATTTTTATCCCTGGTATGTGACAGATTGGTATGAATTTTTTGTTGCTGGCGGTGCGACTAATCTGGCCTGTTGCCATACTTTGCCAGTGTGCAAAGTATTGCATTTTCGACGAGATCTCGTTGGTGCGAGTGCCCTTGGAGACAGGAGCGAGTGGTGCGAATTTTACCAACCTGGTGCGAATTTGTGAGACTGGTTCGAGGAAGGTGACACTGAAAACCAAACAAATAATGGCTATATGGTTATTAAGATACAGGAGGGGACCTTATGAAAAGTCCTCAACTAACTAACTAACTAATAAGGGAGGTAGCATTGTATCTTGTGGGTAGGCTGGGTGCGTTTTTCTCCCTGGTATATAGAAGACTGGTGCGAATTTTTGGTGGCTGGGGGTGCGAGAATTTTAGATGGCTGGTGCGACTTGTCTGGCCTGCTGCCATACTTTGCAGACTTGATACTTTGCAGACTGGAATGAATCCCTCTTGAATGTACCTTCAAATAAAGGTATCTTGCACAACAGTGTTACTTGATACTAATTTTTTTTAAGCAGGAGCACCGCTGATGATCCGACAGCCCAACGTGCAGCATCATAGCGGCAGGGGATGCAGTGCGGCGCCATCCGCCCAACCGCGATCGCCCGCGGGAGGCTCAGAGTAGCTGCCGGAGACATTTTAATTAGATGAGGGGGAAGGAAAGGTTGCAGCTGAGTAGTTGTGCAAGAAGCGAGAGCATGTACGGAGAGAGAGAGAGAGAGAGAGAGAGAGAGAGAGAGAGGAGAGAGAGAGAGAGAGAGAGAGAGAGAGAGAGAGAGAGAGAGAGAGAGAGAGAGAGGCTAAGGGAATTCGGGCGGTGCACGGTATCATATTAGCAGGGGATTTGGGGACTAGCAGTAGGGTGCCAGAGGCGGGCCTGTTCGACTCCCGCGGTGCCAAAGTTAAAGCTTGACCGCGCTTGATAGTTGAAAGATTTTGCCTGTAATGCAGATGCAGGTACAAACTACCTCAGACATTTTCCTAATACGGGGATACGTGGTTTGATTAACTAACACACTAGTATTTTAGCATAATGTTCAGAACTTAAATATTCTTGATTTGCTAGCTGTCAATATTTATTAGGATCGCAATTCTATAACCAACTTCTATCTCCATCACTCATCGTAGGAGTCAGTGTAAATTTTTTAACAACTTTTTTAAAGAACAACTTAGATCGAGGTATATCATTCAAATTCCGAATCTTAGATGCCACAGTTTTGTTCCAGACTCTTGGGGCGGTTATGAAAAGGGAGAATTTTCTGTACATTGTCGGAGCGAAAGGGACGTTAAAGTGTTGCATTTGCCTAACATGCCTTTGAGCTCGGACATGCTCAAAGTAGGAGAGACGCGAATCAAGAGGTCGGGGTAATTCGTTGAGGAGATATTTGTGCATGAAGTTAATTTGCATGTATTCAACAAGGTGGGGGAGCTTTAGGATACTATATTTCTTAAAGATTGGGCTCGAGTGCGAGAGCCGGTCAGCTCCATCAATTATTCGAACAATTTTTTTGTAGTGTTGATAGTTTGTTAAGTTTATATCCATAGGTAGAGCCCCAGAGTTGGATTCCATATACGTAAAAGGGCAAAATAAGAGCATTATATAGAAGGAGGAGATGGGACGAGTTTAGAATATGCCTATTTCTTTGGATGATACCAATGCCTCTGGATATGGAGTTTTCGAGGCTCCTGATATGAGTCGTCCACCTCAGATCCTCGTCAATCTGAATGCCTAGATATTTTGTTGAAAAGTTTCGTTTGAGAGGAGCGTTACCAATGCTGATTTGGAGATCAAGAGTTTTGTTGTGAGAAAATAGTTGAAAAGAAGATTTTTGGCATTCAAAGTAAGGCGATTGCAATTTAGCAATCATCTCCCCATTTTCATGCAATGTGACTCAAGTGATGCTAAACAAAGAAGTGGCCCCCAATCCTTCTACATATCCATTGTAGTGTTTTGTTTTTGTAGTTACGTTTTACCGTTGTAGTGTTTTGTCGTGTGTGCTGTGCTGTGGGCCCTTCAACCCCGCCAGCCGGGCGGCCCGCCACCCAAGCTGGTGGTGGTGTGGGACCTCACCTTGATGACGTGCCAACAGATTCTGATACCTTCAGCACCATTCCGAAGACCTTGGTATCACCTGCTGGCTCTGTTGGCGTCCGGGTGGTGGACAGCGCCCATAGCCCTGACCACCGGGAGAGGGACATGGGTGCACAGTGTGAGGCTGCTTCGGAGGGCTGTGCAGCTGGCCCTGCTGACTCCCTGAACCAAGGTGCTGTACCAGCTGTGCTGCCGGATGAGGGGTCTCCCCTTTGAGGCAGTCTCCCTCTCGAGTGGGCTTTGATGCTCACCCCCAAAAAAAATATCGACATACACCAAGCACATCAGAAGAAAAGACAATCACAGCAGTGGCAGACTTGACATGTGGGGCGGCTGATGCATCCACATCTTCATCCACATCCTCACACAACCTAGACATCTCTGAAGACAAGGACAGCAGCCCCGACACACAAGTATTCAGAGCTGTGCCTTGTGTCATTGTGAACCAGCCTCCCCCATCCCAAGTCAGAAGCAGGAGTGGGCGACCTCTGAAAGCCCCCTGAGAAAGTCAGACTGAGGGTCTCATCCAGTCACCACTCACCCAAGCACAACAAGTTAGCATGATCTGTTCTAGGACCAAAATCCAAATTAAATCCAGGTTCAATGCAAATGATTAATTTAGTAAATTGCCTCATATTGTACTTTGGTCTGGTGTTATGAGCTGAGTTGAACATTCCATTTCAAAGGTCGGTACAATTATTTCCCTTGTATTCCATCTATTTCGCCTTTAGGTTCACTTAGCTTAATGCCATCTAAGGACACCTATGCAGGCCAACAACACATAAGGTTCAGGTTTCATTAGCCAGCTGTAATTCTTAAGCATTTGCTTCTAATTACATAGTTTCTTTCTAGTCTATTTTCTTTAGTAATATTTGTGCACTGACAGCATAACACAAAATTTTCATTGCCTTTAATTTCTTGAATTAAGCCCCGCTGTCACAATTGCTGTAAGATTCTCACCCGAGTTTTCAACGCCTTGTAATGATGGCGACTCAGTTAATTCAGACTTCCAATCAATTCTTGATAACTGTGAATATATCAATGTCAATAGTGCCCTGAACAGCTCACTTACCTCACTGTTACATATAAATATCACGTAGTCTCCAAAAGAATTTTGATTCCCTCATCTTTCTCTTAAATCAATTTAACAAAAAACCAGAAATAGTACTTCTAACTGAAACCTGGATTGATTCTGCCCTGTCTGACTCATTCCGGATTGATGATTACTATCTAGAAACATCACTGCAGGAAGTCACAAGGGGGCAGGGGTGCTGCCATTTACATTTCAAGCTCAGTACATTACAGGAGGCGTAAGGACCTCGAGTCGAGCGCATCCGAACATCAATCAGTATTTGTGGAATTAAAAAACAAAACCTTTCAAAATTGCATCATTGGTTCCATCTACCGTTCACCATCGTTTTCTCCCACAGTATTTTTGGACTATTCGGAAAACTTGCTTGCTAAAATCAGTCAGGAAAACAAGCTGTGTGTAATGGGTGGTGATTTCAACCTAGATCTTCTGAAAATTGAAACTAATGAATACTGTGACCAGTTTTTCAACAGCATGCTATCAGTTGGTTTCTTTCCCTGCATATCTCTTCCTACCCGAGTAACTTCCCACTCTAAAAGCTTGATAGATAACATTTTCTGCAATGATCTCTCTGTTACTGCCAACAACAAAGTCATTATTTCAGATATTAGTGATCATCTTCCCATCTGCCTAAATCTCAACATGAACCCCCTTCCGCACCTTCCCATAAATTGCAGTCACAAGGAATCTTTGACTTTCGAAAAATCGAAGAAGTCAAACAAAACTTAAACGTTAAACTCTTGGATGTATATGAAATATATAATGCGGATGAAGCTGCTGATTTTCTGATTACAACCATAAGTACAGAATTATCCAAGGCCTCCATAAAAAATTAATAGGAGAAAAGTACCATTACAACCATGGATTTCACACAACATTCTATGCTGTATCAACAACAAAAACAACCTATATAAAAAATTTGTACGCTCTCCAACTCAAGAAAATGAACTCCTTTTTAAAAATTACCGGAATAACCTAGTCACAGTCATCAGAAATGCCAAAAGATTATACTATAACAGGAAGCTAGTGGAACACAAATCTGATCCTAAAAAGATGTGGGAAATTCTGCTCGGGTTGGCCAGAAAACGCAAAACAAAATTACCGCCTGTGAAAACATTCGAAGTTGGTAATGCATCAATTGATGACCCCATCTCCATTGCTAACCATTTCAATGAGTATTTTGCAGCCATTGGAAAAACTTTGGATAATAACCTTTCAAATTTGAATACTGACCCATTATCTTTCATGAATCCTAACAGTCATGTTGCTAACCAATTTCACCTGAGTCCAGTTAGTCCTGAATTAATTATCTCTGTCATTCACAAACTAGGAAACTCTGGAGCTGGTCATGATGGCATCAGTACAAAAATCTTGAAATTACTTGCCTCAACACTGTCCCCATTCTTAGCTTATCTTTACAATAAATGTATTTCCCAAGGTGTCTTTCCAGCAGTTCTGAAAAAAGCACAAGTTGTCCCCATATTCAAGTCCGGCAACCCCTCGTCTTTCAATTGTTATCGGCCCTATTGCAATGCTATCAGTTGTGTCCAAAGTTTTTGAGAAATTAGTTTTCAGTGAAATTTCTCAATTCTTAGAACTAGAAAACATCCTTACTCCAAATCAGTTTGGATTTCGCAAAAAACATAGTACATTTATGCCAATCTCTGTCTTGTATGATTTTGTTTGCACATCATTACAGAACAAAAAAGTATGCGCCTCAATCTTTCTGGACCTCAGTAAGGCATTTGACACAGTTAACCATGAAATTCTACTAAAAAAACTAGATTTCTATGGAATAAGAAATGTTGAACTTCAGTTTTTCAAATCTTATCTGACTGACTGGCTCCAGACGGTAAAATTCAACAATATTCTGTCTTCAAAATCAGAGACTGTTACACTGGGTGTCCCACAAGGTTCCGTCTTAGGACCTCTACTCTTTCTCCTATATGTCAATGACATCCAGTCAAGCTCTCCAATACCCCTCTTTCTTCTCTTTGCAGACGACACTGCACTGGCATACTCTGCAGACAACTACCTTGACTTACAGAGCAAGATTAACACTAGTCTCATTCCTATTAATACCTGGCTTGTGGCAAATCGTCTGACCTTAAACGTCTCAAAATCGTGTTTTCAAGTATTTCATAAAAGTCAAAACTCACATAATTTAAGAATCTTGATTAATGGTCATCCCCTCGAACAAAAGAAAACTATGAAATACCTAGGTGTAACAATAGACGAAAATTTGAAGTGGGACAGTCACATTCAAGCTACTCAAAATGTCATCTCAAGGAACGTTGGTCTCATCAACAGAACCAAATTTATTCTTGACTCGAGGCACTTACTGCTCCTGTACAACTCCCTCATTCTTCCTCATATCAGTTATTGCAACATCATTTGGGCAGTAAATCACCCCACAAAGCTCAGAAGAATCATTACACTCCAAAAAAAGATTGTTAGAGTAATTGATCATGCACCTTATCTGGAACATACATCTCCTATTTTCAAAAAGTACGGTATTTTGAAATTTCCTGACCTGGTAAAGATGTCACAGCTTCTTTTTGTTCACAACTACCTAACAGGCTCGCTGCCCCTACTCCTACGACATAAATTCGAACCGATACAACAGGCGCACAATCAACGCACAAGAAACTCCAAACATTTTATGGTACCATTTGCTTTCACGCTATACCATAAGTGTACGCCGTTTATTGCTGCTCCTGAGTGCTGGAACAATATAATCGCATCTAGAATTAGACAGATAGACGATGTTCCTCTATCAAAAGGTTTCTTTAAGACTGTTGTAAAGAAAATTTTAATGGGCCACTATTAGAACCTCCCCAACGTTGATCAACCTTTAACAGAACAATAGTTTTGTCTTCTTAAGATGTGTACTTCCTGGATGGTAGAAAAGCCGCAAAATCTAAATTTAAAGCTGGCTGAAACCTGATCTAGCCTAACCCCATAGTCCGGGCCGGGATCTGCAAATTTCTGGGGGTGGGCGGGGGAGAGGGAGTGACCGAGTCCGGCCGGAAACAAGCACCACTTACACTAGTCAAAATTTAAATATATGGAATCATTTATACGGAATTCGTTAACACAATCAGGCACAGGAGGCCGTGACCGAGCTATGCTCCTGGTCCAATCTGCCACCATTCTGACCGCATCATTCATCCGTCTCGACAAGAACCCTCATCCCCCGCCATACGTCGAGCTCATGGAATCATCCCCTCCTCCCCCCTCCCCTTTTTCTCATCTCACTTCATTCTCAGGACCAACATGGAGCTCGCCTCGCTCCCGGGCTGCGGGTGCCTGGCGCGGGTGGCCGGGGCTGGTGTCGCCGCGGTTCGCCGGCGGCTGGCCGTCCGGCTGTGGGCGGGTGACGTCCGCTCTGCTGCCGCGTTTCGCCGGTCGCCGTACCTGGGGCGGCCGCCTGCCGGCCGCTGTGCGGCTGCCCCGGCGATCGCTGCGCCCGGGCGGCCCCTCGCCGTCCGGCGCGATGTCGTCTCTACGACTGGGTGTCTTCGGTCGCCGTGGTGGGGTGGTCTCCCGCCGCCCGCCGCGGCGGCCACTCGACGGCTGCGCCCCGGCGATCGCTGCACCCGGGCGGCCTCTCGCCGTCCGGCGTGGCGTCCGCCTGCGGCTTCATGTCTGCGGTCGCCGCGCCCGGGCGGCCTCTCGCCGCTCGCCGCGGCGGCCACTCAGCCGACTCATCCCAGCGTTCGCCTCGTCCGGGCGGCCTCTCGCCGTCCGGCGCGGCGCCTGTCTGCAGCTTCATGTCTTCGGTCGCTGTGGTGGGGTGGCCTCCCGCCGCCCGCCGCGGCGGCTGCGCCTCGACGATCGCTGCGCGCGGGCGGCCTCTCGCCGTCCGGCGCGGTGTCGTCTCTGCGGCTGCGTGTCTTCGGTCGCCGTGGTGGGGTGGCCTCCCGCCGCTCGCCGCGGCGGCCACTCGACGGCCGCGCCCCGACGATCGCTGCGCCCGGGCGGCCTCTCGCCGTCCGGCGTGGCGTCCACCTGCGGCTTCATGTCTTCGGTCGCCGCGCCCGGGCGGCCTCTCGCCGTCCGGCGCGGTGTCGTCTCTGCGGCTGCGAGTCTTCGGTCGCCGCGGTGGGGTGGCCTCCCGCCGCTCGCCGCGGCGGCCACTCATCGGACTCATCCCGGCGTTCGCCGCGTCCGGGCGGCCTCTCGCCGTCCGGCGCGGCATGCGGCTTCATGCCTTCGGTCGCCGTGGTGGGGTGGCCTCCCGCCGCCCGCCGCGGCGGCTGCCCCCGACGATCGCTGCGCACGGGCGGCCTCTCGCCGTCCGGCGCGAACTTCTCGGCGGTCGGGCTCCGGCCCGGTGGTTATGTTGCGCTGTATTTTTCGCCGTCTTATACTGTTATATATGCGTTTTATAATAGTCCCCAGCGTAAACATGCCGGCCGGCCTTAGGATTTTAGGGTGCGCACCCATCGTACTATTTTTTTGCCGTTGTGGTGTTTTTTTTCGTGTGTGCTGTCGCAATACATGTATGGTTATAAATACATGTATGGATGGATATCCAATTATCTTTCAAGCTAATGATCAAATACTGCAGGATAGCACCATAGACCAAGTTTATGGGGCTGGTCCTGAAGAACAGGGCAGTTTAAGCGATATATACCACCTTATACAGAGACAGGGTTTAACTTAATAAATAAATATCTATAAATAAATGCATCATTTAAGTTCAGTAAAAATGAGGCAAGATTTTGTAAATTCTATAGTAACTCTGATACCTAAATAATACATAGCTCGGGAGATCTCCCCATCCAAGAAATCATACAAAAGTACAAACAAACCCTTGCCTTATGTCTACCAAGCTTCAGTTAAGACTTACAAACACGTTAAGACTTACTCTATTGCCTTGCTTACAAACCTATAACCGTGAATAAGAGACACCTGGATCGGAGACTCGCCGCCTCTGACCGACAGCGCCGATCACTGCGTACTGCGCATGCGCGAAACGACGTACAGGGCGCATCACTTCCGAATGCATTAGTTCTAATGAAGCGTGCGGGGAGGTTATGTTGAAATCAGTGGCGTAACCGAGGAGGTGGGTCCTAGGGGTCTGCGGACCCCGTTGGGCCGATCAGGGGGCCCCAGAGTCAGACTTTAGAGGCCTCCGGGATGCATTCTCAGGGGCCCCGAATCGGCCTCAGGGCTCCCTTCCAAGAGAATTTATCCCAGGGGGCATCAAGAGTTGTTCTCAGGCCCCCCCCGAAGGCTAGTCTCAGGGACTCCCCGAGAGTTGGTCTTAAAGCCCGCGAGACAGGGGTCGAAAAAAGTTGCCATTTTGCCATTCTAAATGGTGACAGCTGGAGTTCCACCGCGTGACAAAAGTCACAAGTCGATTTACAAAAATGGCACCTCTAATTCTAATACACTGCAAAATCTGGATTGACTTGATTGGCCCATTTTAACCGTCTGCGCCATAAGCTTTGTTCGACTAACCATATTTGGTAAATGTGGTGAATTATTCGAACCATATTCGATCCTGGGCTCGAAAAGTTCAGGCCCTCGCCTATCTTCCAACATGGGCTGGTGACACGAATGGTGATAAAGTGCCATTGTCACCATTGCCCCAGGCTATGTCACCGGCCGTATTCACTTCTCCTTCCGTGGTCGAACACATCACTGCTATAATCAGGGGGTGCGCTCCGGCCCTTCAGCATTGGCGGAAAGTGGCAACCGTTTGGCGACCCCTGACGGCTGCGATGACGTCAGGTCAACCATGCAACAGCACGGCTCCATGATAAGTGGGCGGGAATTGTGACTCGGGTGGGATTTTTGTGTGTTCTCTTGCACTATCCGTGGGAGTAGGGCCATGAAATTTAGTTTTTCTGGTAGAGAAATGACTGGAAAATGATTTCAGTCACAAATATTTGGGATTTTTGATGTAGCTTTATAGTAATTCTGTGTTGAATGGAGCGTTACGAATCTGGCGCAGGAATATTTATTACCTCCAATACAGGAGTGCACCTAAGGTAATCGAGTAAATAGCACCTATTTATGTACTATTAGGTTCTACACCTTAGGTAATAGAGTAAATTGCACCTACTTATTTCTGTGTCTGGCTTAGCAATGCTTCTTGTTGTCTGGCATGCTGTTTTTTTGCTCCTTGCAGAATTATAGTGTTTTATGCAGTCCCTATTGTTCCTTTTTGTGGTCCTTTAAAACCATTTGTATGATTTGTCCTACATTTGTAAGAGACTTTCATTTGCTGCTTGATGGACCAACCCAGATAGATCTGAGAATCAGGAAGCAACAACTGTGGTTATCCCAACACTGGCTTGGATATGGATAGATTGGATGGATATGTATAGAGCTCGGACATTGACGTTTAGAATAGTCTTTTATCTCGATTTTGGGCTACATTTCTAGTGCCCCATTGGTATCTCCTTTTGCTCCCTTCACTCAAATGTACAATTTTTCTAAAAAAAATAGTTGTTATTCTTTGTACAAGCTTGTTTCTTTCATGTATTTAATAATAGTTTTGTTTCCTGAATGTTGTGTACTGAATAGTTTTTGTTAAGGTTTAGTATAACTTTTTATTAACAAAGCAAGCTTTACTCTCAACGGACTACTCTTATTTCTCTTTGCAGTGTAAGGAAAATATTAAACGTCCACTGCTATGTGCTGCCAGACCTGGCTCGATATGGATAGATGCAATCAGATTGAAACTTTGGTTTCCATTGCCTAAAGCTTTATCCATATTGTAAATGCATCCAGATCAATCATGCAATCCTGATCAGCATTGTGCACGGAAGCAGGGTCTTTGTTAATCTGTGCAACTGGGCAGGGAGTGTCAACTGGGTTCAACTATGAAGTCCTTGGGGAGCAGACACTATGGGTGTGCCCTAATTTTATTGTTGTAAATACTGACTATTTGCACCAATTGTGAATGTTAGCAGACTACCAATTAGGTTGTTGCAGGATATGAAGTGGTCTTTTTAACACATTTGGATACTCCTGTTGTAAATTTATGAACTCTTAAAAAATATGGTATTAAAGACATTTTGCTAACAATTATTCCAAAACTTTGTATGGTAGTTTGAATGATTTGCACAGGTAAGGGCTTGACTCTCATTTCATTTCAATTTTCCACCCACTGATTATATTTTCCCTGGTGGCTTTTACAGCTAGCACCCCAGTGGAAAACCAGTTGTGGGGCACTGCAAAGAATATTCAGTGATGGCTAAATCCTCTAAATATGAGAGTGAAGAAAGAACATTTTAAAAATTTGGTTAAGCTTACTTTGCCATTTTCCTAAACAAATAATGATGCAGAAAATCGTCGTGGTGATAAAACAGTTGGCAGAAAAATAGTCTGCAAAACCAAAGCTCACATTTCCGTCAGCTGTCCTGAAAGAATTTTCAGGGATAGCTATGGCACCCTGGTGCTAGGTGTGGCCCCATGGGTGATCAGGGTGGACACTGATGTGAATTGTAGGTGGTATTATGCCTAAATTATGTTTATATTGTCCGTCAATCATTCTTTTTAGAATTTTGAGAAAAAGTAGCTATTCCCTTTAAGGACCTTGTAGTTTTTGAAAATACAATTCACAAATAAATTCCAGGTACTTCTAGCCTGTGTGGCACAATATATTAGCTTAATCATTTCTGGAGCACTTTCCAATTTCAGTAATACTGCTACTATTTGCAAATTAAAATTTCCAAACTATATAGAAGGCTTCAAACTCTAACCAAAGAAGTCTTCAGCTGAATGAAATTTTTATCATTATGCCATCGATATTTTAACTGAAAATGATAAAAATGCTTTAATAAGCTTTTGTCATGAGGTGGGTGGTCCCAGTTTGGGCACTTAACTATTGAAAAGCTATAAGTAGTTCTAGCTCCATCTCGTTAATTTTTATTTTGGTGTTCATGATTGTCTGAAGAGCCTTTGCAGTGGATTTCATTAGATACGCTTGTGTTGTTTGTGCTTTGTTCTACTCTATTTTGAATTTTTCTGTTGAACTCGCTCACAAGAAG
Organism: Lepas anatifera; assembly: GCA_034440635.1. Taxonomy (NCBI): domain Eukaryota; kingdom Metazoa; phylum Arthropoda; class Thecostraca; family Lepadidae; genus Lepas; species Lepas anatifera. The sequence goes on along the minus strand of JAOTON010000664.1, from coordinate 1,102,610 downwards.
TCATTTTAAGCCAATAAGTTCAAGAACATGAGTGACCGATCTGCCATTTAGTCTTTTAATTGTATTTCTTATCTGACATTCACTGAAGGTACTACTTGGAACAGCTCGCTGAAATTGTGCTCAGACAATTGAACAACACATATTATTTGAGTCATATTTTCATAACTGTCCATGTTAATAAATATATATGCAAAATTCCAGCATCCAACAACAATAATTCCAAAATGCAAACCATTTTCAAAATGCACTCCTTACCATTCAGAAGAATTCAAAAAGTAGGATTACGAGGCAGCTCAAATTCATCACCACTGCTCCAGTCTTCTTCTTACTGACGTTACTCTCCTCTTTCTCTCACCAGATGCGAGGCTGCAGGGTAGGATATCGGGGTACCTACGGGTCCTGGGCCGGCACAGAGCTCGGTTATAATTATCTCTGCTCTCAGCTTTGTCCGCACTGTGGGCATAAGCAGCAGATTGCTAAGAAAATGGAAGCTCTCCACCTTCGAACTAGAGATCTTCTGAGTGGCTAGTGACAAGATTACGGACGGACAGCTGTGCTCTCGCTACCGTGCCAAGATATTCTACTTGTTCTCGGCCGTGGCAAACTATGAAACGGACTGCATCACCATCTTCTTAGACGCCAAGTCAGCCACCGCAGCGTCGTGCTGCGCTGTTTAATGGTGATAGTAGTCCAGTGCTGCTTGTTTATGTAATGAACTTTCTCTCCCTGCAATATTGTGGGTAATGCGTGAGCCGAATCCCTGGATGGGGAATCCGCTGCTTTCCCGCTGTGCCATCCTGGTCGATGCCCACACTTTCGTCCGAATCGCAACACAGATAAGCTGAGGTGAGGAGTGCGTAGTGCCTGGTTGGTGTCGTTATCGTCGGTTCGACGCCGTTCGCCTTTACCCTCAGTGTATGGACGCAAACTGAGTATGGTGGTGATGCCTGCTCTGTCGCGAGTAAACTTCTCGTTCGTTGGGGAAGAAGAGGCGTGAGTTGTGACAAGACAATTGCCGGCACCTTCATCGACTACTGATGGCAACGCATCTCCTCAATTCTCTGAGCATCCAACAGTCTACGGTAAATAATTTCGCCGTGCTGCAGTAACCTCCCTTCTCATCCGACCTGGCTTTGTGTTATTTTCTCTCCCTCACGGTCAAACGTGGACGAAACTATAATGACCGTGAAGGCGAAGTGTCCGCAAAAATTCATGGTGTGCAAAGACACTTACGAAAATTTCAAGGAAAGTGCGCTGAACTCATGAGGGTGATGCAAAGTGATACTCTTCAGTTTGTACATGGAACATGACGCTGTGACGCTAATTGTTCAGCTTATCTGATGCACCTGTTAAGAGTCATTGTTACCTGCATCAAATTTTATCGTAGAAGTGTCCTTTTTCCTGTGATATTTATTAAAGAAATAATTGGGCGCGTAAAATACTAGTTCCTGCATAATATCGCAGAGGTGTGGATTAGTATGTCCTTGGGACAGCTCAAGTGAAACCTGCAAGCGGTGTTAAAAATGTCCCTTAAGTCTGTGTTTTCATTTTCTAATGTCTCGAACTTGGTTCGAGGCAGTCCAATAGATTCGTGGGCCACAGGCCTCATTATATATAGATCACATGCTTCATTCTATACTTTCTCTTTTAATATCGGGATACTAATATGCTTCCAAATTTGGGCACATCAATCTTCGTAAAAAACTTTCCACTGCTGTAGTGATATACCTTCAGAAATAGCTAGTCATGTCGTATCCATTACCGACGAATATTCACCGTACGCACTTATTGAATATATATCACTTGTTAAGTTAACAAATGGCTATTTTATGTGAGTTTATTCCCGCTGAAGCAGTATTGAACGGAAACCACGAAACGAAGTGGCGGCATACCGTCTCCGGCCGATGGTGCTACCTTTGACGAGACCGTTGATGCAGTGGACGTCAGCGCCGAATGGAGGCATAGAGGACAACGATGCACTGCGTCTCTTTGATATATCTGAAAACGCTAGCTTGCATGAACAGACCAGACGAAAAATTATAATAAGAGCTTAATATATTTATTTCAACCAACAACTCATGCTTGAACAACAAAGGGAAATGTACCATGGGACATGTTGCTCTTAGTTCACAGCCTAAATTCTACAGACGACAATGGTGGGCTGAATGTGCTCTCTTCTTCAGTTACGAAAACTTTCTTGCAGGCTTTGTTTGCCAACTCAAATGGCAGTTACGCATCGCCTCCTGAGCATGCCAGCAGCGAAGACTTCCTGAAAGAGCACGTAAAATTGCATTTAATTCCAAAATCGTAACAATTGACGTTGCTTGGATATGGAAAATTGCATTAAATTATCGAAAGAGGAACAAACGAGAAAACTGCTGCAGTCACATTAGACAAGACTATTTGCAGACCCCTGCAGACAAAATTATCAACCATCTAAGATATTACCATTTTCATTCATACCATCTAAGCAAAGGCAGAAAGAGCATGGTTGAGTGAGGCTGTGGGTTGAATCAAGATTGAATCGTGCCACCAGCCATAGGCATTTTTTCAGCGAATTCATATAAAGTTAAAGTAATGTAATGATGATGTCTGCTAATACCTGCTTGATATTTGAGTAATTCATCAAAGAGCTGGCAGAGCTGGATCCAGGTTGTCCATTGGGGGGGAAGGGCGCCATCCGGACCAGGGGCAAAAGTTTTAACCGGAAAAACAATCGGGTGGGCGCCAACCTATCAGTGGGTACCCGATTTTCGCATCGAAGGAACGATATTTCAAAGGGGCACCATCAACCTTTCAGGTGGAAGGGGGCATCTACCTTTTAGGGGATGACGAGGGTCGATCGGTATGACACCTGCCCCCCCCACCCCCCTTCATCCAAATATGAGAGCTGGCAAATAATTTTCAACGAGAAGCAAAGACCAGAACAGAATCCCATCTTTTGGGGAGGCTACACGAACCTCCGCACATATCTAAATTCTCGATGGATCTAGCAGCAAATAAGGAGGTAGAAATACAAGAGGAAAACCTATGTGAATGTTTTTCATGACATGGCTGGACAAACTCATTATATATTACACAGAAATCATGCAAAACAACCATGGTCTGTGCTCCTGTCTTTTACACAGGAAATTAACTCTATGCACTGCTCTTATTTTTTTAATTTTCATGCCACCATTGTAGTTTTAGTTCATATTTCAGCTTCCCTGGAGTCTATAAGTGAGCAAAATGACAAAATGTACATAAAACAAGAAAAAGCTAATCAACCAACAAACAACCTGAAGTTTTGTTCTAAAGAAAGCAGATTTAAGAGTTTAAAGGCAAAAGGCAGTAACATGCTTCAACAGTATCCAAGGTACAAGCCTCACTCAGTTTTGAATACTTCAAAGAATGCAGGATTAGCTTCATTACTGTTGACCCAGGTTCAAATACCAAGTGATACAGTAAGGATTTCCCTATCCTTTTGAAAGTTGGCAGCACCATTACTTCAGCGGTTGGTTTGTTGCAAAGCACTAAAGCTTATTCTTAAACAGGCTTTTGAGTATGCTGAGGCTGAAATTTAAAATCATTTAAAATTACCAGCAGCATTTCCTCCTCACCATACACAAAGTAACATCATGACAAAGAAGGAGGAAATTTGCATTTGACCATAGTAATTGAAAAAGTGGGTGACTTTCTGGAGAACCTATTTCAGCATGTGACCTCTCCACCCAGTGTGCAAAGTATGGCATTTTCAACGAGATCTTGTCAGTGCGAATTCCCTTGAAGACAGGAGCTAGTAATGTGAATTTTATCAACCTGGTGTGAATTTGCAAGACTGGTGCGAGGAAGTTGACACTTAAACCAAACAAACAATGGCTGAATGGTTATTAAAATACAGAAGGTGGCCTTGTACAAAGTCCTTAACCAACTAACTAATAAGAGAGGTAGTATTGCATTGTGTGGGTAGCAATGTGTGCATTTTTCTCCCTGGTATATGAAAGATTGGTGAAATTTTTGGAGACTGGTGGTCCAAGAATTTTACATTGCTAGGAGCGACTCAACTAGCCTGCTGCCATACTTTGCAGAGTGGCTCTCCATTGTGCAAGGGAAAATGGGGTATCTCCCATTGCCAATGCATTGGAGATACCATTTTAGCACTGCAACACTGCTCTTATTAACAAAAAATACTATGAATGCCCTTGTCAATACATGCATCCATGGCAAAGCATGACTGATGCATGCCTATGTGGCGGGACAGCACAATTCCAATACATAACAAATTCCGACAACTTCCAAGTACAACATTCAATTCAGCACTGTTCATTCAACATTTAAGAACACTCAGTCCAAAAATGGATGTTTTGTTTTATATTTGAAGTTGTATTGAATATGCATTTTGCTTGGGTATAATGGGCAGCACACATTACAATTATAGTCATGGCTTGCCCATGTATGTAGGTATTGCATACATAAATAGTAGTGTAGTATAAGTATAATACAGCTTGTAATATGACCAGATTTGCTGGATGATATGAAACTAACTGATAATAATCATGCAATTGAGGAAATGTAAGTTAATCACATGGAAAGGACAGGTCAAAATAAATAAACCACACATAAATAAATGGCAATAGACTCACATGGAAAACTTAGTATTCTGATATGAAAAATCATACATTTCTTCTGCAAAATCTCGATTGGGCCTGTCATTTCAGATCCACAGAATGTGAAAATCACCATCCCATCCTACTGGCACATTAAATACGATTTCCAGGCTTCCAAAAGGCTAAACACTCCTCGCATAGTATCAAACTCGAACGCGCCACTTACGCATCCCCGAATTTAAACACGTATTAGTGACAAACTATGATGCAAAATTGTCATTTTCTATGCTAGACATATTCCTCGATCATTTCTCTATTCAGAAAATTATATTACAATACCACCCTACCCCAATTCTACTCACCACACCCCATAACAAATCTCCATCTCACCTCCCTCAATGCTATCTGGACGGGGAGTTTCGGTTTGTTTGGTTGATATTTCGTCATCACTCGACAATAACAAAAATGACCTTGAAAACAAGCGGTTGCCATGTTTTGGAGGCGGAGCGTTCTACCTTCTCTCTCTAGGGCCTTGGCTATAATCAGCTGAGCGGCTCGGCCTTCACAGCACTGCGCCAGCCACCGCATTATGCCTGCGCTGTAGATATTTATTTATAAATTAGGCGCTGTAAAAATATATATAGAGAGCGGAAAGGCAAGGAAGAGGAAGGAAAATATCGGTTGCTATCTTTCTTCCGCATGTAATGGTAAGGTGGTGAGAGTATAGGCGTTGATCAGTCAGGTATTTTTGTACTAAGTATGATATAGAAATACTGCTTAAACCTATAATTGATATAAGTTCTGCAGTGAAGGTAGACTTTTTGCCGCTGTGCTTACTGGTATGCCGAGTCGGGGACTCAAGTGGGGCACTTGTAACTGGGTACCTAGGTACCTACCTATCTCTCTAAGCCTGTGCGTGGAAATTCCTGGGGGTTGGACCCCTCATTGGCGGAACCAGGAGCAACTTTTGGAGGAACGAAATCAATGTTTGGAGGGGGCTCCATCAAGAAATCCCGAAAATATAGTATTTTAAAGGGTCTAAATTTGGATCTTTTGGTAGTCAAAAGACACTATTTTGGGCTTCGTTGGGGGCAACAGCCCCTTTGGCCCCCCTTGGATCAACCCTCGGACCCCCTGAATTTGGGTCTCCCATATACTTTATATAGGGCTTGTAGTGTTGTGCCAGAATCAACTCACAGAGACCTCCAGGCCTACCTCATGCAGTGCCTATTTGAAGCAAAAATATTGTTTGTTTCATCTTTGGAGTGTGTTGGGCAGCAATATCTAGATTTAATAACTGCAAAACATCCCACTTCTAGTCTGCATAAAGTTGTGGAATGCCACAATGACAAGAATAAGAACTTGTAGTTTGAGTTGTTTAGGAGGTAGCTTTTGGGGGTGGCTATGACTAGAAGGGATGGGGGTTAAGACCAGTGTGGGGCAGTCTGTGGGGGAAGAACAGTAGTTAAGCAGATTGTGTCAGGTTTCAACATCTTATTAGGGTGGCTGTTGGGCATAGTGAGCACTTTTAGTACCTGCCTAGCTCATGCATATATGACAAATCATGTTAAGCATTGATGTTCATATATGGATTCAGACCTACCATCTTGAGATAGTTTGTTTCTGTCTGTGGGGCACCACTTGCACACTCTGGGTGGTGAGCGCCACCACAAACTCATGCAAGCATCACAAATATAAAATCATTTAAATGTGACAATAAAGATTTTTTGAGGTATTTCCATGGTGAAGGTATGTACATGGAAATATTTGTGCCATGAGTGTAAAATTTCAGCAGTCTGCCAACTTTTTCAGATTGGGATCAGCAAAAGAAACTGCAGGGCACAAACATACTTGGGGGCAGAACTTGTGGTGCTGGGGCAAGCAGGGATGAACCACCAGGTGTATATTTTAACATGGTAGATCGGTGAAGTATGTTGGTGGTTGTGGGCATTTGAGGACAGCATATGTGATTTATTGTGGCTTTTCATTTGCAGGTAAACAGCAAATGTGTATTACTCCAAATAGGAAAAGAAGGAAGGAGTGCCACTGCTTCAGTTTTAATAAAGCATTTGCCTCCCCAATGTCCCTTGGCTTGATAATGCTGGTGAATTAAAAATGATAGAAGTCTGGTTTGAAGAAGCCTGTTGGGAGATTAAGCTATGATTAGCATGCTGTGCTTTTCTTTAGCAATGATGCAAAATGTTTCACAAATGTGAATAAAATATTGAATGAAATGTTTAAAGCCAACATAATGGTAACTGTTGCAAGTTTTGAGGTGTTCAATGATCAACAACCTGCAAAATTTATCTTGATATTAGTATTTATATGATTTTAAGCATTTAGAAAGAGAAAATTGATTTTGGCTGGCCAACTGTAGGGACCTAAAAATGTTTGACAAATCAAAGAGCTGCCATAACAAGATTTTATCTAGACAAGCTATGTTCTTTTTGCCTGTGTCATACACAGACACGATTGCTTGGAACTGTAGTACATTCATCAGATCATAAGTTAAAACAGAGTCAGTGTAACTGTCTGATAAATGACCAAAAATATTTTCATTCAGCATACCTTTACAATCATGCAATAAATCCTCTTAATGTGGCTCCTGCCTTGTCTGTGAAACATTTTAGGTGTTATTAGTTTTTGCTGAAGCTGCAGGTGCAGGTTTGGAATGGGCTTAAGGAATTTGGGACTGTGGGAGAGAAGATTGGGGAAGTCACTTAAACTTTATCAAATACAGGCAAATTTTTATGACAGCTCTAAGAAAGCTGTCTAGATAGAAATATGAAGGGAATATTCATGATTGGATGGAAAGTAAGCTCACCCACATATCTGGCTCAGTTGAGGTGTATTGTGCAGGATGCAAAACTGTATACATGTTTTTGCATATTTTTTGCACTCTTAAACCCTTGCACATTTTGGGAATAGTCAGGTACAATGTTATCCCTCAATATGCTATTGCACAATCTTTCACATGTAGAACTATTATTTTAGTGAAGAATTATGGTTGGCCTGGTGCCTATTGTGCTGGTCCTCATTTGGCACTCTTTGTACGCTGAGATGTTTTGGGACTTCTTGCTCTATTTTTATGCCACTGCTATTTTAAAACTGACTTTAAAAGCTCTTAAAGTATGGAGTAAGTTTTGAGAAAGAGGATACAAAATGCTGTCAATTCAGTTACATAATCCCTTTCCTCTGCGATACCGACAACTAGAGAACATGGTTGCTTGGGGCCTGCTTTAGTTTGATGCAGGTGGGGCTGGGGCAATGGCGTAGCCTAGGGGGTCTGTGGACTCTTCTTGGGCTTACTGTTCACTGTAAAACAGGAATATGAGTGTTGATGCTCCCCTCTCCAGCTTGGTCTCGGGGACCCCGATAATCAGTCTTGGAGGGTTCCAGAGAATCGCTCTCGGGGACCTCTGAGCATCTGTCTTTTGGATTCCCGAACATTCTTGGTGCTCCAAGCATCCTTCTCAGGGAGCCCCCGATCTTTTGGCCCTCGGGAATCAGTCTCGGGAGCCCCTAAACATTGGTCTCGAACATCACTCCCGGGGGCCAGGGACATTGGTCTTGGGAGACCCGAATATCGGTCTTGGGAGCTCCCGAATATCACCCTTGGGGGCCCCGAGACCACTGCTCGGGACCAAGATCGGAGGGTCTTGGAAAAAGTGCTCGGGTAGATGTGCCTGTGTTGAGAATATGATGCTCACTGAGGTGGATTTCCTGGGATTGATAAAGGTATACATTTTAGGGGCATCGAACATCTGTCTTGGGACCCCCGAGCATTGCTCTTGACTCGTAGACCGTGATCATCGGTCTCCTGGACACCCCCACACTCAACATAATTCTCGGAGGCTCCCGAGTATCACTGGGTCCCTTTGAGCTTAGTCTTGGAATCTCCCGACAATCCGTCTCGGGGTCCCCGAATATCGGTTCCGAGCATCGCTATGGGGGGGAGGGGCGAGACCAGGTTTTGGGGGTCCCGGAGCGATTCTCGGGGCAGCGAGGCAGATGTTCGGGGCCCCCAAAGCGATGCTCGTGGAGTCCGAGACCGATGTTCGGGGGCCTCCGAGACTGATTCCCGGGGTCCCCGGAGGTCAAGTTTCGGGGCCCCGAGACCAATGCCTACGCATTCAGGAACAAGGTCAGCTCAAAGCAAGTGAAGTGCTCGTTCAGTGAGCAAGGTCAGTTCGAGCATCGCGCTCAGAAGCCATCGTGAATCGGTCTCATGAACCCCTGAACACCGATCCCGAGCAATGCTCTCGTTGTGTCTCCCGAAACTGCTGCGCGAGAGCAAGCTGGAGGGGGGATCTGAGAGATGTTAATGAACATCATGTGTGCGAATTTGTTTGTTTAATAATTTCGTGACTGTATGACCTTTAAAATATCACAATCATATTAATGCGTGATAATATCTTTCTTCACGGCAAATATTCAGCGGTAACACTTAACTGCTACCCTCTCGCTGCGAGATTCTTTATCTATAATTTTCTAAGAATAATCACTGAAGTGACATTGGAATATTTCGCTGCTCAGCAGGCACAAGTGCGTGTGGTGAGTGGTGAGAGCCGCCAACTGCAAACTCTGAAGATGATTCTCCACCAGCAAGTCCTTCCTCATCCGATCCCGTCCGTCCAGAGCGGTGAGCTTTTCTCCTTCCTTCCTTCCATGACATGTTCATAAGATATCCAGATATCACAATTATTTTTAAATAGTAATAAAGTGCGCCTTTTCCAATCCTTAAAAGGAAAATCCTGGGTGAAGTTCACTGTGCTTATTGGAAGAAATATTTACTCATTAACAGGTGGGTATGGAGGGAGGCATTAAGCTATAAAGGGTCCATTCTGAAGGTTAGGCTCCAAGCCAAATCCTGGTCGCGCCACCTGCCTCCGCCATTAGGGGTCCGTCGGAGTTGGCTGCGGGCATGCTGGGATCGTGCGAGCTACAGCGCGCAGCTCCCTATCGATGATGTCGACAGTGGTCGCGGGGAGCCATGCTGCAGCTGCGAACTCACTTCGTGGTTGTAGCCATTAGCCACTGTCCGCAGCTTTAGCTTCCGCTTACCCTAGGATCTTCCGGTCAGCTGTGTAGCTGCGTTACCCCTGGCTTGACTTTCGTGCATGAACGATAAAATGCAATTTATCCTATGTGTGGTCCTGGTTGCCAGGGGCGTATCCAAAGGGGGAGCGATCGGCCCCACCCTCTTGGGCTGACCTTAAGCACTGGAAAGAAACGCCTCCCGCCGCAGCCGCTGGGCCACCACAGGGTGAGCCCTGCGGCTTTAGCTAGGCCCCGCAGGCTTCGAAATCAGGGGGAAATAAAAGTTGATTTACGCCGAGAAACCACAGCGTAAAATTTGGAAGCTCCGGCCATATGGGTAAATTTACCACCCCAGAATACATACGCAAAGATGCGTACAGAACAGGGCGTTGGCATCGTCATCAATACACACAGGGCGAACCAGTCGAAGCCCTCTACGTTTCCGCTAGACTTTTGGGTATAAAGTGTGCAAAAATTCGTAACGTAAGATGGGACTACTTTGAAATCGCGGAAAACTTCCAACAGTGTTAAGGATTGATAAAAATGTTCTTTGATTCGAAAATTGTTCAGTGGGAAGTGTTGCAGAATTATCAAGGAAAAATGAACAATCTACAAGGGAAGCGTATTTACTTGATATTTACGAAAATGCACAAAAATCCCATGGATTTCTAACGCTGCATAAATGTTCTAGTATGGCGCACGGCGGAAAATTGATAATTGTCTGAAAGCCAACTGCGTAAGAATCCTCACCTAAGTATTACGTTGCCCCTGTTCCAAATTTCACCCGAATTCAGGTCTAGGGGCCCATTTTAATGTATTTCGGGGCCTCTGAAATGGATCTCAGGGGTCCGAATGGTTGTCGTTTTGGATCTCCGAGGGCTGCTGTCGCAACCCCCCTCTCTAATGCTCGTTTCCGGGTCTCCTGCTTTTGGCCTCGGAGGCTCCCCGAGTGTTTCCTTTTTTACTTTTCGACTCCTGGCCTTTGCCAACATCAGAAGTTACTGCCCAATTCCCCGCATATGCGGAAAAATTCCGGGAATTGATGACTGTTTCTCTATGTCCCACCGTGCCGCACAAGGCGGTTGGCAGTCATTGCCAGGACAAAGCTACGGCTAAGCGTGAGAGCCAACCCTGCGCCCAGCGGGTCCCGGATTTGAACGCGAGACCCTTATCTCAGAAGGCAGGCGCGTTACCCCTGAGCTACACAGGTCTCTACACTGGGCCCCTGAAAAGCTTCTGGGCCTCCTTTGGTTCACTCGGAACCCCTGAGTCTGCGATCGGGGCCCTCACAATTATCCCAGGCCCACTGCTGCCGAAGTCGGGCCCCTATTCTCAGCAGTTGCAGATAATTTCCCTGTTTTCCACTCGGGCTCCCTGTGGTAGAAGCCGGGCCCCCAGCGGTTGAGCTGGGCCTCCTGTGGCTATCCGGGCAGCCTGACATGCTTCCGGGCGCCCTTAAGTCCAATTGGAACATCTGAGTGTGCGACCGGGCTCCTCCGAATTACCCCCAGCCCACTGCTGCCGAAGCCGGGCCCTATTCTCCGCAGATGCAGACAATTCCCCTGTTATCTACCCGGGCCCGCAGTGGGTCCAGCCGGGCCCTTTGCGGTTCATCCGGACCTCCTGTGACTATCCGACCCCCTGAAGTGCTTCTGGACCCCTGTGGTCCACTTGCGACCTATATGTTTGCGACCAGGTCCCTCACGATAATCTCAGACATGTGGCCGAAGCCAGTCCCCTACTTCTAACATTCACGCCTCCCTCCCCCCATGGTCTACCTAGGCCTGACTACAGTCGGCCTCTGCCTTGCTTGCGCTTACCCCTTTGGTATCGGCCCTCTGTGGCTGCAACCTCCGTCTTTGCTTGGGAACAATAGGTAACTCTTTATTCAAAGAGGCCACAGAATATTTGATACGGTTCGGGATGGTCCTGATCACTGATCCTGGCGGACATTTGGTCAATCCCTGTATTTGTGGAGATCCAACCCAATGTTGAGCGGACCTCAGCGAATTTAGCGCCGGTGCATAGCTTTTTGACCCACCAGAGTTCATAAAGTTGTCAGCGTCCCAAAACGGAGGCTAAGGTTTTTTTGCTCTTCGAAATATATATATATATATATATATATATATATATATACACACGTTTTTAATGAAAATATATTCCTTGCACGGTCCAGCCCCCAAAGCTATTCTTGACCCCCTGTCAAGGCCCCTTTGGTAATTCCTGAATCCGTCCCTGCTGATCGCTCACATATACTTCCTTCGGCTTCAACCGTTAGATAAATATATCAGAGCTTTTAGCTCTGGTTTACATTGGGAGCATAATACACAAAAACAATGAAAAACGGTGTAACAACTCAAAGAAATAAGGGTTTTGGTAGCATTTTTTAGTTTGGTGACACATTCGTGATGTGGAATTTCAAATGGTGACACGCCAGCAACTTTTTTGACCCCTGCCGCGAGAGACGGTGTCAGGGCTCCCCGAAAGTCAGTTCAGGGGCCCCCGAGAGTCGGTCTCAGGGGCCCAAGGACCATTTCCGGACCTTTTTCGTTACATGACTACCTTTTTCTACCAACTAGAGAAAGTTATCGCGCCTATGTGCGAGGTGGAACCATGGGGTAGCCCCCATCGAATGCTTGTCACAACCGGGTGTCTAAACTCATATTGACCCCATTCCCCCGAAATGAAAGGTCCATCGGCGGACCGTTATTTTAGGACCATGGGGCACACCTAAGGCTAATTTTCGGCCCCTCCCCGTTTAGCTCTTAGGGGATCCCTGAGACAGGCTCTGGGGCTCCCTGAGACCAACACTTCGTGGCACTCAATAAGGCTCATTTCAGCCGTTCCACCGATTAGCTCTCAGGGAACCCCTGAGACTGATTCCCAGGGGCCTCTTAGAAGAAAACTGAGGGGGCCCCTGATAATATCTCGGGGCTCCTGAGAGAAGTTCTCGGCAGCACCTCTGGGATCAACTATCGCGACCCCAGATTTGCTGCGAGTGGGGCGAGGGGGCTGATACTTACTGTCAGGGGCATCCAGATTAGCTCGGGGTCTCCTGAGGCTGACTCTCGGAGAGTGGGGATGGGAATGACTCCCGACAGCCCTCCGAGACTAATCCTGGGGCACCCCCTGAGACTAATATTCGGAGGGGGCACTGCTGATACCGAGTCTTTGGTGCTCCTGAGACTAACTCTCGAAGGGCCAGATTAGCCCTCAGGGGCCTAAAGCTAACTCGGGACCCCCTGAGACGGACTCTCGAGACACTTAGACCGAAATTAGGGAGCACCTCTGGGGATTGCTCCGATCCGCAGGCTTAGCTCTCGGATGCCCGAGACTGACTCCCGGGGGTCCCTGAGACTAACTTTTGACTACTCACTGGGACTGACTCTCGGGGGCCCATTAGATCAAAATTGGGGGCACAAAATTGGACTCCCAAGATTACCTCTCGGCCCCCAAAACCAACACTGCGGTTCATGAAACTAATTCTGGATCCCAAGCCTAGCTTTCAGGGTCCCTAAAGCAACTCTTGGCTCCTGAGAGACGTCCTTAAGACATGGGGGCCCTTGAAACCAACACTTGGCAGTACCTATGATAATAATTATCGGATCCCCATATTAGCTTTCGGGCCCTCCGAGAGGAGGTCCCCATAGACCAAAACGGATGGGGCCCTGATAATAACTTGGGTCTCTCGTGATTAAATATCGTGGACCCCTCATACTGGCCTTTGGAGCCCCCCCTGAAAATGACTCGAGGGACTCCTGAGGCCAACTCTCGAGGGGAGGGTGGTCCTGAGACTAGTTTTCGGGGTTCCTGAGACTGACTCTCAGGGACCCTGATACCGGCTCTCGGGGCTCCTGAGACCGGCTCTCGAGTGAGGAGCTGGGGGAACACTGCCCCGAGTCCGAAAGTTATGGGGCAGCCGCCTTTGCCCCTTTCCCCGCTGCTTCGCCTATGACATCACGTCATCGTGTAACGCAGTGAAAATTTGTCTTTTCTGGGGATTCAGTTTGCCACCCCCTCCCCTTTCCTTGGCCCCTTGGCAATGCTCTGGAAAATGAAAAGCATGATACGGAACATGCTCATCTGTCAGCTGGAACCACGCTGTCTGCATAGATGTACTAAATGTTGCCTCAGTTTCGACGAGTCGTGGCCGTTTTTCCCATTTGACGTGACTGCGTCCGCGACGTCCGGCGGCCAGCGCCCTGTATGTCGAAGCTTCCCACTTTTCCCGCTAGGCGGACGACCGCTGTCGCTCACATCAAAGGCGCCGACAGGGAGTCTCCGATCCAGGTATCTCTTATTCATGATGAGGCGAAATAGGGACTTGTATGAATAGGGTCTCACCAGAGGCGCTAGTGTGCCATCCAAGATGGCCGCGAAAGAGGGACTCCGAAAGGTACACAACGTTAGTGGGCCCGGGAATAACATGGTAAGCGGTGAATTATACGTGTTTTATGCCTGGTATGTGGCAGTGGCTTATAACCAGCCGCTGCGGAAGGCAGTGAGGAGCCCAAATTCGAGGAGTTTTTGATCCCAAGGAGCAAAGTTTGTAGTCAGGATCAGGTTAAAGTTTGCTGCACCCCCACTCTTTTGCCGGTGGTGACGGTTATGTTTGGAAACGCATTTTCCATCGTACGTTCAAACTGGAATTTTAGACAGCTTGAAACGAATAAAGGCGTATATCCACCGAATTATTTTCATATGTCAGTTTCCCGGGCTAAAGGGGAATGCAGCCATAGGCGCATCCAAGGGGACAGCAAAGTGGGCACGTGCCCCATAGGCAGATCCAGAGGGCAAAGGGAGTATGTGCCCCCCCCGCCATTGACTCTCGGTGCCCCTTGAAATGGCCACGCCCCCTGAAATCTCGCTTCCCACCCCTCCCCCACCCCAGGATGAGAAAGTCGGCTCCCACCGATAGGGTTTTGCTCCCATCCGATAGGTGTGTGTGTGTGTATTGGGGTTTATAGGGCGCATTCAGCGTCTAGGCTATATCGCGCCCATCCCATCCGATAGGGTTTCTCGGTCAAGAATGGTGCCTCGCCCCCGGGAAGGTGCCCCCGATCGGCAATCCTGGATCCGCCTTTGATGACGGCCCAAGGATAAAGGCCTACTCCTGCTAGAAGCAGGCTCAAGGGAGTGGAAGGAGGCATAAGCGGAACTGGAGATTGTCCCACAGCCAGTCTGCAACGTATGGCAGCAGGCCAGACAAGTCGCACCAGCCATCTAAAATTCTCGCACCACCATACTCCAAAAATTCGCACCAATATGTCACATACCAGGGAAAAAATGCACCCATTCCTACCCCTGCAATGCAATGCTACCTCAATCATTGGTCAGTTAATTAAGGGCTTTTTATAAGGCCCCTCCTGTGTCTTAATAGTCATTCAGCCATTATTTGTTTATTTTAAGTGTCACTAACCTCGCAAATTCGCACCAAGTTGATAAAATTCGCACCACTCGGTCCTGTCTCCAAGGGCACTCGCACCGACGAGATCTCGTCGAAAATGCCATACTTTGTACACTGGCCTCACAGCCGCTTACCAGGTGGATGTGAATGGAAGCTAGATGGCTGAAAATTTATGCAACAGAGTCAACAGACAGCAGCATTTGAGCCTATCTTCTTCCCAATTCTCAGTTTCAACTTCCACTGCTTGGACAGCACCTTATCCTGAGGAAACTTGTGAAAGCTGAGACTTCGACACTTTCTTCGGAAGGATACACACTAGAGGTGGGACTTTTTGGAAAAAGCCGGTCCCGGTCCCGGCCAACATTTCTTGATCCCGGCCTAGTCCCGGCGAGAAAGATGTGGTCCCGGCCTGGTCCCGGCAGCCTTTTTCTCACTTATTGGCTTTTAAACATATTAAAGGGAGATACACGAAAAAAATTATTGTGGTTTCCTAATATTTGAAAATCCTGATCCTGAAACCAGTAATCATTTTTGTATCTTCGACCAATTTTTTGGGAAGCCACATCACAATTATCCAAATTTTTATCAAAAGCAATTAGAGTATTAAACCCAGCACTCCATCACTAGCCAGGGACAGTCTTTTCTCGTTGTCATGGTTATTAAAATTGTGTTTTGATGTTTTTCATATAATGTATTTGTATTCACAATGTATTTTAAAACTTTTTTAGTCATTAACTTTACAAATTTATCCTACAAGGAAGATTTGAAAAAAAATTAAACTTCTACCTACGGTCCGACCTGAACTAGCCGGAAATGTGTTCGGCTGCAGGCGGACTGGCAGGTTTTTTCTGCAACGCGCACGCGCAATATCGTATTTTATAGAATGCAGACGGCAGCCAGCCCGTAATATGCAGGATTGCTCCTGCGCACCACAAAAAGAGTTTGTAGGCTGCCACAGGGGTGGATATGAGATACCTCTCTAGAATTCTGGAGGTTTTGAAGGCTCCATCTCTGGGTCTAACAGTTTTTTTGCAGAAAAATTTAACATGTAATTGGCCTCGGTCATCGATAGTGTTGGCACCTGGCGGATTTTTTTGAAATCGCCAGTAGAGGGACTGACGTCTGGCGCGGCTGCTTCATATCCGGGGCCTTGTTGAACGCGATATAGATTTTGAACATTTATTTTCAGTCGTGGCGAACTCGTTGCTGTGAAAAAGTGTAGTTCATGTTGGTTGGACGTGAATATTGAAGACTGGCGTTATTTTCTTGTTTTTTTATAATCTTGGAAAGTTCAAAGAAAATGGAGGTGAGACGGATAACCATTGCATCCAATCAGAGCTGCTGCGTTTCTCAGTGTGTATCCTTCCGAAGAAAGTGTCCAAGTCTCAGCTTTCACAAGTTTCCTCAGGATAAGGTGCTGTCCAAGCAGTGGAAGTCGAAACTGAGAATTGGGAAGAAGATGGGCTCAAATGCTGCTGTCTGTTGCAGACATTTTCAGCCATCTGACTTGGCGACGCCCTATGACCCTTGCAGTTGGTGCGTCGTTAAACCCCAACAGCCATCTGACTTCCATTCACATCCACCTGGTAAGCGGCTGTGAGGCCAGTGTGCAAAGTATGGCATTTTCGACGAGATCTCGTCCGTGCGAGTTTCCTTGGAGACAGGGACCGAGTGGTGCAAAGTTTATCAACCTGGTGCGAATTTGCGAGGTTAGTGACGCTTAAACTAAACAAATAATGGCTGAATGGCCATTAAGGCACAGGAGGTGCCTTATAAAACGTCCTTAACTGACTAATGATTGAGGTATCATTGCATTGTAGGGGTAGGAATGGGTGCATTTTTTCCCTGGTATGCGGCAGATTAGTGCGAATTTTTGGAGGCTGGTGGTGCGAGAATTTTAGATGGCTGGTGCGACTCGTCTGGCCTGCTGCCATACTTTGCAGACTGGCTGTGAGGCAATCTCCAGTTCCGCTTATGCCTCCTTCCATTCCCCTTGAGCCTGCTTCTAGCAGGAGTAAGCCTTAATCCTTGGGCCGTCATCATAGGCGGATCCAGGATTGCCGATCAGGGGCACCTTCCCGGGGGCAGCGCACCATTCTTGACCGGGAAACCTTATCGGATGGGAGCAAAACCCTCTCGGTGGGAGCCGACTTTCGTATCCTGGGAGGGGGTGGTGGTGGGAAGCGAAATTTCAGGGGGCGTGGCCATTTCAGGGGGCGCCGAGGGTCGATGGTGGGGGGCACATACTCCCTTTGCCCCCTGGATCTGCCTATGGGGCATGTGCCCACTTTGCCGTCCCTCTGGATCCGCCTGTGGCTGCATTCCTTTTAGCCCGGAAACTGACATCTTGAAATAATTCGGTAGATATACGCCTTTATTTGTTTCAAGCTGTCTGAAATTCCAGTTTGAATGTACGATGGAAAATGCGTTTCCAAACACAAGCGTCGCCACCGGCAAAGAAGGGGGGCAGCAAACTTCAACCTGATGCTGACTACAAGCTTTGCTCCTTGGGACCAAAAACTCTTCGAATTTGGATTCTTCTCTGCCTTTCGCAGTGGCTGGTTATAAGCCCCTGCCACATACCAAACATAAAACACGTATAATTCACCGCTTACCATGCTATTCCCGGGTCCACTAACGTTGTTTACCTTTCGGAGTCCCTCTTTCGCGGCCATCTTGGAGGGCACACTAGCGCTTCTGGTGAGAGTGACCGGGGTCAATTCCAATGGGACTGTTTGCAGGGGCTTGGGACACGGGCCAGTGGGAAAAGTTCAGTGGTCTTAAGGGAATATTTTTGATTTTTGGTATGTAAAATTGATCAGGCTATCTTTTTGGGTGCAGTTTTTTTGTCTCTAAAGTGCTTTTATAACAAGGAAAATCCACGATGAACTTCATTCTAATTCCTTCAGAATTCTGTTTGGAACGTTTAGCTCAACCAATCAAAACGCTGCATTTTAGCTTGTGCTAGCAAAATCAAAGCTATCTTGAACAAAACCCTTCAAAATAATACCAGCCGTTTTCACAACGTGAATAAATTGAATCAACCTTGGGTGTCTTTTGGTAGTTTTTTTAACATTTCCCAAGCCAAAAAACAGCGTTTATTTCAGTGAAACTATAGAAGTTTGAGAAATATGCTTACCCGAAATTGAAAGCAATGACCCTAAATATCTTTATTCTGAGCTTTTCCTGGCATTAAATTCAATAGATAAATCTAAATTAATGGATATATATTTTGGAAATATCCAAAGATCTTGGGCGTCTTTTTGAAAAAAACCGACCTCCAGGGTCGGTTTTTTCAAAAGACACCCAAGCCTCTAGATCCCGTCTTTTCGGTCTCTAGATCTGTCTGGAGGGATTTTTTAAAGGCTTCCATATGCAGGAGTGAATTTTGAGGTCGGTGATTTATGCAGGACTTGCCCGCTTGACGTCACTGCCTACGTCATAGCCAAGAACCAACCATCGGACAGTATTCTAGGAGCAGAATGGCCGCGTTCAAAGCCCTAGAGAGAGAGAGAGAGAGGTCGCGTTCGGGGAACGTGTTCGGGAAAAGTTTGTTCTCTAATGTTTCTTTTCTCACGGTATATGAGCTACGATCGTTATTTTACGTGTGTTTAGGAACAAAAGTTAAATATTTGATTGAAATTATTTGATCGTCACCAATTTTTTGCGGCAGTCAGGCAGACATTTTTCCCATTACCATACAGATCGGGGGTCAATTAAAGGGGCAGGTGCCCCTCCTATCGACCATCTGCGTCCCTGAATGATAGGCGGATCCAGGATAGCCTATCGGGGCACACCTTTCCGGGTTTGCACCATCCAGACCAGGAGGGTGCCACTTTTGATAAAAAACTATGAGGTAGGCGCCAAATCATATCGGTGGGCGCCGATTTTCACATCCTGGGGAGGGAGGGGTGAGAACCGACATTTCAGGGCAGCGCCGATTTTTTAGGGGCGCCGAGCGTCAATCGGAGGGACACGTACCCCACCCCTGGATTTGCCTATGCCCTGGATGGTTACGGTGCCGCCTGAAGGGTTGATGGGGCCCCTGAAATGTGTTTTCACCTTTTCTCCAAAGATGCGAAAATCGGCGCCCATTGTTAGGATTTTGCGCCCGCCTGAAATATTTTGCCGGTCCAAGGTGGCGCCCCTGGGAAGGCATAGACTTTTCTAATCGGCCAAAATCAAACTAAAAGCGAATCAAACATGGTTGCATTGGGGGTCATAACCGGACTTGACGCCTTGATCCCCCTGAACGAATCGTGGTACAGGCATTGACCTTGAAGTCATCGGTACCCTGTCCTCCCTCGGTCGCCCCGAAGTATTTCTTATCTACCAGGTCTCCTTTATCCGCCCTAAAATACCCCCCTGATGTGCCCTCGCCCGTCGTAGCGTCATTTATTTCGAAGAACAAATTTGAGGAAAATTCAAATCAAGAGGATTTGAATTAATTCTAATATTCCAGTAGTGGTAATATACACTATCTACCAAACTCTTTGATTATTCGATTGATCATTTGAGTTTAGGGGCGCGCAAAACTACCAGATCATATAGCACCCTCTCAAAACCCATTTCAAAAGTAAAAAAAAGAAACTTGATTTAACCCGTTACTTTGTTCCAAAAAAAAAATATGATGGCAATACCAAGTGTCCACTGTGAATCAATGTGGAGCTAAAACGAACGTATCAAATATTTTGTTAGTAAGATTAAATGAAATGAAGTGCCCTTGGGAATATTTTCATAAATGCTGAGGCATTTGAGGTAACGTTGGAGGAAAGCATAGATGAGGACCGGACAGGGCATTCAAAGTTGAGGGCTTTGCATAAAGGGATATATGGGCACACGAGTGAGACAGGGGTAAATGGGGACAGAACAGAGCCAAAGAGGGCTATGACCGAGCAGGCAAAACAAGACAGGGAAAATGAATTTTAGGGACCAAAAGGCGTGGACAGAGCAGAAGAGCAGACGAGAGAAGGCAAACATGGCAGACGAGGGAGGACAAAGAGCACGAAGGCGAAAACACGATACATGCGAAATCTTAGGAAACATTAAAGGAAATGAGGCAACTTGGTCGAATCCTGTAATTTAGTGTAATTAGGCGTACTTTTAGCCGAAAATAATGAAGGCAATGATTTCTCTGAAAAATGTACAATAAGCTCAATATCTTGATTTTTAAAATATTCCTCTAGGAAAATATATAAATATCTGCCTGTAGATGATGTTATGATCTGGCAACCACTACCATACTCAAAACGCTTCAAGGGCTTCGATTGGCTGATGCTCATCCTGACGTCAGGATATGTTGTCACACCAGCAGCTCACAACAATGGACGCCTGGTGAGAGGTATGTACACTTCCTACAACGTCATGCGCCCGCACTTCCCGACCACTAAGGCGCGTGACCTGACGGGATGCACACAACATGAAAACAGTTGTGATACTCCGAAAATTGTTCCACGATGAGCACATGCAAATACAATATTACCATGGCGCTCAGCCAAGATCTGTTCTTGACGCATTTTACCACCTAAAACACTTTCAGAAGTGAGCTAAAAAAGGGCTGGTCAAGGCATCATAAACGAGAATTTCCCTCTTTATAATAGCTTACCGAGACCTTGTTCCCTTGGTTTATGGCATTCTATGGCTTCTATCATGCCTTTATGAACATTTTGCAAATAGCAGGGTTAAAAGAACACGTTTGAAATGATCCTCATCATTAGTGTCAGCTGCAGTTGTCCCCAGTATAGGTATTTTAACGGTAACTCGATATCTTTAGGTCCCATGAGGGAGACCAAAATAGTGTCCGATTTTGATATAACTGGCACCGAACGACTTCACTTGGACCATAGAACGGAAGAAATCACGAAACCTGACAACAATAAGCCAAATTGAAAAATGAAATGGCCAAATGGGCAGTCAATCATGAAATAGAGGTGCAAAACCACAAAGTCGGAGGTGAGAGCGTTCGGAGGTGAATAAGGGCGGTCCACGTTGAAGCGGGACTGCTCAAGAGCGGCCAGTGCTGGAGAAGGTACGCCCAGTCCGGGGTGGAGATCTCTTCAAACCTCCGGAATTCAACCTTCAAACCGGAATCTCTTCATGGTTCCGGTCTGATCGGCGCTGCAGGAGTGGATTTTTTGGTAAAAATATATCTTGAAATTCGGGCAATGCCTATAAATACCAGGGCATATTTTAAGCTACAAAGTGGTGGGCATTTTGCCCACCAGTCCCCCGTTCTATGTCCACCAGTGAACGGCCCTGAACGGCCCAGTGCCCACCAGTCACCAGTCATTTGATGCTCCTGGAGTGCCCTTTTGGTGGGGATTCGTGCCCTTTTCAGCCGAATGCCCACCAGTCCCAATTCCTTAAAATATGCCCCGATAAATACTGTATGCAACTATATCATGGCAGCATTTTTACACGGACTGGATCATAAATGGCATTATTATTACTATTATTAATATTATCATAACTTCCTCGGGAGGTAAAGCCCTCATGCACATTTCAACAAACTTCTAGCATTTAATTAGATTGTTCTTCGTCAACTCGAAATGAGGTACAATTCCAAACCTTTGCTGTTGACTTGGTCTTTGAATGGGAAGCGATTTTAACGTGCCGTACGATTTTTAATCGGGTCCTCCATGAAGCAGACAACATTACACCAGTGCATTCAATCAAAATACTTTTCAATGCTCAAGCCTGGCGTATCCTCCTTCTGAGATATCTTATGACACCAGCAGTAGCCCAAAACAATTATTACAATATACATATTTGGATGATATAAACGAAACACCACAAGCTTCTAAGACATGCTACAACATGCCGATAGCTAGCTTGAGTATGCTGTTTCCACAAAATTGACACATGTCTACGCTCTTCTTCTCACTTCTCTTTCATTCAATGGTTTTATCCCCTAAAATTCCAGGACAAAAAAAACTTAACCTTACTTGAAAGTGAATTAAACAATTATACCACGAAAATTTCTT
Organism: Lepas anatifera; assembly: GCA_034440635.1. Lineage (NCBI taxonomy): Eukaryota > Metazoa > Arthropoda > Thecostraca > Lepadidae > Lepas > Lepas anatifera. The sequence continues at coordinate 1,080,594 of JAOTON010000664.1, read as the reverse complement.
CCTTGAATGTTTCGAAAATTGAATACATTTCACTTAGCCACTTTCTCGATTCCTTTTCTTGTATAAAATCATGAGTTCCGCATGGGGGAAAGGGAGACGCGTTCGCCCACTTTTGAGAGTAGGGGAGGACTGAGTATTTTGTCCCCCCCCCACTTTCGCGCAGGTCGCATCACGTTGTTCCGAATACTGAAATCACGATAGCGAATAACGATGAACGGGCCCCCTGTAAACACACCAATTAAAGCCACAATTCCTGTGCGACAGCTGACTTTGGATATAGACGCCCAGTTTAGTCTCTCAGGGGGCCCTTTGCTAGCGCAATGACCCCGATATCAAGTCAGAAACCTTCTGCAAAATCAAATTTCAGTGGGCCCAGGCCAGCTAAATGGGCCCAGCACCAACCCAGGGTGCCAGACAAGCCAAGGGCTCCGAGGAGCTCAGGGGGCCTAAGATCAGCACAATGGGCCCAGACAAGCTAATTATATCCATTCCAGTTAAACGGGCCCAATACCAACTCAAGGCTCTTGCCATTTCAAGGGACACCGATCCAGCTAGGGGCCATAGAACCAAATTAAGAGCCTCTTACATAATCCCTCTCTGGGAGCCTAGACTAGCTCAGGGCTTCCGTTGGAATTCTACCTCAGAGGCCTTTTCAGCTCAGCAGTCCCAAAGCAGCTTTAGCCCCAAGGTCAAGCCAAAAAGTTCCTATGCAATACCCTCTCAATGGCCCAGAACATCTCAGATCAATTTTGTGAAACTCTCTCTCAGGAGACCCAACGTCAATTCAGGGGCCCAGGCCAACACAAGGGTTCCAAGATCCGCATGGGGAGCTTAACCATCGACACGTGCCCTAAATAAGCTCAGAGGGCCAAACTCTGAGCCAGGAATTTCGCTGGGATTCCGCTGGGGCCCAGCCGGCAATTTTGCGGGGTGTCAGCTGGATGTCTCAGTGGGGCCGAGTGGGCGTATTAATTCGTTTTTTTATTGGGAGCATAGCGGAATCCCGGCAGAGGACTTCGCTGGGCATTGGCGTAGCCATGCTTTCTGAACTTGTAGGGACACATCCTGCCTCTTGATTAGGTACCCGACGGAAAATTTTAAGAGGGGCCAAATGTTATGTGCGAGCTAGCCAGCCGTCCCTTTTTTACATTTTTACACGAATTTAGGCCAGTATAATTTGAATGCTTAAGGGGATTGTGGCACTTTGGTCGAATTGTGGAATGTATTGTTATTGTGGATATTTTTTAGCCGAAAATCAAGGAGGTGTCCATAATTTCTCTGAAAAATGCACAATAATCTCAATATCATTTTTAAACGCTCCTCTAGGGAAAGAAAGAAATATCTGCCTGTGGTTGATGTCATGATCTGGCAACCACTATCATATTCAATACGCTTCAAGGGTTTCGATTGGCTGATACTCACCATGACGTCAGCATATGTCTTCACACCATCAGCCATGAGAACTGTGGCCTGCTGCTAAGGGTACATGAGGGGTACATTTCAGGTAAGTCTTAGCTTTTTTTCTACGAAATTCTCGATTTCCAAGACAAATGATTTATTGAGTACCGGATCTTCCGACTTGCTTTAAAACTTGGCCATATCCGTTAAAATCACGTTATGAATTGCCACATTCCCTTTAACACGTGATTTGACGGGGGTCTGAGCCACCTTCGCTTTGACGGGGGGCAGGTACCAGCCCCCTAAGATCCCTCGAACCATGCTAGATAGCAAAAAACGGTAAACGACGTTTAGTAGCTCACCCGCCTCTCTATCAAAAATATTTTCACTATTTTTTCAGGCCACATTTAAGATCACTAGAGGTCCAAACATGCCGTCATAGGGATAACATGTAAATGAAGGCTTTCGGCCATTACATCTGAGCAAGTAAAGATAGATCAAACAATTTGAACCATAAAAATCATCGCAGCAAGCCGAATCCAATTATATATAACATGACCTTGCTAGGTCAAATCAGGTCCAATATGTCATTGGACCTGACCTGAAGTCAAGCAAAGGTCAAATTAGGTCAATATGCATATATTTAGAACTGCAAAGACAATGCCAATTTACTGAAGCTAAAATAACCACCCTATCACTATTTATGACAAGTTATTTAATTAAAACCACTTTCCCTTGCATTTCCAAGGAAGGGGATCAAGCCTCGTACCTGACCTTAGGTCATCGATATACAAATACCAGAACATATTTTAGATAGCTCGGTGGGCTCGTTATGTGGTATGAGTTTCAATAGGATAAGTTCACCCTAATCCAAATTATGTTACTTAAACTTTTTTTAGGTCAGGTCACTCGACCAGGTGACCTGACCAGAGTGACCTAACATTAAAATTTTGACAAAAGTTGTAAAAATGATCAGAGAAAAGGTATACCAAGTACGGCAGCGCGTGCCGTTTTTATATTATCTCCAAAAAAAAGCCGACGGGGTTGGGTACCCAACCCCGTCTCCCTCGTCAATGCGCGTGTTAAAGCGAGCACAGACTGTACGTTGGATTGGGAAATCGTCTGAATGCGGCCATTTGCGTGTTTTAGAGGTATAGAGACAAACCTAGCTGCCTGTCTTGGCCTTGACTACTATCAGATCCCAGTGCCGAGACTTTGAGAATAAAAGTAAAACGCCTACTTAACATTCTCGCCCATTCAGGAAGTCCTTCTCACCGGCTCACACGAGCAGTGCTCAAAGTGCTTTATTATAACCTTCTTAGCAAAACAAGACGATTATCTTGAGATTTGCGGTGCGGTAACAGGACGCCGGCTGGCACGGTTGCGTGTGCCGGCCTGTTGGTGGGCGCGTCCGGCAGGCTTCTGTCCATGGCTGTCGCCATCGGAGGAGCGCCATGAAATCGGCTGGTCCTAAACTATTTTATATTGAACGCATGCTTTAGATGTTTGGTTAGTTGATTTGTTTCTTTTGAACTTGTTTGAATGAATACATGTGTTTATTAAAGTTATCATGAGAGCGCCGCCAAGACTTAAGCCCACCGCGGTTTTTGCACAAAACAACGCTATTTCTGTAATGTCTTTGTATGTCAATTAATGTATCTGTATCTTTACATAACTTAACAGCCCACCCATGTTCAGTTTAGGGGGGCACTTCCCCATTTTGTCCTAACATAGATCCGCCACTGCCATCAGCAAGCTTGTGATTGCACTCAGGTTCTTCTAGAAAAATGTTTGACAAACTAAACCTCTTCTGGGGTCACTAAGTTGTCGGTGGACCTTTCCACCTGTTGAATTGATCTGTTGATATAGTCGAGGAAAATCAGATCTTTGGATAGAACTAAGCCTAAGTGTTTCTTTTTATTACGTTGGAAAATTTATTCGCCAAATTTTAAACGGAGATCGACTGTTCAGTTTAGTTTCAAAAAATGTTCATATTGTTTCGACGGAGTTGTGGGTTATAGCCAACACCTGGCCTTATCCATAAATGTCCACCATGTCTTTGCAGCAGCAGTGCTGAATCGTCATGATGTCATCAAGTATGTGAGGCGCTTTGAAAGAGGAGATTTGGGGATTTAGTAAACATACCGTCAAGGTATGTAAATTATTGTGAACATAGAGACCAACTATTACTACTAGAGAGGAACTGCCAATCAAAATCCCTATACCCGGTTGAAGAAAATTGAAGCTGAAATCTGGCTTTTATTAAGTAAAAAAATACCATCTTCAGGCTCTCGTGCATTTGATATACGTCATTCCCAGCGGAAAAGTTCATCAAATTTTCGGTACCACACTTAATTCACAAATTATTCCGATATATTGTGTCCTTTTTACTTTTTCCTTTCAAAAATACCTATTCCATTTACGCGGCCATGATCACTATTGCACCTGCCCCGTCAGACGTATGTTCACACTTCGTCGTCCTTCATCGTCTCCATCATATGTTTGTGGGACGAATATTGCTTAGACCACTTTTAAAAATTTCGGTAGGTGAGGAGGGGGTCATTAGATGCAGTTTTCTCGGGTCAATTTGTATCTTCCAAAATATCCCTATGATATGTATCAAGCGAGTTTTCTTTGATAACTTATTGATTTTTTTCCTGTTATATCTATTATTTTTTTCGGTTTGAAGAAAAACATATACTAATTGAAAACGTGAAACAAAGTTAACATTTTCACCATGCCCCCACTACGGGATAAGTTATTACTGATCAAGGGGCACGTTGTAGTGCATGAATATTGTCTTACAAAAAAAAATGATCAAAAACATGTACTAAACGTCAGAAATATTTTGTAGCGGGACAACGTCAGTGGTACTGGTTGGTGTTGGCCTTCGGTTGCACTAGTCGACCTCGTGTCCCCTTTTCTCGTGTTGTGTTTTGGTTCTCCTCTTCTCGGAGTGCGTTGGCGTTTTCCTCTGCTAGTGGTCTGCTTTACTATCGTGGGCCAAACAATTTTATGTTCTCTAATCGGTGTTATATTGAATTGAAACTAGATTGTGTATTTAAATTTATAACCGTGCTGTCTGTATGAAGACAAAATAGCACACACCAGGAAAATCGTGCTAGGCCGAAACGACGCCGAACCATTCTGGGCCTGAATCAATGTTCTTAAGTCACTGTCAGTCTTCAGTGGTCGCCAGACCACAGGAGATGCGCCCACCCGGGCAGTCGAGTCAGAAGTCTTCGGGGGGATCGGGGATTCTCAGTTTGTTCTTTGCACCGAATTGTTACGCCAATCTTTGGGTTGCGACTGTCGACAACCCTTAGTTTATTTTGCAGGCGTGCTGAAGGTATTCTGCCAGTTGAGGCTCCATCCAGGGGCGCAGCCAGGGGGGACTTAGCGATAAAACTGTTGTTTGACAGTTTGGTGCCTTTTGGTCAGCTAGAGTATTCTGTCGCCTTTCCAAGCACCCGGGAAGAGTATGGGCACGTAATCTGTTTCCAGCTATTGCCTCATCGTCGCTCATAATCGTACGGGCGGAGCTAATCTGGTGCCTCTTGCGGTCATCTGGTGCCCACTGAGCTGGTCTTGGCCCTTTGAGCTGATCATGTGCCCTCTAAGCTAATCTGGTACCCCCTGAGTCAATATGGTGCCCCCTAGGAAAATTATTGTGCCTCTTGAATCTATATTATGCTCTGTGAGCTAGTCTGATGCCTCCGAGCCTGCATGATGCCCTATTAACTGTTTTAGTGCCCTTTGAGCTGATCTTGACCCACTGAACTGATGTCATGCCTCCCGGAGTTGATCTACTGTCCCCTGAGCCAATATGGTGCCTCTTGAGCTGATTAGGTGTCTCCTGAGCTGATTATTGATGTCTCCTTAGATGATCTGGTGCACCCTGAGTTGATCTATTATTAAATTTTGCGGGAGAATGTCTATGACATAAATGTTTGTTATCAGAGGCGGGGCTGCTATCAGTTTTGAGCTATAGTGTATGCCTGCCATCATTGATGTTTTTAAGATAAGCTGCTCTAGCCTCACATCCTTCAAAAAGGTGAAGAGCTTGTCAAGCAGCTCGAGGTGATCATTGCCGAGTAGGGTTTTGGGACATTTCATCAGTACGTGATAGGGGTTTTCCATGGCGTCACAGGTGCCACAGGTACTCACACGCTCATAGGATTTCATTTGGAGTGTCCATTCCTAAGTCTGGTGAGGATAACCGCGCCCCGACGACTGTGTTGGTTTGAACTGGGCCAGTAGCCGATGTTAGGCTTATGTATAACAAATGGTCGCTGTGGTTGGTTATCCGATTTCTTTGGATTTGCTTCCGGATGTGGTTCTGGCGGAGAGCTTTGCTGTCACCTCTAAGCCGCTTGAGAGGTGCTATCTCTGAGTTCTAGGGGCTTTTGTATCCTGTTCGTCAGGATTATGTGACTTTATTAAGTCACCACTCGTTCTCTGAACATGGAGCAAGCTGGCTCCCGAGAAACCCTTCCAACAGGGAAAGATTTGGCGACGCCATATGAGCCTAGCAGTTCGTTCGTCGATAAGCCCCAACAATTATTATTATTATTAAGTCACCACTCGTTCTACAATGCAGACAAACTGGTGTGCGATGGTCGTACAAACTAGTGTGACGGTCGAAAAAACGGTGTAATCGATATAATTAATCAAGCTAATAAATTAGATATATATTTCTATAATATTAAATAAGCTATTTAATTTGTCATAGAAAACAATAATAATACGACTATGAAATTTTTTCCAGAAAATTCAATGTACGAGTTTCTTGAATGTAAGCTTTTAATGAATCAAACTGTCATTTTTATGCAAGAATTATCCAAAAGATTAAGTTTACGAGCGATCACGGCTCATTTTTCTGACTCGAAAAAAGCCAGGTTTCAGCTTCAAGTGGTCACAACATTTGAATAGGCAGTTCCTCTCTAGTAGTAATAGTTAATCTCTATGATTGTGAATAATGAGCCAAGCACAGATCACGTGCACATCCTGATTTTAGTTCTTTTATATATGACGATGCTAATAATAGTGTTGGAGATGAGGTTAGGGATGGTTTTGATGATGTTGGGAGCGTTGGTAATGAGCTATTTTCAAGTATTACCCCCTGGTTCCGTCCTGGCAAGTATAAGTTAATCAATTTTAAGAGTTGCCCAAAATCCCCAATACTATGTTTACGCTTGGCGAGGAGACCATAGTGCCATGGAGATGACCAGTTTTCTTAAATGTCGTTATAATTAGTGATGAGATCGGATTCATTATTCAGGTCAAATATGTGATTTGACCTGACCTAAGGTCAGGTCAAGGCCAAATTAGGTCAAAATGCATATCGTTAGAACCGCAAAGAAAGAAAAATCTAGTTCAGGTAAAATAAACACCCTATCACTATACATTACTAAGTTATTCAGTTAAAACTATTTTCCCATGTATTTCCAATGGATAGGTCATGGCTCGTTTCTGACCTTAGGCCATCGATATAAAAAATACCGAGACACATTAAAGAATTCTGTGAGCCCATTATGTGATATGAGTTTCAACCGGATTAGTTCACCCTGTTCTGACGTATGCTATCGTAAACTTCTTTTGAGATCAGGTCACTTGCCCTGTACTGGTAACCTGACCTGAGTTAACCTAACCTTAAAATTTTGAAAAGATGTCTAAAAATGATCAGAGAAAAGGTGTGCCAAGTACGGCGGCGCTAAGCGTCGCCGTTTTTATGCTATTTCCAAAACACCCGAGGGAGCCGGGTACCCGCCCCCCGTCAATGCGCCTGTGAACATTCATCGACATTGTTGATATTTATTTTTATCATTTGACTTGTTGAAGACGTAACTTGAAGAGGCATTTTGCTCAATTATCTAAGAGGAAATGTCCACTCAGAGTAAGTGGTTGCTGAAGCTTCAAACGAAATCTAATCACCGTATATTTCAATGTGCATGCAGTGAGCACTGTAGGGCCGTTATAACCTAATTCCGCATTTTAATGGGAGAACCCGCCACGAGCAGGGAGTGTTTCGATATACCTTCAGCTTGCTAAGGCTATTCGCCTCTGAAATTTCTAAGAGCTGTTTATTATCGTGTTGATTAGTCCCGCTCTGTTTAAATTCGGATGATGAGTTCATGAATCAAATTATTGTTCCATCCGTAATTATTTGGGTTCTAGGGGCGCACAGTGTGGTCCTTTTGCGCCCATATAACACCCACGTTGCATCCCAACTACAACTACAGCGAAATGAGCCGTAGGCTATGACTAAATTGGATTTAGGCCTCAAGCGTTTAGGTATCCTGTACCTGGAAAGTTATTCGATGCTCCTGGTACATTTTAGCATGTCCCTTTGAAAATACTGCTCAAATACATTCGTTATTCTGTGTCTGTGTCACCATTAGTTCTTAGGGTTGTGCAAAAATAATCGCGGTTCATGAATGACGAAGCTCGCTTAACTACATGAAATGACACCTTAAAAACACGGCAATGGAAAAAGAGAAAAAATATAACAGCATCAGCAACATTTGTATCGCCAGCCATTTGTGGAGGGGGGGCTGGGGGACTCGTGCCTCTCCCTACCTCGGACAGCCTCCTGCTATGCTTTACTATAGGTACTATGATATTTCAGGGGTGGGTCTTGAGCCCCTCTAGCCCGCCCCCTCTTATCTGCCAGTGCATTCCCCTGTACGAAAATTATCAACAGATAACAATTGTAAGAATTGTGCGTGTTGAAACGTTCACGGAAATGCGAGATTTTTAGTGGGTCTTGCATTCTTTGGTATGGGCGTTGGATGGCCCACGTGAGTGGCTTGCCCCCCCCCCCAAAAGCGGTGACGGTGGAAATAGGCGGGCTTTTGGGCTCGGAGCCCAGCCACCTACCTATGAACATCGGTGAGCTGACATGCCATTTATTCCCACAAAGGTATGCTCCGAAAATAGGGAAAAGCTAAAAAAATGTTTAGAAAAGGAAATAAGTTCAATGCAATGATCCGAGAGCTTTGCGTAGCTATATCACTACAATCGGGCTTCTGTGTTCTGCATATGAAGCCCTGTGTTGATATACAGTTACCTATCCACTGGGGCTGGAACTCGTGGAGCACCTGGGCACGGTGCTCCTCCTTACATGATAAATTTTAACATTAACCCTTTGGCGTTGACTGGAAAGAAACGGATTAAAAATTTCATGACCCCCTTTGAACCAACACTTTCCGCCGCTTCTATGCCTATCACTAGGCCCTCCTGTAGTTATATTGGTCCCGATTTCCATTCCTTGTTTTTGGTATCCTTATTGATGAAATTAAATGGGAGCTTAAGTAAAAGTGCGGCTGTTTCGACCAGCAACACCAACCACACTTGACTCACAGCTGACCAAGCGTTAACCCACGCCCCGGTGAGCCTCCGAGCCACCTTCGCTCTGGCGGGGTGTCCAAACAATCCCCCTCGAACTCGACTCTTACACGGGATAGCCAAAAAAACGCGAAAGCAGGTGAATAGCCAATTGAAATTCACGAAGAAACTACATAAGTCACTTTTTGGCTTAGGTCAATATTGAGGTCATGACAGGTCAAAGAATGTAGCACGATAGAGAAGAGTTTATGGGCTCTAGCGTCTGACAGAATTAAGTCAGAATCATTTTTGGCATAATTCACTTTCTCTCGTTACAGCCAATTGGATGATGTATAATATTATTGTACTAGGTTAAAACATAAAAAGACCTGAACTTAAGTATTGTTAAAGTCACCATTTAGCCTAGCATAATCAATATGGGGATAAATCGACTCACAATAACATTCTAAACGTAATGGTATGAAAATAAAAGATTTTCATCATTTTATGCAAATTTATTAACTTAAGTCTGAAAAACCTGTAGTGGACAGCCCCAGATGACCCCTAAGGTCACAGGTTCAAACTTGCAGCATGAACCTATAACGAGGCCTAGGATACTATGTTCTGAAAAATACGAAGGTATTACACGCGGTATCTAAAAAATTAATTCAATTTTTCGACCAATTTCCGTTTTTCTCATGCATTTTCAATAGAGAGGTCATTATCCGTACCTGCCCCTAAGTCTACGATATGGAAAATTCCGAAATTTGTTGTAGTACTCGGCGGGCCCATAGTGGTTTGGGCTTCAATTCGATCGATTCGCCCTTTTCTTTCTTATGCCACCTTAAACATTTCTGGAGGTGAGGTCACTTGACATTCACTGGTAACCTGACCTGAGATGTCCCAACCTTAAAATTTTGGTGACGGTTGCGGAATCGATCATGCATAAGATGTGCTAAGTACGGCAGCGCTTCGCGTCATCATTTTTTCGTGCCCCTGGAGCAGCCCAAGTGTTTTCAAACACATCTAGAGCGCTTAAACACCTCTAAGTTAAAACCTTGCTGAATTCACATGAGCTTTCCGATGTACTTTGCAGATTTGCGCTAGCCCCAATATTTTCGGAGTTAGAGGGGCCATCGATGTCCTCCGTGGGGCGAAGGTGGCGCCGGACCCCCGTTGGAGCGCGGGTTAACATCACTCCTAACTTTTATAGGATACAGAAATGGGGAAAAATTTGGAAAATTGGGAAAAAGTAAATTCAAAGGTTTTAAAACCATTATTTTCAATATCTTTGGTACGAATGAAGCTGTCCGGATTTGCATACGCGAGAAGTAGGTAGGTACCATTGGAAGATGTATTGGAAAATTAACATATTGCGGTTGCCATATCTTTCCCGGTCTTCAAAACTTGTAGGGACATTCCCTACAAGTTTTCAGGGGTCTCCAAACTTGTAGGAATACTGTCCCTAGTGTCCCTACCCGGCCAGCAATTCCGGGCGATTCCCGTACGGGGACGCTAGTGCAAAATGGTGGGAATTGGTCGGGGAAACCCCACCGGAGGGTTGGGGAATCACGAGCGTTTGCTTGGGATTTGAGACATTTCGTACGGGGAAATTTTGATTGGGGAAACGGTAGCTTTCCCCACTCTTTTGGTTGGGGAGTTCCCAATCGTTCCCCACCAAGGTATGCCAAATTAAGGAAGGTCTGTATACTGAACCCGTACGGGGATCCCCTACCTATCCCCGTACTCTAAGGTAGGGTTTCCCCGAACCCTCCCCATCGCCCTAATCTATTGGGTACGGGGATTCCCAACCGATTCCCAGACATTCGCTTGTGATTTCCCCAACTTTCCCCCACCGCGATATGTGAGTTGAACCCCGAAAATGGGCTGATCCCGTTCGGGGAATCCCAACCCAATCCCATACGTCCATGCGTTACTTCCCCGTACGTTTCCTCACAGTTTGAGGCATCATTTTGATGATATATATTATAAGTGTTATTCTGACTGCCAAGGAAACGCCCATCAACAATAATATTTACTCTCATACACCGATTCAGTGGAATTGTCCTTATAAGAAGGTTCGCGAGAATCACATGACTTCTAGCCTGATCCATGTGGATAAATTGAAAAAAAATGTATGCAAAAAGTGTATTTCACATCAATATGCTTTTCTATACAATATTTTTATACAATATTTGTCTCACCAACAGTTTCATCGTCATGTTCAGGTGATAAACATCAATTGTTGTATTTGAAGTGGTAAAATTACGGAAAGAAGTTATATAGAACGATAACAATGAATTTTTACAATGTATTTTTACAATTCACAATTCACAGATGTACACAACGTTCAAATTACTACCGTGTTAAAAAGATGAGGGAGGAGTTCAGGGTTCAGTGATAGAGAAGTGATAGTGAGGCAAATTTCAGACAATCAATTGTTCTGAACTGCGCTGAATCATTATATTCCTAGCGTGAGATATGTTCGCTTCTTGGCTTTGGCCGTGCTGTGCAGTACAGCTTTGGTTCACTGTTTTGTGCATCCTTTTCCGGCTCTGCGTAGACAGCTGAGAACAATGTCCGCTCTCCATATCCCCGTCGGCCTATGCTTGGCCTGCTGCAGTTGAAGCGCTGCGCCTTTTCTTACGAGCCAGATTTGAGCCAGCGCGCCGGTCTCGCGATACAGATATCTAGCGCGTGACACGTCGATTGATCTCCGAGCGAGATCCCTTGCTGTCCTTATACAGTGCATCTACAAAAGATAAACATCGGTATAAATTATCAAATCGATCAACCGAAACCTAGGGCAACGAACTGGAGCACCAAATGGATCTAACAAAAACATATTGTAACGCTAAGTAACATAACGTAAGGTGTAACGTTAATCATAGGCATTGCGTGGTCAACTATTTGTGAGCGTGCAGCGATGGAAAGCACCTAAGGCTAGTTATTGGATGATGCCTGTTTGAGCCTGCATTTAGAAAACGAGTAGCCTGACAACTCCTGCTAACAATGAAAAGAATAGAACACTGTAATATTTTTGGCAGATGGGCAATTCCAGCACCAATCGACCAGGCAAATGGCAAATCTACACGGTACCTCTTCGATTTTCTTCAAAATTTTATAGGGTTCTCATGGGCCCTAAAGACGAATCTGAAAGTAAGTTTTAGCTCGATTGGAGTAAAACTTTAGAAGTTATTGCCTCAGGCATTTTTTGAAAATATGCTTACAGTGCATTTTTTAGGTGATCATAAAACCCACAGAGACTGATGAAATATGCTTAAAGTATATATTTTCCTGTCTGAAATGCGACGAAAAACTCGAATCTGAAGTCTGTTTGACACCAGGTCACTTGTGAAAAAAGTTGTGATTTGACATTGACCTAAGGTCATATTCAAAATTTGCTGGTACACCTTTTGTTCAAAATGGCATATTCCAAATTAAAGATTGAACTTTTCTCCTTCCATTAAAATAGGTTAGAACATCCGTTTTTTATATCTAGTAGTGTTTTTAACACGCTTAGTGGAGGGTAGCCTAGCATCAACACGTAATGAAGGGGTCCCGAAATGCCTCCCCTGAGATTTCACCAATTAAGAGGGTTAGCAAAACGCGTGCTGCGGGTTTTGTGAGGGCTGTAGAATGTGTATTTTAAGCTAGATTTCATGGATATAGACCAGTATCCTCAAGGTCAAATGAGGTCATAGAGGTCAAATGTAGGCCGTACCTGATACTTAGCGAAATGCCGTTACTGTGCGAAACAAAGTCGCGAATACACTTTGAGCGGGAAAATTTCATAAAGAGAAGATATAAATTGTGCTCTGGAATATTTCGGTCGAGGTCGGTCAAGGTAATTGACCAATGACACCACAACGTGAGATATTTCCATAATGGATGCACATACGTTGAAGCTTGCATAGAAGCAACCATTAAGCAATCAATGAGTTTGACCTTGACCCACGGTCTTTGGCCTGTGACCTGGAACTTAGCATTCTGTAACCTCAGCTGTAACATAAAAACAGCATATACGTATTGCCAGGGAACGTCATGTGACCGAAAGCTGTGCGATCAACAATTGCGATAATGTTTATATGACCTTGGTCTGTAACCTATGATCTAGTGAAATTATCTTAACATACAACCCTGACGATACTACGTTTTCATCGCACAGCTAGGTCTGCAATGCATTTAAACTGGTGTGACCGCACATAGGCGTCGGAAAAGAAGGCCAGGGGGCCTGGCCCCCACTTTTTGGCCCAAAATTTCCTTATCTCAATCAAAATGGGAGAAAACTTGAAATTTGCATAAACAGTAACTGTGGAAGGCAGCGAGGAGCCCAAATTTGAACAGTTTTTGGTCATATCGTGGAAAGGTTTTTGTCAGCATCAGGTTGAAGTTTGACTGGCCCCCCACTTTTTCCGGTGGCGATGCTTATGTGACCGCAGATTATGGCTATTTCGGAATATACATCTGATTTTGTAAGCCTATAGGTCAGTCAGTGCGTAAACATAGAGGACAGATTTCCAAAGTTCTTTCCAAAATTATCTCGCTCATCGATGCTGCTTTTCTGCCATGAAGGGTTTCCGGCCACCTCAGGTAATTATGCTTAAGCTCAGTCCGACTGCGTGTTAATGCTCATTACAGTGCTTTAAAGGATGATAATAACTCCTTGCTGGGGCTTCGACAGCATATTGGAAATGTAGTGGGACAAAATGGTGATACAATAGGAACAGTGCTAGAAGTCTGGTGAAAGCTAAATAAGGCAATCCTGGTTTCCCGTGTTCATATATAGAACTCGCCTATCGCGTCAATTCAAATAAGTTATTGGAAATACTAATAAGTTATTGGACAGCATATTGGAAATGTAGTGGGACAAAATGGTGATACAATAGGAACAGTGCTAGAAGTCTGGTGAAAGCTAAATAAGGCAATCCTGGTTTCCCGTGTTCATATATAGAACTCGCCTATCGCGTCAATTCAAATAAGTTTTTTTCTGCATCGGACCGAAGCAAGCATTTTCCACTTGCGAGTTAGAACTAGAGCAATACTCTCTCCTTGACGATATCTTTGCGTGATTTTACTCTCCTTGAAGTTAAAGGAAGCAAGCATTTGTCAACACGTGGAAAAATATGTATGTATGTACACTGGACACCGGTTTGCAACAATACACCGAAATACGGGAGCTGGCGCCTCCATGAACTGTCTTTGTGCTGAGCTGACCTTACGCTGTCACAGAAGGCAGCTCTGTTCCGTCCAGTGGCGGATCCAGGGGGAAGCAAAAACGGCATGTCCCCTCAAATGGAAAGCTAGGGGCAAAACTATGTTTTTGCCTCCCCCCTCCCCCAAGCGGTTGACCTCCTTTATGCCCCGACTCATTTTTAATTTATAAGCAAGATTTCAGTGCTTCAATTCTCAACTTCAAACAGAACCAGTTAAGTTCAGTGTAAATATTGGGTCTTGGATAGAAAAAAAGTATCTTGAGCCCATACTTTTTCACCCCGTGACGTTTTTTTGCCTTTTGGCTCAAATATCCCAAATCCTACTGTCAAATCATATTATTGTAGCACAATTTTTCACTGCGTGGAGTTTTTTCTCTTTTTTCCTTTTTGACTTTGGTTTGCTCCTCCCAAACCGACCGGCTAGATCTGCCACTGGTTCCGTCGATGTCTTCAGAGAGCTCTCGCACCTGCATGGTGTTCAGGTTTACGGGTGGTTTCCTAAACTCGGCATCGGTGGACAATTTGAGTATCTTTTCTGGCGTTCGGTGGACCTGTCCTAGCATCGGTGGACCTCCCAGGTCCACCTAAACTAAATTCGTCTCTTGCCGTTTCTGGGGACAAAAGATCGGGAGCCGGAGTCCTAGCATCGGTGGACCCGAAAAATTGGTCCACCTAAACGATCTTAGAAACCGCTAAGATTTTTTTTACGGTTTGTAGTACCAAGTTTTGACACAGATGGCAACACCATAGGAATGCAGTCAGCTGCTGCGTGGTCAGCTAACGTGAAGGTCCACCTATGCTGAGGGAAAATTCCAAGTTGGTCCATCTATGCCCTAAAAGATACCAAGTGATGTCCCCCTAAGCTGGAATTTTGTAACTGAAATCAAAACCACCTTGCTTGCGCATGCGCAGTTTATTCCTTGTCGGCATGGGCGCCCAGCAACTTCATGGTGTGCTACGCTCTGCAGCAGATTCTCAGCTGGTCCACGTATACTTAAAAAATGCCACTTAGGTCCCCCTAAACGTGTTTTAGTGATTTGGCCGGTCCGCGCATGCGCAATGAGTTTGTTGTCATCAGGCTTGCCCCAAATTCATTGTGCCACATGTACACTTGATTGGAGCATTCAGGTGCTAATCCACGCTGTCAAGTCGCAATGGGACCGAAAAGGACGACCCGCAAGATAAGAAAATATGTTAATGATGTGCATGCATGCATAGCGACGATAAGGGGAGGCTGATTTGGTTGTTTCAGAAATGGTGCAGAACTGTTGGAGCATAGCTATAGGCAAGAGCGTCGTCGCCGTCAAAACAGTGGAGGGGGCGGGGGATAGACGTCCAGCCAGCAACTTCAACCTGATACTGACAAGAAACTGTCCACGCTGGGACCAAAAACTCTTCAGATTTGGGCTGCTTGCTGCCTCCCGCACCGGCTGGTTATAAAATGTCCGATTCCCTACTATTTTGACTGAGATAAGGAAATTGCTGGCCTAAAAGTGGGGGAAAGCCCCCCGTCCTTACCCCCCAGTAGTGACGCCCCTGGCTATAGGCAGTGACTTTGATCTATGATTTCGATAAAGGGGGGCGAAGCTTCAGGGGGCGACACTTTGCCACTCGAAGGGTGCACTTTTCACCCAAAGGGCGGCAAATTGTTGCATCCCGGGAGGAGGGGGTTGGGAGCTGATAATCTTTGGGTCGGCATTTCGTCCTCAGTGGGGCGACACTTAGGCTTAAGGGGGCGGCCGCCCACTTTGCCCCTCCCCCTTGGATCCGTCCCTGGCTATAGGTAGGCAGGGGCTCGCCACCGGGAGCCCCCGGGGGCCGGATCATAGGTGAATCCAAGATTACCGATCGGGGGGGTGACACCTTGCCGGGGGTGGAGTGGGGCACGTTTCTGGGGGCGCCATCCGGACAAGATGGCGTCATTTTTGGCAAGCAAAACATATGAGACGCACAGTAGAGGGGGAGTCTGAAGAGCTCCCCTAGAGATATTGAAAAAAACAAGGTTGAGTGTATGGGAGTTGGTGGGTTTTTGGTGATCTACATCCATATCTAGGTTTATTGACCTTGGTAGATATCTTCCATGTCAATAGAGGAAATAATGGTCAAATCTGTCCCGTGCTGGAAACCTATTAGAACATGCCTTTGTCGTGCAAAACCAAGACAAGTTCACTAAAAGCAGACTTTGGTCATAATAAGAGGGTACAAAGCCACGTTTCAAGAAATTTTGGGGCCAATTTCATTGAAGGTCTTTGACTTATGACGTCACAAAATGTCATATTTCCCGTAATATGAACTTAAACTTGCATTGTGGCTAATAATTGCGTGGTCAGTTACCAAGAACCTCGTAAACTCCAAAAAAGTGGGGGGCGGCCGGCCAGCCAGCAACTTAAACCTGATGCTGACAAGAAATTGTCCACGCTAGGACCAAAAACTCTTCGGATTTGGGCTCCTCGTTGCCTCCCGCACCGACTGGTTATGAAAATTTACGATATCATCCCATTTTGACAGAGATAAGGAAATTTTTGGCCCAAAAGTGGGGGGCCGGCCTCCCTGCCCCCCCGTGGCGACGCCCCTGTCAGTTACCTTTGACTTTGACCATCATTTGAGGTGACCCTACCATATATCCGAATCATATAGCGTTAAGATATCACCATAACCATGACCTTGGCCCATGACCTTTTACCTTGATACAAATCATGATGATGATGGGCCTATTTTTGCCAATTTTAACACGCGCAGTGGAGGGTGGGGGTCCTAAAGGGCCCCCTGAGATCTCGGAAACGAAGAGGGGTAGAATAACGCACGTTTCGGAGTTGGTGGGGATGGTGGTGATCTACATTATGCCCAAGTTTCACAGACCTAGGTCAATATCTTCAAGGTCAAATGAGGTCACAAATGTCAAAATTTGGCCGTACTGGGGACCTACCGGTAAATGCCGGGATTTTGCGAAAACAAGTCACAAATACGCTATAAACGGGCTTAGGGTGTGAAAGAAAGGCCCTGTACGAGTTGGTCTCATATTTAGGGGCCAAGGTCATTCAAGATCATTGACCTATGACGTCACAAAATAGCATATTCCCGTAATATACAATGTAACTGCCAATATGACCTCCATTTGGCAGTAAATAAGTGTTTGACCTTGACCCATGACCCTTGAACTTGACCTGCGACCTTGAACTTGTCACAGGGTGACCTTAACTATGACGTCATGCTTCATAATGGGCGATGCCATTTGACTGGGAGCACTGGAGTCAATGACCTTGAATAGATTAAATTACATTGACCTTTGAACTTTGACCTTGACCTTGACCTTCATGTAGGATAGCCTTAACATATAACCTAATTATATTGCCTTATGATGCCACCACTCGGCATGAAACGCAGACTAACTACTGTGGCCGCGCCATTATGGTGATCTCAAAATATAAATCTGACTTTGAACGCCTATAAGTCAAAACATTTTCGGTCGTTTTTCAAAATGTATGCACCATTAGACGCGCTCATAAATTCTCTCAAATGTGGCCGAGTCTTGTTTTCTGGCGGCCAACGGTTCTTCGCCACCCCGGAAAAACAGATGGGGGAGGCACTTTAGGACCCCCTCCACTGCGCGTGTTAAACAAGTTCCTCTAGAAGAAACGCCAACTGAACCGCGCCACTCATACTACATACAGGTTCCTAACTGCAACAAGCTGTGCGTTTTTTTTTCTAGGGGTCTGACGAAATTTGAGTTTGAGAATAAGTTAGAAGTCTTTCACTCCCCAATACATACAAGCACTGTTAGGCTTGTATAGTCAAATGTCCTATTTTTTTAACTTATAGCGTATTCAGAGCATTCACGGCCTCATATTGATGCATATAAATAACGGGTTTGTGGCTGCGACCATGGTTAAAATGAAACGAAAAGTGCACCTCATCTCGAGTCAACTACATGTCTGGCTGCGGTACGTTTAAAGCGCCGTGTTGCAGCAACTATGCGAGTGGCTAGGGGTTTAAACCGGATCTGGACACAATGTTTGCACGCAGGAAACTATGTTTGCACGCAGTATTTTCGTATGGGGAAGGCCCAGGTTGCTATGCACTTGGGGCATGACCTAAACATCCACCGAAAATATTATCGCCTCCAGGACAGTACTGTCGAGCTGTCAAAAATATCTCGGCTCTTGCTGTCAACCTAGAAAGAGCTGGGAGATAATCTCGATGAGAAAGCTGAGTATAAAAGGGGAATGAGGCTGACATTCTGCCTCTATTCAGATGGACACACTCTGTTGTTTAGAGTATTTTCTGTGTGAAAATTTGAAGCCTTACTTGAGCTAAGCTTTGATACGTAAGCCTCCTTGAATTGTCCATGTTTAGTTATTGTTCAGGATGGGACATCGAGGTATGCAAAATCATCGTTTAGGAATGGCCGAAATATATACGATGTACCAAGGTTGATGTGTTGAATTGTGGTGTTAAGTGAGTTTCAAAATTAACGCAAATTTTTGTAATGCTGCTCCAATCAAAGTAGCAAAAGGTTTACCTACAAAATGGGAGCCATTTTTTTAGGTTGGTTTCGTCCAATTTTTCGAAGCCCCTCAGATTTTCCGTCACTTGCGCCATGAAAGTAGTTTCTGAGCCATTTGCTAAAGATGGGAATGAACCCTTATTAATTAGGGCTGCTTTACTAGGCATGAACCATGAATGCCCTATAAAAACAGGAGTGCATTTTCGACTGGTAAATATGCCCCTTGAACACTGATAGTGACCACTTCTTTCTTTAATCCACAGTAAACATTTGAGAAAAATGCACTAAATCAATGTATATTGCCCATGAGCCGTCTACCTCTATCAAAAAACAGCCGACGAGGAGTAAATTGAAAATTATTTGGCATTTTATTTTCACTTATTTCCTCCTATGAAAGGCAGAAGTCAAAAGTTGACAAACTTTAATACAATGAATCGCGCTTATCCGTAATCTGCCGCACAATCTGCCTCGATGACCCAGCTTTCGGTGCGCCCAAAAACCCCAACAATGATGATGAATCTGCCTCGCCTTCAGGTTGAGAAAAGCGAAGAAGCCGTTTTCTTTCCCCAGCTCATCCAACAAAACTTACCTGTTCCAGCCTACAGATGTGGCAATGTGCTAGTGCTTGGTTCACCCTACCAATACCATGTAAAATTGTGCGGATGGAGTTGCCTCAAAATCCCGATTATTTGTTAGGTAAGGTAATGTAAAAGGATTTAAGTAATTTACGGCAGATAATAGGGAAAATGTAAAACAAAACTACAGGTCAAGTCCCGAAAACTTGAGATGACCTCCCTGATTTGCGGGTCAGGTTGAACGCGTCCCCCGCTTTAGACGGCCATGTTCAGGGTTTATTTTAATTTATAAGGAATTCGCCCCCCCCTCCTGGTTTTTCCCAGATAGCTCAAAAACGAAGAGATGCAGAACAACAAAACTTACGGTACCTTATTCCTGATCAATTTTACACATCTGACCCAATTTTTTAGATAAGATCATGTCAGGTCAAGGAACTATTCAGGGTCAAGTGACCCAACCTCAAAACCTAAAATTACGAGTTTGAAGCAGTGCCCAGGGAACATTAGCAAAGTGATCAGTTTGAAACTTGCACAATATGATAAGGTCATTAGGGTCTACAGATCTGCTATCTCGAAATTTTGATATTGGCGACCTAAGGTGGGGTCAATTTTTTTGGTCACCCCATTATAAGTCTATGATGAAAAATAGAATGGACTCGTTTTCAGGAAATACTGGATAGATAAGACTGAAAATCCTCAAACTGTCCATTCTTACCACGATCTTGACCATAAAGTTGAGTTTTTGAGCATCTGACCTCTCAAAGGTCATATCAGGTTACGGGAGCAGAGAGTGATTGTTTTGCCAATAACTTCTCACTGAATTGAGATAAAGCTCCCATTTTGCTTGCATTGTGTTTATATTGTCACAGGGAGTCGATTGATATGCAACATGACCATACCAGGTCACTCTGTGACCCTGACCTAGGTCAAGGTCAGGTCATTTTAACTATTTGACCTAGCCAGGTCATATTATACATCATTAGATTTGCCGCGATGAGAGAAATCTAATGATGCATGAAGATTTGCTCTAGCTCCCCTGAGGGCAGATCTAGAGAGGGAAACGTACACTGCTCTGTTGTAAGCCTATGGAGCCTTCTTTGACCTATGCTGACCTTAATATTGACCTGACATAACAATTATCCTTATAAATTCTCTTCGTCTTGTCAAGAGCTTTCGAACGCCGCCCGTAATTTTCCTTTAGCTTTCGTGGGGAACGAGATACGGAGGGGCGAAAAACGCCCCCAGCGGGGCGTGTCATGCAAGGGACCCCAGCGGGGCGCGTGTTAAGACGTTTTTCATACGACAAGGTGGATCAGTGGACAGCGCACTCGTCTGCTGGGCCAGTTATTCCGGATTCAAATCTCAGCAGGGCCTCTCAATAAGTTGACCTGAAAATCCCAAGCCCTCCCAACAAGGTTAGAGTCGGCGACGCCGTATGATCTTGGCAGTTGGTGCGTCGCTATACCGCAACCATTATTTTTCCAACGGCACAAAGGAAATCGGTCAACGAAGGTATCGGTTTGTGAGAAAAATATCGACATAGTTTGTTGCAAAAAATGGTCGCATTCGTTCATATAATGGCCGATATCAATTTCCTGTGGGAAATCATATAATATGCTGTGATATTTTTGTAACCAATATCGTCGCCATAATTCTGAAGAATGGCTGCGTGCAAGTATCTATATAGTCACTACTTGTACTAAACCTTCCATCCCGGATTTGAGGAGATAGTCCAACTAACATTGCGTCTTCAGAGCATAGTTGGGAAACCTCACTGAAGCTTTGCACTTCATACCTGGTGTCCAGGAGCGTCGCCACCGCCAAAACAGCCTGGGGGGGATGGGGCAGCCGGCCAGCCAGCAACTTCATCGTGATGCTGATAAAAAACTGTCCACGCCAGGACCAAAAACTCTTCGAATTCGGGCTGCTCGTTGCCTCCCGCACCGGTTGGTTATAAAAATGTCCGATTTCCTCCCATTTTGACTGAGATCAGGAAATTCTTGACCCAAAAGTGGGGGCCCGGCCCACCTGCCCCCCCGTCGGTGACGCCCCTGCTGGTGCCTTCAATTGGCTAGTTTGTCTCTTGCTCAACTATCATTTTGAGGACAAGCAGGGGTGCAGCCAGCGGGCACAAGGAGCACGTGCCCTCCAGTGTTTCCTGGATTCTCTCACCGGATAAAAATACCCAATTATCGCTGAAACGTGCACTGTGTTTTTTAACCCGCGCCCCACCGGGGTCCGGCGCCACCTTCGCCCCACCGGGGGCCATCGATGGCCCCCCTCTAACTCCGAAAATATGGGCGTTAGCGCAAATCTGCAAAGTGCAATAGAAAGCTCGCGTGAATTCAGTAAGAAATTACTTCGCATGTTTTAGTGCTCAGGTCAATGGTTTGACCTCCAGAGGTCAAATTAGGTCAAGATCGGCTATTTTCACTCAAATATGCAATGATTAAGCAAACTGGGCATAACTCTTATGTCATTAGAGCTATTGAGGCCTGGTAAAGTACATTTGATAGCAAATTGCCAGTACTTTTCCGCTATGTGGAACGTAAAGACCTCCCGCCAGTGGTTTGACCGCCAGAGGTCACCTCGTGACCTAATATGACCTGAGGTCACGAAAGGTCAAAAAGTGACCTTGCCGTATATCAAATGAAAGCCAGTGACAAGACAAACACGATGGTGTTTGTTTCACCGCTCTAGCTCAATTAGGTCAAAAGTTATTGTCAAAATACTGTTTTTGACCTCTGGTGACCTTGGATGACCTTGGAAAAGTCAAAGGGCAAATATGACCCCTGGGATCCGTGAAAGGGTGTCCAAAAACGTTGTTCTGAGCAGTCTGAGTATTTGCAATCATTTTTGTGGGTTTTATATCATGAAATAGCTTTTCCCCATGCTTTTCCAATGGGAGAGGTCGCCTCGTGACCTGACCTCAGGGCACGAAATCGAAAAATCCCGGATATACACCTTATAGACCCTGGAGGGGTCATGAAATGTAGGAAGTTTCAAATCGATCGAGTTTGAAATGTAGCTCTTACAGAGCTCTAAAGGTGAAGTGAGGTGACCTTGGTTGACCTCGTCTGGTGACCTGACCTTGGGTGACCCGGGGTAAAAAATTTCAGGGATGATGGAAAAATGTTGCAGTGAGAGGTAGAGCCCTCAACCGCGGTGCTGCGCCTCGTCGTTTTCGGCTATCCCGGAAAAACCTTAGGGGGCCATCGATGGCCCCCCGGTGGGGCGAGGTTAATGTGCCCTTAGCTCAGAAGTGCCCTTCTATCACGCAACTGTGTACCTCCGTTGTAAGTTTGCCTCCGAATAAAAGACGCTTCCTCCTTAGGTATCTATCATAGGTACAATAGTAAAGGTAAAATGCATATGAGGCACGTGCCCCAGCTGGATGCTGAGTGCCCTCGACTGATGGAAGTGTCCAAATGAGACTGAGGCTTGTATCTGCTCGCTTATAGACCCATCTAGAACACTTCTTCAAGTCATTCTAAGAACTACCCTTTTTCCCAGGGTGCCCCTCATTGGTAGTGTACCTCCCCTCATGCTGAAGCTCAGCTGTACCACTGACGACAAGGAAGGCAGAAGACGATCAGCATGAAATGTTTCGCCTGGCATGAAAAACTTCAGAATATTTCAATTTCGCCTCGCTATGTATTCACTGCTACACTTACAGGCGCAGATCCAAGAGGGAGGGTGCAGGGACAACCCCCCACCCCCTGGGATGGCCTATAGTGACCGGCCCACATCAATAGGGACGTATAAGTGGGCACCCCTGACCGAATCCTGGATCTGCGCCTGACTTAGTCCCCTAAAAACCCAAGGTAAAACAAAAAACGTGTCCAGCAAAACGACTTAAGGTTTAAAAAAGCTCATTCAAACGTCTAACGACTATCCCATTGTGACCACTAAAAGTCCTCTATTTGGTCCACCGAAACTGTCCTTCAGGTCGAAAAGAGGAGTCCACTCAAACGTCTTAAGAACAAAAAAACGTGTCCACTCAAACTGATCAAGATTCCTCAATTAGGTCCATCTAAGCCACCTAAGACTCATAAAAATGGTCCACACATACTCATTAAAACACTATAAAAATGGTCCACACATACTCATAAAAACACCATAAAATTGGTCCACACATACTCATTAAAACACCATAAAACTGGTCCATCTAATCGGTCGTAAAAACAATCAAAAGGTCCACCTAACGCGATTTAGATACCGTTTTTCAAACACCAATATCTCACTAACCCCTCGACGGATTGCAGCGGTTTTTAGATATGTTTTAGTTCGCGCCAACATCTTTAAGTGGTCATAGTTTCAAGGTCGTAACATGCGCCGTTTAGAGGTCCATGTAAACCAGGTAAAGATGAAATGTCCACCGATGCTGATTTTGAGAAAATGTATGTGAAACGATGAAACCGTTGGGTGCCCTTGATCTTCAACGCCGAGCTGTACCGCTGTATCAGTCGTTTTGACATTTCAAAGACCTCCTCTCTACTGACAAACGCCAAATGGATTGTGGTGTCGAAGTATTGCGTCAGAAAAGAGAACATCAATGGAAGATCCAAGATCTGATCCTTTTCTTCTCTCCTTAAGCTTACCTTGGCTGTTCTTCTTCTAACTTTACCGCCAACTCCGTCACGGGCGTTCTGCCCGTGGCTGGTAGCAAAAAAGTGTTATTCACATGGTATTTGAAAGTCTATCTGGATGATAATAAGCATTGATAAAGTGAAAATTGTTTTTGTATTGGCCACCGCACCCGTCTGATACGTAATGTGTTTTCTTCAAACTTGGCATGTGGGTGCGTAGCCAAGGTACGAGTTTGTGCTGCAAGATATGAGCCATGACGTGAGAGTGATTTAAGTCGTCACTTAAAAAGAACAACTTCTACTGCACCGGACTCCATCCTCAATCCAGTATGGAACAAAAAGGTGTACAGTCATCTGCTTTGTAGACCAGTGATACGACTGAGCAGCATTTTGCGCAGTACATGTATTATATTCTGATAAGTCATCGATGACTACGGCTTCCCCCCTTTGGTGCCTTTTCCTTCCAGTTTGCTATATAATACCCTTGAGCCATATACATGTAGTGGTGGCGGGTTAGGTTACGTACCTTCTCACTCAGGGAATCAACAAATCGCTCTATATTATCCACGCAATCCGAACGCGTCGATTCTCTCTCTGATTTTGACCATTCTTTGAACATAATATCTTCAGAAGGCATTTGCACGGAGTAAAAAGAGTATAAATACTCCCTAACCTCCTCCTATCTAGGGCTCCTTTGACGTGAGGGTGTCCACTGTCACCGTACTGTTATATTTTTCAATATCACTGTTTCAATATATCACTGTTATATGTTTCAAACGTTTCGCGACTTTTTCCGTATAATCACGGCACTTCACTAAATGTGTCCGGTATGACGCACAGTCTGTTGCAAAAGTATCGTTCCGTTCCAGGGGTGTCTGACCAGGCGCAAATATGAAGTTTGGGAACCACATGTCTGAGGGCGTGGCCTGTTCGGCTGGTGGACCTCCCCAGCGGTTAGCGGGTCGGACCGATGAGGCTGGGGTCAGCCGGGGAGGGTGGGGTGACCCAGTGCTTTCACTTTCAGTCGTGGAAACTCCTGTATTTGAGCCTCCCCCGACAGAGAGGCGAAGCACCATAATGGTAATTTCTCGGTTCTGCTGCGATGGGCCACTAAGTATCCCTCCCCACTATTGAGAGCTGAACGCCAAATACCATTGGAGGCAGAACCGTGTGTATAAGGGTAGTATTGCTGCCAGGAGGCGGAGGGGGGCAGAGGTCACATTATTGCCAGAAATTTGGCAGGAGGGGGGATAACATAGTTGACGGGGGGTACGGAATGGGAAAATACAGGATTTCTTATGGGAGGACGCATGATTGAAAGCGGGTCGCCATCCGAGCCAGAAGGGGGAGGGGTGATAAACCAAAACCTATGGTGGGGTGCTCATTTGCATCCTGAGGGGAAGAGTAAACGGGTGGCAAACAAAAGTTTATCATGGCGCCACTGACATTTTAGCAGAAGCCGCGACCATTGCAGGGGCGTTGAGGCTCAATCTAGGGAAGGGAGCAAGTGCCCTCACTTGCCTTCCCCGAATTCACCCTTGAGGTGCAAGGGATGCAGAACTCAAACTAATGACTGATGAGCCAGCCCCTCAATATGATCGGTCTCTTGACACTTTGCAGCACCATCTTACCTATGATAGGGACGTCACAGTGTTTGCAGCGGATTGTTATATTTTAACTGTTCCGAAACATCGATTTCAATAACATTTTGGGATGCCAGCGCTTCTCTTGAAATTACTTTCTGGCCCACTTCAGCGTTCAACGCCAGATTCCGTCACCGCGAGTGCCCTCGATCAGTCGGAAGTACTGGCAGCAGAGTCACGTGACCTCAAAACGGGTCGCCTGTCCGGACTAGTGGGGTGGCGGCAGCGTGCGGAGCCGCGGTGTAGTAGGGAGGATGTTCCGCTCTCTTACAGAGCATGCTGGTTCGAACCCGGGTTGGCTGTGCATAGCTTGGCAGTTTTTTTCCAAAACTGAATACTGACGCCAACCTATCAAATGATGCTTTTAGGAGCAAACATGTTCAGCTTTCCACACATTGTCACGTCGGAGGGGTAGCAGATGTCACGCAGCGCATCGTTCAGGGGCGATAGTTGAGACCCTTTTGCATTGTGATAGCGCCTTTGTAAACGTTTAGGGATGCGTGGCTTTAAAAACACTTGATGCCAAATTTAGCACATTTGTGAAACCTTGGTGCCAAATTATCCGAGCTCCACTTTGCACATTCAAGGGCCGTATTTCGGGCGAGCGTTAAGTCACCTCGGCGCCATATGCAGCGCCGCGTGCAGGCTAATATCAGCGGAAGGCTTGGCCCTTCCGCCATCGTCATCATTAGCGTATGTGCACCGTTATATCTAACTGGGGGATCTGTCTTTCGTACTTTTATATTGTATGTTTGCCTACCGTTGTCTATGTATGCTGCCACCCCTGCTGCCACGGAGCTGAGTGGTCTGCGGAGACGACCCTCGCTGTCACGTGACCTGAGAACGGAGCTGGGTGGTCTGCGGAGACGACCCTCGCTGTCGCGTGACCTGAGCGGGTGGTGCCGGTGCGAGCTGAGCCGGCATCGGATTGCGGAGAATGTGTCATTGTGACCCGGCGAAAAGGTAGCAGGTGCTAGGAAGCGCGCCGTTTAGGGGTGAAAGGAGAGCCAATTGCACAGTAACTGTACGATTGTATAGCTGGGGATGCGCGAATTAAAGGCATGTTCATTCCTCAACACGGGGCGTGCTGTATTGTTTTTCAAACTGCTGCCCCTTTGTGCTGTGGTTTGACTGCGCGAGGAGCCGTACTAAGCGTGCCCTTGACTATCTCGGACAGGTGCATGCTGCTGGGTTTGTTGCGTCCATACAGAAGAGGTTGGGATTAATAGAGACGGATAGAGATCGATAAGCGTGGTGATCAGTGGTGAGAGATGAAAAAGCAATTAAAAATTAACAGCGGGAGAAACCCATGGGTGACATCGGAGGTTTTAAGCAGCATTCGCAAATGTAATCGCAATTCAAATTGGCTAAGAAGCGTGACAGGGGGAAGGCTGGGTAAGATGGAGGGTGAAAAAATTTAGCAACGCATGTCCAGTTTAAGCAAAATCCATCTCGATATCACAATAGATAGGTGTCGGCTGGCCTGTCTCCTGAAATCCGGATGTAAAAACACTTAGATTATTCGAGGATTAAGATTAGAGAAGACAGGCCAGCCAACACCATATCTACTTATGATCATGCTCCTCGCCGCAGCACTCCAAAATCTATCGATATCACAATACATTAAAAACCATTATAGGATGGCAGAAACTTTCTAGCACAACCCCTTTGGTCTATGACTCCGGCGATTTAGTCTCCGAGGACACAGAGAAAGCAAGCTTGCTAAACAAATATTACGCTTCGTTACTCAAGCCACACATCGATGATCAATCCCAGCCTCACATGGACATAAACAGAGAAATCAGCCCTCCTTTAACACGCGCACTGGAGGGGAGCCTCGGAGGCCCCCCCCACCTGTTTTTCCAAGATGGCCGAAGAACCGCTTGTAGCCGAAAAACGACACGTGACCACATATAACAGAATTTAATAGCGCGTCGATTGGTGAAGACTTTTTGAAAATCGGCCGCAAATTTTTTGACTTATAGGCTTTCAAAGTCAGACCTGCATTTTGAGATCGCCGTAAACGCGCGGTCGGACCAGTTAGCTTGCATTGAAGACCGAGTGGTGACGTCATAACGTCATATAAGCGGGACTATATGTCAAGGTCACTTCACATGAAAGTCAAGGTCAAGGTCAAAGGTCACAGGTCAAGGTCATATCTGCACTTTCAAGGTCACTGACCACTGCGCGTCCGGCCAAATGAGGTTACCCCGTCTGACATATATTATGCTATGACGTCATCGGTAGGGTACCCCAATACAAAGGTCAAGGTCAAAGGTCATTGGGAAAGGTCAATCCTCATTTCCCGCCAAACAGTGGCTACAGTGTTAGTCAAAGTGTAAATAATAAGTAGTATACCATATGGTGACCTTAAAGGTCAATGACCTTGAATGACCTTGACCCAAAAGTTGTGGGGAAGCCTCTTTGAGACCTCTTCTCTATGAACCTCGTCCGCTTTTAGCTTATTTCCGCCATTTTCCTGCATAATCACAGCATTTACCAATCGATCCCAGCATGGCCAATATTTGACATTTACGACCTCGTTTGACCTTGAAGATATTGACCTAGGTCAATGAAAATTGTTCATCATGTAGATCACCATAGGCCCCACCCACCTACCAAGTGACGTTTTTCTAACCCTCTTAGTTTCCGAGATCTTAGGGGGCCTACTAGGCCCCCCTCCAGTGCGCGTTAGTGCCAGACCCCCCCCCAGTGCGGGTGTTAAACAACATCGTTATCACCGAGCGAGAAGTGTTGAACCAACTAAACTCACTCAATTTCAATAAATCCCTAGGTCCCGACGAAATTCCCCCTCGTATTTTCAACCTAACGGCGATACTGATATACAAACCACTTACCGCTCTTTTCAACAAATCCCTAAATGAGGAGAAATTTCCATAATTGTGGAAACAAGCCACGATCCAGCCAATTAAAAAAGGTTCTCCCTCTGCCTGAAAAAATTACAGACCCATTCCGCTTGGTACCATTAGTCTGCTAGTACCATATATGTGATCCTCCAGGGCCCGAACAGCGTTAGCTGCGGTTGCGGAGCGAAGTCCTTTGCTTTATTTTCGTTCAGAATTACACGTTAGAACGTGTTCTTCTGAATGCTCTTTGAAACCACTGGAAATTTAATCATGATGTCATTAGATGCATACAGTTATAATGATAACCGTGCCTTTTTAGTACACGTAACTAACACTGAAACACAAAGAGTACCTTTTGACATAAAGAAGTCATATTATGTTATTAACTCTCGCCCCGGTAGGTGGGGTGTTTGAACAACCCCTTCGAACTCGGCCCCTATGCGGGATAGCGAAAAAACGTGAATACTGGTGGATAGCTCATAAAAATTCATGAAGAAACTATATTAGTCACTTTTTGGCTCAGTTCGATATTGAGGTCATGACAGGTCAAAGAAAGTGGCATTTTGGGTAAAGTGTTTGGGCTCTAGCGTCTGAGAGCTGAGTTAGAACCATTTTTGGGCACCATTCGCTTTCTCTCGTCACGGCGAATCGAATGATGTAGAATATGACCATACTAGGTCAAAACACAAAAATGACCAGACCCCAGGTGAGGTCAAGGTCACTTTTTAACCTAGCATAGTCGATATGCATATTAATCGACTCGCAATAGCAATCTGGATGCAATGACATCAAAATAAAAGCTGTTTCATAATTTCATGCAAAGTTATTGACCTAAGTCTGAAACCTGCTTAAATACCCCCAGATGACCTCTCAGAGGTCACAGGGCAAAAATTGCAAAATGAACTTAGAAAGGGGCGCAGGATACTACGATTTTGAGAATATGAAGGTATTCTCAGCTGTATCTACACAAATACAACCCAATATCTTTTCTTCCATGCATTTCCAATGGAGAGGTCATAGTCAGTACTTGGCCTTAGGTCATCGATATGAAACTCCCGGAATATATGTTTTAGCGCTTGGTGGTATAAGTTTCAATTCGATAGATTCCCCATTTCTTACTTATGCCACCTTAAACATTTTTGAGATGAGGTCACTTGACCTGCACTGGTGATCTGACCTGAGATGACTTAACCTTAAAATTTTGCGGAAAGTTGCGGAATTGATCAAGGATAAGCTGTGCCAAGTACGGCGGCGCTTTGCGTGGCCGTTTTTCTTGCCGCCGGAAAAAAACCCGAAGGGTGTTCAAACACCCCCACCGGGCGAGGGTTAAGATCTGACCAACGGATCGGAAGAACGACTCTATTCCGTGGCGCAATTGAAGTTCACATATTAAATGTGAAACTTGAACCTTCTGTCCCTCGTCGTTTGAGAGCTCATGCACAATAATAGTCTTCGAATTACCCAGCACAAACTTGTGAATCTTCAATGTTCCTTTTCTCGTGATTGCCTTATCGATCATTTTCTGAGCTCAGTAGCTAATTTGAGTAATTTTTGTTTCTGCACATACATTTCAACGATGGCAACAAATTCCTCTTGTTATAGTTTGTTAGCCATTACGATACAAGATTTAAGTTTCCGTTGTATTATTATGGAAACATACCTTGGCCTCTCGAGATCACAAAAATGACCTGACCGAAAAGATGTATAAGAATGTTTGGTAGAGATCGAGGCAAGCAATGGAACACTGCTTTCCTTTTCCCTTCCAAGCATGGTTGCTGAGATCGTAGGGGGATGGGTACCCCCATGGTAGTAAAGGTGACCCGGGTCCTCACACCAGCGCGTGATAACAAGCACACTGGAGGGGAGCCTCGGAAGCCCTCACCTACTTTTTGCTAGGTGGCCGGAGAACCCTTCGTGGCCTAAAAACGCTATTTAGCTACTTTTGAGAACATCCAATGGCACCTCGATTGCTCAAATAATCTTGAAAATCGGCCCCAATTTTTTAATTATAGACTTTCAAAGGTCAACCCTTCATTTTGAGATTGCTGCAATCGCGCAGTTGTACCAGTTCGCGTGCATCAAAGACCGACTGGCAACGTTATAGCGGTATATAAAATGAGGTTATATGTCAAGTTCACCCAACATAAAGATCAAGCCCACAGTTCAACGCCATACCAGCATTCTCAAAGTCATTGGTCCGGTGCTTCCAATCTCATGGCGTTACCCAGTATGACGTATATACTACGACGTCAAAGTTAAGATAACTCAATGTAAAGGTCAAGGAACAGGTCAAAGTAAAATCTCATGGGTAAAGGTCAATCCTCAGTTCCCGTCCAACGGTTGCTATGGTGCTAGTCATGGTGTAATAGCACCCTTGTCTTCTAAGCCACCAGTCTCGGGTTCAAGTCCCGGCGGAGCCTCTGAATAAGTCGCTCTGATCCCCAAAATCCCTTCCAACAGGGTGAGAGTTGGCGACGCCGTATGACCCTGGCAGTTGGTGCGTCGTTAAACCCCAACAATTATTAATTAGAGGGAATATGTCATATTGTGACGTCATAGGTCAATGAACTTGAATGACTTAAGCCCAAAAAATAAGTTTACATTTTTGGGACGTTCTCATTATGACCTTGGTCCGTTTTTAGTGCATTCTTAACTTTTTTGCGCTTAATCACAGCATGTCCAGAAAAGTCCCCAGCACGGCTCATACATGACCTTTATGACCTCGTTTGAACTTGACGGTACTTACCTAGGTCAATTGAAATCGGTCATAGTATAGCTTTCAATAGCTCCCACCCAGCCTCGAACCGGAGTTTTTCTACGTATCTTAATTTCCGAGAGCTCAGGGGGCCCACCAGTGCGCGTAAGTGTCAGACCCCGCTCCAGTGCGGGTTTTAACACGCGCATTGACGGGGGTCTGAGCCACCTTCGCCTTGACGGGGGGCGGGTACCTGCCCCCCCTAAGATCTCGAGAACTGCGCTAGGTAGCGAAAAACAGTAAACGGCGTTGGATAGCCCATCCGTTTTTCCGTCCAAAGTATTTGACAATTTTTTGTCAGGTCACATTTAAGGTCACTAGAGCTCAAAACATGCCGTAATAGGGATAACATGTAAATTAAGTTTTTCGGCAATTACATCTGAACAAGTAAAGATAGAGCAAAACGATTCAAACTATATGAATTCTCGCAGCAAGCCGAATCGAATGATATATAATATGACCTTGCTAGGTCAAATTAAGGATTTGACCTGACCTGAGGTCAAGTCAATTTCAAATTGGGCAAAATGCATATCATTAGAATCGCAATGACGAGGCAAATCTAACGCAGTTAAAATTAAACACTCTATCTCTATTCATTACTAAGTTATTCAGCTAAAACCCTTTTTCCCATGTATTTCCAATGGAGAGGTAATAGCTCGTACCTGACCGTAGGTCATCGATATCAAAAATCCTGGAATAGGTTTTAGAGAACTCGGCGAGGCCATTATGTGATATCAGTTTCAATCGGATAAGTTTATCCTGTTCCGACTTATGCTATCTTAAACTTTTTTAGGTCAGGTCACTTGACTTGTACTGGTGACCTTACCTAAGATGACCTAACCTTAAAATTTTGACAAAAGCTGTAAAAATGATGAGGGAAAAGGTATGACAAGTACGGCGGCGCTACGCGTCGCCGTTTCCATGTTATCTCCGAAAAACCCGAGGGAGGGGGCGGGTACCCGCCCCCGTCAATGCGCGCGTTAAGGAATGGGACATTGATTACAATTTATTGTTTTAAATACATCCTTACCCTCATGCCCCACGAATCCCACCAGTGACACAAGTGTCAATGGTGGGATTCGTGGAAAAGAAGATCTTTTTCGTGACCAGAGACGTTTGATAGTCGCAGCGACGGCGGGCCGCGCTGGCGCACGAACCTCACAAAAGTGGGGATCGGGACATTTCAGAACTCAGAACTCGCTATCGGTTAAAGACTCCATTCTTTTTATTGCTGAATCTTATAGAGAAAAGCATAAAGAGTAACATGAGCCTCAAAAAGTTTAAAAGAAGGCATAGGAAAACAATTTTTCGTAGATTTAGAAAAAAATCAAGAATGTATAATATATTCAAAATTTTATTTTTTTCATTATATTTCTCATGAGCCAAAATTCGTCCTTAAGAGACCTAGATCAAGTCTTCATGGTACTTTTAGAAGCATACAGGTAAAATTTCGTCTTTAAAAAAGTCGTCTAAGTGAATATGATCAAAATGCTTGAGGCTAAAATTTTCAAACCATAAGTCAGGGAGCAAAATGAATAGAAAAATGGTCATCAGCTTCACCAATAGCCCCCTCACAAAAACATACACCGAAATCTGAGACATGAGGGTGTTATCGACTTGTAGATCTGTCATGGAATGCCCCCTATACGCCATGGACAAACTTTGACAGTGATGTCCACTTAAACTAGGCATCTTAAATGATGCTTTTGATGATGATGCCTTTCTTTCGGTAATTACGCATATACATATTTAGGCCTGAATTCGTATAGATACTTTTTAATATACCAAGTTAGCATCAATTTTCCCTAAATAGCTGTTTCTAGGTTGATCCTCGAACTGAAAAAAAATCAAGAATATTGGGAGATTTTGATCCAAAGAAATTTACAATTACCTGCGAGTTTTAACTGGTGGTCTGGGGCACAACAGACGGAGATGGGATCGGTCAATGTCACCCTTGATTAACCCCCTCGATCCGCCACGCTCTGCAATACCCAGCAGCGCACCGAAGGAGAGGGCCAGCGGGCCCGGGCCCCCTTCCTCCAAACGCTTCGACTCCAAAGTGCCGGCCCTCGGCCATGTCTGGCGTGGCACTCGACGTGGGTTCTGGTAATAACTGACCGCTGCAGTCACCCATCAAGAGCAGAAATGAGGCTTGATCTGGCTTTTAGTGCCAGTTCTCCTCTCACCTTACCGCCTCTGCTCACAGTTTGTCGCCCCTGCGGCGAATTATTCACCCAATATGCGATTCAACCATAGGCCAGGTTTATAATAATTGTATCCCCTTCCATAAGCGTTGGAAAAGGGGGCCAGGGGGCCTGGTCTCCCACTTTTGGGCCAAAATTTCCTGATCTCAGTCAAAATGGGAGAAAACAGCACATGCTTATAACCAGCCGCTGCGGAAGGCAGCGAGGAGCCCAAATTCAGCCAGTTTGTTTTTGTCCTGACGTGGAAAGTTTTTTGTCGACATCAGATTGGAGTTTGGCTGCCCCCCCCACTTTTTTGCGCGGTGGCGACGCTTATGCCCCCTTCACTTGCGTTTTACACCATACGACAAATACGTATTACTTTTTACCTGATAAGTACCCTCTCTGGCCAATTTTTCCCCTGCTGTAGCCTGCCACGCCCTGTCAACCATGCCACCTCCCATCAGCCCCCCGCCTCCGTCAGCCACGCCCCGAAACAAAAATCTTGGGTGCACGCCTGGCAATATCCCATTTCTATAGACCTCAAGGGAGGCATAAAGAAACCCCGTCAGGTGGCATGTGATGCGGACATTTCGTCCATTTTAGCTCAAATCTGCAGTTGTAGCCATAGGCGGATCCAGGGGGCAAGGGGGGGCACGTGCCCCCCGATCGACCCTCGGCGCCCCCCTGAAAGGTCGATGGCGCCCCCTGAAATGTCGCTTCCCACCCCCTTCAGGATACGAAAGTCGGCGCCCATCGATAGGATTTGGCGCCCACCTGATAGGTTTTGCCGGTCATAGTGGCGCCCCCTGGTCCGGGTGGCGCCCCCCGGAAGGTGCCCCCTCCGATCGACAATCCTGGATCCGCCTATGGTTGTAGCACCCATGTATAACCTCAACTTGACCAAACAACATGTGTGAGGCTTGCGTTCCACCCCTCCTCAGCTGTCCCCGCCCAATTCCCGCCCACTCGCCCGGCTCAGCGCTACAGCGTACAGTGACTTCCAAACTAGTGGGTCGGGAGCGGAACGATACTTTCGCAACAGACTGTACATACATTTAACATTTATGACCTGATTTGAGCTTAAAGATATAGATATAAGTCCATACAATTGAGCTCAAATAAAACAGTTTACAGGCCTCACAAATCCCGGAACATGCGTTTTCCTAACCCTCTTAATTGGCGAGATCTCAGGGGAGGCATTTCGGGACCCTCTTCATTACGTGTTGACACCAGACCATCCTCCATTGTGCGTATTAAAAACACTAGTAGATATAAAAAACGGATGTTTTAACCTATTTTATTGGACGGAAAAAAGTTCAATCTTCAATTTGAGATATTCAATTTTGAAAAAGGTGTACCGGCAAATTTGGGACATGACCTTAGGTCAAGGTCAAATCATAATTTTTTTCACAAGTGACCTAGGGTCAAACGGACTTCAGATTCGAGTTTTTCGGTTCATTTCAGACATGACAATGTATATTTGATACATAGTTCATCAGTCTCTGTGGGTTGTATGGTCACCTAAAAAAATGCACTGTAAGCAGATTTTCAAAAAAATGCCTGAGGCAATAACTTCTAAAGTTTTATTCCAATTGAGCTGAAATTCTCAGATTCAGCTTTGGGGTTCATGAGAACCCTATATGCCAATTTTAAAGAAAATCGGAGAGGTACCGTTTAGGCCTTGGTCGATTGGTGCTGGAATTGCCCAGATGTGAAATAATAACAGAGTAGTATCTGAGATAACAGCGTTAATCAGGGTCAGGGACGTCGTCGGAGACAACACCGCTCCCGGAAAAAGGGGGCTGCTCTGGTTATTTTATTATTTCTCAATATATAGTTTAACGAAGTTTTGTAATATACGCTTTGGAAATGTGGCACCTACAAAATACACTTGCATTGTTTTTTATGATATTGCGGTGCCATTTATTACAATAAAAATACTCATGTAATATCTAGCTGAATAGCATAGAAAAGGGGACATAGGTTTCTACCGCTCATAGGTTTCTTCTATGGTGACGATACAAGTTCCTTATGTGTACTGAAGGAAAGGGAAATGTGCAGGGTAATCACGTTTTCACCCACCACATGTCATTTCAGGAGGGTTATCTCGATCAAATAGCTCTTGTCGTTCTGTCCATTCAGGGAAAACTGTGGGCACAGGCTGGAGCTAAAAACCTGGGACATCATCAGGTGCAGACTACTGGCCAGGCAGCCAGTGGCGCTCTTCCGAAGTTCTAAAAGCCGCAGAAACCAACGCCAAAAGTTTTCGTAGTAGTAAACCCTTCCATGCATAGCAGACGCTGTTTTTGTTATTGGTGTTTCAACGAAGGTCGAAATCATAATATATTTAGTCTTAGTGGCGGATCCAGGGGGGACAAGGAAGTCATTTACCCCCCCTCAAACGGAAAAGGTTGCGACAAAACTATGCTTTGACCCTCCCCCCAATACGGTTGACCTGCCTTTTGCCCCGGCTCGTTTTTAATTTATAAGCAAGGTTTTGATGCTTCAACTCTCAACTTCAAACAGAACCAGTCAACTTCAGGGTAAACATTGGGCATTGGATAGCAAAGAAACAAGCATCTTGTGCCGATATCTTTTACCCCGTTACGTTTTCTTCGACTTTGGCTGGCACCCCCCAAACCGACCGGATAGATCCGCCATAGCACTGCAAGGTAAGCCAAGCTGACCGCATTTCTCTGTGCACTCATAGTCGGAGGACCTGGGGTCCGATTTTGCAGGGGCGGTGGCAGTCAGGGCACGAGCGGAGGTGGCGCTCGTCAGCCCTCCGGGACGAACACCTGCTGGGTCTGATAACAATGCAATATATGCTATTTTACGGAAAACCAATATGTCTTATATCCAATCAAATAACCTCACGAATATTTTAATGAAAACACGTGACACATTCGTTGCGTGATGTCACATTAAACTTCAGCCAAATCGGAAATAAATCAGAAATTTGTTTAACCAGCCTATAGGAAAGGTAACAGAGACCAAAATCCGACAAGGGGACTAGATGGAGTAGCTTTTTCAGCAGGAACGTGAAGATTAACTGGCCCCCACCTTGTTGGTGGTGACGCTTATGCATGATATGATATTCAAAGGGACAAGCTAGACATACCCACGGTAAGATTATCATAAAAAACAGCATCAACGCACCAGGTTCCATGCAACCTTTTTCCTACCATCCAAATGGAAGTGATGTTCATCAAATGTTTCCGATCTTTTTAACAATACTACTCACCACTAGTATAAACTATGACAAAAAATTAAGTAAAATTAACTTAAAAACCTTTATTTCGATGATACCATTACGTTTGAATTATCATTGCGAGTCGATCGATATACAAATGGACTGTTAGGCTGATGTGACACTTGAGCGGACCTTAGATCAGGTCATCTTATGTTTTGACCTAGTATAGTCATATTGTATGTAGCGACATTTTTCTGTGTAGTGCATGTTTTGCCCCGCCCACTCTTTTCCTGTATATATATATATATATTTTTTATATTATTTATATATATATATATATATATATATAAAAGATGATGTCAATGTGTTGCGCCGATGTGGTCCCGGGTTCTCTTTAGCTGCGTAGACGCGATCTGTGCCATTGGCTCGGTGTGGGAGGTAAACAGCACCCCCCCCCTTCAGGCTCAGCGCTGCGGATATGCCGCATGCTGGAGGTGACAAATTGGTTCCCCCTTGTTCCCAGTTCCAGCCGAGGTACCGTACTCGGTCCCCTTTTTTGGGTGCTCACATGATGCTGATGCAGCACTGAGTCCCAGGCCTCAGCTAAGATAGCGTCCCTGGAACAACCGACTTTTTGGCCTCCACCTGTGGGTTGGAGCCTTTGGGATGCCATGGTTCACATGGTTCTGGCCGCTGAAAGCGGCCAGAACCATGTGAAGTAAATAGGTCACAAGATATTGATGACCAGAGCCGAGACCCGCACCCCTTCGCAAGGACATGAGACGCGGGAAGAGAGCCAATCAGGGCTCGTGAGAGAGGTGTCTGGATCCCAGAGGGGTAGAGGGAGGAGAGGCAAGGACTCGTGGTGTGGAGGCCGTAGAGGAAGGAGGCTTGACTCCGGGGGGCATACGCCGGAGGGCAGGCTGGGAGGACACGCCAGCGCTGACACAGCAGCCATGTGAGTACAAGAAACGATGAGCCGTTTCTTCAAAATTCAAAATTTATTTCATCTCTCCCACCGAGCCAAATGATCCGCATTGTTCGAATCGTGAACATTGGCAAAGTCAGGGCAAGGGAAGCAACTATGTGAATGTGTGCCGCCGCGGGCCCCTATGAGCCGGCAAGATTAGTCGAAATGTGCCAAATTATGAAATTGTCTGGAAACGGGGGATGGTGGCGGAAAGGAAAGATGATTCGACTCAGATTTGTCCCTTTGCCATTGTGTTAACACGCGCATTGACGGGGGTCTGAGCCACCTTCGCATTGACGGGGGGCGGGTACCCGCCCCCTAAGATCTCAAGAACCACGGTAGGTAGCGAAAAACGGTAAACGGTGTTGGGCTGCCCATCCACTTCTCCATCGAAAATATTTGAAGCATTTTTTGTCAGGTCACATTTAAGGTCACGAGAGGTTAAAACATGCCCGTCATAGGGATAACATGTAAATGAAGGTTTTCGAACCTTCAACACCCCAAAACCACAAAACACAACACAACGATACTCATAAATGATAGCATTTTGTATTTGCATTTCGTGGTTGACTAAAGGCTGCAGTTTTTACTACGAACTCAAACACATCTTCCTAATAAAACCTTTGCTTCGCAGTCACATGTACCGCTTCCGTTTTCGCCTCAATTTTCGATGTTTTGGAATAATCAAGGTTTGTAGTTAAAGGTAATACTACGGTTATACCTAATCCCCAACAGAGTTTTATCACTTGAGAGATCCAAGGTTGACACCTAATTGAGGGTCCTGGCAAAAGTTATAGCCGGAAAAATACACAAACAATTGATTATAGGAAATCAGGAGGGCGGAATTTTGCTGGATCTATCCATCGCTTTAATATTGCAAACTGTGTTGTATTTCAATTTATTAACACCCAATTATAGTGAGAAAAGGCAGGAATAAAATTCAAACCTGGATTTGACCACATTGAAAGACAAATACGAGGTTTTACCTGTCTTTATTTCGGAAGTGCCTCCCATAATAGCTCCTATCAATATTCATTTTATCTTACTGACTGCATGACAAAAACTATTCAGCGCCGGATCAACGTGACAACTTAACCGCTGTAGGAACGCTTTCAGGTTTCTTTCGCACATCACATTCGATGCATTTTTCTTCTCTCCCATCTCAATCAGGAACAAATCGAACAGGTCAGGTCGAAGAGGATACTGGAGGAGTGTGTCAACTCAATGGTGAAGAGCTGCGCTGTCGCATTATTCCTGGATCACGATGTCACAGATTTTCTTTTCAGGTTTCAGTCTATCACCAACCAGTTGACTGGCGTTGTCAGGTGTTTCCAGAAACTGGGGTATGTGCGCATCTTGGCAGCGGTGGGAGTAGCGATTGGTGTGCATATCTCTCACGTCCAGCAGCTCCACTGACTTCTCACACATTCTGAAAGCCTTCCCACAACTGTATGTGGACCTGACTACGACAGCAGCGGAGGAGCTACTGGACTTCTTTAGGCCGGCGTTCTCATTCGTGCGCGAGGAAAGGTTTCAACTAGTCCGTTGTCCCAAGGAACTGCTGAAGCCCGCACAAGGTGCACTCAGGATGCACAAGCCCGAGAGCTGCAAAGTTTTGAGCATATTTCTGGGCTGACTTGCAGCTGGATGGCTTAAACAGAGAGGGACACCTTCTCAGACCCAGCCCCCCACAATCCACATCAATTAATGAAGATTGATCAAAACAAGCAGGCGGCTGCATCCATCAATAATCTCAATCCAGAAAGATCTTTTGGCGCAGCTTACTAAATGCTCAATATAAAAGCCAAGAAAGAGCTTGGTGCAGTGAACATGGCACAAGTAAAAAATAAAGGAATAAAGCTGATCGAAGCAGAGGAAATGAACATAAGCCACTACAAAGAACTTACCAAACAGGAGGGAGAGGTTCCTCAGATTTTAAGTCAGTGGGACCAGAAACAGCAGAAACTAAGAAGAGAGGGATGGAAAGAAAATAACGGGCCAATTTCGCAGCAAAAGGACAAAGGAGTCTTAAAGAGTTCGGCGACCCTTTTACGGACGTAGCCTAAGTTGAGATATTCATGGGAAGTGAACTCAATGAGACCGAGAAGAACAAAATACTCTATCTGGAAATCATGTACGCGAGAAACTCATTGGCACATATCCCAAGCAGGCAGACATATTCCGACTGAAAAGGAACTTCAAGAATATATCGAATGAGATGTAGGCAAGGAACCTGGAAGTGTTCCTATAGCGACTAAGTTGTCGCATCGATGTGACCCTGAAGGATTTGTTTTATGCAATCAGTGAAATCAAATGAATTTTGATAGGAGCTATCATAGGAGGCACCTCTGAAATAAACCCTGGTCAAACCTCGTATTGGCTTTTTAAAGTGATCAAATCCAGGTTTGAATTTTATTCCTGCCGTTTCTCTCTGTAACTGGACGTTATTAAACTCAAATGCAATACAGTTTGCAATATTTAACCGATGACTAGATCCAGCCAAACCCCACCCTTCAGATACCCAATAATTAATTGTTTGTGTATTTTTGCGACTATAACTCTTTTAAGGACCCTTAATTAGAGGTGAATTATAAAACAACAGACCGTGGTTTTCTCCAGGCATAAAACTTTCTTTTGAATAATGTATAGCCGTAGTATTGCCATTCAATATAAACCGTTAAATATATAATATTAAATATGAAGGGATTATTCGAAAACATTCAAGATTGAAACGGAAACGGAAGCGAGAAATGTGAATGCGAAGCAGAAATATTATGTTAGGAAGATTTGATTGTGTTCCTATTGAAAACTACGGTATAACAGCCATCCACGACTTGTTAATATGAAATGCTTTCATTTATGAGGAAACAGAAACGGAAGCGAAATATTTGGATGCAAAATAAATTAACCTTAAATGATATTCTCCGTTTCTTTTGTAAAATGATAACGAGCTTGAGACATGTCATTCGCAACTGGAAACAAAATTCAATAAACGTAGCACCACAACCCACTATGCGTGGTAGCCAAAGCATTAGAAAATGACACTCTTATCTTCAGACCCCATGTACAGGGGGTCAGCCGACCTTGGATGCATATAAATTTATGCTCAGTAGATTCCCCACAGTCCGGAGCACCTTTTGACATGCGGAGACCACAAGTTTTTAAGAAAAGTTATTTCTGTCACCCCCTAATTTTATATAATTTGACCCTGACCTGACCTCAGGTCAGGTCAAATCCTTAATTTGACCTAGCAAGGTCAAATTATATATCATTCGAATCGGCTTGCTGAGAGGATTTATATAGTTTAAGCCCTTTTGCTCTACCTTAACTTGTTCAGATGAAATGGCCGAAAAAAACTGAATTTACATGTTATCCCTATAACGGCATGTTTTGACCTCTCGTGACCTTAAATGTGACCTGACAAAAATGGTTCAAATGTTTTCGATGGAGAAGTGGCTGGGCAGCCCAACGCCGTTTACCGTTTTTCGCTACCTACCGTGGTTCTCGAGATTTTAGGGGGGGGTACCCGCCCCTGTCAATGCGAAGGTGGCTCAGACCCCCGTCAATGCGCGTGTTAAATTGCCAAGTGCGTCTGGCACAAGTGACTGCGACGGTGCGCTGGTGCGGACTGGCTGCGGTGTACTGACCGTAGCATCGTGGCGGCTAAACGCAGGAGAGCCGCTCCGGTCGCGGGGAGCGCGGCTTATTTGTATTGTTCATCGTCGTCTTCATCGTTCCCGCTTACCTCTCCGAGCCCTCTCTCTCTCTCATTCTCACTGTCACTCTCACTCTCACTCTCACACTCACACTCACACCCACA
The DNA here is from genome assembly GCA_034440635.1 of Lepas anatifera. Taxonomy (NCBI): domain Eukaryota; kingdom Metazoa; phylum Arthropoda; class Thecostraca; family Lepadidae; genus Lepas; species Lepas anatifera. The sequence continues at coordinate 1,039,552 of JAOTON010000664.1, read as the reverse complement.
CCCACACCCTCACCCTCACCCCTCTCACTCTCACTCACTCTTTCTCTCTCTCTCTCTCTTCTCTCTCTCTCTTTCTCTCTCTCTCTCTTTCTCTCTCTCTCTCTCTCTCTCTCTCTCTCTCTCATAATCCGTCAGAATTAGTCTGACGGCGTGGTCTGGCGCGAGGGCCAGGCTTCGTCACAGAAGCGTTATTTAGGGCTCCGTCAGAATTAGTCTGACGGCGTGGTCTGGCGCGAGGGCCAGGCTTCGTCACAGAAGCGCTACTTAGGGCTCCGTCAGAATTAGTCTGACGGCGTGGTCTGGCGCGAGGGCTAGGCTTCGTCACAGAAGCGCTACTTAGGGCTCCGTCAGAATTAGTCTGACGGCGTGGTCTGGCGCGAGGGCCAGGCTTCGTCACAGAAGCGCTACTTTAGGGCTCCGTCAGAATTAGTCTGACGGCGTGGTCTGGCGCGAGGGCCAGGCTTCGTCACAGAAGCGCTACTTAGGGCTCCGTCAGAATTAGTCTGACGGCGTGGTCTGGCGCGAGGGCCAGGCTTCGTCACAGAAGCGTTTTATTAGGTTCCGTGAGAAGTTGTCCGATGACGTGGCTATGAGAGGGCCAGTCTTCTTAACAGAAGCATATAGCCCTCTTAAATTCGTTGTAGCAATGGCGGCGCGTTAGCATGGGGAATAGTCTAGCGCCGGTGTGCGGCGAAGTGTCAGCATCGGGGAGGAATTTGGAATTACCTCATCGAGGGGGCTGGCGTCGAGAGTGTGTAGGTCGTGCACTGCGTTGTTGCAGGTCAATTGAAGACGATTGAGCTTGGGGGTATAATTGAAGGGAGACTGGTCAGTTCTGAGCACCGCTCCTATGCGGACAATATAAAACGTAGTATCTTTTATTAGGTGGTTGATACTATTTCCCATTCAAGCACCCCCCAGCGATTTCCGACATACATGACCCTGGGACAACCCTATACTCGATGCGTGGAGCTAAAACTTCGTAGCCGTGCAGCGGCAGGGCCCAGCTATAGTTTTTTTGTTTGCTGGTTTTTTTAGCGAGCGAGTTTCTAGTGCCGAAGCCGTGCAAGCCCCTCCACCAAAAATCTTCGGGGAACCTATACGGTCGCGAAGGACATTTATTGTCTTGAACAATCAGGGGCGGGTAAGGAAAGGAGGATTAAACTACAGGAAAGTACATTAGACAATAATCGCACCCGCTCAGTGATCGATACATAGGGATAAAAGAGGTTCAACACGGAAATATGAGAGGGAAGGTAGGAAATTTGGTTCCGAAGAATACACAAGGAAGTTTAGCTTTGATGGATTTTTTTCGGGCTAAGACAGTGCGCTGCTTTGAAGGAAAAACTGCGACGCAAGTAAGAGATGTTTCAGAGCGAGAGGGATATCGAAGTTAGCACGATTTCAGTTTAAGGAGACATAGACGGTCCCTGACACCGCTCCTATGCGGTTTGGTTGGGAAGGAACGCTCCGGGGCCGGCGGCAATAAGATTAATTGTGGCAGATATTTATTTGGTCTAACGCAAACATTTCCAAATCTCCAAAAAGGGGGTGTATATGCATGTTGGCTCATACAATGGGAGCTTATTTGGCTATGTGCATGTAATGGCTCATTGTTTGTTGTACCTGCGTGTCTTATGTGTCCCGCTAACGGTCCTGGAGGCGCGTCCAGCTCCTGACCGCATCGCCTGTCTCCCTAAATTTCCGTAACGGGTGGTGGAGAGGACGGCCACATATCAACGCCTTTTCCCTTTCCACCGCAAACCCAGTTACATTGTACATCATTGAATTCGCATTAATGAGGGAAGCGAATGCTACCTAAACATTGATTCTAACTAAAATCTGCCAGACGCTAGAGCTTACAAACTGTTCTCTAACCTGTCACCTTCTTTGACCTGGTATGACCTTAATATTGACGTGAGCCAAAATGCGACTTATGCATTTTAGTTATGAATGTTTATCAGCTATCCGCCAGCGTTAGTGTTTTTTCGCTATCCCGCAAGGAGCCAAGATCAAAGGGGTGTTTGAACCCCCCCCGTTACCAGAGCAGAGGTGGCTCGGAGGCCCACCGGGGTGAGTGTTAGCAGAGGAACAAACTAGGTATAAAACAAAACAGTATCCAGTGGTGCTGTCAACGCCACAAGTTCGTCGCACAACGTGGAACAGCACGAGGAACAGCGCACTTTTAGAGCATTCGGATGTTTCATTTTTTGAGAAGGAAAAAATAAGCAATATGGAACATATGCCATACTTCTGGCACGTGGATCCAAATAAGTACTGAGAATGTCCAAACTAGACAACCGTTAACCAGGGGTGTGGATGTATATCTAATCAGGGGTGCCCGAGCACCCGAAGGAAAGGTTGAATTCGAGTTAACATGTCCTCACTTCGTGTTTTAATTTGAAAGAATTTTAACTGTTGTTTTTTACTCCTCAACAGGCCGGTGAGAAGGCTAGAATGCACTTTATATTATGCTAGGTCCTTTTATCATGAGGGCTATTGACATTATTAGAAATTAAGCCACCCGAAACATTTTCAAGAAACCCCGCTCCGGCCGTCAACCATGACTACATTAAGATATATATCATATCGTAGAGGTTAGATGGTTATCATAACTTCTTTGACCAACATAAAATCCTCATTTTTGAATAAGCAACATGTTAAGCGTCGTCACGCGGGCTTTTCGCACAGCCAACCTGGGTTCAAGTCCCAGCGAGCTTCCTGAGCAAGATGCAATTGGATCCCCCGAATCCCTCTCAGCAGAAATGTAAATTGTGACGAAATACATTGGCGGACGCGAGGGAGGGGCGTTCCGGCCATGGTCAGGGACGGCGGATTCCAGGGTGCAAGTGGTGCAGTTGCACCACTCGATTTTTTTCAAGTGGTGCAAAAGCATCTTTTTGCACCCCTTGTTTTGGCTTGGTCCGGGAGGCGCCCCCTCCCCCGGCCTCAGCCGGCGCCCCCGGCCGGTCAAAGAAAATCAAGCCTAATTACCGCCTACCTGAAGAGGTAGGATCCTCTGTGAAAAATAAACATTTTCATATATGAATGGCGCCCCCCTTACATCATAGCCGCACCCTGGACAGCAAAATGCGCCCCCCTCCCCCATGAGTAATGGCGCCTAAAAATGCCTGATGGAACAGAATAGTGCAGGGTTATTTCAAAACGAGCATAGTGTAAATATACAAATATCCTTATAACACTAGATAAAATCGGCATACAATTACGCCTGTGTTCTTAATGATATAATATATTATTCAAGCCTATCATAAACACACACACACACACACACACACACACACACACACACACACACACACACACACACACACACACACACACACACACACACACACACACACACACACACACACACACACACACACACACACATCCGAATCCACGCACGCACGCCTGCCTACACATCCACACACACGCGCACGTACACACCCACACGCCGAGTACCGCAGTCACCCACCCACGCACGGCAGACATCCACCTTCCCACCCACAAGTACTCCCTCTCGCCCACCTACAAGCACACTATCCCACTCACATACACGCACGCCCACACCCACACACATTGTGCTCTGGTACATCATCACCACCATCAGCGCCGGTCATCGAGGCTCATTATTAAGAATTTTCATTATGAAGAAATGTTGACCTAACATTTCCAATTACACAGCATATCTGAGACACGGTGCCTATACGAAGAAGAAAACAGGCATGGTTGAATTTTCATGGCAAATGTATTTGGTCCCTGCAAGTGCATTCCCCAAAGGTGATTGTCGAGGCCTAAAGCTTGTAGAAGGAAGTAAATAAACCCTAGATACCTTTAACACAGGGTGTGTTCACGAGAACCGGACGCCAAAGCTATGTAATACTACGGTTTTCAGGATCTGTCAGAATTCATCAAGTGATATCTCATTTCTGTTCCCTTATAATAATGGCTCATTCGGCTCTAACAATTTGGTTTCAATACCTCCTTTTGTATGTTCACATATGTTTTAACTTTCTTCTTTTGTGACGCCCTTGTGACGTCACAACATGGTGGCTCGTGACCAGAGGATGAATAAAACCTATCACCAATTCGTTCACCACACGGACGTCGGCTAAACTTCTAGAATTAGTACCCCGTACAATTTAAAGTGAAATCGCGACACATCATTTCACAGTGCGGTCTACCCTCTCACTGTGGCGCCGCCTCGCCTACCCTCTCACTGTGGCGCCGCCCGCCTACCCTCTCACTGTGGCGCCGCCCCGCCTCCATCTCACTGTGGCGCCGCCCCGCCTACCCTCTCACCGTGGCGCCGCCCCGCCTACCCTCTCACTGTGGCGCCGCCCGCCTACCCCTCTCACTGTGGCGCCGCCCCGCCTCCATCTCACAGTGGCGCTGTCCCGCCTACCCTCTCACTGTGGCGCCGCCCCGCCTACCCTCTCACTGTGGCGCCGCCCGCCTACCCTCTCACTGTGGCGCCGCCCCGCCTCCATCTCACAGTGGCGCTGTCCCGCCTACCCTCTCACTGTGGCGCCGCCCCGCCTACCCTCTCACTGTGGCGCCGCCCGCCTACCCTCTCACTGTGGCGCCGCCCCGCCTCCATCTCACAGTGGCGCTGTCCCGCCTACCCTCTCACTGTGGCGCCGCCCCGCCTACCCTCTCACTGTGGCGCCGCCCCGCCTCCATCTACTCGAAGATGGGCACGGTGAGCGCGCCGACGCTGGAGACGGCCTCGGTAGCGTAGGCGGGGTAGGCTCGCTGGCGACAGTCACCATCCTCGTGGGACGCCGGGAGTCTAATTCTGAGTTCAGAGCACACACCGTTGCCGTCGTCGTCCAGGTCACCTGGACAGTGCGATGTTGTGCGCTCCGAGCGGGAGTACGGGCTCGTGAACCTGGCGGCGAGGTAGTTGACCATCACTGACAAAGCTGGAGAACACGGCGAACAGGCCTAGGTGCCATCCACACATTGCGAAACCTATACATATTTGTTTAATTTTGATTCCCTCACACATAACGCTTGATTGCATCTAATTGAAACCTGTTATAACGCCGTGGTTGTCTCTCCGCCAGCCTTTTCGTTACGTTTCGTACGTTTTATGGAGGGCCCCAAACATGGAGGTTCTATTTTTGGTCTCCGCTCCCGGCGCTGAACCCTGATGCCAGTCCTGTTCAGAGTTTGTCCGAAACAGACCGCCTCCATGCCGGGACATCAGGACCCCGGATGACCTCAGGACCTCAGGAGCCCGGAGGACCTCTGGACCTCAGGAGCCCGGAGGACCTCAGGACCCCAGAAGGTCGGATGACCTCAGGACATCAGGAGGTCGTATGACCTCAGGAGTTGGATGCCCCCAAAACCGGTCGGGTTTTACACTCTGACGACGCTTTTTGCAGTAACAAATGTTGCACTGAAGAAACTTTTATTTCTGAATAATTGTTTCACTCTATGTAGTCGCAAACAATAAATCTGAATAATTGGTTGATTCCCGAAGTTCAAGTCAATGATATTTCCATACTAACTCATTCAAACACATTTTGTTAGGTTTATTTTCCGACATTTTTGCTTGCAAGTAAGATATGAATTAATGGCAGCTTAACTTATTTGCGTTTTGCGTTATCGTCATGTTTATGTTAGACAATCACCATAAGCCATTGAAGAAAATTTCAGCCAACCTTCATTTCTCATTTTGAACAGAAACGTTCGCTCGGTTATCGCCCAAAAAGCGTATTACTGGTTATATCCCGAGTCAAGCACAACTGTTCCCAAGCAAATATCCGGACATAATTCCAATGGGATTAGTGAACCTTTGTTGCTTGCTATTACCGCTGTGCGCTACCCTATTAGTTCATAGGTGTGTTGGTTGGTTATAACCAAAATCAGTCAAGAGTGTTGCCATTCAAACATCAGGACATAATTTCAATAGAATCCATCTCTATTCTATATAAATTTCACCAGAAACATGACTAGTACTGCTGCACGATCCTCTCATTTTGAAGGTATAGCTGTCTTTGTCTGAGGACACTTTCTTCTGAACAACAACACGCAGATATAAATCACACCCCGCGCAACACTCTGCTCATGCCCAAATGAGAACTCACAGAATACTTAATTTGTGGAGTGCCCCCATGTTTCTCTACTTTTGAAGTGTTTTTAGAGGAATTTGGATCAAACTCGTTGCCAGTTATGTGCACGCTCAGATGTTTTGTTAACCAATTTCGATGTGAAATGGGTACCACGCCGAGACCACGTTGGGAGTTAAGCGCCAAAAATGTTGTAAAATGTTATAACGAGAAGATGGAAGAAAAATAAACAGAAGCCAAGACTTATGGCTGTTTCAATGTGTTCAACTAATCCAGGACTTGTGGTGGTTTAATTAAGAACATTTCAATCAAAACATCACCGCCACAAATTCGTGACCCCGACGTGATGAGCATGGAGACGAAAACGGTGAGTGTTGCGCCCGACGCTTCGGCCCAGCACGTAGCCATCAAGGCTCCTCAATTCATGGAGGCTGCCACTGCAGGATGGTTCGCCATCATGGGAGCTCAGTTCCACCTCCGTGGTATTACCTCCGAGGAAACCAGGTATTACCATACCCTCGCCTCTCTCCCACCTGACACGGTGATGAAACTGCCTTCTGACATCCTGGTCGCTCATGAATTTTCATCCTTGAAACAAGCTGTGCTGGCCCTCTATGAAGATTCCAAGCCAGAGCTGTTTGAGAAGCTCCTCTCCTCTTCCCGTCTGGTGGGTCGTCCATCTGCCTTCCTCGCGGACATTAGCCGCATCGCCAGCCAGGTTGGTGTGGGGGATGACCTGGTCCGCCATCGCTTTATCCAAGCCCTGCCCACCGCAATAGCAGCTGTTGTTGCTGCTCAGCAGGACCTCACCCTCACCCAGATTGGGAAACTCGCTGATGAGCTCCTGCCACTAGCATCCCGCTGTCTAGCCGCTGCAGCCACCTCTACTCCTGAGACATCCACACCTGCACCTTCCAGTCAGGCAGCACCTGCTCTGAAACCCTTTCATCCGGAGCAGAAGCCCAAGGTGTGCCGTGCGCATATGTTCTATGGAGCCAAGACCAGTGGCCGGACAAAAGTCAGGTGGAGGTTGGACCTGCCAGCCGTGCCGCCTCTCCCATCCCACCCAGATCCCATCCAGCTTTTCGTCAGGAAAACTAGCAGGGCAGGCTCACCCCCTTGCTGCAAGAGCTGGCCTGCCCCTTCTTCAGGTCGCAGCTGTAGTTGGTTCAAGTAAAGTCCAATTCATCGTAGATACAGGTGCCAGTGTTTCAATTGTTCCTGCATCAACTGTGCCAGGTGTTTCGCTTCGCCCAACCCCAGTGTGTATCTCTAGTGTCACTGGTTTAAATGTAACAATTTATGGTGAGACAACTTTGAAATTGTCAATTACTGAGCTCAGACGTAGTTTCTCTTGGGTGTTTGTTGTTGCTGATGTTACTTGCCCCCTGTGAGGGACTGATTTCCTGTCACATTTTGGTTTGATCATTGACTGTCAAAAGATGTGTATCTCTGATTCAGCCACTGCATTTCTTGCTTCAGTTGAGCCAGTCATGCATCCCCCTTCACCCATTGTTGTGAATCCCCTGAGTGATGTCCCTCCCCCAGTGCAGCAGCTGCTGGGCAAGTATGCCTCTCTGCTTGAGCCATACAAACCTGCGTCTTTGTCTGCTGACTCTGTGGATGCTGTCCCTACCCCCAGTGTGTGCCACACCTTTGACACTGGTAGTTCGCCACCCACCTTCGCCACCCCCAGGCGCCTGCCACATGACAAGCTTGAATCTGCAAAGTCCACATTTGAGTCTCTTCTGCAGGCTGGGACCATCCGCCCCTCCAACTCACCATGGGTCTCTCCGCTCAACATGGTGCCTAAGAAGGAGCCTGGTGATTGGAGGGCCACAGGTGATTATCGTGCATTGAATGTCATGACTAAGCCTGATCGTTACCCGATGCCTCATGTCCAAAGCCTTTCAACTCAGTTGCATGGTAAAGTCTGCTTCAGCAAGATCGATCTGCCCCGAGCCTTCCACATGATACCCATGTCCACAGATGATATCGAGAAAACGGCTGTCACGACCCCCTTTGGCCTGTATGAGTATGTGTATATGCCCATGGGTCTCCAGAACTCCCCAGCCACTTTCCAGCGGTTCATGGATTCTATCTTTCGGAGTGTCAGCTGTATTTTCGTCTACCTGGATGACCTGTTGATCTTCTCCGACTCTCTGGAGCAACACATCCATGATCTGGACACTGCGTTCCAGATTCTGCACGCTCACAACCTGCGCATCTCCCTGCCTAAGTGTGCATTCTGTTGGCCTCAGATAGAGTTTTTAGGCCATCTGATCACACCTCAGGGCGTCTCGCCTCCTCCAGGTCGAGTCCAGGCCATCTGTGAGTTTCCCAAACCAACGAGTTCCGATGGGCTTCGTCGCTTCTTGGGCATGATCGGTTTTTACCGTCGCATGATTCCGCACTTTGCCGACACAGCCGTCCCATTGACCGAGCTGATTCGTATCCAGCCCAAGAGTAAGGAGCTGGAGTGGAACGATGCTGCTGCAGGTGCGTTCCAGGCCATGAAGGGTGCGCTAGTGGAGGCCTGCACTCTGGCCCACCTCTTGCTAGCTGTGACTCCTACCATCTTGTTACAGACTGCTCTCAGGTGGCTGCTGGCGCTGCTCTGCATCAGATGGTGGATGGTCAGCCAGTCCCCATCGCTTTCTTCTCTCAGAAGCTGTCGCAGCCCCAGCGCGCGTACTCCACGTATGATCGCGAGCTGCTTGCCGCGTACCTGGCAGTCTTGCATTTCAAGCATTTCATTGAGGGCCGTCACGTGACGCTGTTCACTGATCACAAACCTTTGGCTAGTGCCTTCCACAGCCAGGTGCCTGCTAAGTCTGACCGTCAGCAGCGCCACTGGTCAGTCGTCACTGAGTACGTGGAAGCTGTAGAGTATGTTCGCGGCGCTGACAACGTTGTCGCGGATTGCCTGTCTCTCCCCGTGAATGCTGTCACGGTTGATGTGTTTGATCTATCTGCCATTGCTGACATGCAGTGTGATGATGCTGAGACCCAGTCGTTCGCCCCACGCCTGACGTCCGTGGCCTTTGGCCGAGATAAGGAGCTGCTCTGTGACTGCTCCACTCCCTATCCTCGCCCATTCCTGCCTTCACCCTGCCGTGAAGCCATTTTTCATCACCTCCACGACATCTCGCATCCAGGTGTTAAGTCGACGCTTCACTTAGTCAAGTTGCGGTACTTCTGGCCCGACATGGACCATGATGTTAGGCATTGGACGCGTGAATGCCAGTCCTGCCAGGCAGCCAAAATTCACCGTCATACTCGCTCTCCAGTGAACCCACTCGTGGCGCCCTCTGCTCGCTTTGAATCAGTTCACATTGACATCGTTGGTCCTCTGCCCCCCAGCTCATTCCCAGGTCAGTCATTTCCGGCCCATGAACGGTACCTGCTTACCTGCATCGACCGGTCGACACGCTGGCTTGAGGCCATCCCGATCGTGAACATCATGGCTCCAACCGTGGCATGGGCGTTTCTGACGGGCTGGATTGCCCGTTTTGGCGTCCCTCTGCATGTGTTCACGGATCGAGGTTCGCAATTCGAATCCGAACTCTTTCGGGAAATTTCATCCTTAATCGGTTTCCACCGTCTTCGCACGACTTCGTACAGGCCTCAGTGCAATGGTCTAGTGGAACGGACCCACCGCACGTTGAAGACCGCCATTGTGGCGCGGAAACAGGACTGGCTGGCAGCCCTCCCTGTTGTGCTGCTTGGCCTCCGCACCCTCCCCAACGAATCAGGCTTCTCGCTTTTCACCGCCGTGACTGGTGGACTACTAATGAGTCCGAAGCCGCTCGTCGCTGCAGACGATCTGTCGTCCACGCGGTCCTCCCAGGCCTTCATCCGCGAGCTAGCCACCCGAATGCGCGAGCTAGATTTCTCGCAGCTCTCAGAAGGCCGTCACCACTCGCGTCCCTCGACGTTCGTGCCTGCCGAGCTGGCGCGTTGCAGCCATGTTTGGCTCCGCGTGGACCGTGTCCGCCGCCCGCTTGAGGCGCCTTATATAGGTCCCTTGCCTGTGGTGGAGCGGCGGGACAAATACTTTGTCCTCAGGTTACCCTCTGGTAACCTGGAGACGGTCTCCATCGACCGGCTGAAGCCGGCCCACTTACCCCAGTCCAGTGTTTCGGACTCCAGTGTTCCTACCCCCTCGTCGGCTCCCGCCGCTCCTGTGGATGCGAGCTCTGTCCCCGTGACTACTCCTGTGTCCGTGCCTGTTCCTGTGTCACCCTGTGCACCTGCTTCGTCTCCTAACCCAGTGCCTCCAGTTGCGACGCCCCATGTTCGTCGCACGCGGTCTAACCGTACCGTTCGCTTCAGGCGACAGCCAGACTTCGTGTACTTTTAGTTGCGTGCTCTGTACTCTGCTTTGTTTTGTATCGCGAGCGTGTACCTGTAGTTACTTTCCTGTAAAGCAGGATTTGCTTGCTCGCGCTGATGGCTCCGCCACTGGGGGGGAGTATTGTGGAGTGCCCCCATGTTTCTCTGCTTTTGAAGTGTTTTTAGAGGAATTTGGATCAAACTCTCGTTGCCAGTTATGTGCACGCTCAGACGTTTTGTTTACCAATTTCGAAGTGAAATGGGTACCACGCCGAGACCACGTTGGGACTTAAGCGCCAAAAATGTTGTAAAATGTTATAGCGAGAAGATGGAAGAAAAATAAACAGAGGCCTGTTTCAATGTGTTCAACTAATCCAGGACTTGTGGTGGTTTAATTAAGAACATTTCAATCAAAACATCACCGCCACAATTCAATATGCTATGAATGTTTTTTTCGGATATTCTTGGTGCTTGTCAGGAAATGCGATTACTTTGATATCGCCTGTCTATTTACAGCTAATGTACTTTTCGTTTTACCCCATTGGGGTTACACCGAAATTGGAACTTTTGCAATTAGTACCCACGTTTGGTTCCGTGCTGAAAATGAGGCCTCCTGGGGTACTTTCATTTTGGGTACCGACGCTTGCACCCTGCGAAGGTGTCTGAAAGGTACTGAAAATAGTGCTTAAAATGGTCCCATTCAAAACAATCGAATACCTACTCCCCTTTGAGAAAGAGAGAGGTACTTGAAAAAGTATATTTAAGGCTTTTCAATCAAGGTCGCTTCCACAGCTTTAATCACATAAGCCAAAATACAAAGGACAACCGCGGTTCACTGGAACAACTTGGCCGTTTCAAGGGGCAAAATATACACCTTACAGAAGTTGAGAGCAAGCTGATTCTAAGAATATGAGATCCATATTTGCTCCTCCCTGTCTTTTCTAGATATTTTCAATCCTGCAAATTACAAAATCATATCAACCAAAAATATATTATATGTAGAACCAATCAGCAGTCCTTAAAGGGAATGTGGCACCTTTAGAACGTTCTCCGTGATTTTAACTGAGATAGCCAAGTTGGTAAGGATGCTGGAAAACCCGGTACTCAGTATATTATTTGTCTTGGAACTAGAAATCAATCTTAGAGCCGAACATCATGAAAATGTTCATGATTCTTTCTGCAAAATGTACAATAAGCTCAATATTGTGATATTTAAAATGTTCCTCTATGGTAAGAACTAAACCTCTGCCTGTGAAGACGTCATTATCTGCAACTACTATCATATTCAATAGGCTTCAACAGGCTGACTACTCACGGCGACGTCAGCATGTCGTCACGCCAACAGCTGACAACTGCTGACATAAGTGTACTGGCTTCGTGTTTTAGTATGGTTATGTCCATGTTATAGTGTTATCTCCCTTAAAAACGGGGCGGGATTCCCCGAGACCGATCGGGTTTTACATTCCGACGATTCTTTGTGCACTGCGCAGTAACAAATGTACTAATCTCATGAATTACCAAAGTCATGAAAAGTAACAAAAAAAGTTTCTTTAGCAAAACTCACTCGCCAAACGCCTGAAAATATGTCGTTTTCGAGCATTGAGGCTGTTTGCAAATCACTGTTCAGAGGGTGCTGCAAGCTCTCGCGGAAACGCCCACCCCTGGTATGCATGTGAGCGGTCTAGCTTGAAATTTTTCTGCATTGAATCGAATGGATGCAGGTACCTGATGGTGTTAATTTCATTTACCAACGTTAATTACTCGCAGGGTGCTAAGCGTGCTAAAAGCATTAGTACGGCTGGGTCGGCCTGGGTGATATGTGAATTTGTCTACTTACTCAGAGGTAGACCTCGCGTCCGCTCAGTAATTGACGAACCAACTAATGAACTAATAAGGTAGCACAAAGCGGGAAGAACAAACAACAGAGTTTTATTACTATAAGGTTTAAGGAATCTTACCTGAAGAAAACAATTCCAGCCGAAGCATCGTAGAAGTATTTCCCGTTAACACCATCTGCAAGTACCTCGGACAGAGAGCTGGCTTCCTCGTAAGTCTTTGGTCGTACCTTGAAGTCCTGATTAGCTCCTATGCAAACTCCAAGCACCTGAGTCACACCGAGCTGAAGCCCGTACACCGTAAGCTTGAACAAGTTTGGAACAGTTGCGTTGAAGTGCACGATGTACGACTCAGCAGTGTTCAGGGAGAAAGTGTTCAGGGAGAACGTGTCCTGCTCCGTATGAAGAGGCACTTCAACATCATCCAGCTGCAAATCATTTCTAGTTGCAAAGGTGGAGCGTAAACCTGCCCCTTGTATCGCGATCCTGGAGAAGCGGTCTGGGCACAAACCGGCGCCTGGACCCCATTTGGGAAGTGAGACACAACGAGCATTCATCAGGAACGGGAGAGGCCTCACCAGACTGGCGCCGGGGTAAGTGGTAAGCGTACCGTCTATGTCCAGGATCACGTTATGCCGGTTGCCATGTTTTTCTTTAAAGTCAACAGAAGTTCCATCACCGTCGTAGAATCTTGAGCCGCCAGACGGATCATCGAACTCAAAGCTCACGTTGCGAACTCCTGCTATCGGCGATGATATATAGGGATTGCTCGCTTTCTTGCCGATGGCCCCGGCCTGCCGCACACTATTGGGTTTAAATCCAGCAAACGCTGTATTCCAAACATGGACCGGACCACGGAAGAAAGCGATGCCAATACAGGCGGAAGACGGCGATCCATTCAAAGGCAGGCTCCTGTCTAACTTGACTTTGGTACCGTTTGTGAGTCGGAAGGTTGCTGGTTCCCCTTTATTGGCCGTGTCACCCACAATGCGAGAGTTTGTGAGCAGCTCGCGGTGCTGGTTTTTTCTACCAGGCCCTGAGGATGCGAAAGTGATTCCGATTCGGCATTCAGCAGTACGGTAGTTGGTCACGGTGGTGTGTAGACTCCTGATCCACACGCACTCTGTGTTCTTGTATGCTGTAAAGTCATTCAGTTCGAGAAGAGCCATAGCGCTATTGGGGTCAGTTGGGTCCACCAAAGGCGTGTATTTTAGATCATCAACGTTCCCATCCGGTAGAAGTGTTTCATCAAGCCGAAATCCAAATGCAAAGTTCCCGTGGGCAACGTTTCCGCTGAAGTTTTTCACGGGGGTGCGTTTTGCCTGACCATTTGCCAGTCCCATGTCGACATTTGCAGATAGTCCGGTGGGGGAGTCAGGCATTAGGAACCAGAAGCCCATTCCTTCGGAGCCCGCTGCGACGTTGTTAATGAGCTCGTTGTCAGGATTTGTGATCCAGAATGTGCTCACCCGCTTAGGCTTGTCAGTGGGCAGATGGGTACCAGCAAAGGTACCGAACCCAAGATTGCCCTCCAGTCGATTATCCCGCTCGCCACCATCCCCCAAGTAGAAGCAGTGGCCCAGGTGTGTGTAGGCAATGTTGTTTTCTATCGTTAGATTGTGGGTTGCGTGAATGTTGACGCATCGGGAGAAAGTGTCGTGGATGGAGTTTCCGCGCAGGTACGCGCCTTTCTCAGAAGTATCCAGGCACATGTGAAAGTGGATGGGGTATGCTCCTCGCGATACCTGTTGTCCCATGTGAAAAAGCTCGGCATTCTCAATTTTGGCAGTTTCAAATTCACGGTTTATCCTGATGTGTCCACCGAATGTATCGTAGTCGAATTTGTCGCATAAGTTGTCGCCATAACATTCATTTTCCATTTCGCCAAAGATGCGCACGTTTCTCGTCAGTAGACCGACCTCCCCACGCATATCAATACCATCCGTGACCTCTCCCCAGTGTGTGTATAGCACGGGACCGGCAATTTTGACGGTGTTGTTGTCGCACTCGGGGCACTCCAGTAGCTGGAACTCTTCGCTTTGACGAAAATCGTAGTCAGTGGAGGATAGTACGATCCTGCTCCCCGTTTCCCATCCGGAGACGTCATCAGTGGTATTGACCAGAACTTCTAAGGATGGAGCCGTGCCGTTCATGAAGGTTAGTACCTCGGCCCAGCCGACAGTCGATGAAACGACAGACATCGCGACAAAGTCCAAGCTGCCTATTGTTTGCACCAGCCTCTTGGTCGCTGAGCGTCCATTCCTAGTGACTCCCACATCCTCAGTGCTATCTGAGGGCGAACCAATAGCACAGACGGCGGCCCATGCTGTGCGCTGGTTCTTTTCCATGTTTCGCAAGCCCGACGCTCGCGAGCCGTTGTAGCACAGCTGTTCTAGAGCACTAGCGATGTCGGCTAAACTGTCTTCACCTTTCCAACTAACCAGCTTGCTCACAACCAGGACGAGAACGTTTCCCGTATGAGTAGTGAGGCGATTAATTTTATCGACCGAAAGTTGGAACCAGTTCTTCACCAGTGTTCCGTCTGCCGCCAGCTCAACCATTACTATGCCACGTGTCTTCTTAACCGTGTCCGGCAACCCGTTATAAATGGAATTTTCAGCAGCATTATCGAATTTCGTCTTTGATACAGTTGACGCTAGCTTGGTCCACGTGCGCTTAACTTTTCCGTGCACCTCCAGTCTTCCGCTGTGTACGTGCACGGCCTTCTGTACCTGGTAAGGGTCCAGAGAGTCGTCGCGGCGTCCGGTCAGCACTAGATCGGCCCGAGTCTCGTACGGACAATCCTCAGAGCCGATCCACAGCTGGCCGCCCGTCAGCTCCACCATGTTAGCCGACAGCTGGACAACCTGTGACGTCACCGGGGCAAACACCAGCCGTCCTCCGGCGGGGATGGTGACGAAACCGAGCGCGGGTGTGGCAGACGACAGAAGAAATGGCTTGTTGATGTTGACATCACCTCCCAATACGGGTACCTGGAAATGAGAGATCAGGCATCACAGAGGTGGCTGCTTTTGGCTCACCACAGTTTTCTTCCAGAACATATTTCTGAAAAAGATCGTGGCTGTGAGTCTGATGGAAAAACAGCACTTTTTGCAGTACTTCATTGCGTGTTGACGGAGAAATGATAAATATTATTACTCCCAGAACTTAATAAATAAACGCATAAATAAATGCATAAATATATATATAGGGTAAGGGCAAGTAAGAGTACGCAGGAGATAAGAGTGCGCAACAGCTGTTTTGGTTACTTAGCAACTATTGAGATGGTAGATACCCTGGTATAAAAAAGCAAGGTCGGGTCTATCACTCTCGGCCGAAAAGTCATCAGTCGTAGTCTTTGCCAGGCCAGGTGTGAGACACGCTGTTCCTCAGCTCCAAATCTCAGGCAAACCCATTGAATGCGCGAAAAGCTTCAAATTCTTAGGCGTCATCCTTGATACCCGCCTTAGTTTTAACGAGCATATTACCAGAGTCGTCTCTAGCTGTCAAAAACGAGTCAATGTCCTCCGCATGCTCGGCGGAACAGAGTACGGCGGGGATCGAAAGACCCTGCTCATGCTCTGCAAGTCCTTGATGCGGCCCATACTCAAATATAATTCGTTCGTCTTCGACTCAACGAACAACACTAATAAGCTAAAGCTAGAGCGCATCCAAAACGCAAGTATCCGGGCAGCCACAGGCGCGCTCAGAGAATCCCCCATCACCAGGTTGTTAGTGGACAGTGGGCTGTGCCCTCTCCAAACAAGACGCCACTCCCAGCTTATCTCTTACTATATCAAGGTCCAATCTACCGAAAATCACCCGGCGAAACAATGTTTCGCCCACCCTGGACGTGTATCAAAAACGAATCGGACAACCTGGCCTCCATTTAAGAATAGAGTAGCTAAGACCCTGGAAACCCTGAACCTTGCGATCCCAGAAGCCATAGGCAAACCCCCACTCTCCGCTTTTTGACTCGCAAACAGCCCAAAGTCGAGTTTCTTTTCACCACACGCAAAGACAACCTCACCACAGAGGAGATCTCCCAGAAATTCTTAGAGTTCCAGTCTAACAACACTGGCAAAATCTTCATTTTCACCGACGGCTCTAAAATGGGCGAAAAAGTAGGCCTCGACATCTGGGGGTAAAATATTTGCCTCCAAAAACGACTTCCGGACAACTGCTCAATCTTTACTGCCGAGGCTGTCGCCATTCTAGATACACTAGTCCTGATTAGAACCCTAAATATTAATTCAGCCGTCATCTGTTCAGACTCTAAATCTGTCTTGCAAGCTATCAATAACGTAGTCAACCCCAGCCATCACGTAATAGCAGACATCCAGAAGGGCATCGACGATATCCCAGATGTCTCCTTTCTTTGGATCCCAGGACACTGCAAAATTCTCGGAAATGAAAAAGCCGACGAACAGGCCAAAAAGCCTCTAGAACTCAGAGAGGTCGCACCTCTCAAATGGTCTGGAGACGATAGCAAAGCTCTCCTCCAGAACCATATCCGGCAGTAGGGGAAAGTGGGGGAATTCGGACCACTTAATTTCGAAACACTCTAAAAATGTTTTTTCTTTATTTAGATTTAATTAGATTATGTCTTGTCGACAGCCGGACATTTAGTTACGGCTCTGTGTAGTAAGATGTTGTGAACCTGAACTTGTTTTTTATGGAAGTGACAAAAGATGAGACAATGTCAAAATTTGATCTTCAAAAATCACGGGGTAAATCGGACCACCCCTGGTCCAAATTACCCCACCGCTGTTCCGCATCACCCCGCCTAACATTGTCGGCAAAAGCATAAAAATACGCACATTTTGTGGGGTTGAAATGAAACAAGGCTTGTTGAATCAAACGCTGTATTGCTTGTATTAATCGCAAGAACAAATCACAGGATTTTTAGTGCAGTACGACACTACCGTATGGTCTATCTATTTCGCACAGCCCGCACATCACATGATTATTTGTACAAAAAGCACTTCGGTAAACATATAACTATTCACGTTAAACAGTTTTTCGATGTCCACCCGGTCTCATCGCGATTGAAAATCCGCTGCGGTGGAAATTTTTCACTGCCTAGTTCTTTCTGTAACACGTTAAAAAACACTTCCCCATCATGACTCTGTTGAACGCCCTCGCCCTAGCTGCAAATGTCGCTTCCGGTAATCTGAGTGTAATGTTTGGATTTTGCCCCGAAAACCCCTCCAGCCAGTCCTTGCCTGGGAGACCAGTTTCCCTGTTGAAGTTGTGCGTTATATAATTTCTTTCTGCCAACTCAAATGCCAAGAAGCGGACATCCCTTTGAGCCAATACAAAGAAGCACGCTTTCATTTTAGCCCGCGCCCCAGTGAGGGGTGTTTGAACATCTCCTTGGGTTTTTCAGCGCAGTCGTACTTGGCACACCTTATCCTTGATCCATTCCGCAACTTTCCTCAAAATTTTGAGGTTGGGTCATCTCAGGTCACGTCACCAGTGCAGGTCAAGTGACCTCACCTCCAAAAATGCTTAAAGTGGCATAAGTAAGAAATGGGCATAAGTAATAAATGGCATAAGTAAGAAGTGAATCTATTGGATTGAAACTTATAGTACATAATGGCCCCACCGGTTTCTACAAAATGTGCTCCGACATTTTTCGTATCGATGGCCTAAGGTCAAGTACGGACCATGACCTCTCCATTGGAAATACATGGGAAAAACAAATTTGACTGTATTTGGGTAGATACGGCAAGGAATACGTTCTTATTCTCCAAATCGTATTATTCTGGGCCCCTTTCCAGCCTCATGTTGTAATTTTTTCCTGTAACCTCTTAGAGGTCATCTGGGGCCACTGACGCAGTTTTCAGACTTAGGTCAATAACTTTGCATACAATAATGATACAGCTTTTATTTTGATATAATTGCGTTCAGATTATTATTGCGAGTCGATTGATATGCATACCGACTATGTTAGGTTCAAAAGTAACCTTGACCTGACCTGAGCTCAGGTCGTTTTTGTGTTTTGACCTAGCATAGTCATATTATACATCATTTGATTTTCCGTGAGGAGAGGAAGCGAATGGTGCTTAACAAATGATTCTGACTCGACTCTATCAGATGCTAGAGTCCGAAAACTTTACTCAAAATGTCATTTTCTTTGACCTGTCATTACCTCATTATTGACCTGAGCCAAACCGTGACTGATATATTTTCTTCCTGAATTTTTCTTATGAGCTATCCACCAGCGTTCACGTTTCTTCGCTATCCCGCAAGGGGCCGAGTTCGAGGGGTGTGTTCAAACACCCCCCTCCCACCAGGGCTAAGGTGGCTCGGAGGCTCACCGGGGCGCGGGTCAAGGATGTGTTCCACGACCTCCTTCTCTTGTACTTCATAGAGTACCGCGTTCATGCTGGATATAATTTTTCTGGATGGCGTCTGGAAATTGAAAGTTCCCTTCACATGCTTCCTGAGTGTAGACCTTGATGCATTATGTGAATTCGCTGCTTTTTGAAATCTCATTTTAAATGATTTTACCATATTTATAGCAGCTGCCATATTTTCCTCGGTCCACTGCGGGCCTTCCGTATTCTTTCTGCACTTCCGTGGCGTCGCTGAAAACTAGAAAACCAATATCGCTTTCAGTTTTCTCGTCAATAAATACCAACACTTATTTCCTATGTGCCACAATTTGGACATTGGGGTAAACCGGACTACCTGTGGTCCAGATTACCCCATATTGGGTTTTTGGAAACAGCTTGTCGCCGTGGGGAACACATTCAGGTTATCACAAGAATAGCTATAAATTCCGAGAGCCTAAACTAAATTGCCCCAAAAGCACCTGAATGATATTTGCAAACATTATAAAATGTCATCAAAAAGATGTTATTTCATGACCACCTATTTAGGATCAAAAATGCAAAAATCAAAATTTCTTACCTAGAGATTTTCTCCTGTGTCGCAGTTCAACCACGCTAAAAATGGAAGCTCCCCATCCGACGACAGATGTAGAAAATGCGGTAACAAGCGTGTGCCGAATTACCCCGGTGGTCCAGATTCCCCCACTTTCCCCTACATCCAAAATGACTGGACCACTAACCACAGCGCCCATTTATTCCATATAAAGCCTAACATCGGCTACTGGCCCAGCTCCAACCAAAACAGTCGTCGGCGTGAGGTCATCCTGACCAGACTCAGAAGCGGACACACCAAATTAAATGCCTATGGGCGTGTAGGTACCTGTGATACCTGCTCTGCCATGGAAAATCCCTACCATATCCTCATCGACTGTCCCCAGCACGATGCCCATAGGCAGCCCATGCTAGATTATTGCCGCATCAGAAACATCCAAGTAAACCTTTCCACTCTTCTCGGCAATGATCACCCTGAGCTGCTGGACAAGCTCTTTACATTCGTGAAGGCTTCTAGGCTCGAGAGCTTTATCTGAACGTACCGAACATACGTCTATTGTGGCAGGTATTAAAAATACCTGCATCCAAAGATCACCCCTCATATAAGAAATACCAATTACACTATAGACGTCCCCCTGACAAATTTCAACAATAGGTGATTCAAACTAGGCTTCAACTGTCTGGTCCCAAGGTATGGTGTACTCAGAATGGCTCCCATCAAAGGCAAAAAAAGTTCAACTAACCAAATAACCCTAACTAACCATCCGTTCATGTTTGCTAACCAACTAACCCTAACTTAAGGACTACTTAACTACTAACGATATCTAAAGCTAACAACTGACCAACTCACACCCCTCCCTAACACTTTATCTGTTCTATTACCCTTCTATCTTCCTCTATGCGGCGGCTACCCAGCCAGAGAGGGTGCTGTAACCTCACCTCCTGGTTGCAGGATAAAGACCCGCAGCATCACGTCATGGTGCTTGCGGGTGTTTCTAATAACCCAAAATTATTATTTTTCAATGGAGGAACTCGAGTAACGCAAGCAAAACGGTCATTCGATAACAAGGAACAAAATTAAAAAAACTAATATTTACGCTGGCAAGCCTCTTCACGTACCCTTTTAAATCCTACCTGTGCCCCAGGCTCGGCATCTCTGCCGTAGCAATCCCCTTCCCTCGCAAGTGTTGCTACACTTCGCGACCCATTCCTTGAAATAAGATTCGTCCCTTTGTTCTGCGACATTAAAGTAAACACCCCTCCCGGAAAATTCTCCCCCACACTTTAGAGGCGGGCAAAGGTGCTTTAAACAGAACGCCTTATAAAAGCCCTTAACTAACTAACTAGCCTAGGCTGCACACTAAAATTCAACGTGCTCCTGTTCTTTCCCCAGGAGTACCGAGCAAAATAAGTTTCTGGGCACCCTTGAAGTAATATTTCTTAACTGGGTAAACTTGTAGACCATGCTTTTATTATCAAAACAAATTGTATTACGGTCTGTCATCAGTAAGAAAGCTGAGCTAGGAGTGTGCTCCAGGACCGGAGCTCACGCTAAAACGCCTGCCAGCATGTTTATGAAGACTTTCTTCCCAGGGGAGCATGTCCGGCAAGAGTACGCGGTAGACCATTGGGCAAGAGTGCGAATGCTTAAGAGATAGAAAAATTTAATTTTCACTCGGGACAGAGTCCGTAACTCATATTTTGAAAACCAAACGTTGCAACATAGTTCTTGTATATTCAGAACGATATAACATCATACAATCGCCTAGTTTGGCGAAAAATACTTCGCGACATGGCCTATGCACCTAAAGCACAGCGGGGCATCAGTGCGTACTCCAGCCTCCTCTCTTGCGTACTCTTGCCGACCCACTCCGGCAGGAGTGTGCACGTGACTTTTTATTTTTGATGGGCTCGTGGCGAGTTGCTTTCAGAGACATCGACTTGAAACATGGACCATACATAGACAATTGTTCAGGCTAAGTAACCACATACAAATTTTAGCTGTTAGACTTATAGGAGAAAATTGAAAGCCTTTAGAAAGTTAGGTGTGTACTCTTGCACGAACTTCGCCTATATATATATATATATATATATATATATATATATATATATATATATATATATATATATATATATCTGTGTGTGTGTGTGTGTTTATGATAGGCTTGAATAATATATTATATCATTAAGAACACAGGCGTAATTGTATGCCGATTTTATCTAGTGTTATAAGGATATTTGTATATTTACACTATGATCGTTTTGAAGTAACCCTGCACTATTCCGTTCCATCAAGCATTCTTAAAACCCAGCTCTGCCCTGTGAGTGACATCACTGTTCTGGTCACATTTCTTAATTCAAAACCTTTGGTATGCCCGGGCATAAAGATGACGAGTAATGTCATACGATCAGACACGTGTCCTAGCGTCTTTGTTCACCTGAGACGGAGAAGAGGTACCACCACAGGGCGTGAACGTCACAAGGGCGCGAGACGGCTGGCGTTGGCACAATTCTTGTCTGGAAAATACCTGTTGCATGGTGCATGATGGTGGTCAAAAAAACTAATTTTCAGGCCAGCCGCTGACCATCCACCGCTATCCTGCTAGTGGTGAAGCAACTGCTACGGGGAAATATGAAACGAGGGATCTCAGCCCGCAGGCAACGAAAACAAGGGGACAGATATTTGTGAACCCGTCTTCATTTACCCGGGATACGTGAGAATTCTCGGTACCAAGGCCTTCGTACGCTCTATGGTGTTATACGGGAACTGGATGAAATATGGCACGACCCATACGAAATATGGCGATGCGGAACGGACCACTGTAAAAAATGTGTTATATTTATATTTACTAAAGGGAAAGATTTACCTAGGCTCTTAAAGTCGTTTTCTGACATTTTGAAATATGTATAGTGAAATAACATATATCCAATGAAAATATGTATTTCATATCCAAAGTTTGACAACGCTGCTCCTGTAGAATTCCTTTGCTTACTACTGGTATTATCCCCAAACTTCTCCTTCTAGAGAAGGACTAAGACCGAGTGGCAAGACCGCACTAAGCATCGGGATGCACGAGTTGATTGGTCTGTTCCCACGGTCGGTACAGAAATAGTTCACACAGAGGCTGCTCATGCCCTTCAGAAAAGAGCTCTTAGGGCGCTAACGGTGAAAGGCATTCAATTCCGTACGCTTACTCCCATTGATCAGTGCAATGCTATTGCTATGACATTTTTTCCAGCGCGTTCGTCTGTAGTGGATATCAATGTTGGAATTCTAAAATTTCGAGGAGCGTTTTTCATATGACGATGAAGGAGATCTTTAATACTAACCTCATGCTCAAACTACATACAAAAAGGTCATCTTCTGGATCATTTTATGCGATATGCCGCCCCGGTAGCTGAGTTCGCAGAGCGTTGGGCTCCGGCCCCCTACTTAGAAGCATGCAGTGGCAGTGCATGTCCAGGCTTGGGATCGGTTCCTCTGAGACGCTCCGGCGCTCAATAGTTTACCCGACGTACAGGTCGGCTGGCAACTGACTGGTGAAAGGGTGACCTGAGCGGGGCGGCCTTCCCTGAGTTTTGTGGGACGTTAAACTTTGGATTCTAAATTATCCCATCATTGTGGGAGTTGCTCTTTCGGGTGTTGGGGTCGGGGTTTCCGTGACAAGTCCATTGAGGACTTTAGTGAGACTCCGACTCCAACAGCCGTATTGGGAACAAGTTGAAAAAATATAAACCTAAGGCTGGATTTATTTGTAACGCAGCTCTGGCTGATGAATGGGGAAAAGGCTAAAAGTTTGGCTCATCGTGATGTTTGACACTGTTTGTTTCTATGGTGATATGTTGAGCGCGGTATTTTTTTGCTCCCTGCACGAAAAAAAGCTTGTGGTGAGACTGTAAATCCGTTAGTATATTTGCTTCGTTACGAATTCGAAGTAGCATTTTGAACTGGGCAACCTATGTCAATTACATATGTAACTGTGTTGCCAAATATCACCGAGCGAAAAAGGCAGATCCATACAAAAAGGCAGATATACAGATCACCGAGCGAAAAAGGCTTTTCTGTGGAAAATTGCCTGCTAATTCAACATTTTTAAGGCGTCAAGGGTATCAAGGGCCAATTCACAGTGAGCAAAGGGAGAGTGCTTGGAGGAGAGAAGTGGTTGGTTACCCTCTGAGCCAAGACCCCGACGTCACTTCACTGCGCTTCGGCACCACGTGGTGCAAACCTGGTCGATTTGCCTCCCCCTCGCTAATGAAGCCTACATTTGCCCGTGGCCAACTTAACATGCACCCCGCTGCGGGGGTCGTATTTGCCCCCCCCCCACCCAGAGGCCGTATCTCTTTTCCTGGAAAAACTTAAGCAAAATTACTGTCTGCGCTCGAAAACTTTGGACGATACGAATGAAAATTATAAGACTATCTTTTGTCACGTTAATATTGAGGTCACCAGAGTTCAAAGAAAAATACATTGGCTAACATCGGGGCATTGCAGATTTCCCCTATATATTTTTACAGAGTGGAGCTAGATAAAATCTTAGGTATCATTGGAGTCCTCCTATCATGGCAAATTGAATTAGGTGTAATGAACATCCCATGTCAAATGGGAAACATGATCTGACCTCACGCTAGGTCAGGGTCACATGGTCACCTTTAATAGTCATGCTGCATAAAAATGGACTCTCCGTGACAAGATAAGCACAATGAAAGCAAAATTTCAACAGACTCTCCGTGACAAAATAAGCACAATGAAAGCAAAATGTCAACAGACACTCCGTGACAAGATAAGCAAAAATGAAAAAAATGGAAGCTCTATATCAATGCGGTGCGCAGTTATTGGCAAACTAATCACGGTATGCTCATGTGACCTCATATAGGTCATATGCAGTCTATATGTGAAAAATAGTCAACGTTTATAGAGCCAATGACAGCCCCTGATGAGCCCCAGGCTGGATTCATTCGGTGGTATCTTTGGGATCTCGAATCTCGGAACCGTACTGTGTTTTCCCGCTAACGGAAATGTTTATGCCACATAAACACGAATAAAGAATGCAAAATCTTAGAATGGTGGTAAATATGCTGCTTTTCAGGAATACAAATTTAACAAGATGGAAAATCATTCACTTTTAGAAAACAAATCTGCATGGTATGGAAATCAAAGACAAGGGCTCCAGTTTGATACGTTTAACGCGCGCATTGACGGGGGTGGGTACCCGCCCCTCTCGGGTTTATCGGAGATAGCAGAAAACGGCGGTGCGTAGCGCCGCCGTACTTGGCATACCTTTTCCCTCATCCTTTTTACAACTTCTGTAAAAATTTTAAGGTTAGGTCATCTCAGGTCAGGTGACCAGTACAGGTCAAGTGACCTGACCTCAAAAAAGTTTAAGATATCATAAGTCGGAGCAGGGTGAACTTATGCGATTGAAACTCATATCACATAATGGACCCACTGAGTTCTCTAAAATATGTACCGCTATTTTTGATATCGATCACCTAAGGTCAGGTACGAGGCATGACCTCTCCATTGGAAGTACATAGGAAAAACGGTTTTTACTAAATAACTCACTAACGGATGGTGATAGAACGTTTATTCTAGCTGCATTAGTCTCGCCGTGGCTTTTCGGTTCTAATGATATGGATTTTATATAATTTGACCCTGACCTGACCTCAGGTCAGGTCAAATCCTTTATTTGGCCTAGCAAGGTCAAATTATATATCATTCAATTTGGCTTGCTGCGAGGATTCATATAGTTTAAGTCGTTTTGCTCTATCTTTACTTGTTCAGATGTAATGGCCGAAAAACGAAATTTACATGTTATCCCTATGACGGCATGTTTTGACCTCTCGTAACCTTAAATGTGACCTGACAAAAAAAATGGTTTCACTATTTTCGATGGAAAATTGGATGGGCTACCCAACGCAGTTTACTATTTTTTGCTACTTACCGTGGTTCTCGAGATCTTAGGGGGGGGCGGGTACCCACCCCCGTCAAAGCGAAGGTGGCTCAGACCCCCGTCAATGCGCGTGTTAAGTCACAAACAACTGGAAGAACCTCCCGGGCTAGATTTTAGCAGCGCTGTAAGGTATTTTCCTTTTTTCAATATGATACCATGCGACTCTTTTTTGGCTAATGCCTCGCACTAAACAAATAATGTTTCAGTGGGGATTTTACATAAGCAGGCATTCCTCGAGCTTGTTGTCATTGATCTTTGCTCCTGGATCTTTCAGTTTGTGCTTGCTGAAAACTATAGGGATAATGACGGGTGCGTTCACTCCCACCTACGGCTGATGCGGGCAAACTGAGCTGGCAGGGTACTTCCTTTTACAGTATGAGATGGGTGACAATTTAAAGGGAGATATGCGAAAAAATCGTATTGGCTAGATCAAAAGGTCACAAAAAGTTGTTTCAGAAATCCTATTCTCATTTTTTGCGAATTCGGCCTACAAATGCCTTGAAATTGCTCTCAAAGTCAACATTTCTAGACGACTTTACCGGTACACCTCATATCGGTGTATATGATGTACACACGGCTAAGGCTATCAATTTTTCTAAGAATTAGGGCATATCTATCCTAAACAATGATGTAGGACTTTGGACTACTACAGAAAAAATTATTTTAGAAAAACAACATTCCAAAACTCTTTTGAAACCGAAATATAGGGTTAAAAGAAATCACAATTAACCAATCAGAAGCCTATGAATTCTCATACCGGGGTCAAGTGGCCTATCTGACGCAAAAGTTTTGTCATTTTGGGGCTGAGGCTGAAAATGACTCAAAACCCGAGGTACGAAACGGCAGAAGACTTGAGTAATTATGTTTTTTCCGTTTCTAGGGCAAACTAATTAATTTTGTAGTTTTTAAAAGCTTTTTAAAATTAATACAAATACAGGAGAACATATATTTGCATTACAAAAAAAACATTGTTGTTCAACTTTAAATAGTTTTTGAAAAGTAAGTGATGGGTGAAGGTTTCAGCATTGTATCGGAACTGTTAACCTATTTCGATAATAATTGAGTGGCCTCCCAAAATGTTGCCGAAGATACAAAAATAATTGATAGTTTCGTAATCAGGATTTTTCAAATAGCAAGAAACCACAATAATAATTTTTTCGCGTATCTCCCTTTAACCTAATTGAAGTCTTTGCGCCGTATATCGTAACTTGCACTAACCAAAAACTGATCTCTCTCGCTTCTCGCTTCTCTCTCTCTCTCTCTCTCTCTCTCTCTCTCTCTCTCTCTCTCTCTCTCTCTCTCTCTCTCTCTCTCTCTCTCTCTCTCTCTCTCTCTCTCTCTCTCTCTCTCTCTCTCTCTCCCCTCACGTAACCTCTCCTCTAGAGGAGCAGAGGTCAAGAATCTCGCCAACTCGCCCACGCTCGTGGGTAACCAAATGAGGTTCTAGGACCAGAACTTAAGTAGCCAATCACGGAGAATTGACAGAGATCAAGAATTACACTTACCAGCACAAAACAAGTATTTCCACGATCTTACCGCCACGTAAAAAGAACGATCCATAACATACAATGCTACCTTGACTGATTTTAGGTACCATTATAATTCTAGTGACAGACGATACAAATTAGTGACAAATAATTTACCCTTACTCACTCGCGTTATTTCACAGCTAAGTTAGAGATGGGTAGGTAGCCACATCGGCAACGAAATTGACCCATATAAAGCCATGACAAAAGGGTACTCTAAATTATGATGACATGAGAACGGTAATATTGATTCTCTTATATGAATTTAACCATTTATTTTGAACAAAAAGAGAAAACTTTAAAGTGTATATCAGGATTCATGGTGAAATTACTCCGCATAAGATAGTAACTCCACTGCTTACGTTGTACTTGAGGACTGGTTTTACGGAATTAGAGATGGTCTGGTAGCCAGGCCGGCAACGAAAATTACGATTAGGGACCACCAGGTAGCCACTTGGGTAACCACAAAATGTTGCGTTTCTGGCGCGGGAGTAGCGAGAAGAAAACAGTCAGAAATACGTGTTGAAGTTGCTGTGTGGGTATCTTACTATGAGGCTGTAGATTTTGACCTAAATTAAAATAGGAGGTTTTGTTGTCAGTGGTAAACCCACTACCAATTATTATATATTATGCCTCAGCCAGAGAAACGTAGGACAAAGTGAAGTCTGCCAGATCTCAAAATCCCAGGAGAGTAGTGTGATTTGAGGGTGTCAATTAGAGCACACATTTTAATCAAGTGCAGGCGAGATATGCAAACTGTAGACCTGTGGAGATCAAGATGAGAGTTGCAAGTTCTGGCTAGAAAATTATATGCTGTTTGGTGCCCATGAAGTCAGGTAAACTGCAGGTAGGTTTCTTTGGTGCCTACCTAAGTCAATTTTATCAAATCAAGTTTAACAAAATTGTGATGATTCCACAAAAGTTTCCATTGAGCAGGTGAATGTGGTGATGCTCATTGATCTGCTTCAATCTTTCTAGGATTTGCTGGATGATGGTTGTGGTATTAGGAGGTACTTGTCCTCTGGCTGAGTACCTATATTTGGTTGCAGGCATTGGACATATTTAAATTTTACATATTCTTTTAACAAAATGTTAATTAAATGCATCCTTCAAGTAGCTTAAGTCTCAGCATGCTGACTGCTACAGTCAAATGGTGGTTGTCTGCTATCTTAGCGATGATGATCTAAACAATTATTGATCATAGCAAGCAGTTGCAGTGAGGGTACTGGACTCTGACAGCACATATTATTTTTTTCATGTTTTTTTGTATTAGGTATTTGATAGCATTTTTGACTGATTAATATGCGCAGCTAAAGGACACATGCTTGTATTATTGCACACACAACTTGTAATTACTGCACATATACTTAACCTTTCGCTGTTTGGTACTAAGAGTATACTATATGTAATTCATTAGTCTCCAAATCACAATAAATTTAACTCCTTTCTGGCTTCCACTTTTTGAGATTAAATTTTTCCTCACTAAGACATATTTTCTGGGAGTAATTTAAAGCCTCAGTTCACGCAAAAGTTGATTTCACTTCAGGTAGCCATGTTGGTCGCATCAAGGATATGTGGGTAGCCAGCCTGAGATGTTCTTGACCTCTGTAGAGGAGCTCCATGGAGCAATCAACACACAAGTTGACAAGATGTTTAACCTTATAACGAGCGCCCAAAGATTTAATTGCTATCGGCGTGAAATAAACTCAGAAAAGTAAAGCCTATGCTTTTTATTATGCACTTAAGTATTATATTTCACTCTTGAACTCTCTAAACATATAATATAATTATTATTTATATAAGTGAGGAAGTTTTTTTAATTTTTATTGCAGTTGAAGTTTTTTATATATCAATATAAAAAACTTAAACGAAACAAACAGGGGAAAGCCCGGAGAAACCGACACATTCAGAGTGGCACGCAAAGGCTTGTATGATTCCTCACTATGATCTAGGATAAATCATTGTCCAAAGTTCAAATCGTCCAAATGCAGGTGGATTTTTCTCCTCATTTTTCATGTATTCTTATTTTTATTAGGGCCACTCCCATCAGGCACACCTGCCCAATTACAGGGAGTATTGGCGTGTGTGTTTAAGGATCCTCTCTACCGGGTCAGATCGGACACGGAAGGCGGTTTCCCACCGTGGGGATTGAACCCACGTTAATCCATGCGATCCGAAGACTGGCAACGAAGCCACTAGGCCACCCCAGCCCCAATATTATTTGCAATGTTTAGTATGGTCGAAAGCTGTAAAAAACAACTCTGGCAGGTAAATCTGCCGTCCTAGCAGTTACACAACACAAATCACCTGTATTCGTCGATCTTGTCACTTAGGAGCATGGTTTTCCTTGGATTAAACGACTATAGCTTTGACAAGGTGCCTATCTCCTCAAATCCTGGATGTAAAATACACTAAGATTATATATTTGGGCACAGCTCTTCACCAGAATCATTTAGGTAATATCATAACTTCTCTGTCATAGTGTAGCCAGGTCTTTGAGGATATTCGAGGTCTAGCTACACTATGACTGATAATTTGTGACATTATCTACATGATTCTGATGAAGGGCTGTGCCTGAATATATAATCTAAGTGTATTTTACATTCAGGTTTCAAGGAGACAGGCCAATCTACAATTTTTCAAGTTATAATCATGGTCTTCGCCGCAGCATTCCAAAACCTATGGACTATAGTTTTGATTTACAATGTACTGTTAACTGGGCACTGCGAGCGTGGAAGCAACACTCACTGAGGTTTTCTTATACAACGATCGAAAAGTTCTGTATAGGGTAAGTACAGACTTGTATTACTCGTTTACAATTTTTTAGGCATCAGGTATTGCCGTATATTCCCTCAGTCTGGCTTCTGACCAACCTTTTAATGTCGATTTTGTGTTAAGTCCTTCACTGAATCACTTCAATGTTAACACTTAATGGTTTGTTTTTATATGCGTGAGTTAATGCCCTTGCTCGTTAATTCGTATTTTTATTCTTACGTTCGGTTTGCTTGATAGTAGAGCCGGGTTTTGTTGGCGGTTGCCAACGAAGAAAAATGGAAATATCAAGAGAATACGAGTTATTGAAACTCTAGCAGGAACATACCTATCGCAATAACCCGCCTATATTCACAGCTTATGAAAGATTCATGCTTAAGCTTTACTGTTTAAAAACATCTAGGTATAGGAAGATATGGCAATGGCAGCAGAACAACTCTGAGATAGCGGCACTCTTACCGTTCCTGAGTCCCAGTTGGCCGGGTCCTCCCAGGCCAGAAGGTCTGTCGCCTCGTGGGGGCACTGGGCCCAGCCGCCCCCGGCTGATACGGCCAGGAAGACCAGCAGCGCAGTCGTCCTCATCCTCCCCCTGCTGCTGAACCTGTGGCGACCCGTATGAAC
The DNA here is from genome assembly GCA_034440635.1 of Lepas anatifera. NCBI lineage: Eukaryota > Metazoa > Arthropoda > Thecostraca > Lepadidae > Lepas > Lepas anatifera. The sequence goes on along the minus strand of JAOTON010000664.1, from coordinate 1,009,539 downwards.
CTCATGATTTTTATAACGCTAGGTGGCAGTAGTGCGTGCAATCGTCAGCCGAACAGAGATGAAATCTCGCACTCGTTCACTGACAGCGTGGGCCGCTTATTCTTTGTTCAATTGAAAGCTCCTGCCTGCTCAAAGGTATACATAATTGAAATTAAAGGTACAGGAATGTTTTGATGAACAATGCATAAAATTGATGTTTGAAATGACACAAGGTTTTCTCAACGAAATGACTGAGTGAAGGCCTATGAGGTTCGGGCTGGAGGGATCCGGACTTGCGGTACACAGCGCGCAGCTGCGCGGGGGCGTAAGTTAACGCGGAGCGGCTTTTGGAGGGATCCATCAGCGCGCAGCTAAGTTGTGGCGGAAGTAGTGTCGTAACTCGCCGTCTTACGCGCTAACTTTCCGCGTCTTCTCAACAGCGCGGAAGACAGCGCGGAAGCCTGTATGATCCTTTTAAAGCAACGAAAAGGTATTGGAAATGTCAATGAATCCAAGTTATATGACTTGCGGTCGACAAAACATGTATTTATGATAATAATCGAGGTCACCAACTCCCAGCATCTCACTGGGAAATCCTCAGAAGATACACAGGCGAAGAGAAACGTAGAACACTGTAGATGTGCCAGTGGACTACCAGCCGTAATGCTAACTGCCCTCCAATACACCTTGTTTTTCGGACCAGGGCGTATCTCACGTTTCGTACCACTCACCGTCCCCGAGCGGTCTCGTCGAGGATTACATGGAACGCCAGCGATAACCCAGTTCACCCTGAGAACTGTGAGCGTGTGGATATCCATAGAAATGTCCCCGTGTCCATAGAAAGTCACCCAACCACTTGCAACATCTTTGGCGTGACTTGAAGGCCACTGTCAAAAATATCAGTCTTAACATACGCGTGACAGGCTAAAGACAGGCGGTGAACTCCCGTCGGAGCCGATAGATGATAACAGGGGGCAATCGCCTGTTGTGCCCAACCCCCTCCCATAGATCCGCTAATGAACATGACTTGAAAAGGTTTGAGAAAATGCACCGAATAACGGTTCGATTCGTGAATAAATTTCAAACTTAATTGCGCTGCACTCGCCGAGCCAGGCTTCCTGGGGCCTGGCCGGCTCATCTCTCCCACATTGCTCTGACTAATCCAATTTCGTGAGGGCAGTGTCCTGCCCATATAAATTGACATAAGGTAGGTTTAACATAAAAACACATTTGGATTAATGCAAATTACATTGTTTTCACATGCATATCTCCTTTATGTGGAAATCCCACTTTATAATTGTCACTATATAAGTATAATTGTCGTTTATGGCTAAAGTTTTTCCCTTTATCCGATCCGAGCACTTTTATCATCACTTCACCTCCCAGCGCGGGGCCGTGTCTTCCTCTCATCCCCTCCCCCCACAGTCGGCCAGGAAATCCGACACCGTTCAGCAGTCAGCAGGCTGTAACCTATGACACGAGTTTACTACGGCTAGAATAGCACCGTATTCTATGGGAATTTGAGCCTTAACGTCCATCTACGACGGTCGCCAGAGGTATTCACCGCCGCCTCGGATTGCTCTCGATGCAGCGCGCTAACTCCCGCGGGCGCGGAGCTCCGCGCGATTGCTCTCTCCTGAACATCCCTCCAAATCGCTTACGCCCAAACTTCCGCTCAAATCAGCGTGGGCGGAAGCTACGCGCAACTGGATCCCCCAGCCTCAGTTTACTATTTGTTTCCTGAGCAGCGTGTTGCCCCCATTTACAACGTGTGTCGTATAATAGATCGAAACGTGCGAAAGTAGTGCCAAATGTAGCTTATAACACAACGAATCTACACATATGGCGCACTTAAGACCAAATAAAATTATAAAAGAAAACATGGGGAGATCACTACAGAATTTTAATATATGTACGGACTTGAGACGGGAACTGATAAAATGTTGAACTGAATACATCTGAATTTTGACACATGGTTAGGAAAGAGTTCATAGCACCAGCCACCCGACAAAATACACCTCTTATAGCCGTATCCACCCCGGCGAAGGGAACGTGAAGCAATGTCCCGTTCATGTTCCAGGTGGGTCGCGCGGGGACGTGAAGGGGGAATGTAATAATAAATATTCTCACACGGCACAAACTGGACAGGGACGGCGGATTTCGAGGGGCAGGGTGTGCACTTATGCAGTTGCACAACCTGAAAAAATTGAGTGTGTGCAAAAGTATCTTTTTGCACAACCGGTTTTGGTATGGTCCGGGGAGGCGCCCCACCGGATTTGGGAGGATTACCCCATTGATTCGTTTCAACATCCTAGCGTCCACTTCGATCACGCGACATAGGTTTGATGCAGAGCTGCTGGCGCTCCAGAGCTCTCTGGAGCGCCAAAAGTAAGGAGCTAAAGAATTTTACGATATTGATTGACGGCTATCGTAACCATTTTTTTATTACATTGACCTGTGTTCTTACCAATCGTTTAACTTCATGGAAACCCCTACCAATATCCCGGAATGAAAATGCGCCAAGAGTAATCAATTTCAACTACTGAGACCCAGTGGAGGTGAACTATCAGGGTTTCCAGGTGCAGCAGCAATATGAACTTTTCAGTCCATTTCTTTGCAGTAAACACCACAGGACTAGTGTGAAATAGAGCAGCCCGGCCACAATGGCGGTGCAGGACTGCGGACTATGGCCGGCGCCGGTGGACGCGGCTCGTTAGCTTATACCGGTGTAGGGTCGCACCATGAATAAGAGATACCTGGATCGGGGACTCCCTGTCGGCGCCTTCGATGTGAGCGACAGCGGTCGTCCGCCTAGCGGGAAAAGTGGGAAGCTTCGACATACAGGGCGCCGGCCGCCGGGCGTCGCGGACGCAGGCACGTCAAATGGGGAAAACGGCCATGACTCGTCGAAACTGAGGCAACATTTAGTACATCTATGCAGACAGCGTGGTTCCAGCTGACAGATGAGCATGTTCCGTATCATGCTTTTCATTTTCCAGAGCATTGCCAAGGGGCCAAGGAAAGGGGAGAGGATGGCAAACTGAATCCCCAGAAAAGACAAATTTTTACTGCATTACACGATGACGTGATGTCATAGGCGAAGCAGCGGGGAAAGGGGCGGAGGCGGCTGCCCCATAACTTTCGGACTCGGGGCAGTGTTCCCCCAGCTCTTCACTCAAGAGCCGGTCTCAGGAGCCCCCGAGAGCCGGTATCAGGGTCCCTGAGAATCAGTCTCAGGAACCCCGAAAACTAGTCTCAGGACCACCCTCCCCTCGAGAGTTGGCCTCAGGAGTCCCTCGAGTCATTTTCAGGGGGGCTCCAAAGGCCAGTATCAGGGTCCCCAATATTTAATCACGAGAGACCCAAGTTATTATCGGGACCCCATCCGTTTTGGTCTATGGGGACCTCCTCTCGGGGGCCCGAAAGCTAGTATGGGGATCCGAGAATTATTATCATAGGTACTGCCAAGTGTTGGTTTCAAGGGCCCCCATGTCTCAAGGACGTCTCTCAGGAGCCAAGAGTTGCTTTCAAGGGACCCTGAAAGCTAGGCTTGGGATCCAGAATTAGTCTCATGAACCGCAGTGTTGGTTTTGGGGGGCCGAGAGGTAATCTTGGGAGTGCAATTTTGTGCCCCCAATTTTGATCTAATGGGCCCCCGAGAGTCAGTCCCAGTGAGTAGCCAAAAGTTAGTCTCAGGGGACCCCCGGGAGTCAGTCTCGGGCATCCGAGAGCTAAGCCTGTGGATCGGAGCAATCCCCAGAGGTGCTCCCTAATTTCGGTCTAAGTGTCTCGAGAGTCCGTCTCAAGGGGTCCCGAGTTAGCTTTAGGCCCCTGAGGGCTAATCTGGCCCTTCGAGAGTTAGTCTCAGGAGCACCAAAGACTCGGTATCAGCAGTGCCCCCTCCGAATATTAGTCTCAGGGGGTGCCCAAGGATTAGTCTCGGAGGGCTGTCGGGAGTCATTCCCATCCCCACTCTCCGAGAGTCAGCCTCAGGAGATCCCGAGCTAATCTGGATGCCCCTGACAGTAAGTATCAGCCCCCTCGCCCCACTCGGAGCAAATCTGGGGTCGCGATAGTTGATCCCAGAGGTGCTGCCGAGAACTTCTCTCAGGAGCCCCGAGATATTATCAGGGGTCCCCTCAGTTTTCTTCTAAGAGGCCCCTGGGAATCAGTCTCAGGGGTTCCCTGAGAGCTAATCGGTGGAACGGCTGAAATGAGCCTTATTGAGTGCCACGAAGTGTTGGTCTCTGGGAGCCCCAGAGCCAGTCTCAGGGATCCCCTAAGAGCTCAACGGGGGAGGGGCCGAAAATTAGCTTTAGGAGTGCCCCATGGTCCAAAAATAACGGTCCGCCGATGGACCTTTCATTTCGGGGGAGTGGGGTCACTATGAGTTTAGACACCCGGTTGTGACAAGCATTCAATGGGGGCTACCCCATGGTTCCACCTCGCACATAGGCGCGATAACTTTCCCAAGTTGGTAGAAAAAGGTAGTCATGTAACGAAAAAGGTCCGGAAATGGTCCTTGGGCCCCTGAGACCGACTCTCGGGAGCCCCCTGAACTGACTTTCGGGGAGCCCTGACACCGTCTCTCGCGGGCTTTAAGACCAACTCTCGGGGAGTCCCTGAGACTAGCCTTCGGGGGGGGGTGGGGGCTGAGAACAACTCTTGAGGCCCCCCCTGGGATAAACTCTCTTGGAAGGGAGCCCTGAGGCCGATTCGGGGCCCCTGAGAATGCATCCCGGAGGCCTCTAGAGTCTGACTCTGAGGCCCCCTGATCGGCCCAACGGTGTCCGCAGACCCCTAGGACCCACCTCCTCGGTTACGCCACTGATTTCAACATAACCTCCCCGCACGCCTCATTAGAACTAATGCATTCGGAAGTGATGCGCCCTGTACGTCGTTTCGCGCATGCGCAGTACGGAGTGATCGGCGCTGTCGGTCAGAGGCGGCGAGTCTCCGATCCATCCGGTGCAGCTCCGGGACGGCGGGGCCGTGGCGGCCTTGGCCCGCAACTACCTGAGACACCGAGAGCCTCTCGGCTACGGCCGGCCGTAGGCCGGCCCAAAGGACTACAACAACAACAACAACAGTCTCCGATCCAGGTGTCTCTTATTCATGGTCGCACCCTGCGCACCCTGTACCCTGCGGGTCGTAGGGAACGTGCACTGCTGAGCGCCCCTCCCACCCCCTGTGATTGTATTGTTGTAGGGGCTGGCTGTTTCCGCGTGCGTTGCAGCAGCACTGTGACCGTGCCGTCGTGCATTCCGCTGTGACGTTAAAGGGAGATACGCGAAAAAATTTTATTGACTATATCAAAAGGTTACAAAAAGTTGTTTCAGAAGTCCTATTCTCATTTTTGCGAATTCGGCCTGCAAATGCCTTAAAATTGCTCTCAAAGTCAACATTTCTAGACGACTTTACCGGTACACCTCATATCGATGTATATGACGTACACACGGCTAAGGCTATCAGTTTCTCTAAGAATTAGGTCATTTCTATCCTAAACAGTGATGTAGAACTTTGGACTACTACAAAAAAAATAATTTAAAAAAAACAACATTCCAAAACTATTTTGAAACAGAAATATAGGGCTTAAAAGAAACCACAATTAACCAATCAGAAGCCTAGGAATTCTCAAACCGGGGTCACGTGACCTATCTGACGCAAAAGTTTTGTCATCCTGGGGTAGAAGCAGAAAATGGCTCAAGACCCGAGGTACGAAACCGCTGAAGACTTGAGTAATTATGTTTTTTCCGTTTCTAGGGCAAACTAATTCATTTTGTAGTTTTCAAAAGCTTTTTGAAATTAATTCAAATACAAATACAGGAGGAAAAACATTTGTATTATAAAAACATTACTTTTAAACTTTAAATAGTTTTCGAAAAGTAAGTGATGGGTATGGGCATGGGTAAGTGATGGGCATTTTATTGAAACTGTTAATCGATTTCGATAATAAGTGAGTGGCCTCCCAAAATTTTGCCAAAGATACAAAAATAATTGACATTTTTGTTATCAGGATTTTTCAAATAGCAAGAAACCACAATAATAATTTTTCGCGTATCTCCCTTTAAAGTGAATGTAACACTTTTATACCGTAATTTTAACTGAGATAGCCAAGCGGTCAAGCATGCCGAAACACCCGGCATTGAAGATATCATTTGTCATGTTCCAAGAGAGGCTCAGTGCCATTGTCATATTGCTTTAGATTTCAAAATTGGCTTGTGTTGAAATTTCAATGGCAACTGATAGACGATAATTATGTCTTAGTTTTGTCCTCCCAGAGAGCATACATGCTTCTCAATGTGGCTTCCCTGCATAGGGGCAGGGACCGGGGGAAGGGGGCGGCTGCCCCTAACCTTTGGACTGAGGGCAGTGACCCCCATCTTTAAAGTGAGTCCGCACGTTTTCCGTTAACCCTTGCCCCGGTGGCGGGTAGGAGCCACCTTGGCCCTGGTGGGGGCTAAAAAAGACCCCCCAATTCTCAAAAACTAAGAGAGCTAGAAAAAAGCAAAAAACGGCAATCGAAAGCTCGTAAAAATGATATCGAACATGCTTCAGTTATTCTTTCACGTCAGGTCAATATCAAGGTCACCAGAGGTCAAAATAGCTCAAAATCGCTAATATGAGGTGTACTAAGACAATCTCATATATCTCAGAAACTATGATAGCTAGAAACATTTTTTAACACCATTCGAAAACTGTTGAGTTTTTCTTTCATTTCAGTAGCATTCAGCATTTTGCGTGTCAGGTCAAAACCTAGGGAGCTACAGGTCACTGAATATTGGGGAGGTTCTTGGGAATGTCCATAGCCACCCATGCATAAGGGTGTTTCCTTTTTGGATAATAAATTCCAAACCAAGCAAGATACAGCCATAGTTGATGCACCACTGCAATCTTCTGGTCAATGCACATCGAATGATGTACAATATGGCTATGCCAGGTCAAATTTGAAAATTTGACCTGATCCAGGTCAACGGTCTGACCCAACGTGACCTGGTATAGTCATGATGTATATCATTTGACTCGCAGTGGCTATAATAACACTTTGGTGATAAAATAAAAGTTCTATCTTTGTTTATTCAAAATCTATAGATTAAAATACCAAAAATGTTTATTTGACCTAAGGTGACCTTTCAAAGATCACAAACCAAATTGTTGGGCATCTACTTGAGCAATAAGGTAAGAACAAACCGTAACCAATGTGTGAAGTTGATTCCATCCATACTTATTGAGAGAAGCTCATTTCGTTATTTTCCCCATCTATTTACAATGGGGAGGTCATGCTCTGCACATGACCTTAGGTCACTAATATAAAAAACCCGGAACATATGTTGTAGCTCCTGGTAGGGCCAATGTGTGGTATGAGTTTCAACTTGATCAATTAACCTGCCTTTTAGTTATGCAGTCCTAAACATTTTTTTATGTGAGGTCACTTCACCTGGCCTGGTGACCTGAACTTATATGACCTCGAGCCAAAATTTTCAGAAAAGATGTAAAAATGATGAAAGAACAGCAAGATCAAGTTTGGCGGCGCTGCGCGCCGCCGTTTTTGGTCACTTTAGAAGAACCCGATGGTGGGGAGTCTAAAAAGACCCCCACCCGGGCGAAGGTTAACAAATCAAGTAATAAGCCGAATCATATCTAAGTCTACCAGCGGTGACAACTTTGCTCCCCCCATCCTGGAAAAACTTCCTGCGCCTATGCTTACCGGACCGAAGGGGCATCTCTAACTGACGACATCCATTCTTCATCGGAGCTTTGTCTGGATGCTGGGAGCTTTACTGGGAGCTTTGTCTTGATGCTCTCACATTGGTTCTGAATGGACTGCTTCAATGTATCTCGCCTCTGAGCTATTGTGTTTTGTCTTTGTACCACCACTCTTTGTCAGGGGACTATTTCCTCATGTTTGGGATATTCATAGCGGACTACTTGACTGCCACCCTGATATGTAGCGGTTGGCTGTTCCTGGCTTCAGCTGTAAAGGGAAGGTGACACCTTTATAACGTGATTTAAATTTAGATAGCCAAGTTGTAAAGCATGCCGGAAAACCCGGTACTCAATATATCATTTGTCTTGAAACTCAAAATTTCCGTGGAGAACAGCTAAAGGCTTTCCTGAAATGTACCCCAAATCTACGCCAGCCAAGCGGCCACAGTTGTCAGCTGTTGGTGTGACGACAGCGCTGACGTCACAGTAAGTAAACAGCCAATTGAATATGGTAGCAGTTGCCAGATCATGACGTCATCCACAGGCATATGTTCATTTTTCACCCTAGAGGAGCATTTTAAAAATCAAATATTGAGCTCACTGTACATTTTCAGTGAAATCATGGACGTTTACATGATTTTGGGATAAAAATACCCTTAATTACACTAAATTCCTGGATTCGAGCGATTCCCTGAAGCGGAATGTGGCACCTTGGTCGATTCCCAGAATTTTACGTTTTACATGATTACACTAAATTCCTGGATTCGAGCAATTCCCTTTAAAGGGAATCTGGCACCTTCACAACGTGATTTTAACTGAGAGCCAAGTTGTAAAGCAAGTCGGAAAACCCGGTACTTCATATGTCATTTGTATTGGAACTCGATATTTCCGTAGAAAAAACTAAAACCTACCTGACACCAACCCACTTCTCAGCCCGTCGCCGGGTGGCCATTGTTGTGAGCTGCTGGTGTGACGACATATTCTGACGTCACGATGAGCATCAGCCAATCGAAACCCTTGAAGCGTTTCAAGTATGGTAGTGGTTGCCAGATCGTGACATCATCCACCGGCTCATATTTATTTCTTTTTCTAGAGGAGTATTTAAAAATGAAAATATTGAGATTATTGTACATTTTTCAGAGAAATCATGAGTGGTTGCATTATTTTCGGCTAAAAGTACGCCTAATTGCACTAAATTCCAGGATTCGACCAAGGTGCCACATTCCCTTTAAGGGGAATGTGGCACCTTGGTCAATTCTCGGAACTTAGTGTAATGAGGGTTTTTTTGCTGAAAATCATGAAAATGTTCACACTTTTCCTAAAAATGTACAGTAATTTCAATAATTTTAATCTTAAAATGTTCCTCTAGGCCAAGACATAAACCTCTGCCTGTGCATGACGTCATGATCTGGCAACTACTACCATATTCAAACGGCTGCAATAGGCTGACTTCTCCCCGTGACGTCAGCATGTCATCACACCAACAGCTGACTACTGTGGCCACCTGGCTGGGATACATGTGGGGTACATTTCAGGTAGGTTTTTAGCTTTTCTCCACGGAAATTTCGAGTTTCAAGACAAATGATATATTGAGTGCCGAGTTTTCCGGCATGCTTTACAACTTGGCTATCTCAGTTAAGCTCACGTTATAAAGGTGCCACATTCCCTCTAATGGGTCGAATGGACCAGTATTCTGGTGGGGGAGGTATGGGGTGAGAATGTGAGTGGTGAAGAGCAGGACACGACTCGCCAGGGTCGAATGCAGCGTTGGCGGTGAGGGAGGGCTGTTGGCAGTGTTGCCCGTGAGGGAGGGATGTTGGCAGCGTTGGCGGTGAGGGAGGGCTGTTGGCAGTTTTGGCGGTGAAGGAGGGCTGTTGGCAGTGTTTGCCGTGAGGGAGGGCTTTGGCAGTGTTGGCGGTGAGGCACGACTGTTGGCGGTGGTGGCGGCAGGGAGGGCTGAAAGCCCCCCTCCCTATTGGCAATCCTAGATCCGCCTATGTCGCGAGTAGGGGACGCGCCCCCAGCCCACCCTGCTTTGGATGCCCATGCAGAAGAGGCATGCGCCCCTACCGGTGATGGCCAGTGAAAGTGGTGTTGGGCCGCCGCGCCGGAGCCTGTGGCAGCAATAACGGCACCGCGACAGCACAGCTGGCGCGGACATGCTCAGCGATGGTGGTATAATGGTCAGCATAGCTGCCTTCCAAGCAGTTGACCCGGGTTCGATTCCCGGCCATCGCATTTTCTTTCTTTAACACGCGCATTGACGGGAGGGGGTGGGTACCCGCCCCCCTCGGGTTTTTCGGAGAGCGCAAAAAACAGCGGGGCGTAGCGTCGCCATACTTGGCATCCCTTTTTCCTCATCATTTTTATAACTTTTGTGAACATTTTAGGGTTAGGTCATCTCAGGTCAGTTCACCAGTACAGGTCAAGTGACCTGACCTAAAAAAGTTTAAGACAGCATAAGTCGGAGCAGGGTGAACTTATCCGATTGAAACTCATATCGCATAATGGGCCCACCGCGTTCTCTAACATATGTTAAGGTATTTTTGATATGGATGACCTAAGGTCAGGTACGAGGCATGACCTCTCCATTGGAAATACATGGGAAAATGGTTTTTACTGAATAACTCGGTAACTAATGATGATAGAGCGTTTATTTTAGCTGCATTAGACCCGCCTTGGCTTTGCAATTCTAATTATATGCATTTTACACAATTTGACCCTGACCTGACCTCAGGTTTTTTTAGGTCAAACCCTTGATTTGTCGTAGCGAGGTCAAATTAGATACCATTCGATTCGGCTTGCTGCGACGGTTCATATCGTTTAAGTTGTTTTGCTCTATCTTTACTTGTTCAGATGTAATGGCCGAAAAACTTAATTTACATGTTATCCCTACGGCAGCATGTTTTATGCTCTCATGACCTTAAATGTGACCTGACGAAAAAAATGGCTCAAATATTTTCGATGGAAAAGTGGATGAGCTACCCAACGCCGTTTACTGTTTTTCGCTACCTACCGTGGTTCTCGAGATCTTAGGGGGGTGGGCGGGTACCCCAGATCATCGATCAATAAAAACATCACATCATTAGAGGTAAAGATAGGTCAAATTACTTAAATGAATCCTAATTAGAAAACCTCGTTGATATCGGCAACTGAAAGTTGTTTCAGAAGTCATATTCTCATTCTTGCTAATTCGGCCTGCAAATGCCTTAAAATTGATCTCAAAGTCAACATTTCTAGACGACTTTACCGGTGCACCTCATATCAATCTATATGACGTACATAGGTGGATCCAGGGGAGGGGGCAAGGGGGCACGTGCCCTCTCCCCGATCGACCCTCGGCGCCCCCTGAAAGGTCGATGGCGCCCCCTTGAAATGTCACTTCCCACCCTCCCCCAGGATGCGAAAGTCGGCGCCCACCGATAGGATTTGGCGCCCACCTGATAGCTTTTGCCGGTCATAAGTGGCGCCCCCCTGGTCCGGATGGCGTCCCACGGCCCGGATGACGCCCCCGGTCCGGATAGCGCCCCCCGGGAAGGTGCCCCCCCGATCGGCAATCCTGGATCCGCCTATGATGACGTACACACGGCTATAGCTATCGATTTCTCTAAAAAAAATGGTCGTATTTTTCCTAAGCAGTGACTTGAAGGTTTTGAACTGTTAAAGGAAAAAAATATTTTAAAAAATCTAGAGCATAAAATAATATTATAACAGAAATATAGGATTTTTAAGAAATTACAATTGACCAATCAGAAGGTATAACCACCTCAAAGGGGGGTCACGTGACCTTTCTGACGCAAAAGTTTTGTCATCCTGGGGATTTTGCAGAAAACGATTGAAGACCCGAGGATCCAGTGAGACAATAGCCCTGTTCCACCTGTCAGCACAGTTTTGTCAGCACCAATCAGCGAGCCGCGTTGCGCCTACGTCACAGGACTGTAGCCTCTCCCCGGGAACTAGTTCTAGAGGTTTTACGGGCTGACGGCCTGCTGTTTGTGTTGGTGAAAAACCGTAAGTGCACGAAGTGCAGCCTAATATTTTTTAATGGTATAAAGGTTTAAGTTCCCTTTGCTTAGCACAAACAAGAGGCGATTATGGCGCTGATGTTACTTTTCTGGAGGAGAGGTTAGAGGTCCTGCTGACAAAACTGTGCTGACAGCTGGAACAGGGCTACGGTTCGGACATGACAGCCAGCTGACTGCCTGATTTGGCAGCATATTGAGGATATAGTAGTATTTTGGAGGGTTCTGTTCAAGAGGCCTTTGATTCTGGTAGCAAAAGGTAGAATACTGTATTTTGATTGGTTCAGCGAAACGTTCGAAACAGAATTCTGAAGGAATTAGCATGAAATTCATTGAGGCTTTTCCTTATTATAAAAGCATGTCAGTTACTAAAAACTGCACCCAGAAGATAGCCTGACCAATTTTACATACCAAAAATAAAAATATACCCTTAAGCACCACTTGAATTTTCCCACTGGCCCGTGCCCCAAACCCCTGCAAAAAGTCCCATTGGAATTACATGTTAAATTTTGCTGCCAAAAAACTATCAGACCCAGAAATGGAACCTTCAAAACCCCCAGAATTCTACAGAAGTATCTCATGTCCACCCCCTGCTTTATACCATTAAAAAATATTAGGCTGCCACTTCGTGCACTTACGGTTTTTCATCAGCACAAACAGCAGGCCGTCAGCCCGTAAAACCTCTAGAACTAGTTCCCGGGGAGAGGCTACAGTCCTGTGACGTAGGCGCAACGCGGCCCGCTGATTGGTGCAGACAAAACTGTGCTGATAGGTGGAACAGGGCTTTAATTATATAGGGGATTTCGAAGATTTTAGTGAGAGTTGTCGTTCTTGTAGTCATGTTATCTTCCACAGGTAATAGAGGTATCTATGATTTATCATGATTTCTTCCACAGGTAGGGGGAGTGGGGTAAGATGCCCAGGGTTTAGGGAAATCCGGATTATGAAATAACCGTGATACCAACAGCGCTGCTTTAGATGCCAAGTCGTAGCATGATCATTTATCTTCCTTATAGAAGCGATGAAATTGCTGATAATTATCACATTTTCTAACTATTATAATTTTACTAGAGGCTTGCAAAGGGGCGTCTTAGCCCATCGGGTGGGTAAGACGCCCCCGGGGCTTGGTAAGATGCCCCACCGCTGGGCATCTTACCCCATTTTGGTCTATCGTTGATGAAGTAGCTTGTTCGTAGTTCATAGCTTCATTAGTAATTATTCATCAAGTGTTATTCAGAAGTCAGAATGTATTTAGAAGCGTCCACACATTGATAAAACATGTAGGTGGTTTTTCACGTTTCCACGTCAAATGTTAAAACAAAGTTACGTAAAGCTAGCGATAAAAACCAAGGATAAAAACATGCCATAAAAGTATATAAAATCACAGACACAAGCAACGAAGTACGAGGCGAAGTAAACTCGCACGAGGTTTCTGAGAACATCCCCTAATTCCCCTACCTTGTCTATTTTGCGTTCCCTTTTTTAATTCCCCATTTTAAAAGAAATATGGGCCAGAAGCTGTTAAGTGCAAACGTATTCACTTCAGACAGGAAAAATGGCTTGTGGCGACTCGAAACTTCCTCCCACTAACTGTCACAGGCTCCCAGTCTATCATTTATGGCGCACAGCCACCTTAGCCTTCTCGTCAAGGCACACAGGCCCAGCCTTCGCAGGCAGTGCACGCGATCCATTCTTTGCACGAGAGAGCAAAGCGCACTTCGCAGATGAGATATCTCGTATTGTCATGCTTCATATATATCTGGTATCTGGTATCGTCTTTATTCCCTTATACAGCTTTTGCCTGCCTCGTCCACGTCTTTTTAGATACCTCTGCTTTGGATCCCCTTTAACTATTCTGTCTTCCAGAGCCTTTTTAGATGAATGTTGTTGCAAGTTCGGCTTTTGGAGTCGGAGTCTCACTAAGGTCATCAATGGACTTGTCGCGGAGACCCCAGCCCCACCATCGGAGTGAGCAACTCCTACAATGAAGAGTTAATTTAAAAGTCAAAATGACACGTCCCACAAATCACAGGGGCGGCCGCCCCGCTCAGGTCACCCTCTCACCAGTCAGTTGCCAGCCGACCTACGTCGGGTAAACTATTGAGCGCCGGAGCGTCTCAGGAGAACCGATCCCAAGCCTGGACATGCAATGTCACTGCATGCTCCTGAGCAGCTGGCCGGAGCCCAACGCTCTACCAACTGGGCTACCTGGATGGCAAATGTAGGTACGACGTAAGAGATCAGGTATGGAGCTTTGCAGGATTAACCATGTGGAATATTTCAGGTCTAGCTCATTCATAGGTGAATCCAGGGTAAACAGTCCAGCCATAGTCCCTTCCTAATCGGCCAAAATTTTCCGATTTTGGCCAATTTTGTTTTCAAATATGTTTTACGGTTTTGTCCATTTTAATTTAATTGCTTTGCGCCTCCACCGCATCAGTTCGATCTGAACCCGCCTTGAGATCATCTCCGGTTGGAGCATCAGGCCAGGTCCGGTGAACTCCCAAATAATTGTCTCAAGGTTTTAATGATTGAGCTGGGATTCGCCTTATCGAATAAAACCACCAGCCCGAAAATTTTGCTGTTATGGGATTTCTTGCGTTAGTGGCCTGGGTTCAGGTACGAGGCCTTCGATTGGAAAGGTTAGAATCAAAGCGACAGATTGAAGTGTGCTCTTATTTAACACGTACGGTCATGCGCGTCGAAAGCGAGGACAGGAACGGAAGGACGGATCCCCTAACTTGCCAATCTGTGGGGATGTCTCCCAACAAGTTTTGGGAATCGACCTAGGTTTTAATTGTCTTCCTATTACCTACCTACGTTGACCTGCGTAAATTTGTTCATGAGCTTCATGGTCATTGGCTTTTTCAAAGAGAGCCAATTTAAAGTTCAGGTCCCCCCCGCCATCACCAGTCCAGGGTCCGTAACCCCCAGTAACAATTCCGTGGCGCTGCCCGTGGGTGAGGTTTGGACTAACCCCAAGTTTAACACATAGTTGCTTACTCTAACAAATGGTGTTATATTGCTCTGGGGAAAGTCGCCCATGGGGCATCTTTCCCCATTCATTGAGGGGGCATCTTTCCCATCAGTACCCAAACTAGATAAAACCTGAAGTGCAAAAATCATACAATTAATACACTCAAGCGAAATGCTCAGTTAATGAGTTCAATATGCCATCATTCGTAATGGGAAGTCAAACAAAGCACGCATCCAATATTCTTCGAGATATCTGCAACCTATGTGGGCAATTTTTCTAAGAAAAGCATCGAAAGAAAGACTTACCCATCAGCTTCACGCAACTCACAGGAGGGAACTGGATGTTTGCGCAAGAAACAATCAAAGCCTCTGCTTTCGACCAAGAACAATATTATTTACCAATGGTTGCCCGGATTGCCGGAAGAGGGGATGGTGCGTCTTACCCGATGGGGCATCTTACCCCACTCTCCCCTATCTATAGGAAACGTGGGTAATAGCATGATCAAACGACTGGATTGGAAACTCACCTTTTGCGGCGTACCCGACGCACAAAGGTGCGCCACAACGCTCGTTCGGGTCCCGATAAGGACGGCGGCGGCGGCCCTCCTCCCCCCTTCTCATCTCACTTCATTTTCAGGACCAACATGGAGCTCGCCTCGCTCCCGGGCTGCGTGTGCCTGGCGCGGATGGCCGGGGCTGGTGTCGCCGCGGTTCGCCGGCGGCTGGCCGTCCGGCTGTGGGCGAGTGACGTCCGCTCTGCGGCCGCGTTTCGCCGGTCGCCGTACCTGGGGCGGCCGCCTGCCGGCCGCTGTGCGGCTGCGCCCCGGCGATCGCTGCGCCCGGGCGGCCCCTCGCCGTCCGGCGCGATGTCGTCTCTACGACTGGGTGTCTTCGGTCGCCGTGGTGGGGTGGTCTCCCGCCGTCCGCCGCGGCGGCCACTCGACGGCTGCGCCCCGACGATCGCTGCGCCCGGGCGGCCTCTCGCCGTCCGGCGTGGCGTCCGCCTGCAGCTTCATGTCTACGGTCGCCGCGCCCGGGCGGCCTCTCGCAGCTCGCCGCGGCGGCCACTCAACGGACTCATCCCGGCGTTCGCCTCGTCCGGGCGGCCTCTCGCCGTCCGGCGCGGCGCCCGCCTACAGCTTCATGTCTTCGGTCGCCGTGGTGGGGTGGCCTCCCGCCGCCCGCCGCGGCGGCTGCGCCCCGACGATCGCTGCGCCCGGGCGGCCTCTCGCCGTCCGGCGCGGTGTCGTCTTTGCGGCTGCGAGTCTTCGGTCGCCGCGGTGGGATGGCCTCCCGCCGCTCGCCGCGGCGGCCACTCATCGGACTCATCCCGGCGTTCGCCGCGTCCGGGCGGCCTCTCGCCGTCCGGCGCGGCATGCGGCTTCATGTCTTCGGTCGCCGTGGTGGGGTGGCCTCCCGCCGCCCGCCGCGGCGGCTGCCCCCGACGATCGCTGCGCACGGGCGGCCTCTCGCCGTCCGGCGCGGTGTCATCTCTGCGGCTGCGTGTCTTCGGTTGCCGTGGTGGGGTGGCCTCCCGCCGCCCACCGCGGCGGCCACTCGACGGCTGCGCCCCGACGATTGCTGCGCCCGGGCGGCCTCTCGCCGTCCCGCGCGGCGTCCGCCTGCGGCTTCCTGTCTTCGGTCGCCGCGCCCTGGCGGCGTCCCGCCGTCCGGCGTGGTGTCATCCCTGCGGCCGCTCTGCGGACTCCTCGCGGCGCTCGCGGCGTCCGGGCGGCCTCCTGCCGCCCGCCGTGGCGGCCGCTCTGCGGACTCATCCCGGCGTCCGGGCGGCCGCCCGCCGCGGTGACCGCTCTGCGGCTGCGGGTCTTCGGTCGCCGTGGTGGGGTGGCCTCCCGCCGCTCCCTCGGCTGGGCGCCTCCCGCCGCCCGCGGCGGCTGCCGCTGCGCGGGGTATCGTCGCCTGTTGTGGCGGCGCGGCGTACTTCTCTGCGGTCGGGCTCCGGCCCGGCGGTTATGTTGCGCTGTATTTTTCGCTGTCTTATACTGTTACTTATGCGTTTTATAATATTGCCCAGCGTAATCATGCCGGCCGGCCTTAGGACTTTAGGGTGCGCACCCATTGTACTATTCGTTTTTTACCGTTGTAGTGTTTTTTTTCGTGTGTGCTGTCGCAATACATGTATGGTTACATTTCGAAAAGTAGTCAGAAGCCCAATCTTTTGAACGAGCTGCTAAAGTATGTAAGGATATTAGACAAGTAGGTGTCTACTTACCGTCTTCGTCGTCCACGCGGATGCTCTCCTCCGGATGTACAACGGGATCAGCCCCGCACGACGCAGGAGGGATGGATGCTGGAGGGTCTTTTATAACAAACGGGATCCGGCTGGTGGCCTGGCCGAGGAAGGCAATGATCAGGAAAAGAAGGATTGGAATTACAACCTTACTTTACCGTTTTGCTGGAAACTAAATACATTGCACTTTTCGAGTTAGTTTTAAATTGGGGTTTTAATTTTTTGCGGTCGATAGATGAAGGTAGCTTGTATAGTACCAAAAATAGTAGTGATATGAACTACTTTAAGTGGACGCGTACGTTGCTAGAGATTAAATGCAATTATGATCGGGATCATTTTATAACAGTTTGCAAAATTAGCAAGACGATTCTAGATTCGTAGGTTACCTGAAAAATGAAGAAAGTTTGGGTAGTTTTGCCAGAGCAGCCTCTCGGTCTTGAATGTTCTTTGTTTTACGCTTTTGTGCACCCGACTTATGTTTATACTGTCCAACCATTTTAACATTCACACCTGGAACGAAATCGCATTAGGTATAACGAATAGTTTGATACAAATGGAAGGTAGGGATCGAAATGCGAAATTCCTTTAGCAGCAGGGAAATCGAACCTACTGATATTTATGTTACATGATCAAGACATTTTACAACACTGGGTACCGGTCAAGGGCTACTATGAATAGGTGGTACTGCCTATTTCCCTTTACAACCCTCATTAGGATCAGTACAAAAGGAATGGGAGGCCTAATATTTCTCACGCCCCATCCATCTCTCCCCGAATGTTCAAGGAGGCATGGGACCGGCCGCACGTTGCCCGGGAAAACCACAGGGGCCCGCAAAGCATGGCAGGGGGCCGGTCTCGGCAACAGGGAGCACGGATACACCACCTGGGGCACGAAACTGCTAAAAATAAGGAGCTCCTGCAAATACGTGACTAACACAACAGCTTCAGTTTCTGCACGATATTCTTAGACCACAAGGGGCCACCACAGAGTGCCTGAGCACACCAAAGGGGCCGGGCAGCCCACAGGAACCCAGAAAACCATAGGAGCCCGGTAAGCCCACAAGGGGCCCGAGCAGACCACACACAGCCAGTGGCGGATCTAGCCGGCTGGTTTGGGAGGGGCAAACCAAAGAAGAAAAGCAAAAAAAACGTTACGCAGAAAAGTTGCGCTCCAATATGCCTTTTCAGTAGGATTTTAGGAACTGGAGACGAAAAAACGCCACGGGGTGAAAAAATATGGGCTCAAGATACTTTTTTCCTATCCAAGCCCCAATATTTGCACCGAAGTTCACTAATTCTGTTTGAAGTTGAGAGTTGAAGCACCAAAATCTTGCTTACAAGCTAAAAAGAAGTCAGGGAAAAAGGAGGTCGATCGCTTTGGGGGAGGGGGGCAAAAACATAGTTTTGCCCCGAGATTTTTCCGTTTGGGGGCAACTGCCTTTTTTGCCCCCCCTGGATCCGCCACTGCACACAGCCAGTAATTTGGCTGGGCTCTGCCTGATATATGCTGGGCTTTGACTGGGCCGAGCCCATGGTCAAGCAAGACCGGGCTCTACCGCTCGGGCAAGTTGTCGCCCCCGAACTAATGTCGGGCTCAGCCCGAGTCTATGTGGCTCAGCTATTAGTCTTAGGGCTCGGGCAGAGCCCGACCCAACCCGCTCTGGGTTGGGTATGGCAGCAAACCTGACGAGTCCGCGCCAGCCTTGTAGATTTCTCGCACCACCAGCAGCCTAAAATTCATACCAAGCACTGGTGAGAAATTTCACTGACCCGAAAATTTCGATGTTTTTACCAGTTTCTCCCTTCTCAGAACTCTGTGGGTGTTTGATTTGAGCTCCCTCGCACCAGACGGCAAAAGTGGGCATTTGTTTGCTCCAAAGTTCGCACCACCTGAAGGGTGTCCGCACCACGAGATCTGGTCGAAAGTGTCATACTTTGCAGAGTGGGAGGGGCCCAGGAAAACCACAGAGGGCCCGCGCAGACAAAAGAGGCCCCGAACGGACAAAAGGGGTCCGCAGAGGCCACACGGAGGCCCGGACAGACAAAAAGGGTTCCGGGAAAACCACAGGAGGCCCGGGCAGACCACAGGGGCCCGGGTAGACCATAGGGGCCCGGGGAGACCACAAGGACCCCGGGCAGACCACACGGGGACCGAGCGGAGCACAAGGAGCCCAGGCCGCAGGGGCCTGGACAGACCACAGGGGCCCGGACAGGCCACAGGGGGCCCGGTCAGACCAATAGTGACCCCAGAGGAATTTTACTTTAAAATAGGTCTATTTACAATACATTAATAACCATATTTTAAATAAATAATTAATATTTAACTTACATTTTTTATTACATACATTATAATACAATTTTATTATTTACTAAAACACTCAAAAACTTATTCATTTAAATAATTTTTTATTCAAAATTTTAAAATGTACATCAATTTTAAAATACATTATATTAAACATTAACTAAATTTCTTTTTCATTTTTTTAAATATATTTATTTATTTTATTTTTTTTTCATTTATATTAATACTAATAAAATATATTAATAAAATAATTCAAAAACAATTAAATTTTTTACAAATATAAAAACACTTTTTAGGTATTTATTATATTTAAATTATAAAATAAATAATTTCATCTTTAAATATAATACTATTCTTTTTTATTTATTTTTTTTTTATTTAATTTTTTTTTAACAACTTTAGATTTATATAAATTATATATAATATTAAATAATTTTATATTAAATTAAACACACATATATATTTTTAAAATAAAATTAAAATAATAACCTTTTTTAAAAATCATTTAATATTTACTATATTTTTTATTATTAATACTCTACAATATACATAATTTTACATTACTATTCTAATTTTTATAAAAACAGTTTTATATCAATTTAACTTATTTTTATAAAATCATAAGTACTTACAACACTTTATATTAATAATCATACTTTTTTTTTTTTTATAATTAGTACTTTTATTATTTTTACATTACTTTAATATTTTAATTCTTTTTTTTTATTATTTAATAATAATTCACTTTAAAATAACTTTAAAATTTTATTAATATTTAAAATAATATTATTTTTTAAAACTTTTATATAAACTATTTACTATTTCTTAATTTTATTTTTAAAAAACTAATTAATTAATTATTAATTAATTTTTTATTTATTTTTGTGACCGGGATATCACAAGGGGCCCGCATGGCAAGCATGGTTGCAGTTACACGAACCGCTTCCACGGCAGGCCCGTCTGCATCCACAGGATATTAAGTACTGGGAGTAGGAACCCGGCTGCGGCCACCAGGGGGGGCGAATGAGGTGGCCACCAGGGGGAGGGGCGAATGGGGTGGCCACCAAGGGGGGGCGAATGAGACAGTCACCCCTTAAGCCCAAGAGCCTCTGAGGATGAAATGCCGCCCCAAACCCTCCCCTCCCCCAGGATGCGACGATTGGTCGCCCTTTGAGTGAAAAGTGCGCCATTCGGGTGGCTAAGTGCCACCCTGCCCCTGAGGCTTTGTCCCTCCCCTCCCCTTACCCAAATTCTAGATACGTCACTGGCAGCCACAGGGGGCACAAGATTCTCCAAGTCTTGGTATTTAGCCATCAGGGAGCCGGACAGGGGATCATCACTCATTAGGGATTTAGCCCGACAGCAGCTAATAGCAAACAATCACTTGACTTGCCATTCAACACCACGCATCGGAGCACAATTTGGATTGACACGAAAAGCCCAAACGTAAAATCCAAATCAGAGCCTAACGAAACTTTTCCAGAGTAGACACAAGCCGATTGAATCATAAGCATGCCAATTTTACTGTTAAAAGCAAACTTTGTGCATATCATTCGCCTCGGCGAATACGACAAGAGAGCCAGGAGCATGCCTTAGCTTCCTTCGCGCTGCGCTGACAAGCCCGGGAAATTAAGAGGCTACCATTCGCCGGCGGACGCACATTATTTGACCCAGATTTGACGACAAGATATGATACACTTTTTGACAGACACATTTAAGAGTCTTAAGTTTGTATTTATTTCAAATTCCACTAGAACTAACAAAAATGGAAAACTTCATGCACATTTCTGACAAAAAATGCCTAGAAACATAACAATGAAGAAAAGTAGTGCCCACGGAGAGATGCCAAAATAAGAAAGCAAGCCAATTTATTAAACCAGTACTTATCGGAAGGGGCCCGGCTGCGCACGGTGTGGGGAGGTGAACTACGGGGTTCGTAAGCAAGGCAAGGAGCCCGGCTAGAGCCAGAGGAGGCCTGGGTAGCCCAGAGGGAGCCTGAAATTATAGCACGGGTTTCCGGATACAGCGAAGTGGGACTGGCGGATTCAGGCCGATGGTGGGGTGAGGGTGGCAACGGGGCCCCAAATCGTGAAAAACAGGGTTTTTGTTTCAAGAAAATCCTTAAAAATCGACAAAATCGGGGACCAGGCAGACCGCACGGGGCCGGGTAGACCACAGGGGGCCTGAGCATACCACAGGGGGCCCGGGCAGACCACAGAGGACCCGGGCAGACTAAAAGGAGCCGAAACCGCCCACAAGGGGCCCGGGCAGACCACAGAGGCCCGGGCGGACCACACAGGACCCAGGCACACTACAAAAAGCCCATACCACCTACAAAGGCCCCGGGCAGACTAAAGGGGGCCAAGGCAGAATACAAGTAGCCCTGTTGCAGTCACAGGGGGCCCGGCTGAACCAAAAAGGTCCCGAGACTGCCAGAAATAGGGGCCCGGGTGCAGTCAAAATGGGCCTGAGAATATCGTTAGGTGCCCGTTTGCGGACACAGCGATTATGGGTGGCCCTAAAGGGGATCGCACCCAAGCAAGCATGCCAGGCAAGCATGCCAGGGAGCCCGGCCGCAGCCACAGCAAGCCCAGATAGACCACGGGGCCCCGCACTCATGGCAAGGGCCCGTCCGTGACATTAGAGGACCCGCGCCTCCTGGCCCACAGGGAGCCCAGTTACAGTCACAGGTCCCGGTTGTAATTACAGGGGGCCCGGGTGGATCACATGGGGCCCGGTTGCAGGCACAGGGGGCCCGGTTGTATCAAAGCGGGCCCGGTTGCAGTCACAGGGGGCCCGGGTGGATCATAGTGGGCCCGGATGGATCACGAAGGGGCCCTGTTGCAGTCACAGGGGCCCTGGGTGGATCACAGACGGCCCGGTTGCAGTCACAAGGGGCCCGAGTGGCTCACAGAGGGCCCGTTTGCAGTCACAGGGGACCCGGGTGGAAGACAGGGGGCCCGGGTGGATCATAGATGGCCCCGTTGCAGTCACAGGGGCCGGTTGCAGTCACAGGGGTCCCGGGTGGATCATAGGGGGCCCAGTTGTCATTACAGGGGGCCCGGGTGGATTATGGGGGGCCCGGTTGCAGTCACAGGGGGCCCGGGTGGATCACAGAGGGCCCGGTTGGATGACAGGAGGCCAGCGACTGCCGGAATTAGGGACCCGGCTGCAGTCAAAGTGGGCCTGAAAATATCGTTAGGGGCCCGGTTGCGGACACCGAGGTTAAGGGTGGCCCACAGGGGACCCGCAAGCATGCCAGGGAGCCTCGCCTCAGCCAAAGCTAGCCCAAGTAGACCACTCGGGCCCGCAATCGTGGCAGGGGCCTGGCTGTGTCCGCAGGGGCCCGCAACTTGGGATTGGGGGGGGCTCGCAGGGTCATTGGGGGCTTCTCCGAGCATTGGGGGGGGGCTCGATCCCCCCCAAATATATGGAAACTTGCGCCCCTGCTCGGGACACTCACCTGCTTAAGATGCTGGTTCTCACCTGTCCAGGACGCTGGCTCTCACTTGCCCAGGAGGCTCGCTTTCACCCGTTAGGGACGCTGACTCTCACCTATTCGGGACGCCGACTCTCACCTGTTCCGGACGCTGACTCGTCCGCTCAATTGAAACACGGGGATTGTATATGGACTTGTCAATAATACCACCCATTTTTTTAAAGAACGATATATGTATATACATTGGCGGACACAGGGGGGATTCCAGCCATGGAACCCCTAAAGCGCTCAAAGGGGGACAAATTATCTTCTGGCCCCCAAAGGCCGGATAAATTTTTGAAAAAGGTGTTTGCACTAGGTCTGTCGAGCAAAAAATATTTGGTCCCACCCCCACCCCCGCCCCCAGAAGAGCGACCATGTATTGGAGAGGTAGCTTAATACTATGGTATGTCGAACACCCAAATTGCACATCCCACCCCCTCTCCCCCAGGACTAGGAGGAGAGGTAAACATGGTTTTGGCGCCCCCAAAACTCGGATCTGCGTCCGTCCCTATATATATATATATATATATATATATATATATATGTGTGTGTGTGTGTGTGTGTGTGTGTGTGTGTGTGTGTGTGTGTGTGTGTGTGTGTGTGTGTGTGTGTGTGTGTGTGTGTGTGTGTGTGTGTGTGTGTGTGTGTGTGTGTGTGTGTGTGTGTGCGTGTGTGTGTGTGCATGTGTGTGTAACAAAATTGCTGAATACGTTTTGAGTTTCTTCCATACGTCTCGTTCTCTTCCTGTTTCAGATAATTGGTTCATTCACAACTATATTATCACGGTAAATTCAAGTGGCATTAAGATCTACATCAAACATTTGGGGCAATCAAGGTAAAACGGTTGGAAACGTAGGGTTTTTAAAATCTGCTAAAACGGGCTTAAGAGGTAAGAAAGAACCGGGCCTCGTAGGGAGAGGGAACTTAACCGAACTGGAACCTTTTTGGTTTCGCCCCTGCTTAGAGCTTGATCGGGATGAGGCACTAGCAGCTTTACCCTTGGGTCTGACCATGTGCCATACAAATTTTAATCATTTCTGTCCTTTGAACCACGTAACTGCTATTTTTAGTGAAAAGAGCGCCTCGAGCCCATATGGTCACCGCAGTGGCGGTGCGCTCTGTCCTTATCATGCCAACCTCTCTCAATAGATGGCGCGCCGAACAATGGGGTACGCTGATAACAATGGGAAGTGGGCGAAGCTTCCAATCCAGTCGTACGTGATCCATGGTAATAGCACGGACTACATACAGTTCTACTGCTATCTCCGAAAAACCGGGGGGGTACTCACCCCCCGTTAATGCGCGTGTTAATCGGTTTCCACGGTCTGGTTTTGGTACACTCCCCCCATTCCCCTCTTCTCCAACAGATGCACCGCGGCACATCCATGCCTTGGCGGGCCTGTTGATGACCTGTATCGATCGGCCAAATGGCTGGGAGAAATTATCACAAGTTCATCATTGGTTGTCGTTTGATGACTTATCTACTTTCTCCCCTTGTCTGGCTACACCCCTTGATGGCGAAGTGTCCCCATGATTTACCCGGGGTCCCATGCGTTTATTTTTCGGGAACGATGACGATGCGAATAGTCATGCGTTCAGTGTAAGCGGCGGCATCTTAGCTACGTACGCGGAGATGGCCGCCAGGGGGCCGGCGTGCGGGAGCTAAAGTTAAAGTAGTTAAATTACCCTATGCGGGAGCGCGGTCGGTCGCGCTGAACAATAGGAATTCGGCGAAGTGGCACGTCCGTTATGGTAATCCGTGGTAATAGTACGAATAGTAGCCCTGTTCCAGCTGTCAGCAGAGGTTTGTCAGCACCAATCAGCGGGCCGCGTTGCGCCTACGTCACAGGACTGTAGCCTCTCCCCGGGAACTAGTTCTAGAGGTTTTACGGGCTGACGGCCTGCTGTTTGCGCTGATGAAAAATAGTAAGTGCACGAAGTGGCAGTCTTATATTTTTTAATGGTGTAAAGGTTTAAGTTTCCTTTGCGTAGCACAAACAAGAGGCGATTATGGCGCTGATGTTACTTTGCTGGAGGAGAGGTTAGAGGTCCTGCTGAGAAAACTGTGCTGACAGCTGGAACAGGGCTAGTATTTTGCAGAGGTGATGCAGAAGAAATCTTTTGTTTTGCAGCGGGTGGACATGAAATACTTCTCTAGAATTCTGGGGGTTTTGAAGGTTCCATTTCTGGTTCTAAAAGTTTTTGGCAGCAAAACTTAACATGTAATTCCAATGGGACTGTTTGCAGGGGTTTGGGGCACGGGCCAGTGGGAAAATTTAAGTGGTGCTTAAGGGTATATTTTTTATTTTTGGTATGTGAAATTGATCAGGCTATCTTCTGGGTGCAGTTTTTAGTCTCTAAAGCGCTTTTATAACAAGGAAATCCACGAGGCACTTCATGCTAATTCCTTCAGAATTATGTTTCAAACGTTTCAATTAACAAATCAAAACGCTGCGTTCTACCTTGTGCTAGTGAAATCAAAGTTATTTTGAACAAAACCCTTCAAGATACTACCATATCCTCAACGTGCTGCCAAATAAGGCAGTCAGCTGGCTGTCATATCCGAACCGTATCTATAGGAACCGTGCTGTTTTGTGCCTGTTTTTTTTCTTTGAACCACGGAATATATGTGAATGACTTCAGAAAAATAAAGCCCATCGGCCAATCCGCCATGCCATCATAGTTAGCAAACCAATAGAGACACCATAGTTAGTTACAACAGTACTCTGAGCAAGTGCCATAAAACGTTGTTTTCAGTCAGAAAGCATAAGATAAGGAGATTGTGGGATTTTGGTGTGCGATCATAGGTACATGTAGGTTCTGGAGAAACTATGATATTGTGCTAAGGTTGATGACAGATTAAATATCTTTGTATGAACTGTAAGTGAACTCTGAGTATGCTAACTTTTAAAAATAGATATTCTTAAATATTTGTCATTCTTAAAAGATAAGCAAGTCATTTTTTTGGTTTTAGCAACCTATATGGCCCTTGAAACTTTTAAATTAAAGGTTAAACAGAGCATTCAGATAGCTCAAATTAGACCCTAACATGCCTTGATCTATACATGCTTAGGTACTATGGCAAGCTCATCTCTTTTTCTCCTGTATGCTAGATGGAGTAAATTTAGAAGTCTGATCCTTCCTCTATGTTGGAGATGTATGATGTGGGTAACAACCCTATTTTCTGTCCTCAATGATATTTTGTCTGGAGAATGTGGCTGGTTTCTTGAGGCATTTCAATTTGGGGCAGTGCAGATTCTGCATATATCTGGAGGCATAAACTTGATTTCCAGAAGAAACTTTTGTTTCCAACTGGTGCACATATCCATTTTGGTGTCGGGAGGCCGCTTATTAATAATTGTCATTTTCTCTGTTCTCCTTTTCATCGCTTTGTATTAAACCTGATATGTTTTATATATATTCACCATTGTGGAAAGTATGGCAGCTGGTCAGAAGAGTCGCACCAGCCATCTAAAACTCTGGCACAAATTTGCACAGCCAGCCACCTAAATTCAAACCAATATGCAGTATACCAGGGAGAAAGCACCCATCCCTACCCTAATGTGCAGAGTATGGCATTTTCTTTGAGATCTTGTTGGTGCAAGTGTACTCAGAGGCAGGAGCAAGTGGTGCGAATTTAATCATCCTCTTGTGAATTTGTGAGACTGGTGCAAGGAAGGTGACACTGAAAACCAAACAAATATTGACTGAATGGTTATAAAGACTCAGGAGGGGGCCTTGAAAAAGTCCTTAACTATCTCACTAATAAGAGAGACAGCATTGCATTGTGTGGGTAGGAATGAGAGGGTTTTTCCCTGGTAATATGACAGGTTAGTGTGAATTTTTGGTGGCTGTCGGTGCAAGAATTTCAGATGGCTGGTGCAGCTCATCTGGCCTGCTGCCATACTTTGCAGATGGGTCCCTACCCACATGATGCAATGTTACCTCTCATATCAGTTAGTTTTATAAGGCCTCCTTGTGTCTTTATAACCATTTTTCCGTTATTTGTTTGGATTTCAGTGTTACCTCCCTTGCACCAGTCTCGAATTCACACCAGGTTAATAAAATTTGCACCACTTGTTCCTGTCTCCAGGGGCACTCACATTGACTAGTCCTTGTCAAAAGTACCATACTTTGCACCCTGGCATATTCATGGTATATTGTAGCAAACAATGATTCTGTTGCTTCCTTTGCTGCTGTCACTCTTGTGTAATAACTAATAACTTGAAATACAGTAATGTGATGGATAGCATTCTTATAACAAATTTTGGCCCTAAGCCAAGTTTGTGCTCACATTTAAGTCTTGGGAATTGAAGTTTTCCATTCCGTATTTTTGGCCTGTCCTTTCCTCATGCTTGTATGAATTTTTCAGGTGCTGCCAGTGGCTTAAAATCTGTGTATGGTCCCTCACTTCCTGAAGCTGCTGAGGAACCACATCTTGGACCAGGGTCTGAGGCTACTGGGTCCAGAAGCACCGGTAGTAGACAAGGGCCTCCCCCAGCAGCTTTTGCAAAGGACAATGCTGAGCTGCTGCTTTACCACCTTCAGTTGAAGCATATAAAGGTATGGGCCATCAGTTTTGTGCATGAAACTTTTACTTGCGCTTGTTTTATATGTGCTGGATGTGAAATTTAACTGATATGTATAGGATTTTAAATTATTCTGTGCTCGGGAGTGCACCTTTCCATTTGGTTTGTACCGTTTTTTTATGAATACACTGTGTACAATTGTATTTGCAGAGGCAGAATGGATTGCATTGCTATCAAATCAATCTCCGGTCACTCATTCGAATGAACATATCAATTTATTTTTCTCTGGCAACAGGAACATAGCAATAATTTTAGTGGTGCTCTTTTGAATAAAAAGACATTATGAACCTTTCCCTGATAGGTGAAAATAGATTTAAAACAAATATATAAATGTGTGAGAGCTGAATATGTTTCATCTACTAATATTTGTTAAGTTGAACAATCATGATAAATGACTAGATTGTGAATATTTGGCTAAGTGTCATTTATTTGCTCGATATAGCAAAATATCCAATAAAACTGTCCGTTTTGACAATCGCCCATCAGTTGATGATTGTCAGATGAAGTTTATACCAAAAAATTTCCATCAGGTGACTGGCCAGGAGCGACAGCGAGTCCGTCCAGCTGCCAAGATGCTCAGCGAGCGCGTGGGAAAGTGTCTACTCCACCTATGTGGTCAGCGCTTCGTCAAGCAGGCTCAGTTCATCATCACCTGCGACGAGATGTTCGACACCTGCAATTTTCGGTGCTTCTTGGACGGCAAAGCTCATCAGTCAGCATTCGGCTTGGAGCACACCATCAATGCTCAGTATACTTCTCTGCTCGAGTTCATGCGGCTGATTCGGGACTCCCGAGTCGGATGCCAGAGAAGGTACCATTCCAGAACGGGTTCATCATGTCCTTAACAGCCCTGCAAGGTCTCCACAGCATGCTCAAGAACATCTAAGTGTCAAGTACTTTCTGATATCTCGGGTGAATCAGGGCATGGTAACGAACTTCTTCTCTCAGGTCAGGGACTTGGGAGCAGGCAACACCTACCCAACGGCGGTGGAGGCCAAGACTCGTGTTCTCATGCTAGACCACATGCTGATGGAGCCCCAGTCTCGCTGGAAGAAGAATAATCAACATACCTGAATGCGGCTACCCTGCAACTGGTCACCCTCCCCCTGACAGTCATTACTGAAGAGCTTGATGACATTGCTGCTGTGTGATCAGATGGAGAGGGTGCAGCCGTGCCCCGCTCCACCGGTACCGGACAACCCGGAGCAGGACTGGCTGGACGAGGATGACCAGGACGACGCCGCGGAACGATCTGCTCCGTCAGCAGGGGACGCGAACCAAAAACTTTGTAAGCAGGCACCGGCCTACGTGGCGGGCTTTGTTGCTGCAAAATGCAAATCTGTGGACAGCTCTCTCTGATACATATCATCGACCGTGCCTGTAGTAGATGAAAGTGGGAAACTGGAGTGGTTGCAACGTCTCAATCGGGGTGGTCTCACAATACCAAGTGAAAAGTGGCTTAGGCAAGTAGGGGAGCTAGAGGTTTTAGTTTGTGCTATGCATGGACCAAGCGACATCGATAAGAAACCAGGATTCATTCGCCGTTTGACTTCTAATGTGTTGGTTAAATTCACGGACCTTCACGGAAAGAGAGCGCGAAAGTACGCGGTGACGAGAACACACATGCGGGTGAAGTGGCTGCAACGGTTGTATGCGGAGGGGAAGCGAAAGGCAGGGGCAGAACAGAAAAGTCGTCGGTAAATGAAGAGAATGCGTTACTACATTAAGTAAAAGTGATTGAGTAGTATCTTCAGGTAGCTAGCTATTATTGATAATACTGTATCTGCACCCAGTTCGTATACTAATCGGGCGTTTACCCGCTGTAGCTCTGCGTCAGAGGTACGAGTCGGTGATTGATAAATGATTATTGATATATTTTAGGAACGTGCTTTGATCTATGTATCTATGATAGAAGTGATAACAATTGTATGTACGTTTGTGTTTTTACATGTTTTTTGTGATTTGGATGTCCCTTGCGCAGAAACATTAAAAATCTGAAAAAAATAGCGGGGAATGGTGTGGCCCATAATATTTGCTATCTATTTTTCTTCTTTGTTTTCCTTCGTAAAGTAAATGGGCACATGGGGAAGGGAAGGGCACTACTGCATACCCAACAATGGGCAGTGACAAAATTTTATGCATGATGTGTACATTTG
Source organism: Lepas anatifera (assembly GCA_034440635.1). Taxonomy (NCBI): domain Eukaryota; kingdom Metazoa; phylum Arthropoda; class Thecostraca; family Lepadidae; genus Lepas; species Lepas anatifera. The sequence goes on along the minus strand of JAOTON010000664.1, from coordinate 980,077 downwards.
TGTTGCGTAGTTTGTTGCCGCCGTAAATTTATCACTTATGTATGCTAGTCAAACAAAACTCTTGGCTTCCATGTCATGTACAGTAGTGTGACCTTTGTACACAGTGTCCTATTTTTGGTGCATCTGAACAAGAAGTGAAGTATTCGTCATATATTTATCGTGACGAACGGCTCAGTGGCTGAGACTGCGTTAGTGCGCAAACCATGCAAGAATACTTGTGGAAATGGACGCGACACCACACAAAAAATGTGCACGGCGTTACGATTTCTGTTAGCGTTTGTATACCGTCGATTCTCTGCTCACCTATATCATGAATAAATGTATGATTATGGATTGCGATATTTCATTTGGAAATGTCTGCCGAGGTGGTGCTGAATTAAATAGTCTTTCCGAAAAATTGCGCTTAATCAGATCTCAAAAGGAGCTTCTTCGCTGCCGTGATCAATATAAATCACTGCATTGGTACATACATTTTGTTCCACGGTATTTACCTAAGCATTTAACACAATTAGATCGTTTTTTCCTGGTGAAGTTGCTAGGTCTTCGAAAGAAAATGCCTCCCACGTTTGTTGTGTTGTGCCCTGATTTAGCTTGACAAAGTTGAGAAAATGCCTGAAAATAAATATCCATTGAAAAATGTTCAGGCTGAACATATGGCTAGTAGTTAAGCTAACACGCGCATTGACGGGGGCGGGTACCCGCCCCCCCCGGGTTTTTCGGAGAGAGCGGAAAAACGGCGGCGCGTAGCGCCGCCGTACTTGGCATACCTTTCCCTCATCATTTTTACAGCTTCTGTGAAAATTTTAAGGCTAGGTCATCTCAGGTCAGATCACCAGTACAGGTCAGGTGACCTGACCTAAAAAAAAGTTTAAGATAGCATAAGTCAGAGCAGGGTGAACTTATCCGATTGAAACTTGTATCACATAATGGGCCCACCGAGTTCTCTAAAATATGTTCCGGTATTTTTTATATCCATGACCTAAGGTCAGGTACAAGGCATGACCTTTCCGTTGGAAATACATGGGAAAAATTGTTTTTACTGAATAAATCTGTAACGGATGGTGATAAAGCGTTCATTCTAGTTGCATTAGACTCACCTTGTCTTTTCGGTTCTAATGATATAAATTTTATATAATTTGACCTTGACTTGACCTCAGGTCAGGTTAAATCCTTCATTTGACCTAGCAAGGTCAAATTATATATCATTCCATTCGGCTTGCTACGAGGATTCCTATAGTTTAAGTCGTTTTACTCTATCTACTTGTTCAGATGTAATGGCCGAAAACCTTAATTTATATGGTATCCCTAGGGCGGCCAGTGTGCAAAGTATGGCATTTTCGACGAGATCTCGTTGGTGCGAGTGCCCTTGGAGACAGGAGCGAGTGGTGCGAATTTTACCAACCTGGTGCGAATTTGTGAGACTGGTGCGAGGAAGGTGACACTGAAAACTAAACAAATAATGGCTATATAGTTATAAAGATACAGGAAGGGGCCTTATGAAAAGTGCTCAACTAACTTATAAGAGAGCATTGCATCTTGTGGGTAGGAATGGGTGCGTTTTTCTCCCTGGTACATGGAAGATTGGTGCGAATTTTTGGTGGCTGGCGGTGCGAGAATTTTATATGGCTGGTGCAACTCGTCTGGCCTGCTGCCATACTTTGCAGACTTGTAGGACGCCATGTTTCGACCTCTCGTGACCTTAAATGTGACCTGACAAAAAATGGTTCAAATATTTTCGATGGAAAGTAGATGGGCTACTCAACGCCGTTTACCGTTTTTCGCAACCTACCGTGGTTCTCGAGATCTTAGGGGAGGGGCGGGTACCCACCCCCTTGTCAAGGCGAAGGTGCCTCAGACCCCCGTCAATGCGCGTGTTAAATTAGGAGACATTAAAATTGTAGTGAAACTTTCCTGCAAGGTCATTTTCATTTCCACTGGGGCCTAGAGGGTAAGATGCTCCAACGATAGAACACTTGTGCCAATGAGCGCCTCCACGGCACCTAGAATTAGGGGCAAACCCATGTCTGCCTCTCCTGGGTGGGAGCGAATATTTTTGCTCTACAGACCTTGTGTACACATCTTTTTCAGTGCTCGTCGGACCTAGTATAAAGCTACATCTCCAAGTACATGATCGCTCTCCGGGGCGAGGGGGAGCGAATATTTTTACTCTACAGACCTAGGGTAAACACTTTTCAAAGATTTCTCCGGCGTTTTGGGGCCAAAAGATAGTTTGGTCCCCCCTCCAACGCTTTGGGGGCGATGGTCCCTCCGATACACATCAACTCTACAGCACAACCCCTCACCATCGGCGCTCATAGATTCTGATCTAAATGCACCTTTTCCCCCTACAACAGAAAACCTGTATCAGCCATTGTATGTTTCTGTTCAGAGCAGCATAGTCTACACACTTGAAACACTAAAAGCGGGTCTTCATTATCCTTAATTCACCAAGCTGAGCCCATTACAGCCTTCGGGGTACCACCGGACCGATTTTCATCTCTAGTTGGGTTTTGAAGTGAGCCAACGGGAATTTGCATCACTCCCGGCCGGTTCCTGGGTTTGTTTTGCAAAACCCGAATGAGGTGTGTTGGACTGCTGGCAACCTACAAAATCTTTTGTGGTGTGCAGGAGCAATCCTGCATATTACGGGCCGGCTGCCGTCTGCATTCTATAAAAATACAAAATTGCGCATGCGCGTTGCAGAAAAACCTGCCAATCCGCCTGTAGCCGAACAAGTCTCCGGTTAGGTCGGGTGGGACGGTAGACAGAGGTAGAATTACTTTTTTCAAGTCTTCCTTGTAGAATACATTTGTAAAATCAATGACTAAGAAAAGTGTAAAAAAATATTTTTAATACAAATACATAATATTAGAAACATCAAAACACAATTTTAGTAACCATGGCAACGAGAAAAGACTGTCCCTGGCTAGTGATGAAGTGTTGGGTTTAATACTCCAACTGCTGTTGATAAATAATTCAATAATTGTGGTGTGGCCTCCCAAAAAATTGGTCCAAGATACAAAAATGATTATTGGTTTCAGGATCAGGATTTTTCAAATATCAAAAAACCACAATAAATTTTTTTCGCGTATCCCACTTTAAGGGAGTGTGGCACCTTGGTCAATTCTGGGAACTTAGTGTAATGAGGGTTTTTTGCTGAAAATCATGAAAATGTCCACACTTTTCCTGAAAATGTACAGTAAGTTTAATGATTTTATTTTTAAAATGTTCATCTAGGCCAAGACATAAACCCCTGCCTGTGCATGACGTCATGATTTGGCAACTACTACCATATTCAAACGGCTGCAATAGACTGACTTCTCCCCATGACGTCAGCATGTCATCACACCAACAGCTGACTAATATGGTCGCCTGGCTGGGATACATTTGGGGTAAAATTTCAGGAAGGTTTTTAGCTTTTCTCCACGGAAATTTCGAGTTTCAAGACAAATGATATATTGAGTGCCGGGTTTTCCGGCATGCTTTACAACTTGGCTATCTCAGTTGAACTCACGTTATAAAGGTGCCACATTCCCTCGAATGGGTCGAATGGACCAGTATTCTGGTGGGGAGGTATGGGGTGAGAAAGTGAGTGGTGAAGAGCAGGACACGACTCGCCAGGGTCGAATGCAGCGTTGGCGGTGAGGGAGGGCTGTTGGCAGTGTTGGCGGTGAGGGAGGTCTGTTAGCAGTGTTGCTCGTGAGGAGGGCTGCGGGCGGTTTTGGCCGTGAAAGAAGGCTGTTGGCAGTGTTTGCCGTGAGGAGGGCTGTTGGCAGTGCTGGCGGTGAGGAGGGCTGTTGGCAGTGTTGTCGATGAAGGAGGGCTGTTGGCAGTGTTTGCCGTGAGGAGGGCTGCGGGCGGTTTTGGCCGTGAAAGAGGGCTGTTGGCGGTGAGGGAGGGCTGTTGGCAGTGTTGGCGGTGAGGGAGGGCTGTTGGCAGTGTTGGCGGTGAAGGAGGGCTGTTGGCAGTGTTGGCGGTGAGGGAGGGCTGTTGGCAGTGTTTCCCGTGAGGGAGGGCTGCGGGCGGTTTTGGCCGTGAAAGAGGGCTGTTGGCAGTGTTTGCCGTGAGGGAGGGCTTTTGGCAGTGTTGGCGGTGAAGGAGGGCTGTTGGCAGTGTTGGCGGTGAGGAGGGCTGTTGCAGTGTTGGCGGTGAGGAAGGGCTGTTGGCAGTGTTGGCGGTGAAGGAGGGCCGTTGGCAGTGTTGGTCGTGAGGGAGGGCTGTTGGTAGTGTTGGCGGTGAAGGAAGGCTGTTGGCAGTGTTGGCGGTGAAGGAGGGCTGTTGGCAGTGTTGGCGGTGAGGGAGGGCTGTTGCAGTGTTGGCGGTGAGGAGGGCTGTTGGCAGTGTTGGCGGTGAAGGAGGGCTGTTGGCAGTGTTGGTCGTGAGGGAGGGCTGTTGGTAGTGTTGGCGGTGAAGGAAGGCTGTTGGCAGTGTTGGCGGTGAGGGAGGGCTGTTGGCAGTGTTGGCGGTGAGGGAGGGCTGTTGGCAGTGTTGGAGGTGAGGAAGCCTGTTAGCAGTGTTGCCCGTGAGGAGGGGCTGTTGGCAGTGTTGGCGGTGAGGGAAGGCTGTTGGCAGTGTTGGCGGTGAGGGAGGGCTGTTGCAGTGTTGGCGGTGAGGGAGGTCTGTTAGCAGTGCTGCTCGTGAGGGAGGGCTGCGAGCGGTTTTCGCCGTGAAAGAAGGTTGTTGGCAGTGTTTGCAGTGAGGAGGGCTGTTGGCAGTGTTGGCCGTGAGGGAGGGCTGTTGGCAGTGTTGGCCGTGAGGGAGGGCTGTTGGCAGTGTTGGCCGTGAGGGAGGGCTGTTGGTAGTGTTGGCGGTGAAGGAGGGCTGTTGGCAGTGTTGGCGGTGAGGGAGGGCTGTTGGCAGTGTTGGCGGTGAAGGAGGGCTGTTGGCAGTGTTGGCGGTGAGGGAGGGCTGTTGGCAGTGTTGGCGGTGAGGGAGGGCTGTTGGCAGTGTTTACCGTGAGGGAGGGCTGCGGGCGGGTTTGGCCGTGAAAGAGGGCTGTTGGCAGTGTTTGCCGTGAGGGAGGGCTTTTGGCAGTGTTGGCGGTGAGGGAGGGCTGTTGGCAGTGTTGGCGGTGAGGGAGGGCTGTTGGCAGTGTTGGCGGTGAGGGAGGCCTGTTAGCAATGTTGCTCGTGAGGGAGGGCTGCGGGCGGTTTTGGCCGTGAAAGAAGGCTGTTGGCAGTGTTTGCAGTAAGGGAGGGCTGTTGACAGTGCTGGCGGTGAGGAGGGCTGTTGGCAGTGTTGGCCGTGAGGGAGGGCTTTTGGCAGTGTTGGCGGTGAGGGAGGGCTGTTGGCAGTGTTGGCGGTGAGGAGGGCTGTTGGCAGTGTTGGAGGTGAGGAGGCCTGTTAGCAATGTTGCTCGTGAGGAGGGCTGCGGCGGGTTTGGCCGTGAAAGAGGGCTGTTGGCAGTGTTTGCCGTGAGGGAGGGCTTTGGCAGTGTTGGCGGTGAGGCAGGACTGTTGGCGGTGGTGGCGGCAGGGAGGCCTGAAAGCCCCCCCCATTGGCAATCCTAAATCCGCCTATGTCGCGAGTAGGGGACGCGCCCCCCGCCCACCCTGCTTTGGATGCCCATGCAGGAGAGGCGTGCGCCCCTACCGGTGATGGCCAGTGAAAGTGGTGTTGGGCCGCCGCGCCGGAGCATGCAGCAGCAATAACGGCACCGCGACAGCACAGCTGGCACAGAAACGCTCAGCGATGGTGGTATAATGGTCAGCATAGCTGCCTTCCAAGCAGTTGATCCGGGTTCGATTCCCGGCCATCGCATTTTCTTTCTTTCACACGCACATTGACGGGAGGGGGCGGTCACCCGCCCCCTCGGGTTTTTCGGAGAGCGCAAAAAAACGGCGGTGCGTAGCGTCGCCGTACTGTGCATCCCTTTTTCCTCATCATTTTTACAACTTTCGTGAACATTTTAAGGTTAGGTCATCTCAGGTCAGGTCACCAGTACAGGTCAAGTGACCTGACCTCAAAAAGTTTAAGACAGCATAAGTCGGGGCAGGGTGAACTTATCAGATTGAAACTCATATCGCATAATGGGCCCACCGCGTTCTCTAACATATGTTAAGGTATTTTTGATATCGATGACCTAAAGTCAGGTACGAGCATGACCTCTCCATTGGAAATACATGGGAAAATGGTTTTTACTGAATAACTCGGTAACTAATGGTGATAGGGCGTTTATTTTAGCTGCATTAGACTCGCCTTGGCTTTGCGATTCTAATTATATGCATTTTACACAATTTGATCCTGACCTGACCTCAGGTTGTTTTTAGGTCAAACCCTTGAATTGTCGTAGCGAGGTCAAATTAGATATAATTCGATTCGGCTTGCTGCGACGGTTCATATAGTTCAAGTTGTTTTGCTCTATCTTTACTTGTTTAGATGTAATGACCGTAAAACTGAATTTACATGTTATCCCTATGACAGCATGTTTTATCGTCTCATGACCTTAAATGTGACCTGACAAAAAAATGGTTCAAATATTTTCGATGGAGAAGTGGATGAGCTACCCAACGCCGTTTACTGTTTTTCGCTACCTACCGTGGTTCTCGAGATCTTAGGGGGGCGGGTACCCCAGATCATCAATCAATAAAAACATCACATCATTAGAGGTAAAGATAGGTCAAATTAATTAAATGAAGCCTAATTAGAAAACCTCGTTGATATCGGCAACTGAAATAGCTACAAAGAACCATATTTTCAAGGAGATTCGAAAGTGCTTGCATTGTTCTTCCATCACCATACCACATAAGGTGATTTCAGGCCAAAGTCCAGGGCAGGCGTACCTTGCGCCGTACTCACAGTAGGCTAATGCACCCGCATTCGAGGGTATAAATTGCGAATAAAACATCAGACAGGCTCGATTTTTTGGTTTTTTGTCCCGCCTGAGATACAAAATAGACAATTCTCTCCGTGAAAGTTCGAGAGTAGAAAAATCAGTAGTGCTAGTCATATTCAAGTTGGTCCTCGTTGAGGTGAGTTGGTAACGTTGATGTTGATCAGACCTGTCCAACAAAACCACACATATTTATATGGAGTTGTCGTGATACACATCAATAAACTCACCAGTCGCAACATTGGTACAAACACAACAATGGTGAATCGAAAGCGTTATCTTTCTTCAGTTGAAAGCTTTGGTTAAATTTTCGAAAATCGATTACTTGATCTAAAATCATCGGGCAAAGGCAGTAATTCAAACCTTTCAGCATTAAAGGGAATGCGGCACTTTTATAGCGTGATTTTAACTGAGATATTCAAGTTATAAAGCATGCGGGAAAACCCGGTGCTCAATATATCATTTGACTTGAAGCTCAAAATTTCCATGGAGAAAAGCTAAAACCTTTCTGAAATCTACCCCAAATGTACCCCAGCCAGGCGGCCACAGTTGTCAGCTGTTGCTGTGACGACAGCGCTGACGTCACGGTGAGTAATCAGCCAACTGAAGCCCTTGAAGCCTATTGAAAATGGTAGTAGTTGCCAGATCATGACGTCAACGACAGGCAGTTTTATTTTTCACGTTAGAGGAGCATTTTAAAAATCGGAATATTGAGGTCACTGTACATCTTTCAGAGAAATTATGGATGTTTTCATAGTTTTCGGCTAAAAATACCCCTAATTACACTCTATTCCTGGATTCGACCAACGTGCCACATTCCCTTTAAACTTGAGGCGTTCCCGCCTTTGAGGTTTTACAACGCACCCAATGCTGAGGCCATCCTGTTGGGAGGGTATTATGAAAACCAGAAAAACTCATGAGAAAATTCTCCCCGGGATTTGAACCCTCGTCAGCGGCGTGGAAGCCGATCACGCTTCCCCAACGCCTCTCCATCTCCCACCTTAGGTTTGGTAATGGGCTACAAACTAGAGGTGGGAGTTTCGGGCAATTTTGCAGGCCCGGGCCCAGTCTGCTGCTGATTTTAGAAGCCCGTCACAAGCCCGGTTTGTGGAAGAAATAGTCTATCAAGCCCAGGAAGGCACGGTATCATGGAAAAACCATAAAGGACTATACATAACATTTATTTACTTTAAAGCTTTTTCAAATACATGTTTTAACCAATTTAACCTGGAAAAAGTTTTGTTTTCACCAAAAACCATATTAAAAAGGTGCGTTCAGCATCAATAGCCTCAGCTATCTTAATAATTCAGCAGAAAATGATGCTGAAAAAAACACATTATAAGACATGGCTTGCTTATGATGCACAATGACTTCAGGTAATGACCAGCATCATATTATAAAAACAATGGGCATCTGGATAGAGGTATGCACCTGGCAGCTCAGGATGAAATAAACCCACTCAGATCAGACATTTCCTCCATCATTGCACTTTTATAAATCATGATGTGCTTGCACTAGCCTCATAATTAAAATCGAGTTCCAATAATGTTGATGAATAGAGGAGAGAGCAGTAACAAGTTTTCAGCTAAAACTTTCAGAATATCATGGCAGAATGGCTTTGAATGAACTAAAAATCCTTCAAATTGTACTTCAATTGAAACATGTGAGCATTTTCTATTAGTTTAGTCACAAGACAGCTTGGAAGATAGTCAAAAGATCGTTCTGCTTGGGTCAGCCAGGTCTGCAAAGTAGGTAAGCCAACAGGCCAACTAGGCCCATCAGCCATACCAATATAGAATTATCAAACCACCAGCCATAATCACTAGTTTTCCACAGGTTCGCACCAAAAGATTGCACCAATCAACACCAATAAGTACATCTAACGCAAAAAACAACCCCAGTCCATCCACCTCACCATACGGGCTTGAACACTATTTCTGTTTGTTTTGTTGTATTTTACGGGTTTGCACTTAGTAGGTATCTGAAGCGCCGTATACATTATAAGCGCCCGTCTACATTAGAGCACTCATTTATGGAAATATTTTTCACAAAACAATTACCAGAATAGTAAGTTTATTTCACTAAAAGTATTTCAATACTCTTGGAAAAATTTAGAAATTCACAGATTTGAAAAATAAGCACAAAGTGTCAGGTGCATTTGTTTTGTTTCTGAGAATAGGCCTCTTTTTTGCGCACTTGTTCCATATATGACGCTTTTCTGGCTTTGCAAAGCTTTACAAGAGCCGTGTGATTCTGCCGTGCAGAACGCATACTAGTATGCCGCACGTATGCGCAGTACGGTATCATGCAGTCCAAGATACAGTACTGCGCATGCGTGTGGCATACTAGTATGCGTTCTGCCGGCAGAATAACACGGCTAGGCTGCTGCTGAAGCCGCGGAATATAGCGTATCTTAAGTTTGTAATTTGGATATTCTGTTTTTGTGTTCCGTGTTTCTATGTTTCTGTACATTTGTTAGAGGGAATGTGGCACCTTGGCCGAATCCTGGAATTTATGGTTATTAGGCGTACTTTTAGTCAAAAATAATGAAACCACTCACGATTTCTCTGAAAAATGTACAATAAGCTCAATATTTGGTTTTTAAAAATACTCCTCTAGAAAAAGAAATAAATATCAGCCTGTGGATGATGTCACGATCTGGCAACCACTACCATACTTGAAAAGCTTCAAGGGATTCGATTGGTTGATGCTCATCGTGACGTCAGCATATATCGTCACACCAGTAGCTCACAACAATGGCCCCAGGTTGGCCCCAACCCCAGAGCGTGGGCCCACCAAGGTTGGGCCCACAACTCCGATGGCGCCCCCGGTCGGGGCGCCCCAAGCCCCACGGCATCCGGATCCGCCAGCAACAAGGCCGCCGGCGACGGGGGAGAACTGAGGGGGCTGGTGTCAGGTAGGTTTTAGCTTTTTTTCTACGGAAATATCGAGTTCCAAGACAAATGAAATATGGAGTACCAGGTTTTCTGATCTGCTTTACAACTTGGCTATCTCAGTTAAAATCACGTTGTGAAGGTGCCACATTCCCTTTAAGTGTGGTGGCAGGGAAATGTAAAGAAAAGGTTTCTTGGGAGGGAAGTCCTGTTATTTTCAAAGCTTATAATAGAAGTTTTATTTCATAGAGGCCAGGGAAGTATCTCCACAAGGAAAATGCAACACATATTGTCAAGCATATTCATGTTTTGATGCAATTTCAAAGGTTCCTTCTAAGGCTGACTGCTCCCCCTCCTCCCCACAACTGACTAATTTATGTTTTGAAATACTTGGATCAAAAACATGTTTTCTTTGTGCCTATTCCCTTGCTTATACTGGCCTTTTCTGAGTGGATTTTGCATCTTTTGTTCAATGAAAGAGCAAGATGAAGCTGTGGAAGGGTCAAACTTATCAAAATTTGTTCTTGCATCTAGAGTTAGTAGGCCAATTTGACAATTAGGGGCTCCCACCACACCAGATAGTTTGTACCTGACATATTCATTTGGCCATTTTTCGTAGAGGACATGGGAATGGCTCCACAGATTACTTTTTTTACCTGAAGCAGAAAGCTTCTGGAAAGAATGTTCTAGCTAGAGCTAGGTGCTAATATCAATATAATGTTAGCAGCAAATTGGTTAAATGACTTCCTTTGAAATGGTATACTGACAATATGGAAGTCTTTGAAGTCATCAGGATTCAGAGTTGTGCGACTCACGAGTCAGAGTCGGAGTTTAACTCAAATTCCGACTTGTTCGACTCAGAGTTGAGTTGAGTTGAGTCGAAAAAATTTGACGGGTGAGTTGAGTTGGGTCGGTTCACACCACATCAATGAGTTGAGTTGAGTTGTGAAGACAGCGAGTCAAATGAGTTGACGACAAAAGTTGACTCAGTATGCAAATATGTTGAATAAGTTTGAATTTGCCTACCTTTTGGAAACCTCCTTTGAATATATTTTCCTCCAGTGTTCCCATTGTTTCAATCAAAGTTTTAATTTCTTTCAATATATGAAATTAATTATACGGTTCAATTGCTTATTTTAAAGGCCCATTTGGTCTGAAGAAATCCCTATGCACAAATAATACATGTACTCGAACAATTAAATTTAATGGCCTTGTCTTAAACATTTAACACGAGGGCAGGCCCACCGTTCTAGGGGCACGGAACCAGCCGAAAACGACAGGCCACATTTAACAGAATCAATAGCGCGTCGATTGGTAAGACTTTGAAAATGGCCGAAAATTTTGACTTATAGGCTTTCAAAGTCAGACCTCATTTTGAGATCGCCGTAAACGCGCGGTCGGACCAGTTAGCTGCATTGAAGACCGAGTGGTGACGTCATAACGTCATATAAGCGGGACTATATGTCAAGGTCACTTCACATGAAAGTCAAGGTCAAGGTCAAAGGTCATGGGTCAAGGTCATATCGCACTTTCAAGGTCACTGACCACTGTGCGTCCGGCCAAATGACGTTACCCCGTCTGACATATATTATGCTATGACGTCATCGGTAGGGTACCCCAATACAAAGGTCAAGGTCAAATGTCAAGGTCAAGGTCAATGGGAAAGGTCAATCCTCATTTCCCGCCAAACAATAGCTACAGTGTTAGTCAAAGTGTAAATAATAAGTAGTATACCATATGGTGACCTTAAAGGTCAATGACCTGAATGACCTTGACCCAAAAGTTGTGGGAAGCCTCTTGAGACCTCTTCTCATAAACTTGTCCGCCTTTAGCTTATTCCCGCCATTTTCCTGCATAGTCACAGCATTTACCAATCGATCCCAGCATGGCCAATATGACCTTTACGACCTCGTTTACCTAAGATATTGACCTAGGTCAATGAAAATGTCATCATGTAGACCACCATAGCCCCCACCCACCTACCAAGTGGCGTTTTCAACCCTCTTAGTTTCCGAGATCTTAGGGGCCTACCAGGCCCCCTCCAGTGCGCGTTAGTGCCAGACCCCCTCCAGTGCGGGTGTTAAAGAGGTGAAATGCACTGCGAAATGCATTTGAAATATCTCAAAAACTCCTTATCATCAATATCTAGTATTACTTCTTTTCAACCACCACTCACAGTTATACACTCAAATGTTCCACCACCACTCCAATATAAAAGAAAGGATAACCACAGGCAAGAGAGTGCGCCATTGCTGTCTTTGAAGACCAAATTTAGTCAAGGATAGGCTCAAGCTAAAGTAGCTTCAGGGTAAAACGTTGTACAAGTCACGTGATAATTAACAAAGTGATGTGAATATTTCTCAACTACATATGAAACTCTTTCTTTTGTCTTAAATGCGCCGTCTCCAGCTGCTGCTTTAACCTATAAAGAGCAGTTCTTACTGTTAGCACAGAAAAGTTTGAACTCTGATTTGACAAAATATTGAAATACTATTATTGCACGAATCAGACTAATTACTTCTTGTTACTGGTTGTGTTTGATCGTTGTCCGTATTTTATCTGGAAAGCCGCATACATTGGCAATTATCAAACTGCTCCCATTTTGAAGTGTGATGGGTAGGTACGTGATTGCTCTATTGAAGCTTTTTAAGCGGAAAATTGTATTGTGTGTAAAAATATGTATGTATTTAATGCAACACGATGATAAAATTTCCATTTCTATTGTCCTATGTCATATGTTGGTATGGTATACTATTTCCTAGGTTTTGCTGTAGTTCTTAGAATTTGCAATTGCAACTAGGTACTCTAGTAATTATAGCTTAGATTTTGGTTCAGCTCATGGCATAGGAATGTTTCATTTAGCAAAATTATCCAGCATCGTTCTTTAACAGAAACAAAAAGCATTGCCCTAATCATTCCTGATAATACGGCTTAGATCAGGTTTTTTTAGCTGGACCTTTTTCTGATAGTATGGAGGTGCAATTATTTCCCTATTTTGTTGTAACCTTAACCCATTTAAGTTCCTTTCCATTCCATGCACCTGGTTAAACATGAGAGGCTTCTTTCAGAAATCATTGCAACATGGTGTGACAGCTTTATCTGGCACTGGCAGTCTGGAAGAATAAAAGTATATCCATGGCTCCTGGTTATAATTAATTTTTAATACTTCAATTAATTGATCTACCATCCATTAATCTTCATTTTCCTGTAAGACTTTCTGTACAGCTTGTCTTTTAGTAATTTATTAATTTGTTATTATTTATTTATATTATTTATCCTTTATTTATATATTTTGAAAGTGAGTCAAAATTTGAGTTGAATTGAGTCGTGAGTTGAGTCGGAGTTGAGTTGGGATGACTTAGCACTGAGTCAGAGTTGAGTCGGCTCACTGAAATCTTGACAATGAGTTGAGTCAGAGTTGAGTCAACTACTCTCAGCACATGAGTTGAGTTGACTCAAGAAAATTCTGAAACGCACAACTCTGACAGGATAGTCATAAGATGACAGTACAGCATGGATGTGTGCAACTTAAAGCATTATTCAATATTTGATTATGAATATTGATACAGGTAACTTGCTTTTGACCCCGGCATGTGCAACAGATAGAAAGCTAGAGCTTCATGCTTTAACATTCCTGATGTATGTCTAAAAGTCCATGTCTCAAAATTAATTGTAAATGCATTTTCAAAAGCTGCTGGTGCATGAATAAGATTATGTTTCGGTGGAAAAAGCTAGGTCTGTACTGAAAAAGACCTATTTAACTTACAGAAAATTGACTTTGAAGTCCCAGTACAGTTGAAGCCCGGAATGAGCCTGGGTGAAGCCCGTTATCAGCCCGGCATTGGCTTAAATCAGGCCTTCAGGCCCGGTTCAAGCCTGCGGGTCTAGGCCGGGCTTTTGCCCCGGGCCCCCGGGCCTAGAAAGTCCTACCTCTACTACGAACATAACATTTTGCAATTTTGAAGTGGGTCTGAGATGCTTTTAATAAAACGGAGGAATCAAAACTTTTCATATGAGCTTACACTACAGAGGCCTTGTGCCGACCTGATCCTAGGCCATAGATGTAAAAAAATCAAGTCTGGTCTTTTGTCAATAGGACACGGGCGTCATCAAAATCTGACTTGCCACGGCCACTGTGATTAAAACATTGCGTTACCACCGCACGCACATGACGCGATGACGTCTGTAGTCAATATAACACAGGGCCCCATTTCATAAAAGGCGTAACTTATGCTTATAGCGTAGAAGTAGCATAATGCAGCGTAGAAAGTGAATAATACACCACAATCTTGTTTCACAAAAATGCAGCGTAAAATACAACTTCTTGCAAATTTACGCTGCTCTAAACTACGCTGTACTGGAATTCAGCATGGAATATTGCCAATATTGTTTCATATAGCAGACAACATGTACGTTGAATATGTAAAATACGCCTGAAAAGCTATGCAAGATATAGGAGCGTAACATTTATCAGACAATGAAGTAAAACATTAAAAATATATAATTTCTTATGGAAATTCTGAATCTGAAGCAAAATTAGGTAGTGTAGAGAAGGACAAAAATAGTCATGAATGTAAAATAAACTTATATGGAAGCGTGTGCAAGTTTTTCCTTGCACAGGTATAAAGTGCAAGTTGCACATGTCAAATTGAGCTGATATGTAGAGTTCTATGGCCATTTGGTATGCCAAAAATGATGATAGCTATTGATGCAAATACACAGGAAAGCTGACCTTGATTTTTACTTTGACTTTCTGCCGTTACTGTTATTTTACAGTCTAGCGAGGACAGAACCCTAGATAGGCTGACACTGACAAAGTGTTATATGGAGTCTATGGAGGGTAAAAATTAAATTTAAGGTATCTGTCACCAAAAAATCCAAGTATCTCTACTGAGGCCTCTGGCAAAAATGATGATATACCTAGGTACCTAAGTACCAGCATCTTGATCTTATTATTCTTCAAAGATGTTTACTCACTATTCCTTTCCCAGTTTCACGAAATTATAAGGTTCACAGACCTTTCACAGTTCACTCATGATAAGTAAACACAACTCACCTGAAATTCTACTGAACTACACTCGCACAACAATACAATACAATAACCTTTTTAGGACCTTCTTGACAGTAACTACCTAAAAAAATGAGGTACGGCCAAAAACAAATCCGTCGTATTTTTATTGCGTCAGCTGATAGTGCATTTTCCGCCGCTGTACTTGTAAAAGTGCATTAGAAACTTAAAAATCGAATAAGAGCAAATAAGTACAATAATTTTCGCTCAAATAATTTTTTGAAAAATATTTATGCGATTTTTCATGTTAATAAAGCAGTTACACGCCATATTTGAAAGGGGTAACTCCATTCTGGAATTGGGCGTAATTCACGCTGCATTTGATATCTACGCCGTTTTCGCGTGAATGTCACCGCTCTTTGTGAAACGTGATACTGAGTACGGCGTAACTTTGCAGGTGAATGTGGTGTAAAACACGCCGCATTTCTACAATTTTTATGAAACGGGGCCCAGGCGTCATTAAAGTCTGGCTTGCCACGGCCACCGTGAACCGAGATCGATTGTTGTTGACGCGAAACACCCTTGAGCCAGATATTGCGTGGTCGCCCTGCGCATGCTGCGCGGTGGCGCATGTTATTAAACAGGCTACACTAATTCGTTCCGTGGTAAGGTGCATTGTGTCGATTGTGGTGATGTGTGCGCTTTTACTATAAAACGTAGGAGTGAAGGGCGGAGAGTAGTTAAGGTTCAGACGTTCAGACACCTCAGTTGGCCGAGTGCTCTCTACACCGTGCACATCACCAAACAATGTAAGTGCTGTAGTATTCACATTGTAGTTGCAGTAGTGCCTTAGTATTCACATCGTAGTTGCAACGCCGTAACTGTAATTGTCTTGCGTTTCAGTGGATATTTTATAATATCCTCATAAATATGCACTTGTAACTTCGTACTTGTCTATTCACTTGTAATTGTGACTTTGTACTTTGTACTTGTAATTGCTCTGGACCATGACCATGTGGAACAATAATGTAAATGTAAGATTTCTGTCTATATACTGCTGGCGTTTCTATGAAAACAGAGGAACACGATCCAAGCACAAGAGAAAACGAAATAACTTTATTATTCGACTTATTATCAAGATCACTTTCCACACGTATTTTAAAGTATATTGACTTCGCTTATGAGACTGATTCTACATGGCACCTTCTCTGCACTTACTTTAAAATATTTATTACAATGTGACCGTGACTGTCAGCCAACACCAAATATACGAAAGGGATAAAAACCAGTTATACCAAGCATGGCGGCGCGGAAAGCTCTTGTTTTCCGGCCACCTCGGAAAAACCCAAGGTGTCAAGAAAAACCCCCGCCCTGGAACAGGTGCAGAGTGGGATCCAGCATCGCGTTCGTGCCACTTTGGGTGGGGTGCCACGTGCACCGACAGCGGAACCACCGCGCCAACCAATCAGGGAGTTGCGGTCTGGAACTTCGTGAAGCCACTGTATTTGATTAGAGTCAAAAATGGTCGTCGTGAGGCAATCCGTTCCTGATCTTTGCACACTATAAAAGCTGCTCTCTGCGAAAAAAACAGGGCATAGACATAGTCTTTAAAGACAAAACGGAGTTTTCTTCAAACTCACTACGTGAACTATTTCAAACACAATAAGTAATGTTACGGTGCCAGAAGTCTGCAGTGGTTTCAGTCATTTAAGCCTCGGCTTGGCAGTGTTTAATAGACTTGAGTTTATTATTCATTTTAATTGTTTATGCTTTGTACGATATTTTTCTTGGTTTTAACCTGAAATTTAACCCAAAAGAATGCTATATGAAGTGTTTCTTAAGGAAAATTGTCACAAGTGTTTAGAGAATCGGCAAGGCGGTTCTCATGATTTTAACCATTAGATGAGAGGAAGCCATGTCCGTATTATTATCAAATGGTGATAGCTGTTTTTTTAGTCCTGCCTGTTATATAAATATTGCAGGCAGAATCAGTCAATATTTTTGGTTGTCAATCTTACCACACAGTTTTGTATTTCTTGCGTGAATATATCCTAACAATCCACATTGTATGCCACCCACCCGTTGATAAAGAATCATCCAACTAAACCCGAAATTTCCGCAAATCTTTTGAATTATCATAATAACCGAGGCAAATCCTGCACAAACATACATATACAATCACAGATATCTACTATAGCTGATATATTGTATACAACAATTATATTTCCAAGTGACTTTTAAACAGAACGCACATCTCGCTAGCACACCCCGCATCGGCTTAATTTACGTAACATCTACTTGTTACGTACTGTCACTGAGGGTAAAAACCCCATAACGAAATGTGCGGATTTCTTATACTGCAACTGAAAAATGAGGCGAGAAGCGTGATCAGCCAATGCTGGTAGGAAAACCCACTGCGCAGCAGGATATTCAGTGCGAGCAAAGATCAGTGCCGGCACGTTACTCGCGTGTTACGTGGAAGCTCGCGCGGTAGGGTATTCACCTGACCCGGTGGATTTTCGTGAGCGCATCTGTTTTTACTCGGTAAAATAGGGTCACTGCAGGTGATCATCAGCTAACCTCTGTGCAGTGACAGGATTGTGGCAGCACTAAGACCGCGGGACATTACCTCAGGCGGACAGGAGTGCGTGCACTGTCTTCATCCTCTCACTCGGTAAGTGGAAGTGCGTAATTACAACATCCCAGGTACCCGTGTCTCCAAACTGGGGCACTACAGGAGTAGGCCATATATCAAGCCGGGGTGATATCACCAGTTATGGGGCGATATTGTAAAATGTTTTCAACTCTATAACTCTTTTGAATACTAGCCCCGGGCGCGGGGGGTGAACAGCCCCCTGGTTTTTCTGCGATATTAAAAATTGTGACAGCCCCGTTTTACTTGGCACATCTTATCCCTGATCAATTCTGCAACTTTTCACACAATTTTAAGGTTGGTTCACCTAAGGTCAGGTCACCAGTGCAGGTCAAGTGACGTTACCTCCAAAAACGTTGATAGCATAAATAAGAACACGTTGAGTCTATCCAACTAAGCTCATATCACATATTGGGCCTACCGGATACTATAAAATATATTCTGTGATTTTATATAGATGACCATCACTCAGGGGTCCCTGAGACCAGGACTCGGGGGGCTGTTCTGTGGGACCAGCACTTGAGGCCCCTAAGATCAACACTCACCTGTTGCCAGAATGAATGGGGAGCCCTCTGCAGTGCTTAAGATCGATCCAAGGCGAGGGTTCGGCGAAGCCTGAGAACCCCTTTGACTACTCCACTGCACAGTGGGAACATTTACACTTTTAGCATGAATTTGTTCCTAACCACAGAATCCATGAGTGAATTCCATTAATTTGGCTGGGGCTCAGTTGACTAGTGATAAAATGACAACATTTCACACTGTATTCAAATTTGGACTTAACACGCACAGATGAGGGGGTCCTGAAATGCCCCCAAAATCATTTTCCAAATTAGCCCTAATAACTAAAATGGGTCTCAATTAATGCAACAATAACTTGTTACAGTACATGAATATCGTTCCTTATTTCATAGCCTAACAGTGAAATCTATGTTCCAATTAACACACGCAATGGAGAGGGGTCTGGTGTCAACACACAGTTGAGAGGGTCCTAAAGTGCCCTCTGAGGTCTCGGAAACCAGGAGGGTTAGGAAAATGCCCTTTGGGATGTGCATGGGGGCAATAGTGATCAACATTATGACCAAGTTTATTGACCTAAGAATTAGACTTGTTGAGTCGCGACTCAGTTGGAGTTGACTCAAATTTTGCTTGAGTCAGAGTTGAGTTGACTCAACTTCATGTTTGGCTTGAATCGGATTCAACTCATCTGGACAATCAGTTGAGTGCCTCCATGCTGTGAGTCAGGAGTTGAGTTGACTCAACACTATTTTCTCAACATATGTGATGACATGACCAACATTTTAGAAATTTTCACATCTAATTTTGAAGGATTTAATATTGCTATTTGGTAATAACATGTAATTCATTATTCTCATATCCACACCAGACCCATGCCTGGATCAGTTATTTGCAAGACAAGTTTTATAAAATATAGCTTAAAAAGCACACACATTTGTAGTTTTTTCCATTTAATCCTAGCAATGGCATGCAGAATCATACAGAAAAATGTGTGATTAGGCACAAAATCACACTTTTTCAACTTTCAAAATGCACACCATCCAAAATCCTAAGCTCATTCTCATCCAAAAGGTAATTCACTCTTAGGAAACCATATCTTTATTTTCTATTTTCTTCCTTCCTTTGGCTAAAACACTAAAAAAAACCACATATAAACATCAGAAGAGGGTACCAGAAAATCCTATTTTGCACATAAGCCTTGAAATGAGTCGAAACGGAAACTAAAAGCTTCAATTGTCTTCTTATTCTAAAGCACTATCTTGATTTGTCATGGTTTGAGAACACCCACTAGTAGATAATAAAAACTGCCTATTTACGGAAAATGGATATCAGTCCTACCTCTGGCGTAGCCTGAGTAATATCAAACTGTGAAACTGATAAACTGAAAAATATACAACAATCCTCTCACTCATGAACAACCACCGCCTGCTCTTCAATTATGATGATGCAGATTATTTTAATTTTCCACTCTCACACTGCTGCCCCCGCGCATGCCACATTAGTAACAAATCGATCATGGTGCGCAATAGAAGTGGGACTTTTTCGAAAAAGCTGGTCCTGGTCCTGTTCCCGACCAACATTACTTGGTCTGCGCCTAGTCCCGGCGAGGAAGGATGTGGTCCCATCATGGTCCCGGCAGCCTTTTTCCTCATTTATTGGCTCTTAAACATAATAACTTCTTGTGGATTAAGAGCCAAACATATTAAGCAAATTCATATCACCAGTACTTAAGCGAATCAACATAAAGTATGAACCATAGCTTCAGGAAATCCTTACCTACTATCATGAAAAATGGCTACAATTACCTCACAATGCAGAGGAAACATTTTGATTTGCATGTTAAACCCTTAAAGGTAAGAAACTATACATCAATACAAATTTAAGCGGTATCACACCTCCCTTCTGTCCATCCATAAACATTCAATCAATCAGCATATCTGAGTTTTATCAGGGAAGTTCAGGACACAGATACCTGCAAGAGCTCTAAGATCAAATCACCAAAGCACAGGAGCGATTTGACAGATCACTTTTACAGTTGGCATGTGACTCAAGGACTGTTTTTGACTGTTTATGAAGAATTATGCGAGTTGACACGCTGGATGAAGGAACTGACAATTAATATTTTACATACCTAGGTAGTTCTCCAAAAACAATTAGGTAAGCCCCGCCTTCCTCCTTCCTTCCTCCCCAACACCGCACACAAAAATGTCGTCCATGTCATGGATCACCACGTACCAACCATGAATAAGAGACACCTGGATCGGAGACTCGCCGCCTCCGACCGACAGCGCCGATCACTCCGTACTGCGCATGCGCGAAACGACGTACAGGGCGCATCACTTCCGAATGTATTAGTTCGAATGAGGCGTGCGGGGAGGTTGTGTTGAAATCAGTGGCGTAACCAAGGAGGTGGGTCCTAGGGGTCTGCGGACCCCATTGGGCCGATCAGGGGACCCCAGCGTCAGACTCTGGAGGTCTCCGAGATGCATTCTCAGGAGCCCCGAATCGGCCGCAGGGCTCCCTTCCAATAGAGTTTATCTCAGGCGGGCCTCAAGAGTTGTTCTCAGGGCCCCCGAAAGCTATCTCAGGGGCACCGCGAGGGGTTGGTCTTAGAGCCTGCGAGAGACGGTCTCAGGGCTCCCTGAAAGTCGGTTCAGGGGCCCCCGTTAGTCGGTCTCAGGGGCCCCAAGGACCATTTCCGGACCTTTTTCGTTACATGACTACCTTTTTCTACCAACTTGATTATCGCGCCTATGTGCGATGCGGAACCATGGGGTAGCCCCCATCGAATACTTATCACAACCGGGTGTCTAAATTCATATTGACCCCACTCCCCCGAAATAAAAGGTCCATCGGCGGACCGTTATTTTAGGTCCATGGGGCACTCATAGAAGGCTAATTTTTGGCCCCTCCCCTACTTTAGAGGCGGGCAAAGGTGCTTTGCACAGAACGCCTTATAAAAAGCCCTTAACTAACTAACCCCTCCCCCGTTTAGCTCTTAGGGGATCCCGGAGACTGGCTCTGGGGCTCCCAGAGACCAACACTTGGTGGCACTCAATAAGGCTCATTTCGGCCGCTCCACCGATTAGCTCTCAGGGAACTCAGACTGATTCCTGGGGGCCTGTTAGAAGAAAAACTGAGGGGGCCCCTGATAATATCTCGGGGCTCCTGAGGTAAGTTCTCGGCAGCACCTCTCGGACTATATATCGCGACCCCAGATTTGCTCCGAGTGGGGCGAGGGGGCTGATATTTACTGTCAGGGACATCTAGATTAGCTCAGGGTCCCCTGAGGCTGACTCTCGGAGGGTGGGGATGGAAATGATTTCACACAGCCCTCCGAGACTAATCCTGGGGCGCCTCCAATTACTCTCGGATTTAACACTAATTCTGGGTCCCAAAACTAGCTTTCAGGGCCCCCTTGAAACGAACTCTTGGCTCCTGAGAAAGACGTCCTTGAGACATGGGGGCCCTGAAACTAACACTTGGCAGCACCTATGATAATAATTCTCGGATCCCCATAATTAGCTTTCGGAACCCCTGAGAGGAGGTCCCCAGAGACCAAAACGGATGGGCCCTGATAATAACTTGGGTCTCTCGTGATTAAATCTTGGGGCCCCTGATACTGGCCTTTGGAGTCCCCTGAGAATGACTCGAGGGACTCCTGAGGTCAACTCTCGAGGGGAGGGTGATCCTGATACTAATTTTCGGGGTCCCCTGACTGACTCTCGGGGACCCTGATACCGGCTCTCGGGGGCTTCTGACACCGGCTCTCGAGTGGGGGGCTGGGGGAGCACTACCCCCAGTCCGAAAGTTATGGGGCAGCCGCATCCGCCCCTTCCCCCCCTGCTTCGCCTATGACATCACGTCATCGTGTAATGCAGGGAAAATGTGTCTTTTTGGGGGATTCAGTTTGCCACCCTTTCCCATGTCCCTGACCCCTATTAAAGGCAATGCCCTGGAAAATGAAAAGCGTGATACAGAACATGCTCATCTGTCGGCTGGAGCCACGCTGTCTGCAGAGATGTGCTAAATGTGGCCTCGATTTCGACGAGTCGTGGCCGTTTTCCCCATTTGACGCGCCTGCGTCCGAGGCGTCCGGCGGCCGGCGCCCTGTATGTCGAAGCTTCCCACTTTTCCCGCTAGGCGGACGACCGCTGTCGCTCACATCAAAGGCGCCGACAGGGAGTCTCCGATCCAGGTATCTCTTATTCATGTACCAACCAAGGTTCCTATAGATACGGTTCGGACATGAAAGCCAGCTGACTGCCTGATTTGGCAGCACGTTGAGTATTTGGTAGCATTTTGAAGGGTTTTGTTCAAGATAACTTTAATTTTGCTAGCATAAGGTAGAATGCAGCGTTTTGATTAGGTAATTGAAACGTTTGAAACAGAATTCTAAAGGAATTAGCATGAAGTTCATCGTGGATTTTTCTTGTTATAAAAGCGCTTTAGAGAATAAAAACTGCACCCAGAAGATAGCCTGATGAATTTTACATACCAAAAATAAAAAATATACCCTTAAGCACCACTTAAATTTTCCCACTGGCCCGTGCCCCAAACCCCTGCAAACAGTCCCATTGGAATTACATGTTAAATTTTGCTGCCAAAAAACTGTTAGAACCAGAAATGGAACCTTCAAAACCTCCAGAATTCTAGAGAAGTATCTCATGTCCGCCCCCTGGTACCAACCACGTACGACTTCGTTTGATCCATGTCCATGCCGGGACCACGGTTCTTAGAGATACGGTTTGGACGCGACGTCAGCTGATTCTCCAGATTTCTGACCGGCCGAAATCTGGCAGCATATGGTAGCCCTCAGTCGGATTGCTGTCTTCTGATTGGTCAGATCAATCGGGCTTCGACCCAAACTTCTATCTAGAGATTTATAACGCATTTTGAAACAATTTATTCGCTATTATAAAATCTGTCAAAAAGAACAAAAGGTACACCATAAGAAAGCTCGAACTTTTTTGTACATGAATCGCCAAAACAGATGCGCTTAAATTTCGTTGTTCATTCACAATCACTCGTACCGTAGCCTCTTGTAGCTTCTCCCATTGACATTACATGTTAATACTACTTCAAAAGTAGCAGGGGTGGCACTGGATCTAGAGGAGAATTAGCTCTAGAATTCTGGAGTCTACTCTGAAAGTAGGGAGGCTTGTTAGGGGTTTAGCTTACTATTATTCAAGTAGCTATCTGGTGACAGCTCATTTCGTGTTTTTTCCTAAATTTGAGCATGAATAAGAGGCATATTTTTTTCATACAATGAATTTTACATACACGGAGTAGAATAGTGACGATTTCTGACACATTTGGAACCTTCGATGGTTGTGTATCCTAAAAGCCTATATCTGCCGTTTTGAATTAAGTTGTAACAATTGAATATTTTTAATTTTCTCGAAACATAGTTTCAAGACAATTTTTAAGGAAATTTTGCGTTTTTTTATTATCCAGAGAAGTTCAGTTTCTTCGATCCAATATTTTCATCTCTTTTACGATTCATAAGCGGTGCAGCTGAAACATTTTCGGCGCATGCTTGATTCTCTGTAAAAAAAGAAGGCTAGGCAGCGGAAGGAGATTGATTTATTGGTTGCTGATATATGTGGCGGTGGGTGCTGCCTTTTTCATAATTGTGATCGAAATGCGTATGTTTTTCTTTTCGGGATATACGTGTTATCATTCTCTTTTGTACAGGACAGAGCCGTGGAAATTGTGTATCCGAATTTTGGCATTATGGTCGTATTTTTAAGAGCTTTCACAGAATTGCATAGTAATTGCAGGTAAAAATCTTCTTCCTTATGTTATACCCTGCCAATATATTTAGGGAATAAAATGTTTAGATTTCCATACATTGACACAGAATGTGAAAGTCTCACAGGCTTCAGTAGTTCTTATAAATATGGTTGAAACGTGCCATATGTTCCATACTAGTACTTCCACCTGCAAATGTAAATTGAAATAAGGAATTCCAAACCAATAATTTTTCTGGAATGCTGACATAACAAAATTAGAACCAAACCCTCAGCACTGTGTTGATTGACCTATGTATTAATCTCTCTTAATTCACACTTTGCAGGGATAGTTTGTTTATTATTTTGGGGCTGGTGCTCATTATTCTGGCTTTAGAACTATACAGAGCTTTCATGGTCTAGTCAGAATTTTGATTAACTTTGTAATTTGCTGCTCTGCCATGCAAAGGAAAAAGGGTAGTACCAATGTATTAGCAATGAAAATTGCCCTTTCACAACAGCACTGGAGCATATACTTATCTTCCTACTTTGAAATTTGTATACATTTAGTAGAATAGTGATGGCCTCTGACTCATTCAGAACCTTGAATAGTTGTTGGTCTTAAATAAGCATGTATTTGCTGTTGTAAATTAATCAACAGAATTATTTTACCTTTGTTCATTTTGAAACATGGTCCGAAGACAAGCTTGTGCTAAATTTTGCATTCAGTCTACATATATATATATATATATATATATATATATAATCTACCTTATGTGGGCCCCTAACTTTGGCCTTCTCATTAAAGTCTACTTCCTCTTAAAGTCTTTACTTAGTTAACTTAAACTAATAAACTACATACTTAATACTAGGCTAAAAAAAGTGTCACTGCCTTTCTTTCATTTCTAGGTGTATTTCAATGCATGCTTATGTTCTCTCCATATTTTTGCCTGTATTTTCTGTTTTGACCACCATTTTATTCGTCTGTTCACTTAAAGGGAGAAACGCGAAATTTTTTTAATGGCTAGATCAAAAGGTCATTAAAATTTATTTCAGTAGTCCTTTTCTCATTTTCGTGAATTTGGCCTGCAAACGCCTTAAATCACTCTCAAAGTCAACGTTTCTAGACGACTTTACTGGTACACCTCTTATCTGCTTAAATTATGTACCCCTGGGTAAGGCTATCAATTTCTCTAAAAACCGGTCCTATTTATCGTAAGCAGTAACTATCTCCCTTTAAGTTGGGTGCTGCCAATACCAACTGCGTTGATGTCTTATTTCATTGTTTATTTTGGATTTGATCTGTTCATTTGTCTTTTGTTTTATGTCTTCCTTGATTTTGTTGTTTGTTTTCCTTTACTGCTCACTGCTCTCTCTCTCTCTCTCTCTCTCTCTCTCTCTCTCTCTCTCTCTCTCTCTCTCTCTCTCTCTCTCTCTCTCTCTCTCTCTCTCTCTCTCTCTCTCTCTCTCTCTCTCTCTCTCTCTCTCTCTCTCTCTCTCTCTCTCTCTCTCTCTCTCTCTCTCTCTCTCTCTCTCTCTCTCTCTCTCTCTCTCTCTCTCTCTCTCTCTCTCTCTCTCTCTCTCTCTCTCTCTCTCTCTCTCTCTCTCTCTCTCTCTCTCTCTCTCTCTCTCTCTCTCTCTCTCTCTCTCTCTCTCTCTCTCTCTCTCTCTCTCTCTCTCTCTCTCTCTCTCTCTCTCTCTCTCTCTCTCTCTCTCTCTCTCTCTCTCTCTCTCTCTCTCTCTCTTTCTCTCTTTCTCTCTTTCTCTCTTTCTCTCTTTCTCTCTCTCTCTCTCTCACGCACGCACGCACGCACGCACGCACGCACGCACGCACGCACGCACGCACGCACGCACGCACGCACGCACGCACGCACACACACACACACACACACACACACACACACACACACACACACACACACACACACACACACACACACACACACAGAAATCCTATAAGTAAACATGCTTGCGACCGATTTTCCAAATTCTTTCATCAACTGACACGGTGTTGAATTCTTCCAAATGAGACCGAATATCGTTTTCTTGGCTACGAATGGTTCTCCGGTCATCTCGGAAAATAGGTGGGGAGGGCTCTGAGCCCCTCCCCATCCAGTGCGCGTGTTATCTGTCACTTAACGAATATCTGTGCAGGTTAAATAAAGTATATGCAAAATTATCCTAATCGAATACATTTCTGAACTGAATATATGAACCCAGCTTCAACAAGATCAGGCCTAGTCAATTTAATTATAAGTCAAAACATTTCCAAAATGCACTCCTTAGCTATTCAGAACTCGTATGATAGGATTAAGAGGCAGATCAAATTCGACACCACTGCTCCAGTCTTCTCCTTTCTGACTTTTCTTTCTCCCACCAGGTGTGAGGCTGTGGAGTAAGATCGAGGTACCCGGGGTACGTGCGAGTCTTGAGCCGGCACGAAGCTCGATAACTATGATTTCTTTTCTCAACTGTGGCCATAAACAGCAGATTGCTAAGAATACGGAAGAACTCCGCCTTCGAATTACAAAACTGCCGACTGGCTGGGCACAAGACCACATTCGGACGGCTGTGCTCCCGCCACCGCGCTGAGATGTTCTCCCTTTGGTCAGCTTTGGAAAACTCCGGACATGAAACGGACGGTATCACCGTCTGCGTAGACTCCCAAGTCTGTGACCGCAGCTTCGTGCCGCACCGTCTGATAGCGATAGTATTCCAGTACTGGTTCTTTTTACAATGAGCTTTCTCCCGCTGCAATATTGTGAGTAACGCGTGATCCGACTTTCTGGATGGGAGACTCGCCTGCACTCCCGTAGTGCCGTCCTGGCCAACGCTCACACTTTTGTCCGAATGGCAACACCGATAGCTGAGTTAATGAGTGCGTAGTACCGGGTTGGTTCCGTTATCATCGAGGCGATGCTGTTTGCCTTTATCCTCAGTGTATTGACTGAAACTAAATATTATGAAGTATGTTCTGTCGAGAGTAGGAAACATCTCGTTCGATCGGCAAGAAAAAGTGGGAGCTGTGACAAGGAAATTACTCCCACCTTCATCGCCGACTGATGACAACGTCTATGCCTGCTCAATACCCTGGGCATCCTAAAACTGTGGTAAAGCTTCTCCAACCCTTCAGCACCCTATCTGGTAAAGAAATTGCCGTGCTCCAGCAACCTCCCTTCTCATCCGATCTGGCTTTGTGTTTTTTGTTCTCCTCAAAAGGAGTAAGATCCTTCAAAACCCGGACGAAACGAAAATGACCGTGGCGGCCGAGCGTCCGCGAAAAATAACTCAGGATGTACACAGCAGGACGAAAAATGTCGGGAAGATTGAGCTAAGCTCAAAAGGATGATGCAAAGCGTTAGTAGTGTGTTTATTTAAAGTGTGTTTGTTTAAAGTGTCATTTTTTCCTGTGGTCTGTATGAAAAAAAATAAGTAGGCGCGTCTAATACTAGTTTCTGCCATCTATGGTGCAGTGTTGTGGATTGGTACCTTTGGGGTATCTCTAGTTAAACCTCGAAGCGATCTTAAAATGTTCAAGTTTGTGCTTTTTATTTTAAGATTTTTTAACTGGTCTAGGCGGTGCAATAGATCTGTCGGAATTCCAAAACAAGCTTCATTCTGTACTATCAGTTTTAATATAGTGGTGAAAACATGGTTGGAATTTTGGGCACCCTCAATCTTTCTAAAACTACATGCCCCTGCTGTGACATACATTATATCTGATATACCATCAGAAGGAGCTGGTTATGTCGTTTCCATTGTTTATGAATATTTTCCAATATAGTTAAGTCAACGATATGACTGTTTAATGCGAGTTTCTCCACGCTGAAGCGGTATTGAACGAAGATAACAAAACGAAGTTGCGTATCACAATGCAGGCCGATAATGAGGCGAGATAGTGGATGCTGTGGACGTCGGTGCCGAATGGAGGGGATTGGGACACCGGTGCACTTTGTCTCTTTGATATATCTCATAACGATAGCTCGCATGAAACGGCCAGATGAAACGATAACAATAAGAGTCAATATATATATTCCAACCAACAATTCTTGCTCGGCACAACAAACGGACAATATTCCACGGGGAATATTGCTCAATGTACTTATCGTAATCGAAGTCGCTGTCCGCAGGAAAGGTTATCGAGTTATCGAAGTCGGGGCGTAATAATCGAGTGCTCATCATTGACAGAAACAAACAATAAGCTTCGCATCAATCACATCATCAGGCTCTCAAGCAAATGCCGGGAACACAAACGGAAGGTCGTTCAGTGAAAATATAGCTGCGAGCGGTACAAGGTTACATCCACTTCTGAATAATTTTCCAAACAACTAAAATGTGGTCAATGATGAAGCAAAGAATGCAAACCAAATCGCACTGGAAGAAAATGTCGCAAATGGCCAGATATGAGACCGGGATTCTGCGGGTGAAAACCGTATGGTAGGTGAAGCCAGCTAGACAGCTCAAAACGCAATGAGCAATGGAAATGTCAAGCGAGGCCATGTCAAAACTAAGCCGTGCTGGGCACTGTGCTGGCCAGGTTGTAAAGGAAGTCGGTAAACGCCGTACTCAATGTATCATTTGTCTTGGAACTCAAGATTTCCGTAGAAAAAAGCTAAAACCTACCTGAAATGTACCCCTCATGTACCCTTAGCAGCAGGCTACAGTTGTCATAGCTTTTGGTGTGACATATGCTGACATCACTGTGAGTATCAGCCAATCGAAGCCCATGAAACGTATTTAATATGGTAGTGTTTGCCAGATCATGACATCCACAGGCAGATACTTTTCTTTCCCTAGAGGAGCATTTAAAAAATCAAAATATTGAACTTATTGTGCGTTTTCAGAGAAATCATGGTCGCTTCTATGATTTTCAGCTAAAAGTACCCCTAATTGCACTAAATTCCAGGATTCCATCAAGGTGTCACATTCCCTCTAACTCTGACGTCATGACAAAATATGCATCAGACTGGATGACACATCTGACCAGAACCACTTGAGTCAATGGCATTGAAAATACTGTTAGGTCCTTGACCTGTGACCTTTAGCACCATGTGAGGAGGCCCTGGCATATCATCCCAACCATATGGCGTTATCAGGTCACTAATCAGGTTGCAATGCGGGTGCAAGGGTGAGCGCACGATTGTGGCGATCTCAGAAGGTATGATTAAAAAATCAATTCACTTTGTCGAACCTTATCTTCGCCTTTATCACCGTTGCACCGCCGTAGCACTCCTTATCTTCGTCTTTATCACCACTGTACCGCCTTATCACGGCGGCATAACTGTCGATGCACTGATGGTATCGATGGCCGCGGTTTGCTTCTCGAAGTCGCTCCGGCGGACTTCGATGGCTCAACCAGCTACTGTCAACGGACACGGCGTGAGACGGCCAACCCTGTCGGAGAACACAAGCCCCGAGTCAGGTAAGCAAACCTTAGGTCTTCAGCCCCTAACCCCCTTGTATCCACCACCTGGGACCGAGTCCCTTATGTCGGATTTTGGTTGCTATCACCATACTACCGACACATGCAGTGCCCTAAAATCCTAAAATTTTAGACGGAGAACGTACCTTTTAATATTTTTTCGGCATCACCAGCACTTCATTTTGGCCTGAATTGAAAATTAAATTGAGGAATACGCCTTTTTTATTTTATGAAGAGAAATGACACGCCCCGGAGAAACTGAAGTACACATGAAGTGCTAAACATTTGCCTGAAAAAATGCATGACTACACATTTGGGCATTAAAAGATTGGAGCCAATTGCTACCTGATTTGGGAGTTAGGTCTCACCCTCCACTTTCTGTGAAAACAATTTCACGACTGTGTACATATTTGAACTTCAAAAAGTTTTGCCTACATTTCTAGGGAAAAACTTAAATACCACACCATAATTGAACCAGTTCAATTATATTTCTAGGATAATCTGCAAATATTATCGATATTTTTGAGCGCAGCTCCACCTATATCGATATACCTTGGCCATATCGAAACATCAAAATCAGAGGAGTGCTGAAAAATAATTTAGACAGTGGCAGATCTAGCAGGTAGGTTTGGGGGCAAGCCCAAACAGAAGAGTCACACAGTGAAACACTTTGCCACAATCTAACTGGATGGTAGGTTCTCGAGGTAAACCCAAAATTTGATGAGAAAAATACTACTAATTTCTTTAAAAATGTCTCAGAGTGAAAGATGTGGGCACAAGAGGCTTCTTTTTGCTCTCCAAGA
This sequence comes from Lepas anatifera, assembly GCA_034440635.1. Classification (NCBI taxonomy): domain Eukaryota; kingdom Metazoa; phylum Arthropoda; class Thecostraca; family Lepadidae; genus Lepas; species Lepas anatifera. The sequence continues at coordinate 950,214 of JAOTON010000664.1, read as the reverse complement.
CCAAATTTTATGCTTTCTCCAAGACCACATTTTATGCTTAAGTATAGTGGTTCTGTTTGAAGTTAAGTTTAGAAGCACCAAAACCTTGCTTTTAAACTAAAAATGGGTTGGGGCAAAAGAGGTCAACAGCTTTGGGGGCAGGGGAAAACAGTTTTTCCCCAAGCTTTTTCTATTTAGGGGGTTGCAAATGCCTTTGTTGCCCCCCTGGATCAGCCACTGATTTGAGAAACTCTCATTGTGCCATTTATGAGTCATACAAGAGATAGACATCTCATCATGGTAATAGAGCTCCCCAAATCTTAAAAAATAATATTTTGGACAATTATGTTGTCATGCTACCTTACATACATAGAAATACAATTTTGTTTTATTTATTGGAGCCAAAATAGCAAATCAGAACTTTTCAGGGAAAAACAGCACCAAGCATTCCATATGCATCCAAAACTTTACCTTATAATGATAGCAAGTAGCAAAATTATTTTGTTTTCATTATTGGAATCAAAATGGTGAATTTGTGATTTTGAGGGAAAAGTGCCAAACGTCCTAAACGTATTGGAAACTATCGCTAATCTACACACTATTTACAAAAATTTTTGTAGAGAATAAGCATGCATATTGATCAAGCATGCATATTGATCAAGTATGCATACACAAATATAATATATTATCATTCAGCATTCAAGTAGTGATAATAAATAACAAAACAATCAATTGAAAAAAATTCAGACACTCCAGCTGCCCAATCAAAAAGTCAACTACAATTGTGACTAGAGCATGACAGCTATGTATAGTTCTAAAACCAGAATAATGAGCACCAGTCACAAAATAATAAACAAGCCCTTCCAGCCAAGTGTAAATGGAAGTAGATTATTACATGTGTCAATCAACACAATGCTCAGGGTTTGGTTCTAAGTTGTAGTTATTTGGGCTTAGGGGTGCACTAGCCTGGCAAGCCCATAGAGCGCCCTGGGTTTGGTTCTAATTTTTTGTGTCTGCACTCCAGAAAACTTCTTGGCTTGGAATTCATTATTTCAATTTACATTTGCAGGTGGAACTAGTGTGGAAAATGTTGCAAGTTTCCACCCTACTCATGTTTGACTTTCTCATTCCATGTCAATGTATGGAAATCTTAACATTTTATTCCCTAAATATATTGGCAGGGTATAAAATAAGGAAGAAGATTTTTGCCTGCACTTACTATGCAATTCTGTGAAAGCTCTTAAAAAATATGACCATAACGCCAAAATTCGGATACACAATTTCCACGGCTTTGTCCTGTACAAAAGAGAATGATAACACATATATCCCGAAAAGAAAAACATACGCATATCGATCACAATTATGAAAAATGGGCAGCAACCACGCCACATATATCAACAACCAATAAATAATCAATTTCCTTCCACTGCCCTTCCTTCTTTTTTACAGAACATCAACCATGCGCCGAAAATGCTTCAGCTGCACCGCTTATGAATCATAAAAGAGATGAAAATGTTGGATCGAAGAAACTGAATTTCTCTGGATATTAAAAAACGCAATATTTCCTTAAAAATTATCTTAAAACTATGTTTCTAGAAAATTAAAAATATATGATTGGTACAATTTGATTCAAAACGGCAGATATAGGCTTTTTAGGATACACAACCATCGAAGGTTCCAAATGTGTCAGAAATCGTCACTATTCTACTCCGTGTATGTAGAGTTCATTGTATGAAAAAAATATGCGAATAAGAGATACCTGGATCGGAGACTCCCTGTCGGCGCCTTTGATGTGAGCGACAGCGGTCGTCCGCCTAGCGGGAAAAGTGGGAAGCTTCGACATACAGGGCGCCGACCGCCGGACGTCGAGGACGCAGGCACGTTAAATGGGGAAAACGGCCACGACTCGTCGAAATTGAGGCCACATTTAGCACATCTATGCAGACAGCGTGGTTCCAGCTGACAGATGAGCATATTCTGTATCACGCTTTTCATTTTCCAGGGCACTGCCTTTAACAGGGGTCAGGGAAAGGGGAGAGGGTGGCAAACTGAATACCCCCAAAAATACAAATTTTCCCTGCATTACACGATGACGTGATGTCATAGGTGAAGCAGGGGGGTGGGGAGAGGGCGGATGCGGCTACCCCATAACTTTCGGACTGGGGGTAGTGCTCCCCCAGCCCCTCTCTCGAGAGCCGGTCTCAGGAGCCCTCGAGGGCCGGTATCAGGGTCCCCGAGAGTCAGTCAGGGGACCCCGAAATTTAGTCTCAGGAGCACCGTCCCCTCGAGAGTTGGCCTCAGGAGTCCCTCGAGTCATTCTCAGGGGAGGCTGCAAAGGCCAGTATCAGGGGCCCCCAAGATTTAATCACGAGAGACCCAAGTTATTATCAGGGTCCATCCGTTTTGGTCAATGGGGACCTCCTCTCAGGGTGCCCGAAAGCTAATATGGGGATCCGATAATTATTATCATAGGTGCTGCCCAGTGTTGGTTTCAGGAGCCCCCATGTCTCAAGGATGTCTTTCTCAGGAGCCAGGAGTTCCTTTCAAGGGGCCCTGAAAGCCAGTCTTGGGACCCATAATTAGTTTCATGAATACCCGGTTGGTTTCGGGGGCCGAGAGGTAATCTTGGGAGCCCTTGAGAGTTAGCCCCAGGTTTTGCCCCCCCCAATTTTTATCTAAGGGGCCCCGAGAATCAGTCCCGGGAGCAGCCAAAAGTTAGTCCCAGGGGACCCCCGGGAGTCAGTCTCGGGCATCCGAGAGCTAAGCCTGTGGATCGGAGCAATCCCCAGAGGTGCTCCCTAATTTCGGTCTAAGTGGCTTGAGAGTCCGTCTCAGGGGGTCCCGAGTTAGCCGTATCCCCCTGAAGGCTAATCTGGGCCTTCGAGAGTTAGTCTCAGGAGCACCAAAGACTCAGTATCAGCAGTGCTCCGCACCCTCCGAATGTTAGTCTCAGGGGGCGCCCCAGGATTAGTCTCGGAGGGCTGTCGGAAGTCATTTCCTCCATTCCCACCCACCGAGAGTCAGCCTCAGGGGACCCCGAGTTAATCTGGATACCCCTGAGAGTAAGTATCAGTCCCCTCGCCCCACTCGGAGCAAATCTGGGGTCGCGATAGATAGTCTCAGAGGTGCTGCCGAGAACTTATCTCACGAGCCCCGAGATATGATCAGGGGCCCCCTCAGTTTTCTTCTAAGAGGCCCCCAGGAATCAGTCTGGGTTCCCTGAGAGCTAATCGGTGAAGCGGCCGAAATGAGCTTTTTTGAGTGCCACCAATTGTTGGTCTCATGGATTCTCAGAGCCAGTCTCAGGGAGGCCCTAAGAGCTAAACGGGGAGGGGCCGAATATTAGCCTTATGAGTGCCCCATGAACCTAAAATAACGGTCCGCCGATGGACCTTTCATTTCGGGGAGTGTGATCAATATGAGTTTAGACACCCGGTTGTGATAAGTATTCGATGGGGGCTACCTCATGGTTCCACATCGCACATAGCATAAGTGTCGCCACCGGCAACAAAGTGGGGGCCAGCCAAACTTCAACCTGATGCTGACAGAAAACTTTCAAAGTCAGGACTAAAAACTGTTCGAATTTGGGCTCTTCGTTGCCTCCCGCAGCGGCTGGATATAAGAATGCCCGGTTTTCTCTCATTTTGACTGAGATACAGGGGTCGAAAAAGTTGCCATTTTGCCATTCTAAATGGTGACAGCTGGAGTTCCACCGGGTGACAAAAGTCACAAGTCAATTCACAAAAAGTGGCACCTCTAATTCTCATACACTGCAAAATCTGGATTGCCCTGGTTGGCACGGTTCCTATTTGGTTGGCCCATTATAACCGTCTGCGCCATAAGCTTTGTTCGACTTACCATATTTAGTAAATGCGGTGAATTATTCGAACCATATTCGATCCTAGGCTCGAAAAAGTTCGGGCCCTCGCCTATCTCTCAGCATGGGCTGGTGACACGAATGGTGATAAAGTGCCATTGTCACCATTGCCCCCCAGGCTATGTCACCAGCCGTATTCACTTCTCCTTCCGTGGTCGAACACATCACTGCTATAATCAGCTGAGCGGCTCGGCCTTCACCGAACTGCGCCAGCCGCCGCATTAGGCGCGCTGTAGATACATTAGGCGTGCTGTAGATATTTATTTATAAATTAGGTAGGCGCTGGAAAAATAAATAGAGCGGAAAGGCAAGGAAGAGGAAGGAAATATCGGTTTGCTATCTTTCTTCCGCATGTGGTGGCAAGGTGGTGAGAGTATAGGTGTTGATCAGTCAGGTATGTTGGTACTAAGTATGATATAGAAATACTGCTTAAACCTATAATTGATATAAGTTCTGCAGTGAAGGTAGACTTTTTGCCGCTGTGCTTACTGGTATGCCGAGTCGGGGACTCAAGTGGGGCACTTGTAACTGGGTACCTAGGTACCTACCTATCTCTCTAAGCCTGTGCGTGGAAATCCTTGGGGGTTGGACCCCTCATTGGCGGAACTATGAGCAACTTTTGGAGGAACGAAATCAATGTTTGGAGGGGGCTCCATCAAGAAATCCCGAAAATAAAGTATTTTAAAAGGGCCTAAATTTGGATCTTTTGGTAGGCAAAAGACACTATTTTGGGCTTTGTTGGGGGTAACAGCCCCGGTATTATGGTAGTAGGCAGATCACATCTCGCGGTTCAAAGGATCACATCAGAAGGTCCACTGATCAAAGGGTCTACTGCTCATAGGCTCTACACTTTGAAAGTTAGACCTTTTGAATAAGAAGTCCAACGTCCAAAAGGTCCAAAAAGGCGTGCTCAGATGCATGAGAGTGGGGTGCATGATGCCGCAGAGGCGTGCTAAGACACATGATAATAGGAGGAAATAAGGGTTAGGTTAGGTTAGGTTAGGTTAGGTTAGGTTAGGTTAGGTTAGGTTAGGTTAGGTTAGGTTAGGTTAGGTTAGGTTAGGTTAGGTTAGGTTAGGTTAGGTTAGGTCAGGTCAGGTCAGGTCAGGTCAGGTCAGGTCAGGTCAGGTCAGGTCAGGTCAGGTCAGGTCAGGTCAGGTCAGGTCAGGTCAGGTCAGGTGTGTATGCCCTTGGTTTTGTTTTCCTAATCTGGGGATCATCCCTTTTTCCAGATTCTGAGTGCGCCTCTGGTCTGGGTACCACTTTGGGAAATGTTTTAGAAATATCCCCACATTCTGCAAGAAAATCCCAAGAGGTGAAACAGACAGAAGGAGGGAGGGTTAGAGGAGTAGCATAAAGTGTTACTCCAGACCAGAGGTGCACTCAGATTCTGGAAAGAGGGGTGATATCCCCAGACTAGGAAATAGGGACCAAGGGCATACACACCTGACCTGACCTGACCTGACCTGACCTATCCTATCCTATCCTATCCTAACCTAACCTAACCTAACCTAACCTAACCTAACCTGATCCGACCTGACCTGACCTGACCTAACCTACCTTACCTTACCTTACCTTACCTAACCTAACCTAACCTAACCTAACCTAACCTAACCTAACCTAACCTAACCTAACCTAACCTAACCTAACCTAACCTAACCTGACCTAACCTAACCTAAAACCTAACCTAACCTAACCTAAACTAACCTAACCTAACCTAACCTAACCTATCTCTCATTTCCTCCTATTATCATGTGCCTTAGCACGCCTCTGCGGCATCATGCACCCCACTCTCATGCATCTGAGAGCATGCCTCTTTGGACCTTTTGAATGTTGGACTTCTTATTCAAAAGGTCTAACTTTCAAAGTGTAGAACCTATGAACATTAGACCCTTTGAACTTTGGGCATTCTGATGTGATCCTTTTGAACCGTGAGATGTGATCTGCCTACTACCATAATACCAACAGCCCCTTTGGCCCCCTTGGATCAACCCTCGGACCCCCTGAATTTGGGTCTCCCACAGACTTTATATAGGGCTTGTAGTGCTGTGCCAGTATCAACTCACAGAGACCTCCAGGCCTGCCTCATGCAGTGCCTACTTGAAGCAAAAAATATTTTTTTTTCATCTTTGGAGTGTGTTGGGCATCAATATCTAGATTTAATAACTGAAAAACATCCCACTTCTAGTCCGCAAAAAGTTGTGGAATGGCACAATGACAAGAGTAAGAACTTGTAGTTTGAGTTGTTTAGGAGATAGCTTTTGGGGGGTGGCTATGACTAGTAGGGATGGGGGTCAAGACCAGTGTGGGGCAGTCTGTGGGGGAAGAACAGTAGGTAAGCAGATTGTGTCAGGTTTCAACATCTTATCAGGGTGGTTGTTGGGCAAAGTGAGCAGTTTTAGTACATGCTTAGCTCATGCATATATGATAAATCATGTGAAGCATTGATGTTCATATATGGATTCAGACCTACCATCTTGAGAGTTTTTTCTGTCTGTGAGGCACCACTAGCACACTGGATGGTGAGCGCCACCACGAACTCATGCAAGTGTCACAAATATAAAATCATTTAAATATGACAATAATGATTTTTGAGGTATTTCCATGGTGAGGGTATGTATGTACCTGGAAATATTTGTGCCATGAGTGTAAAATTTCAGCAGTCTGCCAATTTTTTTCAGATTGGGGTCAGCAAAAGAAACTGCAGGGCACAAACATACTTGGGGGCAGAACTTGTGGTGCTGGGGCAAGCAGGGATAAACCACCAGATGTATATTTTAACATGGTGGATAGGTGAAGTATGTTGGTGGTTGTGGGCATTTGGGGACAGCATATGTGATTTATTGTGGCTTTTCATTTGCAGGTAAACAGCAAATGTGTATTACTCCATATAGGAAAAGAAGGACTGAAAGCCACTGAATAAACTGAAGCCCTGCTTCAGTTTAAAAAAAAAACATTTGCCTCCCCAATGTCCCTTGGCTTGATAATGCTAGTGAATAAAAAGTGATAGAAGTCTGGTTTGAAGAAGCGTTTTGGGATATTAAGCAATGATTAGCATGATGTGCTTTTCTCTAGCAATGATTCAAAATGCTTCATAAATGTGAATAAACTATTGAATGAAATGTTTAAAGCCAACATAATGGTATCTGTTGCAAGTTTTGCTCTGTTCAATGATCAACAACCTGCAAAATGTATCTTGATATGAGTATTTATATTATTTTAAGCATCTTGAAAGAGAAAATTGATCTTGGCTGCCCAACTGTAGGGACCTAAAAATGTTTGACAAATCAAAGAGCTGCCATAACAAGTTTTTTTTCTAGACAATCCATGTTCTTTCTGCCTGTGTCATACACAGACAGGATTGCTTGGAACTGTAGTGCATTCATCAGATTATAAGTTAAAACAGAGTCAGTGTAACTGGCTGATAAATGACAAAAATATTTTCATTCAGCATACCTTTACAATCATGCAACAAATCCTCTTAATGTTTCTCCTGCCTTATCTGTGAAACATTGTAGGTGTTATTAGTTTTTGCTGAAGCAGCAGGTGTATAGGTTTGGAATGGGCTTAAAGCATTTGGGACTGTGGGAGAGGGGATTGGGGAAGTCACTTAAACTTTATCAAATACAGGCAAATTTTTATGACAGCTTTAAGAAAGCTGTCTAGATAGAAATATGATGGGAATATTTATGATTGGATGGAAAGTAAGCTCACCCACTTATCTGGCTCAATTGAGGTGTATTGTGCAGGATGCAAAACTGTATACATGATTTTGCATATTTTTTGCACTCTTAAACTCTTGCACATTTTGGGAATGGTCAGGTACAATGTTATCCCTCAATGTGCTATCGCACAATCTTTCACATGTAGAACTATTATTTTAGCGAAAAATTATGTTTGGCCTGCTGCCTATTGTGCTGGTCCTCATTTGGCACTCTTTGTACGCTGAGATGTTTTGGGACTTCTTGCTCTATTTTTATGCCACTGCTATTTTAAAACTGACTTTAAAAGCTCTTAAAGTATGGAGTAAGTTTTGAGAAAGAGGATACAAAATGCTGTCAATTCAGTTACATAATCCCTTTCCTTTACGATGCCGACAACTAGAGAACATGGTTGCTTGGGGCCTGCTTTGGTTTGATACAGGTGGGGCTGGGGCAATGGCGTAGCCTAGGGGTCCGTGGACTCCTCTTGGGCTTACTGTTCACTGTAAAGCAGGAATATGGGTGTTGGTGCTCCCCCTCTCCAGCTTGGTCTCGGTGACCCCGATAATCAGTCTTGGAAGGCCCCAGAGAATCGCTCTCGGGGACCTCTGAGCATCTGTCTTTTGGGTTCCCGAACATTCTTGGGGCTCCGAGCATCCTTCTCGGGGCCCCCGATCTTTGGCCCTCGGGAATCAGTCTCGGGAGCCCCTAAACATTGGTCTCGAACATCACTCCCGGGGGCCAGGGACATTGGTCTTGGGAGACCCGAATATCGGTCTTGGGAGCTCCCGAATATCACCCTTGGGGGCCCTGAGACCACTGCTCGGGACCAAGATCGGAGGGTCTCGGAAAAAGTGCTCGGGTAGATGTGCCTGTGTTGAGAATATGATGCTCACTGAGGTGGATTTCCTGGGATTGATAAAAGTATACATTTTAGGGGCATCGAACATCTGTCTGAGGCCCACGAGCATTGATCTTGACTCGGAGACCGTGATCATCGGTCTCCTGGACACCCCCACACTCAACATCATTCTTGGAGGCTCCCGAGCATCACTGGGTCCCTCTGAGCTTGGTCTTGGAATCCCTCGACAATCCGTCTCGGGGTCCCCGAATATCGGTTCCGAGCATCGCTCTGGGGGAGGGAGGGGCGAGACCAGGTTTTGGGGGTCCCGGAGCGATTCTCGGGGCAGCGAGGCAGATGTTCGGGGCCCCCAAAGCAATGCTCGTGGAGTCCGAGACCGATGTTCGGGGGCCTCCGAGACTGATTCCCGGGGTCCCAGGAGGTCAAGTTTGGGAGCCCCGAGACCAATGCCTACGCTTTCAGGAACAAGGTCAGCTCAAAGCAAGTGAAGTGCTCGTTGAGTGAGCAAGGTCAGTTCGAGCATCGCGCTCAGAAGCCACTGTTAATCGGTCCCATGGACCCCTGAACACCGATCCCGAGCAATGCTCTCGTTGTGTCTCCCGAAACTGCTGCGCGAGAGCAAGCTGGGGGGGATCTGAGAGATGTTTATGAACATCAAGTGTGCGAATTTGTTTGTTTTATAATGTCGTGACTGTATGACCTTTAAAATATCACAATCATATTAATGCGTGATAATATCTTTCTTCACGGCAAATATTCAGCGGTAACACTTACTGCTACCCTCTCGCTGCGAGATTCTTTATCTATAATTTTCTAAGAATAATCACTGAAGTGACATTGGAATATTTCGCTGCTCAGCAGGCACAAGTGCGTGTGGTGAGTGGTGAGAGCCGCCAACTGCGAACTCTGAAGATGATTCTCCACCAGCAAGTCTTTCCTCATCTGATCCCGTCCGTCCAGAGCGGTGAGCTTTTCTCCTTCCTTCCTTCCATGACATGTTCATAAGATATCCAGATATCACAATTATTTTTAAATATTAATAAAGTGCACCTTTTCCAATCCTTTTCCAATCCAAGGAAAATCCTGGGTGAAGTTCACTGTGCTTATTGGAAGAAATATTTACTCATTAGGAGCTGGGTATGGAGGGAGGCATTGAGCTATAAAGGGTCCATTCTGAAGGTTAGGCTCCAAGCCAAATCCTGGTCGCGCCACCTGCCTCCGCCATGAGGGGTCCGTCGGAGTTGGCTGCGGGCATGCTGGGATCGTGCGAGCCACAGCGCGCAGCTCCCTATCGATGGTGTCTACAGTGGCCGCGGGGAGCCATGCTGCAGCTGCGAACTCTGTCACTTCGCGGTTGTAGCCATTAGCCACTGTCCGCAGCTTTAGCTTCCGCTTACCATAGGATCTTTCGGTCAGCTGCGTAGCTGCGTTACCCCTGGCTTGACTTTCGTGCATGAACGATAAAATGCAAAATTTATCCTATGTGTGGTCCTGATTTCCAGGGGCGTATCCAAAGGGGGAGCGATCGGCCCCACCCCCTTGGGCTGACCTTAAGCACTGGAAAGAAACGCCTCCCGCCGCAGCCGCTGGGCCACCACAGGGTGAGCTCTGCGGCTTTAGCTAGGCCCCGCAGGCTTCGAAATCAGGGAAAATAAAAGTTGATTTACGCCGAGAAACCACAGCGTAAAATTTGGAAGCTCCGGCCATATGGGTAAATTTACCACTCCAGAATACATACGCAAAGATGCGTACAGAACAGAGCGGTGGCATCGTCATCAAAACACGCAGGGCGAACCAGTCGAAGCCCTCTACGTTTCCCCTAGGTTTTTGGGTATAAAATGTGCAAAAATTCGTAACGTAAGATGGGACTACTTTGAAATCGTGGAAAACTTCCAACAATGTTAAGGATTGATAAAAATATTCTTTGATTCGAAAATTGTTCAGTGGAAAGTGCTGCAGAATTATCAAGGAAAAATAAAAAATCTATAAGGGAAGCGTATTTAGTTAGTATTTACGAAAATGCACAAAAATTCCATGGATTTCTAACACTGCATAAATGTTCTAGTATGGTGCACGGCGGAAAATTGATAATTGTCTGATGGGCGCTATATGGCCTTGCCAGGCTGGTGCGCCCCTTAAGCCCAAATAACTAACTAACTAACGATAATTGTCTGAAAGCCAACTGCGTAAGAATCCTCACCCAAGTATGATGTTGCCCCTGTTCCAAATGTCACCCGAATTCAGGCCTAGGGGCCCATTTTAATGTATTTCGGGGCCTCTGAAATCGATCTCAGGGCTCCGAATGGTTGTCGTTTTGGATATCCGAGGGTTGCTGTTGCAACCCCCCTCCCTAATGCTGGTTTCCGGGTCTCCAGCTTTTGGCCTCTGAGGCTCCCCGAGTGGTTCCTTTTTTTACTTTTCGGCTCCTGACCTTTGCCAACATCAGAAGCTACTGCCCAATTCCCCGCATATGCGGAAAAATTCCGGGAATTGATGACTGTTTCTCTATGTCCCACCGTGCCGCACAAGGCGGTTGGCAGTCATTGCAAGGACAAGGCTACGGTTAAGCGTGAGAGCCAACCCTGCGCCCAGCGAGTCCCGGTATTTGAACGCGAGACCCTTATCTCAGAAGGCAGGCCACTGAGTCTGCGACCGGGGCCCTCACAATTATCCCAAGCCCACTGCTGCCTGAAGTCGGGCCCCTATTCTCAGCAGTTGCAGATAATTTCCCTGTTTTCCACTAGGGCTCCCTGTGAGAAGCCGGGCCCCCAGCGGTTGAGCTGGGCCTCCTGTGGCTATCCGGGCAGCCTGACATGCTTCCGGGCGCCCTTTAGTCCAATTGGAACATCTGAGTGAGCGACCGGGCTCCTCCGAATTACCCCCAGCCCACTGCTGCCAAAGCCGGGCCCTATTCTCCGCAGATGCATATAATTCCCCTGTTATCTTCCCGGGCCCTCAGTGGGTCCAGCCGGGCCCTCAGTGGGTCCAGCCGGGCCCTTTGCGGTTCACCCGGACCTCCTGTTACTATCCGACCCCCTGAAGTGCTTCTGGACCCCTGTGGTCCACTTGCGACCTATGTGTTTGCGACCAGGTCCCTCACGATAATCTCAGACATGTTGTGGCCGAAGCCAGTCCCCTACTTCTAACATTCATGCCCTCCTCCCCCATGGTCTACCTAGGCCTGACTACAGTCGGCCTCTGCCTTGCTTGCGGTTACCCCTTTGGTATCGGCCCTCTGTGGCTGCAACCTCCGTCTTTGCTTGGAGCAAAAGGTAACTATTCAAACAGGCCACAGAATATTTGATGCGATTCGGGATGGTCCTGATCACTGATCATAGCGGACATTTGGTCAATATCGTATTTGTGGAGATCCAACCCAATGTTGAGCGGACCTCAGCGTATTTAGCGCCGGTGCATAGCTTTGTGACCCACCAGAGTTCATAAAGTTGTCTGCCTCCCAAAACGGAAGTAATGTTTTTTTGCTCTTCGAAATATTGTATATATATATATATATATATATATATATATATATATATATATATATATATATGTGTGTGTGTTTATATATATACACACGTTTTTAATGAAAATATATTCCTTGCATAGTCCAGCCCCCAAAGCTATTCCTGACCCCCTGTCAAGGCCCCCTTTGGTAATTCCTGGATCCGTCCCTGCTGATTGCTCACATACACTTCCTTCGGCTTCAAACGTTAGATAAATATATCAGAACTTTCAGCTCTGGTTTATACTGGGAGCATAATACACAAAAACAATGAAAAACGGTGTAACAACTCAAAGAAATAAGGGTTTTGGTAGCATTTTTAGTTTGGTGACACATTCGTGATGTGGAATTTCAAATGGTGACACGCCAGCAACTTTTTGACCCCTGCTGAGATAATAAAATTTTTGGCCAAAAAGTGGTGGGGGCCAGGCCCCCTTTTCCGACGCGTATGGCACATATGCGCGATAATCAAGTTGGTAAAAAAGTAGTCATGTAACGAAAAAGGTCCGGAAATGGTCCATGGGCCCCTGAGACCGACTCTCGTGGCCCCCTGAACCGACTTTCGGGGAACCCTGAGACCATCTCTCGCGGGCTCTAAGATCAACTCTCGCGGTGCCCCTGAGATAGCCATCGAGGGGCCCTGAGAACAACTCTTGAGGCCCCCCTGAGATAAATTCTCTTGGAAGGGAGCCCTGAGGCCGATTCGGGGCCCCTGAGAATGCATCTCGGAGACCTCCAGAGTCTGACTCTGGGGCCCCTGATCGGCCCAATGGGGTCCGCAGACCCCTAGGACCCACCTCCTTGGTTACGCAATTGATTTCAACACAAACTCCCCGCACGTCTCATTCGAACTAATGCATTCGGAAGTGATGCGCCCTGTACGTCGTTTCGCGCATGCGCAGTACGGAGTGATCGGCGCTGTCGGTCGGAGGCGGCGAGTCTCCGATCCAGGTGTCTCTTATCCATGATTTGAGGTAGAACTGGCAGCATTTTTTTACAGTACGGCTTTGTTGTTTATAAAATGGATACCGACGCACGCATAGTTATGTCCTGAAAGGTATGTCGTTTTTCTTTAATTGAGCGAAATTAGGTTTGGGTTTAATTTGTCTTAGTGTCTTTTATTACCTGTTAAGCTATACTACTTTACCCATATAGCCAATATTGGCCCCAGCAGCGACTTCTAGATATGATTGGTAACAGTAAACAATCGAAAATTCGAAGTTAATACAAATCTTAGCCATTGATAAGTTTTGAAGTGCTGCGGCAAGGAGCATGATGATGAGTTGCTAAGATATTCCCTGGCCTCTCCCCTGCAATATTCATTCTAAAAGGCATTTGTGTGAAGCTAAATTCGAGGTGTGGTTGTACTAGGACTGAGAATGATTGATATTTACTCCATGATTCTTATGAAGGGCTGTGCCCAAATATATAATCTTCAGTGTATTTTAAATTTCCGGATTCAAGGGGAGAGGCCAGGGAACATCTTAGCAACTCTAATCTTAGCCAGGCTAAACGTGTTCATGACATGTACCTGAAATTGTTTTTGAATGAAGCATATAACCAAATTTGAGGGAAAGCTCGAGAAAAGTATATTAGACTCAAATTTTATTGCATTACATTTATTATTAATGCAAGATAGATCAGCCTGCAGAAGGTGGCAGATTTTGAAGAGATCTCTTTGGGCAGACTACTGGTTTGGGGACATACTGAGGCAGGCATGAAGGCACCAGAAATTAAAACAGCTTTTGCTTTTAGGGCTGCGTTCTTTGAATTAATCTGAGGTGGAATTCCAGGGGTTGTGACGTCGTGATATTCCCTGGATTCCAGCTGTGGAACATTCTTGAACGAGGCCGGAATGTGGCGTAAATGGCGAGGTGCGACAGTCTCATGATTTATTTTGACTTGTGCACGCGCAAATCTTTAATGTACCTTCGTTTAGGTGTTATTATTAGGTTCCGATTATCCTGCAAAAACATACAGTGGACCTTTCAAGCAGATAAATATTCAAAGTCCACAAACTTACTATTACGAAATGCATCCATGGGCGCCGCCATCTTGAGCGGGACTGCTTTTTCTATTCCCACCGTTCCGTGCGGAATGGCGGGAATATTCCTCGTGGAATCCAGGGAAAAGTGTCAAAGAACGGTTGTGACATCACTATTCCTGGAATTCCAGGCTGGAATATTTCAAAGAACGCACCCTTAGTGCTCTCCATACATTATAAAGTCTAAATATATTTCCAGGTGGAAAGAAAGGCCTGCCCTAGTAATCTATTGTATGCACCCATTGGGGCAGGATTTGAGCTGCACCGAGCACCTTTTTCAAGAAACTTGCAGGTTTGCAGACTGGATATAGATGAGGTCATGTACTATGTGTCGGTTGGCTCTTGCTTTGTAAAAGATTATGAATTAAGATACTTTAGGGTGCAAGTTTTGCACCCCACTGCTATGTTGAGTTTTTTCTCAAAATTATGTTCAAGAGTCTAGTTCAAGATGTGACACTGATTTGAAGAAAAAAATTTTGTTCAGTTTGTTCTGCTCAAGCAATATTGTGAATTTATAATAAATGTATGAGACAGAGTTCAGAGCTGAATTTCCAGTTTCAAAGTAGAATCTCCCTTAAAATTTCATGTAGTGCATATCAGGTAGGCAGAAGGCTCTTATGAAGCTGTTATTTTCTGACAAAAAATGGTATCATGCGTAATTATTTTGGGAGCACATTTCTTTATTTGCTTTATTAGGAAGGAACATTCCCAGTTATGGATCATTGGTCCCATTATTGGCCAGTTAGCTGTTTTTGAGAGCTTTTGGTGACAGTTTCCCACACTGCATAGGTTGGATGGGACATAAATTTGAAGCAAATTTAGGAGAGAAAAACTTAACCACACTTGGAAATGGAAGAAGGGGTGCGTCTCAAGAGCACACAACTGGTTTTTCAACATATTTAACATATTTTAACAGTTTTCCTTAAACTTCCCACATGGAACTAAAGGTTGTCAAATACTCTGGCCAATCCTGAATAGTTTGAACGTCTTTCCTCTAAGGTATGCAGTTTGCTCTTGTGTAAGGTTTTTGGGGCACATATATTTTATTCTTCGAATTTTACATTGGATAAAATTGGAGTAAACATTTAAGCAAAACATTTTACATGGATTTGATGTGATGTGATCTCAGAAACTATTAAACACTCCACCACAACCCAGGTATCAAACACTTCATCAACTCTTGAAATTATATTTCAGAATTTAAATGTCAAGTTTCAAGAAGACAAGATTGTTCTGTATGAATTCCGCATAAATTCATGAATTTCAGACAGTTGCATGAAATGAGTTTTATGAATATGCCATTGGAAGAAATATCCAGCTCCCTGATATATCTCAATATACTTCTGCCTGGGGCATCTTGTCCAAGATGTTCTTTTCAAATCTAGCCAAATTTTTCATTCTAGCCCATTTTCAAAGGACCTAAAGGATCTAAAAACGTACGCTTTTTCGTTTGTCTAGATCAACATGCGATGTAGCTTTAGGCTTGTTAGGTGTGTACACTTCTAATTCCTTTTGTCGAGGGCAACCCCTTTGAATCATTGCCCATTTTTAAGAAATACTAAGTATCTAACCTCACCATTTGCATGGCCCCCTACATGCCCATTTTGTCGGAAATCCTTCTCTGTGTTGACTCCATGAGTTTTGAATAGAATGATTTTTTGGGGTAATTATTATATCAATTTTAAAGATAGCACAAAAGTCAACATTTGCAACCATTTCAGCATGACGAAATGCATGGAAAGGGAAGGCATTTAGGCTGTTACCTTTTTAAAGATTGGAATAACACGACAAGCCGCGGCCAGATATGCTGTGGCTACAGATGGAGACGATCAGGCAACATTTTTTACGTTTTAACAGAGCATGTAGGCTGATTCGTCCTTCAATTTCGCGACCAGCACTTCCTTGACGGAGGCGTCATTGATGTGAAACCATCGAGCCTCCGGGTAGTTGCGGCAGAAGGCAGTGTAGTGGCCGGATTGAGAGCTGCCGTGGGAACGAATTGTAAAAAAGAAAACACGAAAGATAAAAAGTTCTTCACTATGTTTTTGTCAAAACTTTTTCGAACATGCTCATTGAAAAAACGTGCTAAATACCAAAAGGGTGAAACAATGTTGCGATGATGATGATCAAATATCATACCATCCTCAAAAGTATCACCGGATTCAAACGTTATGACGTGATTCCTCCCCTCATTATTGAAGACAATATCATGAACGACGATCACCAAAAAGCAAACGCTCTTAACTCTTACTTCTGTACGCAAACGGATATTAATATCACCACGAGCCATGAAGATCAGCTACAAAAATACGTATCTGATTCTTTGACAGTCCCTCACAGCCTTGAATTTGACGAAATTGGTCGAGAAGAGGTCTTGCGCATCATAAATAAACTTGACTGTTCCAAGGCGAGTGGGCCAGACAACCTTCCAGTAAAAATTTTGAAAATAACGGGGGCATTCATAGCAGAGCCATTAGCAAAAATTTTTAACAAGTCCATCAACCTCGGAAAATTTCCTACGCCATGGAAACTTGCGACCGTCAAACCAATTTTCAAAGGTAAGGGCTCTCCCTCTGAGGTTAAGAATTATAGACCGATTAGCCTTCTTCCTTGCGTGTCGAAAATATTCGAAAAACTTGTGTTCTCACGCATATATCAACATATAATGCTGCATTCTCTTCTAACACCAAAGCAGAGTGGCTATCGCCCAGGACATAACACACAGATTCAACTCACCTACCTGGTTGACAAACTTTTCAAGTCACTAAATGAGGGTTCAGATTTCACTGTAGTATACCTAGACATCTCGAGATATTTTGAGAAAATCTGGCATGATGGTTTATTAGCTAAATGTAGCATTGAATTTGGGATAGACGGGACACTTCTGCAGTGGCTCAAGTCGTACTTAAGTGGAAGAACCCAAATCGTGCAGATAGGTGAAAGTAATTCATCACCCAAGGCATTGAAGGCAGGTGTTCCTCAGGGGTCAGTCCTAGGGCCCCTCTTGGCAGTTATGTACTTGAATGGTCTAATTGGCCATACAGAAAGTGATATTATGTTCTTTGCTGATGACAGCTCCCTTCATGCCAGCCACACTCCACATAATGTTACTGAAGTGCAGGGTAAGCTTCAAAAAGACCTAGACTCAATTTTGGCTTATGGCCATAAGTGGGTTATCACCTTCAATGCCTCTAAGACCACACAACAAACGTTTTCTCACAAAAGCAGAGTAAGCGCACCTTTGCTCAATTTCAACAGCATTCGAATCCCCCAAAACAATCACATAAGCACCTAGGACTGACACTTTCAACTGACCTGAGGTTCAAGTCGCATGTCAGCGAAGTTCTCCTGAAATTCAACAAAGCGCTAAGCCCCCCTGTATCCTATAGCAGACTTACTCCCCAGACAAACATTATTAAGTATCTACAAAACTTATGTACAGCCATATCTAGACTACTGTGACACAGTATATGACGGTCACCTGACAGAGTACGACAAGGGTCGTCTTGAAAAGGCCCAGACCAGAGCTGCCAGATTAATAACAGGAGTGCCGCGAAGGACGTCGAGAACAAAACTGCTAGAAGAGCTTGGGTGGTATACACTTGAAAAACGACGGGAGACAAATGGCATTCTTCTCTTCCACCGTATCATGTTTGATGACAGAGTACCCCAGTATATTAAAGACTTAATACCGAATCCCAGACATCTTGATACTTCCAGAGTCCTTAGAAATACGCTTAACAACTATCTTTCATATCCAGAATCCAGCACATCCTCCTACTCTAACTCTTTTGTTCCCCGAGTCACAAGAGTGTGGAATAGTCTTCCGCAAGAGCTGCGGCAAACAAACAACATTTTACACTTCAAAAAACAGATATTAAGAACTCGCGTCCCTGTAACTCCGAAATCTTATTTTTCCTTTGGTACGAGACTGGGCAACAGACTCCACACACAGATCAGGCTTGAATCGTCGGCACTGAATGGTCACAGACATGCCCTTGGTAGGTCTGACTCCCCAGCCTGTGACTGTGGTCATCCAAGAGAGGATATTAAACACTTTTTCCTAGCTTGCCCTCACTACGATGGGGCTCAGGGCTGAGCTATTTCTCGAACTCTCCGGTATTCTCCACATAAATTTCAATGACCTGCCTATTACCACACAAATCAGCACCATAGTTCTCGGACCTGTAGACAAAAAACTTTGCAAGACCACCGCAACAGTTGTACAAAAGTTCCTAATAAAAACCAACAGACTTTAGATTCGTTCAATTCATGGTAGGGTAAAAATTATCAAAATCCTAGCTGCCTCTAGATTCACTCGGGGAAGCAACAATACCAGGAAGGATTTACTGAGGGTGGAGTTGGCGAGGGAGCGTGGCGCCGTGGCTAGACGGGAGGTACAGATGATATAATGTGGTTAGGAAACAATATTTTAGAAAATATCAAAGTTATTTATTCATGTGTTCATGATTTGTGTTTTTGTAAAACAATTTCCAAACATGTTTGTGCGTGTGTGGGTGTGGGTGTATGTGTGTGTGTGTGTGCTGTGCACGAGTGTTAGAAATGCAGCGTCATTATAGATAACTAGTTTTATACTAGAGCTCGAGAGGGGCCTGGAATTAAGTGCCGTTGGCACTTTTGCCTCAATCGAGCCGAACATTTGTTTTATTTCACTGCGATGTAATGATGAAATATATGTTATGTTATGTTATGTTATGATACGTTACGTTGCTCGGTGATATTGGTTGCATAGGCATTGCATTTCTATTATCTAACGAATAAAGTTCTAAAATAGTTTAAAGTAGCTTAAAATATAATTTTTTGCTATCGTCTAACTATACTTTTCGTTTCTGTTTTCAGGAAAGGGAATACCGAGTGCTGGAATAGAAATATCCCAGTCCAGGCGATGATTTGTGCTCCGCTGGTCGTGATAATGGTGATGACCTCCTGTGGTTGGACGCCGCCTGGAGGTAGAGCCCCTACCTGAACAATCTGTTCGTCTACTTTGGCAGTGGAACCGCCCAATACAGTTGGGATGACTTCAGACCAGAGGATGCTGAATCGGTGTGCCGTCTTTGTCTCGTCATTATCTCACTAACAAGATGCCGCCCGAGACTCCTTTTGAGGCTCGGTGGAAGGTGAACTCAATCATACTAATTGAACGCGGGAGCAGAGTATTGCTCGGAGTGATGCCGTTTAAGCTGAAGTCGCCCAGATGGACGCCGTGTTGAACATGTGCCGCCTGTTTTGCTCCTCCCGGACACCCGGAACTGTCTAGACTGCCTTGGAAACCTAACTGTTGCATTCGCTGACTGGGCCACCGCCGAAATGTCTGCCCCGACTTCGCGTTGCTCATCTGTCGGCACCACTCTGATAATGCCGAATTTGCGAGTGCCATGAAAGCCCATGGATACGCTTACCCTCCTGCCGCTGCGTTGCCCTGGTGACACCACGACCGTATCTCCGCGGTCTGCTGAGATCGCTTATCTGGTCCTCCGCCCGAGCAGCGGTTCCGAACTGTGTTGGCGCGGGTTGGCGCGAGCTGTTTGGTGCTGGGACTTTTGCTTCTGCTATTTAGTTCCGACGGAAAGCGCACTGGAAGCTGATCTGGCGCCGCGACGACCTCCACCTTTGTGGACGCTGCGAGGGGGTTAACATACGCCGTTGCGCTTGTGGAAAAAAAAGACAGTGAAGAAGTGGGACGTGGTTTTGTGTTGGTTTACCAAGTTATACTTTGCTGCGTTTATGGGTTCTTCGGTGGAGTAACGTGTGTGGTGGTTTCGATGCACATTGTTGTGATTTTTCCAATATTTATATGTAATTTTGAAATGGCGTAATTGGCAAGTTCAACCGCAAGTGTAACTTAATTAGGAGAATGTTGTGACCAGCTATATGTTCTGGTGAATTTTAATTTCAAATATTTTGATGAAATATTTGCATTGGAACATAGCCTAGAAACAATAAAATCAAAACGGAAGCTCTCTAGTTTAGGTGCGGGAATTAACACAGAATGGCTTTGTGAGCCCGTGTCTTGCGGCAATGCTAGGTGTCTTCAATCAATTGTGGATAATTTGGTTCGGGAAAACGTAGTATCGGGAAAGTCAAAGGACAAGACAATTGTTTTGTTTATTACGTAAAATAAATGGCACGTGCCTCGTCAACAGACTTAGACAATTCCAAACTAATACTCATATCAGTTACACACTGCAAACGTTCGACAACAGGTGGCACATATTCAAATGAAGAAAAATTTGCAAATGATACAGAGCTTTACAAACAGAAAAGCAAAGTTACATATAACACACTCCAGCCCGACCCACAGTCAACATTCTGGTTTCATTATACATGTTCAATCTCATATTTAATAAAGTGATGATTTATGTGTCGGCTTAAAACCTTCACATCATGTATGTTAGGTCATGTATTTGGCTTATCCTTCACATCACACAGATCTGCACTTGCTATGCATATTACGCACTCGGTTTAGCAAACACAACTGTTGATCTTCCTTCGGTTGAGTCTTTGCGAAACTGAAATATTGTGTTAAGGAAAATATCAAGGATATTTGTGTCTGGTTGCTTGCGAGTGTTGAAACGTGTCCTGAAGAAGGATGACAGGATCCAGGATGATCTCGAAGGAATCTTCAATGGACCTGAGAGGAAAAAATATAATTAGTGGAAAAGAATAGGAACAGACGCCGTTGGGTAATCGGATACGCAGGGTGCTTCCATATGTTTATTTCGGAACCGGGTTAGAATAAGCATCACTTAGCCTAAATATATCTAATTAATGGCCAAAGCAACTTCGGGGCTTTATGATACACCGGCTGCTGATGTCATATGGTGTCGTCAACTCCCAACCTTTTGGGAGTGTATCATAAGGATCGGAAAGACTTATGCCGTATAACCGCCCGGGGTTTTGAACCCAGATCAGCAGCGTTCAAGTTGAATGCGTAGTAGTAGTTGTTGGTATTCTAGACGAAATCTGGATGAAGCTAATACCTTCTTCGCTAGTGAGAGAAATCGTTTGAGGCATGCAGGATGCGAAAATTAGTAGTTAAGGTTGATTCGACAGGATTCATATCAGAACATACAAATGTAGGGCTGGGTTACGTCAACGAGTCCAGTCAGTTTGCGGGGAAATGTCATTGCCACTGACACCTGCCTGTCAACAACCCACGCCAGTGCTGGACGGCTCATATGGGCATTCTGAACACTGTCAGGGACTCATATGGAACTTTTAATGCCCAAACAAAGCTTTCCGTAACAAGCCATTGTTCTATCGATCGTTTCCGATTTAAGCCTTGTTTCGAGATTTCGGCCTCACTCTCCACTTTCCTGGAAACCGATTTCAGGGCCCGGCTCAAATGCTATGTTACCCAATTCTGGCACTTCTTATACTCGCAACAATTGCAAAAACGTTTAGAGTAAAAAAATAGGCCAACCATTTTGAAGAAATTCTAAAGATTGAAACATTTTATTTTGATTTATTTATTTTGAGTCTTTGCGCCATGCAATTATCAATATCATGGTATAATAGCTTTTACACTATGAGAGTATTAAGGTAGCTTTAACACCCCGGCCAGTGGCTTCGTTGCCAGTCTACAGATAGGATAGCATGGATTAACGTGGGTTCAATCCCCACGGCGGGAAACCGCCCTCCGTGTCCGATCTGACCCGGTGGAGAGGATCCTTAAACACCCACGCCAATACTCGCTGTAATTGGGCAAGTGTGCCTGTTGGGAGTGGCCCTAATAAAATAAAATAAATAAAACGTCATGGTATAATTTAGTGCACAATATATCCACACCCCGGGATTGCTCCCGTCAAGTATTGTCTGGGAATCACGTATTAACTCTGGTTCTAGCTGGAGCAATCTACACCTGTGTTGTCAAAATCATTGAGCCTTGTGAACAAATGAACATTGCTCGTCGGCACCGCGACCTTGCAGATGCCCTCCCTTAGATCGATGTCGAGCAGTCCATTCGGTATACTGCCAGTAGCAGACTTACGTGAATTCAACATTGACCGTAAGTACTTCTCTTCAGGTTCAAGCAGCCCACTACATCAATCCAGGTGTAAAAGGCAACCAGTGCCGTATGCGGTAACAGACACTTTTTTCCAGACATTAATTATTCCTCTGTTGGATGACTGGTCGGTAGCTTCTCGAACCGGCCGAAAAGGGTTGAAAAACTAATTTGCATTTTCAAGTGTTGTACCTGAAAAAATAAAGGAAAGGTGTTTATGCAAAATTTCAACACTGACATCCTCGTTAGCATCCTTCTATCATCTTGAGGTATAGATTCCACAGGCAAGAGGAGCCCTCTTAGAGGACAAGACACAATGAGTGAGTTTTCCAGCAGGGCTGGCACAAGGGGGCTGTTGGAATGATGTAATCGCACAATGTTCCTCATGTGGGATCATGATTGTAAAAATTGTAGCACAATAAACTCAAAAAGGGGTTTTATAATGCTTTGAATTTAATCATAATGGTCTTTTTTCCTCTTGCCGACCTTACTTTCAAATATACCTACTTTTCCAATCCAAAATATAGTGAGCTTTGAGTGGTATGAAACATGTGAAAAGTGGTTTCTTGAAACTCTTTAAAAACTGCCATCCCAGTTCAAAATTTATTATAAAGGTGGGGCACTCTTTTGTCCTCCAGCTATTAAACTTAGTCATTGAATGTGATCCTAGTCACAGAGGAAAAGGTAACTGCAGCCCAAAAGAGGCTGGAACCTGGCCATTGGCCCAATATCTTTTGTATTATATGTGTACCATTTTGAATATGATTGCAGAAGTTTGACCCCACATAGATATCTATTAACATGCTTGCATACTTAAAAATGTTCTGGCTTAAATTGCACTACAAAATTGAGTATTTATGGCATTTAACCTAGAACTGAACAATGCCATATCATCAGAAAATATTCATAGAGTATTTTAATTCCTTAAAACCCATAGCTTAATTCCTTACCATGTTACAGTCACCAAATTAATTCTGAATATCTTCCTCCATCAACCTTATACTATTAATAATGTTTGTTTCCCACTGCCAGGATTGTTCATTCTTCCCCATGTCAGTCTTTCTAGCAATGGAGTGTCAGCATCCAAATAAATATATAGAATCTTAACTAACATTGCTAATCCGAGTCTAAAACCAATACATTTAACATTGCTAATCCCAGCTGCGATGGTACCTGGACATTTACCGTGTGGTATGGTTAACCATTAACCCCTGAATTTATTTAATTTTTTCCTGTTCCCGTATTTTTTCTTTTTTATGAACATCTCCCACATACAGATACTTTCTCGGTTTGAGTGACGGGAGTCGTCTCCCGCACCGGATGTGATCTTGCTTGGGTTTTTACCACTCATCTGGTTTTAGTCTGCATGTTCACATTGTTTTTTCCTTCACCTGTTTTAATCCTCATGTTTGCATTGTGTTTTTCTGTTAGGTCGTTTCTGTGAATACACATATGGACATTAAACATGTATACTTAAACCTAAAAAGAATGCATTATTTGAAAGAGCAGGATGTGGTAGGGGTATTGGTTAGATAGTTTGCTCTCCATGCAGCTGACCCAACATTGGAGCCGGAAATATTTATTTAGCAAGGAAGAATCAGGCTCCCTGGAGACCCTCTCAACAAGTAAGGAGGAAAACAAGGAATTGAGCATGTGGTGAGACAAGTCCTAAAAATGTTATTCATTTGAGCAATATTTCTTAAGAGCAAAAGACATACTAAGCAAGGTTCAAGCTAGCACAAATATTTTGTTAAGTTACCTACCACACAAAACAGATGTTCCCACTCTTACTCCTAATGCTAAATTCAAACCTACTGCTGAACACTGCCTTAAATGTATTGGTAAATCAATACAGCTATGATCCCATGCTGAAAATTAATAATACTTTTAATGTGTACCCAAGTTTTGTACATGCTGAGACACTATTCATTTGCCCCTGTTTGCTGTCTTTCCAGTTCCACATCCAAGTAATTAGAGATAAATATGCTATAAATCCCTGCAGCTAACAATTAATAAAAAATTAATAGAAGAGGGCACAAAATTCCGACTTCATTTTCCATGAAGCCATATTAAATTTTCCATGAATAAAACTGCTAAGTATCCATCTCACTTACCAATTTATGTACAGAACCTAGTCTTGGACAATATACAACAGCATCTAAGCCTTATCGGGACTACATATTGGCTTACTAGCGGGGATTATTACATCAATATCGATTAAAACATCAATAAAGTGATAGCTATGCATTTGCTATGCATATTGTTCGGTTTCACACTGTTTTTAATCGAAATGATTGCGCCACGTTCGAAACGCGTTTCTGGAGGAATTATTGCGATTTTCATCGCAGTTTTTCTCAGAAAAGTGCCTATTTTCACGCAAAAAAGTATCTCAGATGGATAGCTCAATAAATTTTGAACCTCAAATGAGAAAATTTATTCCTAAAAACATCACCATTTCTGTTCAGTTTGCCTTCCCGCAAACCCTTGCAGAATCTCCCATTGAAATCATATTTTAAATTTTTCGACAAAAATCCTCTAAGGCACTGAGACTAGAGGGTCGGGAAAAATCCAAATTTTAGAGGAAATAGCTCATGTCCATGCCCTGGGACATGCTACTACACTGCCAACTCCAACTGCCAAAATTCAAAATCTGAACCATTGAAGCAATTGGTTAGCTTTTCAGTACGACAATAGATTACTACCTTTTCTACAAATTTGTATCTTTTGGTGAGGTTTCGTTCACTATTAACTGTTTTATTAGACTTTTTGTTACCTGAAAATAGGGTCGGTTACTGCCAGAACTAGGTGTCAAAACTCAACTCACGAAAAAATGTAACAATCGCTTAGAAAAGCTTTTTGCCGAGCTAAAAATATTAATTCTTAAAATTTGTAACTTTTCACGATGTTCCTTTCGAGGAAGACTGTAAAATCATCGATTAAAAACGCTACTACTTTATTACAGCGGAATATTTTCTGTTGCTCTTGGTGTTCATGCCCGCAACCGAAGGCTGCATACCAGATCAGAAATAACCCAACATTCTTCCCCATATCCCAAGATATCAATAATTCCCCATACCAGGAGCAGGGGCGTACTTAAAACGTTGTGAACACAACAGAGATTCAGGATTTCCGACGGGGAAGGGGCACCATCTGGAACAGGGGGCACCACTTGTGACCGGCAAAACCTATCAGGTGAGCACAAAATCTTATTGGTGGGTGCTGATTTTCGCAACCGGAGCGGGGATGGGAAGCTACATTTCAGGGGGGCGAACATAGACCTTGCAGGAGGGTGCTGAGGGCTGATCGGGGGAGGGCATGGGACCTCTGCCCCCTGGATTCGCCTGTGCGACAGAGGCGTGCTAAGACTGCTGGAAAGGGGTGCAGTTGGAAAAGGCGTTCAAAAGAGACTGCTGGCAACGAGATGTATTCTACAGAGGCGTACTCGAGGGTTAGGAAAAGGGTACAGTTGGCAAAGGCGTGTCCAGGAGACTGCTAGTAGGAGCATGTAATGCAGACAGGCGTGCTCAGAGTGCTAAAAAAGATATAGAGTACAAAATGCGATCTCAGACTGTTGGAAAAGAGTGCATTGTACAGAGGTGGTCTCAGACTGTTAGGAAGGGGATGCAAGTGGAAAAGGCGTCTCCAGAAGACTGCTGGTGGGGGATGATTTATTCAGAGGCGTGTTCAGAATGCTGGGAAGAGGTGCAATTGGCAAAGGTGTGTCCAAATCAGTGCCGTAGCCAGAGGAGTCGTTGGGGACCACGGACCCCCTTGGGCAGATCTTGTGCACTGGAAAACACGAGCATTGAACTCGAGGGCCCCTTAGCTTGGTCGCACGGGACCCCGACATTAGTCTCAAAGGGCCCCCAGGCTTGATCTCAGGGGCCCCGGAGCTTAGTGTACGACTGCCCTCCGAGCTCAATCTTGGGGACCCCGAGCTTATTGTCAGGTTGCCCTCCAAACTTGATCTCGGGGACCCCGAGCTTGGTCTCAGTGGCCCTTGGTTGGTCTCGGGGAGTTCCCCGAGCCTGGTCTCAAGGGTACTCCGGTATAGAGGGCTCCCAAGTATCGAACATTGACCTTGGGGCCAGCTGAGCTTGGTCTCAGGGGGTCCCGAGTTGGTCTCAGGTGCCCCTCGAGCTTTGATTCAGGAAACCCCCAGGCTTGGTCTCAGTGAACCCCCAAAACTTAGTCTCAGAGGACCACCAAGCTTGGTGTCAGTGGCCTGAGCTTGGTCTCAGTGGGCTTCACGAGCGTGGTCTCAGTGGCGCCTCGATCATCGGTATCAAGCGCTCCGGATTATCGAACATTGATATTGGGGGCACCTGAGCGTGGTTTCAGGGGCCCCTGAGTTGGTCTCAGGCGCCTGAACATGGTCCCAGGGGCCTCAATTGGGCCCCTGGGATCTTAGTCTTAAGATCTTAAGAAGGTCCGTGGGACCAATCTTAAGATTGGTCCCACAGGCCTTTTGATCTTGGTCTCACAGTCTTTCGGTCTTGGTCTCAGGGAGCCCCCGAGCATGGTCTCAGGGCCCCCAAGCTTGGTGTCAGGGGACCCCGAACTTAGTTGCAGGGGACCCCCGAGCTTGGTCTCAGAGGATCCCCAAACTTAGTCTCAGAAGACCCTCAAGATTGGTCTTAGTGGTCTGAGCTTGATCTCAGTGGGCTCCACGAGCTTGGTCTCAGGGGACCCCCGAGCTTTTTTTCAGGGAACCCCCGAACTTGGTCCCAGGGGAACCCCGAGCTTGGTTTCAGTGGCCCGAACTTGGCCTCAGGGGCTCCCCGAGCTTGGTGTCAGAGGTCCCTCGATCATCGCTATCGAGGGCTCCGGATTATCGAGCATTGATCTTGGGGGCCCCTGATCTTGGTCTCAGGGCGGCCTGAGCTTGGTCTCAGGGGATTTCCTGAACTTGGTATCAGGGCATGCTGAGTTTGGTTTCAGGGTACCCCCAGCTTGGTCTCAGGGGCTTCAAACTCGGTGCCACGGGCCTTTTGATCTTGTTTCCACGGGTTTTTTATCATGGCCTCACGGGCTTTTCGGTCTTGGTTTCAGGGGGCCTCCGAGCTTGGTCTCAGAGGACGCCCAAACTTTAGTCTCAGAGGACCCCAAGCTTGGTCTTAGTGGCCTGAGCTTGATCTCAGTGGGCTCCACAAGCTTGGTCTCAGGGAACCCCCGAGCTTGTCCTCAGTAGCCTGAGCCTGGTCTCAGGGGGCTCCACAAGCCTGGTCTCAGGGTCCCTCGATCATCGGTATCAAGGGCTCCGGATTATCGAACATTGATATCGGGGCCCCTGAGCTTGGTCTAGGGGCCCTGAGTTGGTCTCAGGGGCCCGAACATGGTCCCAGGGGCCCAAGATTGATCCCACGGGCCTTTCGATCTTGGTCTCACGGGCCTTTCGATCTGGGTCTCATGGGCTGCCAAGCTTGGTCTCAGGGGCCCGAGTTGTTCTAAGGTGTCCGAGCTTGGTCTCAGGGACCCAAACTTGGTCCCACGATCATTTCGATCTTGGTCTCACGGGCCTTTGGATCCTGGTCTCAGGGGGCCCCGGGCTTGGTGTCAGAGGATCCCCAAGCTTGGTCTCAGTGTGCTCCACGAGCATGGTCTCAGGGGCCCTTGATCATCGATATCAAGGGCTCCGGATTATCGAACATTGATCTCGGGGGCCCTGACATTGGTCACAGGGGTCCTGAGTTGGTCTCAGGGGCCCGAACTTGGTCCCAGGGGCCCCAAAATTGGTCACACGGGCCTTTTGATCTTGGTCCCGTGGGTCTTTCGACCTTGGTCTCACGGGCCTTTCGATCTTGGTCTCAGGGGGCCTGCGAGCTTGGTCTCAGAGGATCCCCAAGCTTGGTCTCAGTGGCCTGAGCTTGGTCTCAGTGTGCTCCACGAGCTTGGTCTCAGGGGCCCCGAGCTTGGTCTCAGGGGTTTCAATTTTGGTGCCCCGGCACTTTTGATCTTGGTCCCACGGGCTTTTCGATCTTGGTCTCACGGCCTTTTGGTCTTGGTATCAGGGGTTCCCGAGCTTGGTCTCAGAGCCCCCGAGTTTGGTCTCAGGGGCTCCACGGGCCTGGTCTCAGGGGTTCCTGAACCCCAAGACTAACTTCCGGATGTCGCTGAGACTGACTCTCGGAAGCAATCTGAGACTAACTTTTGGGTGCTCCCTGAGATTTGCTCGGGGCCCCTTATACAAAAATGGGGGCACAGCCTGAGGATAAGTCTCAAGGGTTCCCAGTATTGTCCCTGGGGGCCCCCTGAGACCAGCACTCTGTGCATCAAGTGAGACTATCTCTCGGACCCTCAGATTAATCTCGGGGCCATCTGAAAGTAAATATTTTCTCCTGAGAGAGACGCCCGTGAGACTATGGGCCCCCCTGAGACCGACACTCGTGGGGAGGGACCCCTGAGACCAAATCTCAGAAGTCCCCTAAAGCTGACTCTCGGGGTCCTCTTAACCGACTCTTGAAGTTCTCAGAGACTGACTCTCAGGGGACTCGCTGAAATAGACTTTTGCGGGCCCTGAGAACCATTCTCTGGAGCCTCTGGGACTAGCTTGGCCCCCACTGAGACCGACTCTCAGAGCCCACTGGGATTGACACTCAGGCCCCTAAGACCAATTCTCAGGGGCCCCCTGAAATCTACTTTCGGGGGTCTTGAGACCGACTCTCAGGGCGGGGGCCCTAAAGCCGACTCGAGACGCCCTGAGAGCGAATCTTCAGGGTACCCTGAGAATGACTCTGGGGGCACAGTGATCAAAGAATCATTTGCAGTGGCTCAAATTAGCCCAAGGGGGGTCCGCAGACTCCTAGGACCCCCTTGGCTATGACATTGCATCCATACATTCGAGGGCCCTCCGGGATCAGCATTTGAACGCCCTTGAAATCATTGCTGCCCCCCCCCACCGAGACAAATACTACTGAGGCCCTTGATAGTAATTCACGGGGCTCCTAAGACCAAGCTCAGGGTCCCACTTAGATCAGGCTCGGGGACACTCTTAGGGTCATGCTCGCGCTTACCTCATGAGTAACTCGAAACCGATGTTCGGGGGCTCCCCAGACGTCCATGAAGTTAGCGACGGATTCGCATTCGGATTCAGCGACGGATTCACCCGAAATGGCGTCTCCTGCGATTTCACTCAAATTCACACCAGAGGCTCCCCGTGCCCTCAGAAACTCACGCCTAAAGTGATTTTCCGTCACATTCACCCGTTCACCCGCTAGAGGTGAAAAAGTGAAATTCACCCAGAACAGCGTCTCCTCCGATTTCGCTCAAATACACACCATTGGCTCCCCGTGCCCTCAGAAACTCACCCCTAAAGTGATTTTCCGTCACATTCACCCGTTCACCCGCTAGAGGTGAAAAAGTGGAATTCACCCGAAACGGTGTCTCCTGCGATTTCGCTCAAATTCACGCCATAGACTCCCCCTGCCCTCAGCAACTCACAGCTAAAGTGATTTCCGTCACACTCACACCCGTTCACCCGCTAGAGGTGTAAAGGTGAAATTCTCCCCAACCGGCGTCTTTAGCGTCGGATTCAGCGACGGATTCGCCCGAAATGGCGTCTCCTGCGATTTCGCTCAAATTAACATAGGCTGCGTGCCTAAATCACCCATAAAGTGATTTTCCGTCACATTCACCCGTTCACCCGCTACGGGTGAAAAAGCAAATTCACCGAAACGGCGTCTCCTCCGATTTCGCTCAAATTCACACATAGGCTCCCGTGCCAGGAACTCACGCCTAAAGGGATTTTCGTCACATTAACCCATTCACTCGCTAGAGTGAAAAAGTGAAATTCAAGCGAATCGGCGTCTTAGCGTCGGATTCAGCGATGGATTCGCCGAAATGGCGTCTCCTGCGATTTCGCTCGAATTCACACCATAGGCTTCCCGTGCCCTCAGAAACTCACCCCTAAAGTGATTTTCCGTCACACTCAGCTGCGCTAGTGCCTTTTGGCTCGTTAGAAGTGGTTTCCAGCCTGGGCTTCTAGCATAATGAAAAACATTTGTTTTGAAATATTCCTTCGACCGTCCGTGCAATGTGCTGGAACAAAAAATAGGATTCCTTCTTTTTGCCATTTGGTGAACGCGTGCGGGTGAACGGGTGAATGTGACGGAATATCACTTTAGCTGTGAGTTCCTGAGGGCACGGGGAGCCTATGATGTGAATGTGAGCGAAATCGGAGGAGACGCCGTTTCGGGTGAATTTCGCTTTTTCACCTCTAGCGGGTGAACGGGTGAGAGTGACCAGGGGTGTAATTTTCCCAAAATCTTTGGGGTGCTCAGCCGGTGGGGGCGGCACCCCGTAGGGGCGGCGGCGTTGGGGGGCGGCATCCCTTCATTGCACCAAATATGTTATTCATCGCTTTGTTGCGCCTTTTTATAGCACATGGAACATCCCAAAGCTACATACACGTCTTAAAATAATCCAATCTGAGCTTTAAATCTTTTCACGATCAGGGGCGCAGCCAGAGCTTTGGTATGGGGAGCACACTACCTTTGAGGGGCACCCCGGGAGAGAAAGGACATTTTTTACGTAACCTAAAAAACTTACTATATCTTACTTAATATCAACTTTTGGGTACCTTTGGTCAAAGAAAAATGAAAATCTAGCATTGACGGAGAAGGAAAACTAAATTGAAACCAGAAAAAAGAAAAGTGTCACCAAAATCACATGAAAATAGCCAGAACACGACTTTTTGGGATAAATTTAAGGACAAATCAGCCAACTCATGCAAGTACTTGACATCAGAGAGAGCAGCGGAGCCTGTGATATCTGTCACTATGTGCAGGATAAGACATATTGGAGTCGAAAATTCATTCGTTATGCCCACTGGTTTTGTCGTGACGAGTGAGCCCTGGTTGAACGCGGATTAAGTTCCCCGGCTCCTACAAGGGCATTGTGACATTGAAAGAATACAATATTTTTTGCCGGAATAATTTGGGAGATACCTTCTTAACGCGTTTAAGAGTTCCATATTTTCAAGGATCGGCCCCAGTTGGAGTAAAGAAAAAGTAAACAGAATGATAGTTTGGATGGGGATGATTTGACAGGGCTGAAAATTGTGAAAACTAGTTCTTCATGCATTCAAATTTAGTAGAAATTGTGCTCTGAGCTCAGGGGCACATGCCTTTTTATCACCTCTCCCCAGAATCCACCAGTATAATAAGCAATTTATTTATCCCGGGGTTCCTAGGCATCACAAGTTGTTTTAGCGATGACGGCTCATATGATAGTTTGGATGGGGATGATTTGACAGGGCTGAAAATTGTGAAAACTAGTTCTTCATGCATTTAAATTGAGTAGTAGAAATTGTGCTCTGAGCTCAGGGGCACATGCCTTTTTATCGCCCCTCCCCAGAATCCACCAGTATAATAAGCAATTTATTTAACCCGGGGTGCCTAGGCATCACAAGCCGTTTTAGCGATGACGGCTCATTCCTCGTTAACTCCATTTTTCAAGGGGAGTTTGCACTGTGTCCTTATTCCCCATCTATTCAAGACCAGCTCAGGGGCCTCCTAGTGTGGATCAGAGTCATCCAGAGCAGCTGCCCCTCATTCCCCCAGTTGTGCCCCCTGGGATTAGCTTAGTCCCGTGACCCCCGAGGTGATGGGAGTTGGCCTTGTGTTCTTATTCTCTGTCTATTCAAGACGAGCTCAGGGGGCCCCTGGTGTGGATCAGAGCCCCCCCCCCCCACAGAGCAGCTCATGCTTGGCCCAGGACTCGACTAGCTCAGTAGCCCCAAAGATGGGGAGGGGGTCATCAGACTAGCTCAATGGGCCGCAGATAGGTTCATACGGCCTTGCACCATATTAGCTCAGAGGGCACCAGACTAGCTCAGAGGGCATCAGATGGGCTCAGGAGGCACAATGATGACACATGAGGCACCTGATTAACTCAGGGGGCATTAGTTTATCTCTGGGACAATATACCTGCTCAGGGGGTAACAGATCGATCAGCTCGGGGGCCCAGATAAGCTCCTAGTCCCCAGACCAGAGCAGGGGTCTAGATCAGCTCAGGGAGCACCATATCAGCTCAGAGAAAGGGCAATGGATCAGCTCAGTGGTCCCCGATCAGATCAGGGCACAGATAAACTTGGAGGTACTATATCAAGCCAGGAGGCATTTAATCAGCTCGGGAGCCCCATACCAGCTCAGGGGCCTTCATCAGCCTCAGTGGACACAACTCAGCTCAGGGCCCCAGAGCTGCTGAGGAAGTTACTAAATCAACTCAGGAGGCCCAGATCAGCTTAAAAGGCACTAGATTGGCTCAAGGGGCACCAAACTAGCTCAGGGGGCAGTAGACGAGCTAAGAGGGCATGAGATGGGCTCAGGAGGAAAAATGGGCTCAGGGGGGCATTAGTTTAGCTCAGGGGGAACCAGATTAATCAGCATGGGAGCCCAGATCAGCTCCTAGCCCCCAGACCAAAGCAGGGGCATAGATCAGCTCAGAGAACACAAGATAAGCTCAGGTTGCACCAGACCAGCTCAGGGAGCACTAGATCATCTTAGTGGGCATCAATAACCAGCTCAGAGGGCACCTGATCAGCTCAAGAGGCACCATATTGGCTCAGGGGACAGTAGATCAACTCTGCGAGGCATGTGATCAGCTCAGGGGGCGCAGATCAGCTCAGGGGGCTCAGATCAGCTCAAGGGGCACTAAAACAGCTAATAGGGCACCAGGCGAGCTCGGAGGCATCAGACTAACTCAGAGAGCATTAGCTAGGTTCAAGAGGCACCATTATTTGCTCAAGGGGCACCAGATTGACTCAAACTCACCAGATTGGCTGATTGGTTGGTTATTTGGGCTTAGGGGCTCACCAGCCTGGCAAGGCCATATAGCGCCCAACCAGATTGGCTGATACTCACCGTGACGTCAGCATAAGTCGTCACACCAACATGAACTGTTGCCTGCTGCTAAGGGTACCTGAGGGGTACATTTCAGGTAATTTCTAGCTTTTTTCTTCGGAAAGTTTGAGTTTCAAGACAAATGATATATAGACTAACGGGTTTCCTGCCATGCTTTACAACTTGGCTATCTCAGCTAAGATCACGTTACAAAGGTGCCACATTCCCTTTAATCACTACGTGGAAAGAAAGCAAAAACACCAATAGTGCTCCAAACAATGCGTGTATTTTTCTGTAAATTTTAAGAAATATGGCAACTCCACTGCACTCGTGCATGCCCTTTATTTTTGCCCTAACGCATTTTATTTCACCCTAACGCACAAGGGAGGTAAGCATCAGTGCTGCAGTGATGAGCCCAGGGCGGTAATTATGGACTAAGAACGGCGCAAATTAGGATGAAAGTGATAAGCTGGGGGCGACAGTGATTCGCCGGGGCAGCAAGAAACAGGGCAAGGTCATAAGTCGAGGGTGGCAGTAGGGTGTCCCAAAATACCACTTTTTCGCCTGTGCAAGCTTGCCGGTTGACACCACATTCTCCTTTGAGTTAATAATGAGCATGTAAAATTTTGATTCGATCCTTTGAGGTTTGGTCCCCCCCCGCCCCCCAAAACTGGTGAAAATCGAAAATCGTTGAATTGGCTCGAAAAATGGGTTCATTCGAAAGCTTATGACAGAGGAAAACATATTTCCCTCATACAAATTGATGTAAAACCACTTCTTCATCGTTTTAGAGAGCTAAGAAGTTCCGAATTGTGGTATCACTGGCCAGAGGCGGATCTAATAAACTTTTTTTGGGGGTAACATGAGAAAAATAGGAAAACAGTGTCTTTTTCAAGAAAATAGACCACAATTGGCTAAAGCGAGTAGAGTTTTATCACTTTTAAGGGGATGGCTGGATTGGTTTTCCTTGCATCCGCTACTGGTATGGACATGACAAATTATAAATTGTACTTCGCCTGATTTCGGGAAACAAAGTTCGTTTGTTCCTTTACAGAGTTGTCGTGTCATGAGTAATTTGCATTTAATGTTGAAGCGGTCTTCCTGAAGCAAATTGTACGATGCCTTCAG
Source organism: Lepas anatifera (assembly GCA_034440635.1). NCBI lineage: Eukaryota > Metazoa > Arthropoda > Thecostraca > Lepadidae > Lepas > Lepas anatifera. The sequence continues at coordinate 916,254 of JAOTON010000664.1, read as the reverse complement.
CATACTCGAAGAAAAGATCCAATGATGAAGAAGAGACAAGTCAGCAACGGGAAAAACATGCAGGCCGACCTCTGAAGTACTCCTTTACACCGTTGTGACCGTTAGAAGAAATATACCATGTTTTTGTTCCTTTACAGAATTGTCGTGTCAGGAGTAATTAAGGTGTCCCAAAAATACCACTTTTTCGTCTGTGCAAGCTTGCCAGTTGACACCGCATTCTCCTTTGAGTTAATAATGAGCATGCAAAATTTTGAATCGATGCTTTGAGGTTTGGTCTCCCCGCCCCCTTAAACTGATGAAAATGGAAAACCGTTGTATTGGCTTGAAAATTGGTTTATATGAAAGCTTATGACAGAAAAACCTATTTCCCTCATTCAAATTGATGTAAAACCACTTCTTGATGCTTTTATGGAGCTAAGAAGTTTCGAATTGCTAGATCACTGGCCAGAGGCGGATCTTATAAACTTTTTTGGGGGTATCGCGGGAAATGCGGGGAAAATTATTGTTTTTTTCAAAGAAAATGGACCAGAATCATCACAGTCTGTACAATTTAACCGCTTTCAAGGGCATAGCTAGATTGCTTTTCCCTGGGACTGTGAATGGCATGGAAAGTGGGCGTTCATTGCACAAATATGATTGTTTCATTTTTTTCGCAACCGATTGGTGCAGTCAAAACGACACACCATATCATCAAGCCAATGGCTTTAATGTGTTTATTCGGAAGCCCATGAATGGGAAAGGAAACTTGTTCTCAGACAAAATGTTGTTAGACTGCTCCTTCTAGTTCTATATTAATATTTTTCCGCGTGCACGCCATCCAGCTCTTTTTTAGATTCAGCGCTTGGAGACGGTGTGCGCAGGCTACTGTCAGTTCCGAGCCCTCATGTCACCTTCACGGGCAACGTCGGTCTAGTCCATGATGTATTTTCACCGATCGTTTCGTTTGTGACTGCTAGATTTTCCATGAAAGCGCTCATACAGATGAAGTCTGTATCACTCGCCGATTCCTGGGTGGTAAGCACTGGTTGCTGACGTTCATTCACCTGAATGCCAGCCAGGAGTGCGGTCGGACGAAGTCACAGAGCCTCAGCTTATCTGCTCCTGACAACATCGGCTTTCCCTGTGCCAATGTTCCTGGCTATGTGACTGTCAGGGAGTGCAGCTGCTACCTCTGCATTTTCATCTGTTGACACACCCTCACCAAACAACCAGAGGACGGCGTTTTCCCCCGTGAGATGCCAGGGTTGACGCATGATAGAGCACTGTGTGGCTTTCGCAGCACTTGGTAGCTGCCCTGAATAGGTCTTCATGTCCTGGAACAGCCTGAGGTCAAGCCGTGGAGTTCCCGCAGTCAGTAGGGCCTGCAAAAAGTATGGGTCATGAAAGAGGGCGATTAGCTCTGCAATCTGCTTGACTTGAAGGTGCTCGGCGGGGACCATGGAGAGCTTGTCGAAGAGTATCACCAGAAAAACAACAACAAAGAACAGCGTGAGCAGAAAATATTTTATCTAATTCTAGGATTAGGCACCTGGTGTTGATTCATGAAGAAACTGAAGTCCTCTTGCGAAGAAGGATTGTTGTTAGACCTCATGATCATTTGGAGGTTCCTTAGGAACTTGTCACTGTTACCACGAAAATAATAACCGACTGCCATGAGCTGGCGATGAAATTAATAGAGCTGGCGCTGAAATGGAAGTGTTTCTCGATTCAGATTTCAGTATTACTTTAACCACACGCCCAGCGTATGCATGACACATTTTTACAGCTGCTGTAAACAGTATTGCAGGGCACTTGAACGGTGACTTATATCGCCTGGACCTCTAAAGCGATCTATCCAGCTAGTTAGTGCTTCGTTGCACTAGGCTCTTGTATGCGGAGGGCTCGGTACCTTTGGAGGATTTTACGCTTGGTCGGTAGCTGATTGGCAGGCAGCTGAAGGGATTTACCAACAAGGTCATCTCATCGTTTCAATTGATGCCTGGACTACTTCAGAGGTCAGTCCGCATGTTTTTTTCCGTCGCTGACTTCTTCCTTCTTCATCATTGGATCTTTTCTTCGAGTATGCTGAAGGCATCGTACAATTTGCTTCAGGTAGACTGCTTCAACATTAAATGCAAATTAGTCATGACACGACAACTCTGTAAAGGAACGAAAACATGGAATATTCATTCTAACGGTCGCAATGGTACCATGCACTTATATCCGTAGTGATGCAGCAAATGGCTTTGTTTCCCGAAATCAGGCGAAGTACAATATAATTTGTCATGTCCATACCAGTGGCGGATGCAAGGAAAACCAATCCAGCCATCCCCTTAAAAGTGATAAACTCTACTCGCTTTGGCTAATTGTGGTCTATTTTCTTGAAAACAAGACACTGTTTTCCCATTTTGCTCAAGTTACCCCCCAAAAAAAGTTTATTAGATCCGCCTCTGGCCAGTGATACCACAATTCGGAACTTCTTAGCTCTCTAAAACGATGAAGAAGAGGTTTTACATCAATTTATATGAGGGAAATATGTTTTCCTTTGTCATAAGCTTTCGAATGAACCCATTCTCGAGCCGATTCAACGATTTTCGATTTTCACCAGTTTTGTGGGGGCGGGGGGACCAAACCTCAAAGGATCGAATCCAAATTTTGCATGCTCATTATTAACTCAAAGGAGAATGTGGTGTCAACCGGCAAGCTTGCACAGACGAAAAAGTGGTATTTTGGGACACCCTAGGGTGGCAGTGATGAGCCAGGGCCAATAGCTATGAACTAGGAGCGGCGCGAACCAGAGTGGAAGTGATAAGGAGAGTTTGCTTTCTGGAAGGGTGTTAGAGATTCCTCCTGACAAAACTGTGCGGACAGCAGGGTCTAAGTTTGACCGGTTTTGGGGGCCATGGCCGGACTGGTCTCCTCGGCAGTGATAAACCAGGGGCGGCAGTGATCAGCCGGGGGCGGCAGTGAAGATTCGAGGGAGAAAGTGTCTAACCAGAGGCCGCTCATATATGGGTTAATAAAAAACAGGGACATCATTGATCAGCCAGGGGGCGGCAGTAATGAACCAGGGGCGGCAGCGATGAGTCGGGGCGGCGCGCATTTGGGTCAAAATATGCCAGGGACAGCATCAATGAGCCAGAGGCAGCATGCATTAGGGCGGCAGTGATAAACCAGGGGCGGCAGTGATCAACAGTGAGACGATCCATCATCATATTTGGGGTTTTAGAGCGCGCCGACATCTAGGGTCATACAGCGCCCATAACACTAAATAAAATACGCAAATAGGACATTTCCGTAAGAATTTTAGCAAGTCAGGTGGTACAACAGGTCAGGTTGTGAAAGTTGTATCAGAAGATTATATGAAACATATAAAAAATGAAATGGAATACAAATACTGAAAAAATGATACAGACAATTTCACATGATATACTAAAGTCAGAGACTATAGGTGACATGTAAACTCGACGTTATGTAAAACCTGGAAGACTACTAGGATGAATATATGACATTAAAACTAACGCTCCAAATATATAACATGATGTTAGTGATATCCACAGAAGGATGCTCCCCCAGAACGCTCACCGCCCAGATATCTCAGGATGCTCACTGCCCCGGGAGACGGCAGTGATGAACCAGGGGCGGCAATGATCAGCCAGGGGGCGGCAGTGATCAGCCAGGGGCGGCAGTATCAGCCAAGGGGCGGCAGTTATCAGTCAGGGGGTGCCAGTGATTAGCCAGGGGGCGGCAGTTATCAGCCAGGGGCAGCAGTGGTCAGTCAGAAGCGGCAGTTAACAGCCAAGGGGCGGCAGTTATCAGTCAAGGGGCGGCAGTTATCAACCAAGAGCCGACAGTTTTCAGTCAGGGGGCGGCAATGATCAGTCAGGGGGCGGTAGTTGTCAGCCAGGGGCGGCATTTAGCAGCCAATGGGCGGCAATAATCAGCCAGGGGGCGGCAGTAGTCAGCCAGAGGCGGCAGTTAGCATCAAAGGGGTGGCAGTTATCTGCCAAGGGCGGCAGTGATTAGTCAGGGGGCGGCAGTAATCAGTCAGGGGTGGCAGTGATCAGCCAGGGGCGGCAGTTATCAGTCAGTGGGCGCCACTGATCAGCCAGGGGGCGGTAGTGATTAGTCAGGGGGCGGCAGTTATCAGTCAGTGGGCGGCAGTGGTGTGCTAGGGGGCGGCATTGATCTACCAGGGGGCGGCAGTTATTCGCCATGGGTGGCAGTTAGCAGTCAAGGGGCGGTAGCTATCAGTCAGGGGCGGCAATAATCAGCCAGGGGGCGGCAGTGATCAGCCAGGGGCGGCAGTGGTGAACGAGGGGCGGCAGTGATCAGCCGGGGGCGGCAATGATGATTCGGTGGGTGACAGTGATTAACCAGGAGGGGCAAGTATATGGGTGTTGAAATAAACCGGGGTGCTAAGCCAGGGGCGGCATCATCAAGGTAGCAGTGACAAATCAGGGGTGTCAGTGATCAGCCAGCTGATCAGTGATGAACAAAAGGCGGCAATAATCATCCTCCAGGGAGGGGGGCGTCAGTGATTAATTGTTGGCGACAGTGATTAGGCGGGGGCGGCAGTGATGTGGCATCATAAATCATGGGGAAGGATTAGTTAGGTGGCATTGATTAGCTAGAGGTGGAACCATGCAGAGTGGAAGTAATGAGCCTGGACGGGAAAAACTTGAAAGGGGCGGCACGAATAAGGCTGGCAGTGATAAGATAGGGTGACACTCTTCAGGGTAGTGGTGATAAGCCAGGGGCGGCACATGTATTGGGGGTGCTCAGCACATGATTGGGGGTGCTCGAATTAGGATTGGGGGTGCTCGGGCACCCCCAAAGAGATAGAAAATTACACCCCTGAGAGTGACGGAAAATCACTTTAGCTGTGAGTTGCTGAGGGCAAGGGGAGCCTATAGCGTGAATTTGAGCGAAATCGCAGGAGACACCCTTTCGGGTGTATTTCACTTTTTCACCTCTAGCGGGTGAACGGGTGGATGTGACGGAAAATTACTTTAGGGATGAGTTGCTGAGGGCACGGGGAGCCTATGGTGTGAATTTGAGTGAAATCGCAGGAGACGCCATTTCGGGCGAATCTGTCGCTGAATCCGAATGCGAATCCGTCGCTAACTTCATGGACGTGCTTCCCAGATAAATATTTGGAGCCCCTCGATACCGATGCTTGGGGGCCCCTGAAGCCTGGGGGCTTCTGAGACCAAACACAACATTATGTGAGGCCAATGCGCGTGCCTCACTCGTGAGGCCATCGATATAGATAGTTGGGAGCACTCCGATATCAATATTGCCCCCCCTTAAGATCAATGTTCGGCACTCCAGTGCCATTGCTACCGATGCTCGGGGGACCAAGCTCGGGGCCCCTGAGACAAAGCCTGGGGGAAGGGCCCTGAAAACGAGTTCGGAGGATCCCTGATGCCAAGTTCGGGGAACCCCTGAGATGAATCTCAGAGGGCCCCTGAGACCAAGCTCAGGGCCCCTGAGGCAGGCTCGGGAGCCCATGAGACCAAGACAAAAGGCCCATGAGACCAATACCAAAGGCCCATGGGACCAGTAAAAGGCCCGTGACCAAGTTTGGGGCCCTGAGACCAAGCTCGGGCCCCTGAAACCAATTCGGGGCCCCTGAGACCAAGCTCAGGGGTCCCCTGAGACCAAGCTCGAAGGGGGGCCCTAAGACCAAGCCCTGGGCCCCCCTGAGACCAGGCTTGGGAGCCCATGAGATCAAGACCAAAAGGCCCGTGAGACCAAGATCGAAAGGCAAATTGGACCAAGATCAAAAGGCCCGTAGGACCAAGCTTGGGCCCCTGAGACCAACTCAGGACCCCTGAGACCAAGATCAGGGCCCTCGAGATCAATGTTCGATAATCCGGAGCCCTTGATATCAATGATCAAGGGCCCCTGAGACCATGCTCGTGGAGCACACTGAGACCAAGCCTGGGGGTCCTCTGAGACCAAGCTCTGGGCCCCTGAGACCAAGATCGAAAGGACCGTGAGACCAAGATTGAAAGGCTCGTGGGACCAAGATCGACAGGCTCGTGGAACCAAGATCAAAAGGCCCTTGGGACCAAGTTTGGGGCCCTGAGACCAAGCTCGGGCCCCTGAAACCAATTCAGGGCCCCTGAGACCAAGCTCAGGGTTCCACGGAGACCAAGCTCGAGGGGGGCCCTGACACCAAGCTCGGGTAACCCCTGATACCAAGACCGAAATGCCGTGAGGCCAAGATCAAAAGGCCCGTGGGACCAATCTTGGGGCCACTGAGACCAAGTTAGGGCGCCTAAGACTAACTCGGGGCACCGGAGACCAGGCTCGTGGGCCCCTGAGACCAAGCTCAGATTCCCCCTGAACCCAAGACCGAAAGGTCCTTGCGACCAAGATCGAAAGGCCCGTGGAACCAAGTTTGGGGCCCTGAGACCAAGCCGGGCCCCTGAGAACAACTCAGGGCCCCCTGAGACCAAGGTTAGGGCCCCCGAGATCAATGCTCGATAATCTGGAGCCCTTGATACCGATGATCGAGGTGCCCCTAAGACCAAGCTCGTGGAGCCCACTGAGACCAGGCTCAGGCCACTAAGACCAAGCTTGGGGGTCCTCTGAGACTAAGTTTGGGGATCCTCTGAGACCAAGCTCGGGGGTCCCCTGCAACTAAGTTCGGGGTCCCCTGAAACCAAGCTTGGGGGCCCTGAGACCAAGCTCGGGGGCTCCCTGAGACCAAGACCGAAATACCGTGAGACAAGGATCAAAAGGCCCGTGGGACCAATCTTAAGATTGGTCCCACGGACCTTCTTAAGATCTAAAGACTAAGATCACAGGGACCCCAATTGGGCCCCTGGGACCATGTTCAGGCCCCTAAGACCAACTCAGGACCCCTGAGACCATGCTCAGGGGCCCCCGATATCAATGTTCGATAATCCGGAGCCCTTGATACCGATGATCGAGATGCCCCTGAGACCACGTTCGTGGAGCCCACTGAGACCAAGCTCAGGCCACTGACACCAAGCTTGGGGCCCCTCTGAGACTAAGTTTTGGGGGTCCTCTGAGACCAAGCTCGGGGGCCCTGAGACCAAGCTCGGGGAACCACTGATACCAAGACCGGAAGGCCGTGAGACCAAGATCAAAAGGCCCGTGGGACCATGTTTGGGGCCCCTGAGACCGAGCTCGGGGCCCCTGAGGCCAACTCACGGCCCCCCTGAGACCAGGCTCAGGGCCCCGGAGATCAATGTTCGATAATCCGGAGCCCTTGATATCGATGATCGAGGGCCCCTGAGACCAAGCTTGTGAAGCCCCCTGAGACTAAGCTCAGGCCACCGGAGGACAAGCTCGGGGTCCCCTGATACCAGGCTCGGGGGCCCCTGAGACCAAGCTCGTGGGGCTGCTGAGACCAAGATCAGGGGGCCCCCAAGATCAGTGCTCGATAATCCGGAGCCCTCGATAGCGATGATCGAGGGACCTCTGACACCAAGCTCGGGGAGCCCCTGAGGCCAAGTTCGGGCCACTGAAACCAAGCTCGGGGTTCCCCTGGGACCAAGTTCGGGGGTTCCCTGAAAAAAAGCTCGGGGGTCCCCTGAGACCAAGCTCGTGGAGCCCACTGAGATCAAGCTCAGGCCACTAAGACCAATCTTGGGGGTCCTCTGAGACTAAGTTTGGGGATCCTCTGAGACCAAGCCCGGGGTCCCCTGCAACTAAGTTCGGGGTCCCCTGACACCAAGCTTGGGGGGCCCTGAGACTATGCTCGGGGGCTCCCTGAGACCAAGACCGAAAGACTGTGAGACCAAGATCAAAAGGCCTGTGGGACCAATCTTAAGATTGGTCCCACGGACCTTCTTAAGATCTTAAGACTAAGATCCCAGGGGCCCAATTGGGGCCCCTGGGACCATGTTCAGGCGCCTGAGACCAACTCAGGGCCCCTGAAACCACGCTCAGGTGCCCCCAATATCAATGTTCGATAATCCGGAGCGCTTGATACCGATGATCGAGGTGCCACTGAGACCACGCTCGTGAAGCCCACTGAGACCAAGCTCAGGCCACTGACACCAAGCTTGGTGGTCCTCTGAAACTAAGTTTTGGGGGTTCACTGAGACCAAGCCCGGGGGTTTCCTGAATCAAAACTCGAGGGGCACCTGAGACCAACTCGGGACCCCCTGAGACCAAGCTCAGCTGGCCCCAAGGTCAATGTTCGATACTTGGGAGCCCTCTATACCGGAGTACCCCTGAGACCAGGCTCGGGGAACTCCCCCGAGACCAACCAAGGGCCACTGAGACCAAGCTCGGGGTCCCCGAGATCAAGTTTGGAGGGCAACCTGACAATAAGCTCGGGGGTCCCCGAGATTGAGCTCGGAGGGCAGTCGTATACTAAGCTCCGGGGCCCCTGAGATCAAGCCTGGGGGCCCTTTGAGACTAATGTCGGGGTCCCGTGCGACCAAGCTAAGGGGCCCTCGAGTTTAATGCTCGTGTTTTCCAGTGCACAAGATCTGCCCAAGGGGGTCCGTGGTCCCCAACGACTCCTCTGGCTACGGCACTGATTTGGACACACCTTTGCCAATTGCACCTCTTCCCAGCATTCTGAACACGCCTCTGAATAAATCATCCCCCACCAGCAGTCTTCTGGAGACGCCTTTTCCACTTGCATCCCCTTCCTAACAGTCTGAGACCACCTCTGTACAATGCACTCTTTTCCAACAGTCTGAGATCGCATTTTGTACTCTATATCTTTTTAGCACTCTGAGCACGCCTGTCTGCATTACATGCTCCTACTAGCAGTCTCCTGGACACGCCTTTGCCAACTGTACCCTTTTCCTAACCCTCGAGTACGCCTCTGTAGAATACATCTCGTTGCCAGCAGTCTCTTTTGAACGCCTTTTCCAACTGCACCCCTTTCCAGCAGTCTTAGCACGCCTCTGTCGCACAGGCGAATCCAGGGGGCAGAGGTCCCACGCCCTCCCCCCGATCAGCCCTCAGCACCCTCCTGCAAGGTCTATGTTCGCCCCCCTGAAATGTAGCTTCCCATCCCCGCTCCGGTTGCGAAAATCAGCACCCACCAATAAGATTTTGTGCTCACCTGATAGGTTTTGCCGGTCACAAGTGGTGCCCCCTGTTCCAGATGGTGCCCCTTCCCCGTCGGAAATCCTGAATCTCTGTTGTGTTCACAACGTTTTAAGTACGCCCCTGCTCCTGGTATGGGGAATTATTGATATCTTGGGATATGGGGAAGAATGTTGGGTTATTTCTGATCTGGTATGCAGCCTTCGGTTGTGGGCATGAACACCAAGAGCAACAGAAAATGTTCCGCTGTAATAAAGTAGTAGCGTTTTTAATCGATGATTTAACAGTTTTCCTCGAAAGGAACATCGTGAAAAGTTACAAATTTTAAGAATTAATATTTTTAGCTCGGCAAAAAGCTTTTCTAAGCGATTGTTACATTTTTTCGTGAGTTGAGTTTTGGTACTTTAACTACTTTAACTTTAGCTCCCGCACGAAGGCCCCCTGGCGGTTATGTCCGCGTACGTAGCTAAGATGCCGCCGTTTACACTGAACGCATGACTATTCGCATCGTTATCGTTCCCGAAAAATAAACGCATGGGACCCCGGGTAAATCATGGGGACACTTCGCCATCAAGTGGTGTAGCCAGAAAAGGGGAGAGGGTAGATAAGTCATCAAACGACAACCAATGATGAACTTGTGATAATTTCTCCCAGCCATTTGGCCGATCGATACAGGTCATCAACAGGCCCGCCAAGGCATGGGTGTGCCGCGGTGCATCTGTTGGAGACGAGGGGGAGGGGGAGAGTGTACCAAAACCAGACCGTGGAAACCGATTAACACGCGCATTGACGGGGGCGGCCCCCGGGTTTTTCGGAGACAGCAGTAAAATGGCGGCGCGTAGCGCCGCCGTAGGTACTTGGCATACCTTTTCCCTCATCATTTTTACAACTTCTGTGAAAACTTTGAGGTTAGCTCATCTCAGGTCAGGTCACCAGTACAGGTCAAGTAACCTGACCTCAAAAAAAGTTTAAGATAGCAAAGTCAGAGCAGAGTGTAGTTATCCGATTGAAACTCATCACATAATGGGCCCACCGAGTTCTCAAAAATATGTTCCAGTATTTTTGATATCGATGACCTAAGGTCAGGTACGAGGCAAGACCTCTCCATTGGAATTACATGGGAAAATGGTTTTTACTGTATAACTCAGTAGCGGATAGTGATAGAGCGTTTATTTTAGCTGCATTAGACTCGCCTTGGCTTTGCAGTTTTAACGATATGTATATTATATGATTTGACCCTGACCTGACCTCAGGTCAGGTCAAATCCTTTATTTGACCTAGCAAAGTCAAATTATATATCATTCGATTCGGCTTGCTGCGAGGATTCATATAGTTCAAGTGGTTTTGTCTATCTTTACTTGTTCAGATGTAACGGCCGAAAAACTTAATTTACATGTTATGACCTCTCGTGACCTTAAATGTGACCTGACAAAAAATGGTTCAAATAATTTCGATGGACAAGTGGATGGGCTACCCAACGCCGTTCAACGTTTTTCGCTACCTACCGTGGTTCTCGAGATCTTAGGGGGCCGGGTACCCGCCCCCCTCGTCAAAGCGAAGGTGGCTCAGACCCCCGTCAATGCGCGTGTTAAATATAGGCGGCATAGGTGGATCCAGCGTTGCCGACCGGGGAAGGCACCTTCCCGGGGGTGACACCTTTTACCGGCAAAAACTATCATGTGGGCCGGCCCATCGGGGACTGTTCAGGGGCCGGTCATCCCTGAGATCGTCCGGCCTTTGCCAGAGACCGGACCATGGAAGCAGACCAATGCTGGCCGGAAGACCAAAAAACTGAAATTCTTACCGAAACACCCGAAAAGAAAGCGCTGGAGTTGAAAAACGGGCGTACAAAACAACACACACACACACACACACACACACACACACACACACACACACACACACACACACACACACACACACACACACACACACACACACACACACACACACACACACACACACACACACACATACAGAAAAATATTCCGAGAAGGCTGCGCCTACGCAAGGAAGAGGACAAAAAAGGCACAGAAAGCCAGAAAGAAAAAGAGAACACCCGGCAACAGAAGAAGAGAACACCCGGCAACAGAAGAACTATTGATGAGAAATAAGAGGATGTCTTCTGTATTTTATGCTTTAAGAACTTCCAAACCAGCAGGGCAAAGGAAATATTGGTCGAGTTTCAATTATATTCTTTGTGGGCCCACGAGACATGCATCGTGATCGGAAAGAACTAGACGCATGGCTTTAATTACAGTTTATCCCTGGACTGTTACAACTGACCTTTGATGAGACCAAATGTTACATTTGAAGCAAGTTTTTCAAAGCCAAGTTTCCACCAATAAATGTTTTTTTTATTTTGGTATAGTGCTACATCTGCCAGATGGCCAAAATATCAAGGCTGCTGAAAATATGAGGAAAAGCTGTCTAGCACAAAGCATTGCCCTTCCTGACAAAAAAGTAAAAATTGTTACAGTTGACCCCGGTCTTCCCTATCAACTTTACAGAAAAAAGTGATGCAACGATCTCACTATAAATTTCACGTATGCTACAAACACATAATAAATAAATGGGCTAGGCACTTCACACCTGCACACCAGCAACCAGTCCGACGCGCTTTGACTACGCTGTGTCCCGCCTAATCCACGAACGAGCTCTAAGCGCTGACAACCGACCACGTCTGAAATGTGAGCATCATGCAATGCCATGGTTTTGGCTGGGGCGGGGGCTTCTGGTCGGATAGTAAACGATGTTTGATTGGTTGTAGGCTATCTCCAGCGTTGTGGTTATTTATGCTGAGGTTACTTAGACGGGATTTCCCGTCAGTACTTGCTCTGTCTCGATTTTACACGATGGAGAAGACAGCTTCTGATGGTAGTTTTTGAACACCATTTTTGTGGGTTGCCAATTTGGGACGAGCAATAAAACAGAATTAGTATTATTGGGTGGTGTTCTGTCTTATTTTCGTTAGGTGCATTTGTGTTTATTCAGTTTTAAGTAATACTTGTTTATTTCACTGGGGGGTCAATTTCCCGGCACTGGGGGGCATTTCGGCTGACTGGGGGCCAATTGGCCCCCAGTTAACATGCTAAAAAATGGGCTGCATTGGCTTATCAGAAGTCTATAATGCAGAATGTATTTACCAATCTAACCATTGTCTATTTCCCTTGGATCAAACCGACATTTTGTCACACATTTTTCGAGTGGTGTGGACATACGGCGGCGTTGGGTACCGACCTGGCGGGAACGCAATCGATGGCGTGCGTGTGGTGGTCGCTCGTTGACGCGACCCACCGCGGTAAATTTGATTGACCGCATGGATGACTGCGTCTGGCTTGGCCTGCGTGTGCCCAGGTTATCTGCTCTTTTTACCTGATGGTTTTCAACCTGCATGCGCTTGACCAGGGGCGTAGTCAAGGGGGGGCGGCAGGGACAGCCACCCCCCTGAGGGCCCGAAGGGCCCCCTCAGGACACGAGCCGCGCTTCGCGCGGCTCACCCACACTATGCTCTGTGGCCGAATTTGGCATTTTATACCTGACAGGGCCCTCTTAAGCCCTCTTCAACACTCTATTCTGTAACAAGCAGGGCCCTTTTTACCCATCAGGGCCCTTTTGGCGCTGTCGCAGGGGCCCTTTTCGAGGCGCCACCCCTCTCTGAGCGAAATCCTGGCTACGCCCCTGCGCTTTACTGTCTGTGTTTTAGTGTTCCTAGTGTTTATATTGTTGTTGATGTTTGTCGACACTTCTGGGTTCCCCCGGCGTAATTTAGGCGCGCCGCGTCGGGGGCGCCCGGCCTTCCCCTCGGGGTCCGGCCTTTAGTGTCCGACCTGTGTGACCTGAAATTCACGTGTATGGTTTCAAATATTCTGCTAAAGAGCACATAACCCGTGACACTCCCACTTATATACAAGAAATGAACCATATAGGCAGGGTTGGCACTGCCCACTACCCACTGCCCGGGTTTTTTTGTCTTTCTTTTTAATGGATAAAACCCACCCAGTTTTTTCATAAATCATTTCCTAGATGCCCCTGAGTAAAAATGTCGTCTTTTTCGCTGTTCACATCGCTTTTAAAGCTACTAAGCCTTGGTATGTGTAGAATATGCCAAAGTTTGGCAGAACTGGTACAATATGCCACCTCGTACCACCCGCTTGAAAAGTGCATTTGGCAATTCTTGCCGTCTTACCAGGAAAATAATTCCTAAGAATCCACATGTCCAAATTGCACATTTTGCAACACAAATTTCTATCAGATTTTTGCCACATGTAAAATTCGCTGGATAACACCAATACTGTCTCAGAATATGACGTAAGTTTTGGTCTGTACCATGCATGGTTGGCAAAATACCGGAAAAAAACTAGGTCTATGCCAGCCAGTGGCTTAAACTGGTAAATACCGGTATTTACCAGGAAAAAAGTGGCAAAAACTGGCAAAAAGTGGCAAGAACCATTAAACTGACAATGATAGACCGGACAGACATTCTCAGGCCAAAGAGCAGTTGTAAATGTGAAGCAATTGATGACATTAGCATGGTCTCTGGTCCAGACTGGTGTGTTAGCCGGTATTTTATTTTCTAGGAATCATGGCTCCGAATGCTATTAACAACCAGCTTACACCAAAACTCTGGAAATTGTCAAAATGTTAGAAGTGATAAACAAGTGGCAACCAAAGCAAAACAAAAAAAGAAAAACCAACCTAAACCAACAAAAAACAAGGAAAAACCAAAACATCCATCAAGCCCCAATATTACACGAGCCAACTGTTAAGTAGGTAAACACAAAATCTACAACAAAAAAGTCGGAAAAGGGTGATGGCAAAACAAGTGCCCCGAGCTCCGTTGGGGGCAATTGCCTTTCCCCCCGACCGCCCGGTGATAAATTCTAATCCGTAGGTACCAGACGTACATCACTGAAAACGTGGAAAGGTGAGATTAGAAAATCAGCTTGGTTTCAAACATTGCCAAATCCTACCTTTATTTTTCTTCAGTGACGGGCACTCAGGTTCCAATGTCTGAATATGCGTCCGCTTTGGGCCTTTGATATATTATTAGCGATCTTTGCACTTGGGCCCCGTGCAGTGCCCCCGAGCCTATATCCACGCCCCCCTTCCCCCTGAGCAAATAATGGATACGCCCCTGCTGTGCTCTGAGAATTGTGATCTGGCCTTTATTGATGTACCCGACTAAGATTTTCAGCGCTAGTCCATGAGGAATATGAGTTACTGATCTAGAAAACGTGAATTCCTGTGGGGGCGCGGTGGTGTGGTGCTTGTCGCATTTGCTTTCTACGGGATCGCCCGGGCTTGCGTCCGGTGGATTTCTTGAGTACGGAAAATCCCGCTCCTAAGAGAAAACAGTAACAATAGTCGACGACGCCGCATGACCATAGCGGTGGATGAGTTTATAAGCCCCAAAAATTGTTATTCTGGTCAAAAATCGGTTCATTTTTCTTATCCATGGGTGCCCATAAAACTAGGAAGGGTTCTGCACGGAGCCGTCAACCGGGTACTTCAGAACAGATTAGGGAATAGGAGCTTCTTCTCACCACCACCTGAGGCACAGACTGATAGGCAACGATGATATTGAAAGCATCACAGTCTTAATACGTGCTCAAACAATGACATTAATCTCGAAGTAGTGTGGTGAGAATGCTACAAAACAAAAACAAAACCCGAGAAAAACACAAAAACCCGCAAAAACCCAGACCCGTGGGCTTTTTACAAAAAACCCAGTTTTTCCCAACCCTGCATATAGGGCTTGCAACCTACATACTTCAGGAGATAGGTGTCACTTTTTTCTGCAAGACAGATAATTGCTGATTTAATGAGCACACCACAAAAGCATGCTTCAGCCCTTGATTCAGAGTTTTTACTCTTGGTTTTGCCTTGAGATATTCTTTACAGCAAAACAAAGATAAACATATTTTTTAGGGAGACTTGGCTATGTGCAAGTCTTTTTTTATTTTTTATTTTACAAAACTAAGCTTTTTAGACACTTGACCTTTTATTCTCTGTGGTTAAGGCCATGTGTAATACCAAAAGTCATGGAAAGGAAATAAATTTTTCTTTGACTTTCTAGCTTACCTCATATCTTCATTTAATTTGACAAATATATCCCTTTCCTTGACACAACCAGGTAAATTACATATGTTCAGATGTTCAGAGTATTCAGAGTATTCAGAGTATTCAGAGAGATGCTGATTGGGCAGCTGAACATACAATCGTTGAAGCCAAAGCTGCCGGACCTCCGCTTCGATTTAAGACAAGTGTATAAATTTGATTTGTTAGCCCTTTCCGAAACATGGCTTACAAATAACATACCATCGCGCCTCCTACACGTTGACGGATATACTTTGCATCGGTGTGATCGTCCCAAAGCTAGCAACCTCGCTAAAGGGCATGGGGGAGTCGCCCTATTGGCACGGGATAGTCTCGACGTTGAAATAATTCCAACACCGACAACGACTGCCACAAACAGCTCTAATCTGGAAGCCATCTGGGGACTAGTGCGAAACGGAAAGCGTAAAGGGTTACTTATAGCATCGCTATATCGCCACCCAACCAACACGACCCAGCAAATAAACGCCGATTTTGACGACCTAGAAGGCCAGCTGCAACTCATGATGGCAGCACATCCAGGGAAGACCATTATGTTGGCCGGAGATTTGAACGCATGTCTTTTGAAGACACAATGTAGTGAAAACTCGCCAACACAAAGGCTGCGTAACTTGGTTCGCACCTACAACCTCTACGTGTGTAACGAAAGCGTACCGACATGCCGACCGGCTGCAACCCTACTTGACGTTGTCATCACTAATACACCTGCGTTGGTAGTGAAGAGTGGTGTGACTCGCTGTCATTATGGAGGACCACACGTCTTTACAAGAGTGATGCTGAAATTCGGAGGTGTGAGCGCGAAGTACGGCGCCGCAACGCAATCACGCCGAATCAATCGAGTGGACATAACTGCTTTTAATTTGACCCTCTTTAACACAGACTGGAGCAGAGTCTACTCTGCAGTGGGACCAACAGAGAAGTGGGAGGCATTTGTCACCACTTTCACACCTCTACTGGACTCAGTGGCTCCGCTGAGACGGACCCGACCGCGACCACCGCATGCTCCACGTATCACAGATCCAACCAGGGAGCTGATGGCGAGACGGCGTGCTGCACTGGAGGAGGGGGCCACGCAACGGGCGAAAACCATCAGTCGTCAATGCCAGGCAGCAGTACGAAGAGACTGTCGCAACCAACTACAGGAGCAGCTAGCTGATGCCAGCCCTAGCCGCACTTGGCAGATTCTTCGGCCCATAATAGGCAGCAAAAAGGCATCGTTTACGACACCGAACGTGACCCCAGACGCTATTAACGCGTATTTTGTGAATGTTGGACCTCAAACATCTGCCAGCATTACTCCACCTACAGCTCAGGTGCCTGTCAGGCTGCCACGTGTACCAGCGTGTGGGATGCGAGTACAGCCCATCACTTTTGATGATTTGTGCATAACTCTAGGTAGCATGAAAGCGTCTTCTTCTTTAGATTCGAATGGATTTAGCGTCGTGTTATTCCAGAGATTTTTCTTTGGTCTTGGAAATGTGCTACTAGATATCATTAATTCAAGTTTAACGTCAGGCACTGTACCGAACGAGTGGAAGCGAGCACTTGTGATACCGATTCCGAAGGGTGGTGATACGACCAACCCTGCCAACTGGCGACCTGTAACGATTTTGCCCGCAATAGCCAAGATCGCAGAACGCATAGTCCACAGACAACTGAATGGCTACTTCGTGGATAACTCTCTATACTCTGAGGCACAGCATGGCTATCGCCAGAACCATTCAACGGAGACCGCGCTAACAATAGTTACTGATAGGGTGTACAAAGCTATGGATTCAGGCCAAATCTCTATACTTTTACTGCTTGACCTTTCAAAATGCTTTGACGTAATTGACCACGAACTGCTTTTAGCCAAATTTGAGCTCTATGGAGTAGAAAAACATTGGTTCGATGACTATCTGCGTAATCACACGCAACAGGTAAAAATTAGAACAAAAGATGGGCAAACTATTTTCTCGAAATCGCTTCCAAACACCACTGGATGCTATCAGGGTGGCTCGCTCTCATGTTTGATGTGTTCCATCTTCGCTAACGAGATGAGTGTGTATGCAGAGGAAAGCACAATAGTCCAGTACGCGGATGACACTCAACTTTTGGTCAGTGGCCCGAAATCACACCTCTCGAATATGATTTTTAGCCTAGAGACTGAGCTGGAAAGGCTCTTGGATTGGTTCAGCCAAAACAAGTTAAGGATAAATGCCTCAAAAACTCAAGCAATAGTATTTGGAACCCGAGCTATGCTCAGGGACATGCCTCAGGTCAGCATACAAGTAGGTAACACTCAAGTAAATGAAACACAAATTGTCAAAAATCTAGGACTGGTCATGGACAAGCACCTCACGTTCCAACCGCATATAGACCAACTTACTATGAAATGTACAGGCATACTCATGGGACTTCTCCACGCCAGCCATGTCATCCCACGCACCTTATTAAAGCAAACTGTTGACGCTCTGGTGATGTCAATAATTCGGTACTGCATATCAATTTACGGAACTTGCGGCGCGACACAACTTCATAGGGTGAAAAAGGTTATAAATTTCTGTGCAAGGGTAATCACCGGAAAGAGAAAGTACGACCACATATCTCACGAAGTAAGGCATCTCGGCTTTTTAACACCCGATAAGCTCGTTAGGTACCATCAACTCTGTTTAGCTAAAAGTGTAATGAACACGGGCGAGCCAAAAGCGATGCGACAAATGTTCCGTTTTACTGAACACCAGCGAACGCGACAGAATGGTCAACTCCGCCCGCCATGGCCACGTACTGATGCCGGAAAACGGAGATTGGCCTATGTAGTAGCGGCGCCATACAATCGGCTTGCACCTGACATACGGAATTCCACCATCACTAGTTTTAGACACAGTTTGACTGCACTACTAAGGAATGAAGTCTAGTCGATTGCTGAATCATCTCTTTCACCTTTTTATCAGCATGACAGTTTAGCACTCATTATCGTTACATTGTACTGGTCCATTGTTTTTAATTCTTACTAGGCGCTTTTGCTATTTTACATTAACTAGACTTCCTGTCTCGTTTTAGGTACGCTACTAGTGATATATTTAGGGGTTGAACATAACTACTTTTGTGTGTGTTGGTTGATTGATTGATTGATTTGATTGCTTCTGGATGTGAGAGTCATCTGTTGATCCTGTGTTTATTCTGACGTGGAAACTGAAAAGCCTCAAATGTGAGAGGAGGAATCCGAAAATATACTCTGAATACTCTGAATACTCTGATTTCCCATTACGAATGATGGCACATTCAACTCATTAACTGAGCATTTCCATTGAGTGTACTAATTGTGGGATTTTTGACCCTTAGGTTTTATCTAATTTGGGTACTGATGGGAAAGATGCCCCCTCAACGAATGGGGAAAGATGCCCCATGGGCAGCTTTCCCGATGGAAAGGGGGCGTCTTTACCCAGAGCAATATACCGCCATTTGTTAGAGTTAACAACTGTGTGTTAAACTTGGGGTTAGTCCAAACCTTACCCACGGGCAGCGCCACGGAATTGTTACTGGGGGCTACGGACCCTGTTCTGGTGATGGCGGGGGGACGTGAACTTCAAATTGACCGTCTTTGAAAAAGCTAATGCTCATGAAGCTCATGAACAAATTTACGTAGGTCAAAGCAGATAGGTAATAGAGAAACAATAAAAACCTAGGTCGATTCCCAAAACTTTTCGGGAGACGTCCTCGCAGATTGACGAGTTAGGGGATCCGTCCTCCCGTTCCTGTCCTATGCTTTCGACGCGCATGACCGCACGTGCTAAATAAGAGCACACTTCAATCTGTCGCTTCTTTGTGACTAACCTTTCCAATTGAAGGCCTCGCACCTGAACCCAGGCTACTAACGCAAGGAATCCCATAACAGCCAAACTTTGTGGTTGGTGCTTTCATTCGACAAAACGAATCCCAGCTCAATCATAAAAAACCTTGAGACAATTGTTTCGGAGTTCACCGGACCTGGCCTGATGTCCCAACCGGAGATGACCTCATGACGGGTTCAGATCAAACTGCTGTGGTGGAGGCGCAAAACAATTAAATTGGAATAGACAAAACCGTAAAACATATTTTAAACCAAAATTGGCCAAAATCGGTCAATTTTTGGCCAATTAGGAAGGGGCTATGGCTGAACTGTTTACCATGGATTCGCCTATGAATCAGCTAGACCTGAAATATTCCACATGGTTAATCCTGCAAAGCTCCGTACCTGATCTCTTATGTCGTCCCTACAGTTGCCATCCCGGTAGCCCAGTTGGTAGAGCTTTGGGCTCCGGCCCGCTGCTCAGGAACGTGCAGTGGCAGTGCATGTCCAGGCTTGAGATCGATTCCCCTGAGACGCTCCGGCGCTCAATAGTTAACCCGACGTAGGTCGGCTGGCAACTGACTGGTGAGAGGGTGACCTGAGCAGGGCGGCCATCCCTGTGGTTTGTGGCATGTTTAACTTTGACTTAAATTAAATCTTCATTACAGGAGTTGCTCGCTCCAATGGTAGGGCTAGGGTCTCCGCGACAAGACCATTGATGACTTTAGTGAGACTCCGACTCCAAAAGCCGAACTTGCAACAACATGGATATAAAAAAGGCTCTGGAAGATAGGCTAGTAAAAGGGGTTACGAAAGCAAATGTATCTAAAAAGACGTGGACGAGGCAGGCAAAAACGGTATAAGGAAAGAAAGACAATGGTCATGACGATACCAGATACCTCATCTGCAGAGTGAGTTTTGTTCTCTCGTGCAAAGATTAGATCGAGTATACTGTCTGGGAAGGCTGGGCCTGTGTGCCTTGACGAGAATGCTAAGGTGGCCGTGCGCCATAAATGATAAACTGGGAGCCTGTAACGGTTAGTGGGAGGAAGTTTCGAGTCACCACAATCCATTTTTACTCTCTGAAGGGAATGTTTGTGTACTTAACAACTTCTGGCCCATATTTCTTATAAAATGGGGACTTGAAATAAAGAGAACTTAGAAAAGACAAGGTAGGCGATTTAGGGGAGGTTCTCAGAAACATCGTACCAGTTTACCTACTTCGTTTTGTACTTAGTTGTTTGTAAGTGTGTGTGATTTTATATTACTTTTATGGTATGCTTTTATCCTTTGTTTTTATCGTTAGTTTTACGTAACTTTGTTTTATCATTTTACGTGGAAACATGAAAAACGTATTTCTGAATAATACTTAAATGATAACCAATGAAACTAAGAACTACAAAAAAGCTGTTTCATCAACGATATACCAAAAATGGGGTAAGATGCCCAGGGGTGGGGCATCTTACCAAGCCCCCGGGGCGTCTTACCCACCCGATGGGGTAAGACGCCCCTTTGCAAGCCTCTAGTAAAATCATAATAGTTAGAACATATGATAATTATCAGCAATTTCATCGACTCTATAAGGAAGATAAATGATCATACTACGACTTGGCATCTAAAGCAGCGCTGTTGGTACCGCGGTTATTCTATAATCCGGATTTCCCTAAACCCTGGGCATCTTACCCCACTCTCCCCTATCAAATCTAGTAAATAGGCCCATTTCCCTTAAAGCAGATACAACTTTTAACTCAAAAAGCCTTAGAAAACACAGCATTACCCTGGCACCTGCATGAAAGAGTACTGTCACAGGGAACCGTGGTCACAGGTGCAGCCTAATTAGGCGTCGCATTTGCCACCTCTCAGTTGAAGGGCTGTATCTTTGTTAGTAATCCAAACTTTCACGAGATTATACTTCTAATATCCAATAAAGACTCACCCGCATCCGCCACACTTCGAAAATACCCACACAACTAGCGCACAACTTTAAAAATCGAAACCTTTCCGCCGTAAACAATCAGCCTATGGCCGTTACAATGTTAAAAGCGTCCAAGATGGCGGCGGCTACTTGTTTTGTGTGTTTCGCTCACTAGATGGCAGTGAAAAGTGTTTTGATACGCGAAATCGCGAGAGTGGCACGTCCGTTATGTAGTCCGTGACTGTGAGAAGGAAAAGCTAGTAGCAACAACTGTCTTCTTTGATTTGTGTCAAAACGGCTTTCTATTATTCTAGACCAATCAAAGTTGTAAATTATCAATGCCAATTGACCCCGGTCACGCTCACTAGAGGCGCTAGTGTGTCATCCAAGATGGCCGCGAAAGAGAGACTTCGAAGGGTAAACAACGTTAGTGGGCCCGGGAATAGCATGGTAAGCGGTGAATTATACGTGTTTTATGCCTGGTATGTGACAGCGGCTTATAACCAGCCGCTGCGGAAGGCAGTGAGGAGCCCAAATTCGAGGAGTTTTTGGTCCCAAGGAGCAAAATTTGTAGTCAGGATCAGGTTAAAGTTTGCTGCACCCCCACTTTTTTTGCTGGTGGCGACGCTTATGTTTGGAAACGCATTTTCCATCGTACACTCAAACTGGAATTTCAGACAGCTTGAAACGAATAAAGGCGTATAGCTACCGAATTATTTCAATATGTCAGTTTCCCGGGCTAAAAAGGAATGCAGTCATAGGCGGATCCAAGGGGACGGCAAAGTGGGCACGTGCCCCATAGGCAGATCCAGGGGGCAAATGGAGTATGTGCCCCCCCCGCCATCGACCCTCAGCGCCGCCTGAAATGGCCACGCCCCCTGAAATTTCGCTTCCCACCCCCCCACCCCAGGATGCGAAAGTCGGCTCCCACCAATAGTGTTTTGCTCCCATCCGATAGGGTTTCCCGGTTAAGAATGGCGCCTCGCCCCCTGGGAAGGTGCCCCCCGATCGGCAATCCTGGATCCGCCTATGATGACGGCCCAAGGATAAAGACCTACTCCTGCTAGAAGCAGGCTCAAGGGAGTGGAAGGAGGCATAAGCAGAACTAGAGATTGCCCCACAGCCAGTCTGCAAAGTATCGCAGCAGGCCAGACGAGTCGCACCAGCCATCTAAAATTCTCGCACCACCATCCTCCAAAGATTCGCACCAATCTGCCACATACCAAGAAAAAATGCACCCTTCATACCCCTACAATGCAATGCTACCTCAATCATTAACCAGTTAATTAAAGGCTTTTTATAAGGCCCCTCCTGTGCTTAATAGCCATTCAGCTATTATTTGTTTATTTTAAGTGTCACTAACCTCGCAAATTCGCACCAGGTTGATACAATTCGCACCACTCGGTTATAAAATGGTTCTATTTTTCTAAGATTGGAGATATAAAGGTTGAATGTGGTCATTGTGAATACTGCTAAAAATAACCGTCTTACATTCATACTATATATTAAAGAGAAAAGGCCAAGATAATAAACAATATTTCGAATACGATTCTTTGTCAAGTTTTGAATGACCAGAAATAAGGAAGTATGTAATATTCCATATTTCGGTTTTTTTGTTCCGTAAAACACGCGGACATTCGAGCCTACAACCTTTGTACACAGTGTTAACATGTTAGCAGCATATCTCGTTATTATAAGATATACAATCGATGAAGGACAAGTACAATACACACACGCACATCGAACATGAAAATGAATACTGGGCCATCAACAGTAATCAGAACGAGGAGTACGGGACGGGAGGGAGTAGGCGCCATGATGAACCCTGTTTGTTCATCTGGGGCTTTGGTTCCGGATTTCCAGGGACTCTTTAATTTTACAGTCAGCATCATCTTTGCATATGTGTAGTATTTCTATGGTGAATGTCCTGTCTGTGATTTGTGTGTCTGAATGGTGTTCTCTAGTGTGATCCCCTAAGTGTTTACCCCGTTCCTTTCGTCTTGCGTGGCCTAAATGTTCCATGAATCGTGTCCTGATTCGTCGTGTGGTTTCGCCTATATATATTTGAGAGCAGAGAGTACAGGTAATTTTGTATACTGTGTTTTTACGTGGCACCTACCTTTTAGTCCCGAGTTGCATGTGTGGCATGTTTTTCTGTATCCTCGTGGGCAGGGTGGTGGTTCGAGGGATGATCTGATGAGGGTGTTGGCTAGGAGTACGACCACCCTCATCAGATCATCCCTCGAACCACCACCCTGCCCACGAGGATACAGAAAAACATGCCACACATGCAACTCGGGACTAAAAGGTAGGTGCCACGTAAAAAACACAGTATACAAAATTACCTGTACTCTCTGCTCTCAAATATATATAGGCGAAACCACACGACAAATCAGGACACGATTCATGGAACATTTAGGCCACGCAAGACGAAAGGAACGGGGTAAACACTTAGGGGATCACACTAGAGAACACCATTCAGACACACAAATCACAGACAGGACATTCACCATAGAAATACTACACATATGCAAAGATGATGCTGACTGTAAAATTAAAGAGTCCCTGGAAATCCGGAACCAAAAGCCCCAGATGAACAAACAGGGTTCATCATGGCGCCTACTCCCTCCCGTCCCGTACTCCTCGTTCTGATTACTGTTGATGGCCCAGTATTCATTTTCATGTTCGATGTGCGTGTGTGTATTGTACTTGTCCTTCATCGATTGTATATATTATAATAACGAGATATGCTGCTAACATGTTAACACTGTGTACAAAGGTTGTAGGCTCGAATGTCCGCGTGTTTTACGGAACAAAAAAACCGAAATATGGAATATTACATACTTCCTTATTTCTGGTCATTCAAAACTTGACAAAGAATCGTATTCGAAATATTGTTTATTATCTTGGCCTTTTCTCTTTAATATATAGTATGAATGTAAGACGGTTATTTTTAGCAGTATTCGCACCACTCGGTCCTGTCTCCATGGGCACTCGCACCGACGAGATCTCGTCGAAAATGCCATACTTTACACACTGGCCTCACAGCCGCTTACCAGGTGGATGTGAATGGAAGTCAGATGGTTGAAAATGTCTGCAACAGACAGCAGCATTTGAGCCTATCTTCTTCCCAATTCTCAGTTTCAACTTCCACTGCTTGGACAGCACCTTATCCTGAGGAAACTTGTGAACACTGAGACTTCGACACTTCCTTCGGAAGGATACACACTGAGGAACGCAGCAGTTCTGATTGGATCTAATGGTTATCCGTCTCTTCTCCAATTTCTTTGAACTTTCCAAGATTATAACAAACAAGAAAATAACGCCAGTCTTCAATATTCACGTCCACCCAATGTCACGTATAACCACGCTCTTTCACGAGTTTACCACGACTGAAAATCCGTTACTATAAGAACCGTGTAGAAACCAATGGGGGTTGTTTAAAAATGCGCCGGATATGAAGCAGCCACGCCAGACGGCAGTCCCTCTCCTGGTGTTTCCAAAAAAATCCGCCAGGTGCCAACACTTTCGATGACCGAGGCCAATACCAATATTTGCTTGTAATAGGCAAAAATATTAAAGCAGCCGCAGACGGCGCACTAAAGACAAATAGTAGCGGTGCTGGAAGCGCCTTTTAGGGGAGGGACTGAGTCAGGGTTTTAGCCTACCAGGGTCTGTTTCGGTTTTTACCACAGAACTATATGCCATTCTCCGGGTTTTAAGACACATCAAGCGTTCTCAAGAGGATCGATGTCTTATCATAACGGACTCTGCTAGCTCACTGACAGCACTCCAATCTCATCACCCACAGCAAAACTGGCTTATACCATCTATAAGAAGGCTTCTGTCAGCGATCTCCGCCAGAGGGACTGATGTGCGCTTTCTTTGGGTACCGAGCTATATTGGAATTTCAGGGAACGAAAAAGTCGATAAGGTTGCGAAAGAGGCGTCCGTACTACCCCCTTCGCGTCAGTTTAGGATTCCGGCTTCAGACCTCAAAGCATCGTTCAGAACACTACAGGAGACCGAATGGCAGTCAAGGTGGGCTGCAGAGCCAGAGTGCTTTATGAAACATCTGCGCACCTCCATTGAGAGATGGGAGTCGAGCAACAGAAAAAGCAGAAGAGAGGAGGTGGCCCTCTCTAGACTCCGCATCGGGCACTGTTATGCCACTCATGCCTACCACCTGAATAGCTCTACTCCTAACCTGTGTGTACATTGTGGCAACCGCCTTACTGTCCAGCATGTTTTATCCGAGGTAGACTGCTGTGACAATCTGAAAAGGCAAATGCGTCGATTCTTCCCACCGGTCTCTTTAGAGCAGTGTCTTGGAAACGATCCCGTCGTAGACATCAAACACGTTTTATCTTACCTGAAAGAAATAAAGTTTGACATCGTTTATAGCCCTCACAGCGCTTTTTAGCGGTGACACCTACGGCATAGAAAATTCTTAGCTAACCAAGATCATTTTGAACGGACCTAACCTGACAATGCTGGGCACATATAGCCAAAGAAGCTGAAGTGCCCTTAAACACCAATAATAATCATCATCATCATCAAAGAAAAATAGTAAATTATCACGTTTAATAGGAGAATTAGCCTCGGTCATCAAAAAGTGTTGGCACCTGGCGGATTTTTTTGGAAACGCCAGGAGAGGGACTGCCGTCTGGCGTGGCTGCTTCATATCCGGCGCATGTTTAAATAAACCCCATTGGTTTTGTAACGGATTTTCAGTCGTGGTGAACTCGTTGTTGTGAAAGAGTGTAGTTATACGTGACATTGGGTGAACGTGAATATTGAAGACTGGCGTTATTTTCTTGTTTGTTATAATCTTGGAAAGTTCAAAGAAATTGGAGAAGAGACGGATAACCATTAGATCCAATCAGAACTGCTGCGTTCCTCAGTGTGTATCCTTCCGAAGAAAGTATCGATGTCTCAGCTTTCACAAGTTTCCTCAGGATAAGGTGCTGTCCAAGCAGTGAAAGTTGAAACTGAGAATTGGGAAGAAGATAGGCTCAAATGCTGCTGTCTGTTGCAGACATTTTCAACCATCTGACTTCCATTCACATCCACCTGGTAAGCGGCTGTGAGGCCAGTGTGTAAAGTATGGCATTTTCGATGAGATCTCGTCGGTGCGAGTGCCCATGTAGACAGGACCGAGTGGTGCGAATTGTATCAACCTGGTGCGAATTTGCGAGGTTAGTGACACTTATGTGTCAGGTCACTGGACCTGTACTGGTGATCTGACCTGAGATGACCTAACCTTAGAACTTTCACAGAAGTTGTAAAAATGATGACAAAAAGATATGCCAAGTACGGCGGCGCTACGCGCCACCGTTTTTCTGCTATCTCCGAAAAACACGAGGATGGGGCGGGTATCCGCCCCCAGTCAATGCGCGTGTTAAAGGGAACCCCTTTGGAGGGAATTCCCTTTAAAGAGAATCCCTTTAAGGAGAATGTGGCACATTGGTTGAATCCTGAAATTTAGAGTAATTAGGGGAACTTTTAGCCGAAAATCACATTCCCTTTAAAGGGATTCCCTTTAAAGGAAATCCATTTAAAGGGAATGCGGCACCTTGGTTGAATCCTGAAATTTAGTGTAATTAGGGGAGTTTTAGCCGGAAATCATGGAGGCGTCCATTATTTCTCTGAAAAATGTACAACAAGCTCAATATTTTGATTTTTAAAATGCTCCTCTGGGGAAATACATATCTGCCTGTGGATGATGTAATGATCTGGCATTCACTACCATATTCCATAGGCTTCAAGGGCTTCGATTGGCTGATTCTCACCGTGACGTCAGCATATGTCGTCACACCAACATGGCTGTCAACTGTGGCCCGCTGCTAAGGGTACATGAGGGGTACATTTCAGGTAGTTTTTGTTTTTTCTTCGGAAAGTTTGAGTTTCAAGAGAAATGATATATAGAGTACCGGGTTTTCCGGCATGCTATACAACTTGGCTATCTCAGTTAAAATCACGTTATAAAGGTGCCACATTCCCTTTAAGTCTTTTGTTTTCATTTCAATCTCCGTGCACTCTGCCATGCTTAAGGTAAAATTTAACCCCACAAAACTGATACACTTCAATCGTGGACAGAGGCGCAGCCAGGGGGACACGTGCCCCCATCGGTGCCGAAGTGCCCTTTGATCGCTAAGCGGTTTACCCGGTTTGGGCTGTACCGCTCGAAATTTATTGCCATACGGCGTTGTACCTAGATGAAATTAGATCACATTGAGCGATTAAAACTATTGTTTGATAATTTAGTACCTTTTTGGTCAGCTATGGCATTCTGTCGCCTTTCCAAGCACCCGGGAGAATATGGGTATGTAATTTGTGACCAACTAATGCCTCATCGTTGCCAATAATCGCACTAGCGGAGCTAATCTGGTGACCCCTGAGCTCAACTGGGGCCCACTGAGCTGGTCTTGGCCACTTGAGTGGATCACGTGCCCTCTAAGCTGATGTGGTGCCCGGTGAGTCAATCCGGTGCTCCTTGAGCAAATAATTGTGCTTCTTGGACCTAGCTAATGCTCTCTGAGCTAGTCTGATGTCTCCGAGCTCGCCTGGTGCCCTATTAGCTGTTTTAGTGCCCCTTGAGCTGATCTGGGCCCCCTGAGCTGATCACATGCCTCGCAGAGTTGATCTACTGTCCCCTGAGCCAATATGGTGCCTCTTTGAGCTATGATCTGGTGCCCCCTGAGCTGGTCTGGTGCACCCTGAGCTAATCTTGTGTTCTCTGAGCTGAGCTATGCCCCTGCTTTGGTCTGGGGGCTGGGAGCTGATCTGGGCTCCCAGGCTGCTCAATCTTTTTCCCCCTGAGCAGATATGTTTCCCCCTGAGCTAAACTAATGCCTCCTGAGTCGATCTGGTGCCTCCTGATCCAACAATTTGCCTCCTGGGCCCATCTAATGCCCTCCGAGCTCGTCTAGTGCCCCCTGAGCTAGTGTGATGCCCTCTGAGCCAATCTAGTGCCTTTTAGGCTGATCTGGGCCTCCTGAGTTGATTGAGTAATTTCCTCAGAAGCTCTGGGGCCCTGAGCTGAGTTGTGCCCACTGAGGTTGATGAAGGCCCCTGAGCTGGTATGGGGCTCCTGGGCTGATTAAATGCCTCCTGGCCTGATCTAGTACTCCTAGTTGATGTGTGCCCTGAGCTGATCGGGGACCACTGAGCTGATCCATTGCCCTCTCTCTGAGCTGATATGGTGCTCCCTGAGCTGATCTAGACCCCTGCTCTGGTCTGGGGACTAGGAGCTTATCTGGGCCCCCGAGCTGATTGATCTGGTGCCCCCTGAGCAGGTATATTGTCCCTGAGCTAAACTAATGCCCTCTGAGTTGATCTGGTGCCTCATGTGTCATCATTGTGCCTTCTGAGCCCATCTGATGCCCTCTGAGCTAATATGGTGCATGGCCCTATGATCCTATCTGCGGCCCATTGAGATAGTCTGATGACCCCCCCATCTTTGGGGCTACTGAGCTAGTCTAGTCCCGGGCCAAGCATGAGTTGCTCTGGAGGGGGAGGGGCTCTGATCCACACCAGGGGCCCCCTGAGCTGGTCTTGAATAGACAGAGAATAAGAACACGAGGCCAACTCCCATCACCTCGGGGGGTCACGTGGCTAGTCTAATCCCAGGGGGTACAACTGGGGGAATGAGGGGCAGCTGCTCTGGAGGACTCTGATCCACACTAGGAAGCCCCTGAGCTGGTTTTGAATAGATGCGGAATAAGGACACAGTGCAAGCTCCCCTTGTAAAATGGAGCTAATGAAGAATGAGCCGTCATCGCTAAAACGGCTTGTGATGCCTAGGCACCCCGGGTTAAATGAATTGCTTATTATACTGGTGGATTCTGGGGAGGGGTGATAAAAGGAATGTGCCCCTGAGCTCAGAGCACAGTCGCCTGAACCAGGATTTGTACTAAATAATTTAAATGAATGAAAAACTAGTTTCTCACAATTTTCAGCCCTATCCAAGCTACCAGCCTGTTTACTTTTTCTTTACTTCAATTGAGACCGATCCTGGTATCTCCCAAATTATTCCGGCAACAAAAATTGTATCCGTCCAATGTCACTATGCCACACCTCCTCTCACGGCCCTTGTGGGAGCCGCGGAACTTAATCCGCGTTCAACCAGGGCTCACCCGTCACGACACAGCCAGTGGGCACAACAAATGAATTTTCGACTCTAATATGTCTTATCTTGCACGTAGTGACAGATATCACAGGCTCCGCTGAATTCTCTGATGTCCAGTACTTGCATGAGTTGGCTGATTTGTCCTTAAATCTGTCCCAAAAAAGTCGTGTTCTGGGTATTTTCATGAGATTTCGGTGACACTTTTATTTTTCTGGTTTTAATTCATTTTTCCTCCTCCGTCAATGATTGATTTGCATTTGTCTTGGACCAAAGGTACCCAAAAGTTAGTATTAACTAAGATATAGTAAGTTTTTAGATTACCTTAAAGTGCCCTTTCTCTCCCGGGGTGCCCCTCAAAGGTGGTGTGCCTCCCACACCAAAGCTCTGGCTGCGCCCCTGATCGTGGAAAGATTTAAAGCTCAGATTTGATTATTTTAGGACGTGTATGTAGCTTTGGGATGTCGCCTAAAAATACCTGCCCAACATTAAAATAAAATGTTCCCTGTGCTGTAAAAGGCGCAAAAAGCGATAAATACCAGATTTGGTGCAATGAAGGGGTGCCGCCCCCCAAAGCCGCCGCCCCTATGGGGTGCCGCCCCCCACTGGCTGAGCACCCCCAAAGATTTTTGGAAAATTACACCCCTGATCAACACGTACTAACGATATTATTCAAAACATTCTCCTATATTGTCTCTTAGATGGAAAGTATCGTGTCTAAATGGAGCATGCTTCTTATTTTGACCAGGGTTATAGACTAAAATTTGCAAAGTTCAGTGATCTGCAGCGCCCTACCCTTTGACCTGACAATAAAATAAATGTCAACATGGTGAAAGAGCTATTTAAGCGCTTTGGAAAGGCGCTATTAAAACGTTTCTAGCAGTTTTTGTTCCTGTGATAATCGAGGTTTTGTAAGTACACTTTATGTGAGAAGTTTTGACCTTATTCGAGCTTTAGTGACCTCAATAACTAACGAAAAAATGACCAAATAACTTCGACTGCATTTCTCGCAAGCCTACGATTGTTTTCCGCGTCTTTCTAGCTGTCTTAGTTTTTTCTTCGAAAGGGCGTCAAATATGACCTGCCACCAGGGCGAAAGTGGCTCATATCAGTTACCGGGGCAAGGGTTAAACTAAACGCAAAACTGACATCTGGACCACATGTAGATTAAATCGTTGCAAAAGCGAGCAGGGTTTTAGAATTTCTGATAAAATCGCTAAAAACAAGAAACATCGTAGCTTGGAAGACTCTAATTCAAAGTTATTCACAGTCACCTGCGGACTTAGACTGCCGGTTTGAGGGGGGCAAAAGGGCCTACGATTGTCTTCAAATACATGGAACGGGCCAATATCGCTCTTGAACTATTCCTTGAATCTGCCAGCCTCTGCAGTACCTCAATTCTATATCCAGAGTGGCATGACGATATCCGATCAGGTGGTATGTTCTGCGGACTTATCGTCCATTTCAGCTCAAACCCGCAGTTGTAGCACCCATGTATAACTGACCTCAACTTGACCGAGCAACATGTGTGAGGCGTGCATTCCACCCCTCCTGAGCTGTCCCCTCCACTCGACCGGCTCAGTGCTACAACGTACGGTGACTTCCGAACTGGTGGGCCGACAGCTGAACGAATATTATGCAAGGAGTGCACATACAACGCTGATCTCTACTGTACAGCCAATGTTGCTTTCTGCGGAATCAAGCGTTAAGTACAGGTTTACGTCACCGAAAGCAAGTTAGCGCCATAGAAATGCATTGAACAACCTGCGCTGCGAAAAAGAAATAAAAAACGAAATGAGAAAAGAATAAAAACGCCCTAAAAAACGTATTTAAGCAAAAAAGGGTTTTGTTGACCAGTGAGTCCGAGAGAATTTCAGAACACGTGACAACTGGGCTACACGTGTTTGGCCAAAATAACCGACAAAGTGACGTGCTGGTTACGCCAGCGATTCACACAGAATCCGGTATACTTTTTTTACCCGGCTGTACATACATACAACGAACTTCCCCCAAGTAGGTGTAGGCCATCCGCCAGCATGGACTAGAAAGATTCAACTGCGAGCTGAAAAGGCACTTGGTTGAGACGCATCGACAAAATCATGGCACCAGGTGACGCTTGAGTTTTGCTTCTAGTGACCACTTTGTATTGTCTTATCGGTATTTCATATTATTGTTTTGCATATTTTACCATCATTTTCCTGTCAACCACTTCGACGTGCGTGTATGAACGTTTGACGTGTGCGATTACCTTATATCCCTCATCCATTTTGCTTGATATTTTGCGACTCGAGGTGAAGAATAGCTATACAGTGTATGAAAACGTCTTGCAATGACCAACAAATAAATAAATACAGATAAACGTTCATATAAAACCAGAAAACGATAGAATTTAAATATGGCATTTACTCGTTTTTGTTTTATCTTGTTATGGCTGTTTACACTGCAGCGAAACTGTTGTAATCATTACTGCAGTGGTCTAAGGAGCGATGAGCGACGGTGTAGAGTGGTTTGTTTAAGTATTGGAACCATTTTGATGATGAGTACACCAGGAAGACCAAATAGTGGCATTTGGCGAGTATATGTATGGGATCTATCTAGAAGTAAGGGTAATAGGGGCAGTTATTGCTCTCAGATGGCATCTTCGGTTAAATTTTTAGGGGATGTGATCACATCGTAGGTGCTTAGACTTCTGCATCCTGGGTGACATAGGCGGATTCAGGAAGAAAAGGAGGCACTTGTTTGCCACGATTGACCGTTAGCGCCCCCTGAAATGGTCACAGCACCACTGAAAGGTCAATTCCGTTCCCCTGAAAGGTCAACGTGGCCGCCTGGAAGGTCGCTTTCCACTCATCCTCCCCCGGCATGCTCCCGGATCCGGAAGACCGGCACCGCGGTTGTAAGACTGGCGCCCTTGATCAGTTGCGCCGTCCAAAACTGACGCCCCTTAGTCCGAATGACGGCCCCTGACCGGTTGCTCCTTCCCCCTCCCGGATAGGAAATACCGGATCCGCCCATGCTCGGGGGGGGCTCGGTGGGGCACTAAGTTAGTTAGTAAAGGTGGGATGAAAATTAGGCACCCGCCCCAGTTGCATTCTACCTGGATCCACCCATGGTCCTTGAACGGCACTGTCCCGATGCCATGCTGCTTCCGCTATTCATAAAGCTCAATTTCCCAGTACAAATTTGAGTCTGGCATTAGCCCTCGTCCCGGGGGGTGTTTGAACACCCCCTGGTTTTTTTCCGGCGGCACCAAAAAACGGCAGCGTGAAGCCCCGTCGTACCTGGCATACCTTATCCTTGATACATTCCACAACTTTCCCCAAAGTTTTAAGGTTGGATCATGTCAGGTCAGGTCACCAATGCAGATGAAGTGACCCAACCTCCAATTTTATTTAAGGTGACATCAGTAAGAAATGGGCGGATCTATCGGATTGAAACTTGCGCCACACAATAAATCAACCGAGCACTACAACATAGATTCCGGTATTTTTTATATCGATGACATTGGGTCAGGTATGGATCATGACCTCTCCATTGGAAATGCATGGGGAAACAGAAATTAGGTTGTATTTGTTTAGATACAGCTGCGAATACTTCCTTCGTCTCAAAATCGTAGTATCCTGGCCCCTTTCCAGGTTCATGTTACAATTTTTGATTTGTCACCTCTGAGAGGTAATCTGGGGCTACTTAAGCAGGTTGTCAGACCTGGGTTAATAACTTTGCAGGAAATTATGATAAAGCCTTTATTTTCATACCGTTACGTTTGGATTGCTATTGCAAGTTGATTGACATGCATATTGACTATGCTAGATTGATTGGATAGTGACCTTGACTTGACCTTAGGTCAGATCGTTTTCTGTTTTGACCTAGAATGGTTATATTATACAGCATTCGGCTTTCCGTAACGAGAGGATGCGATTGGTGCCTAAAACTGATTCTAAATCCACTCGGTCAAACGCTAGAGCCCGGAAACTTTTCTCAGACATGCCACCTGCTTTGAACCGTCATGACCTCAATACTGACCTGAGCCAAAAAAGTAGCCAATTTAGTTTCTTCATGAATTTGTTTGAGCTATCCAAGGGCGTTCGCATTTTTCCGCTATCCCGCATAGGAGCCGAGTTCGAGGGGGAGTGTTTGAATACCGCCCACCAGCCGTTGTGAAGGTACCTCCCACCTGGTGAAAACCTCCCACCGGAGGGTGTTAACCTTCGCCCGGGTGGGGGGTCTTTTTAGACCCCCCTCGGGTTTTTCCGAAGGGACCAAAAAACGGCGGCGCGCAGCGCCGCCTAACTTGGTCTAGCTGTTTCTTCATCATTTTTACATCTTTCCTGAAAATTTTGGCTCAAGGTCATATCAGGTCAGGTCACCAGGCCAGGTGAAGTGAACTCACCTCAAAAAATACTTAGGACCGCATAACTAAAAGAAGGGTTCATCGATCAAGTTGAAACTCATACCACATATTGGGCCTACCAGGAGCTACAAGATTTGTTCCAGGATTTTTGATATTGGTGACCTAAGGTCATGTGCAGAGCATGACCTCCCCATTGTCAATACATGGGGAAAATCACGAAATGAGCTTTTCTCAGTAAGTATGGATGGAATCAACTTCAAACATCGGTTGCGACTTGCTCTTAGCCCATTTCTGAAGCTGATGCCAAAATTTTTGACTTGTGGCCTTTAAAAGGTCACCTTAGGTCAAATAAGCATTTTTGGTGTTTTTCTCTGTAAATTTTGAATAAACTAAGATATAGCTTTTATTTTGTCACCGAAGTGTTTGTATAGTCAATGGAAGTCAAATGATATACATCATGACTATACCAGGTCAAACTGGGTCAGACCGTTGACCTGGGTCAGGTCAAATTCTTAAATTTGACCTGGCATAGCAATATCATATATCATTCGATTTGTATTGACGAGAGGATTGCAATGGTGCATAAACTATGGCTGTATCTTATTTGGTTTGGAAGCTATTAGCGAAAAAGTAAACGCCCTTATGCATGGGTGGCTATGGACATTCCCAAGAATATGCCCAATATTTAGTGACCTGTAGCTTCCTAGGCTTTGACCTGACACGAAAATGAATGCCACTGCAATGAAAGCGCATCTCAAGAGCTTTCGAATGGTGTTAGAAAAATGTTTCTAGCTATCACATTTTCTGAGATATATGAGGTTTTCTTAGTACACCTCATATTAGCGATTTTGACCTGTTTTGACCTCTGGTGACCTTGATATTGACCTGACAAGAAAAATGACTTAAGTATTTTCGATATCATTTTCGAAGAGCTTTCGATCGCCGTTTTGCGCTTTTTCTAGCTCTCTTAGTTTTTGAGATCGTGGGGGTCTTTTTTAGCCCCCCACCAGGGCGAAGGTGGCTCGTACCCGCCACCGGGGCAAGGGTTAATATTCCTCAACGGTATACGGTGGCCCGGAGGGTGTTAATATTCGTCAAACAGACCCAGAAAGAGACGAAGTGAGAAAGTAAATAATAAGCAACACGAAAACGCAGAAATGAAAAAGCAGAACAGCAAAAAAGTGAAAAAGAAAAACGTAGTAGAAAACATCGTTAATAGTAAAAACGACAAAAAAACAAAAACAAAATGCTAAAGCGAGCAGTGTAGCTTGACATTTACAATGATGACAACAAAGGGTACAACGCTATAAGTTTTTCAATACTGACAAGATTGAGCAGTCAGTCTGCGTCATATAAGAATAAAAACAGCTTGAGGGGGCTTTAATATTTTTTTCAACACAAAACTTGCACATAAATCAAGTTGGCATCACTCGGCAAACATGACAACAACAGCAGAGTTCACAATTCAACATGGAACACAATATTGCACGAACATTTCTCTTATAAATTTCGAACACGTACCGTCAAATTCATACTTCAAAGAACAAAGGGAGACGAATGCAGAATCTCAAGTTTTAATCAGAATTCATCTTAATGACGTAGACAGTCTGCTAGACAAAAATCGACGGTATGGCCCGCAAAAATGTGGGGGCCACTGATGCAGTATGGCCTGCAAACATTGTGGGGGCCACTGATGCAGTATGGCCCGCAAACATTGTGGAGGCCACTGATGCATATGGTCCGCAAACATTATGGGGGCCACTGATGCAGTACGGCCCGCAAACGTTATGGGGGCCACTGATGCAGTATGGCCCACAAACACTATGGGGGCCACTGATGCAAACTCTGGTAAAACACGGATCAATATCGGCAACATTTGCATCTCATTGTTCTTCGCTTTTTGGATTGAAACACCATTTCAAAGTTTCTAAACGCGCTCTTTTTGAATCAGGCTATGGATATCGTTGGCACCTGTGTATTGGAAGAAGTTAACCAAGATCAAAATATGGCGGCATTTTCCAGCGTGCCTGCCTTCCAAGTCGCCAACTTTGACCTCAGGCGTGGTCAGGTTCAGCCGGCGAACCTGGCTAGACCTGTGAAACAGCATTACAGCTTTTCAGCAGGTCATTGCGTTGGATATCTCAAACGGTTTACTCAACACACAAACCCGACTCAGGGAATTGATCCTGCCGAACTCCCAAAGCTAGTTTGTAGAACACCCCAGCTACATTGCTATTTGATGGATATGAGAGCACGTTATCGGTATTTTTAACGCACGATATACAACCTCCCTCACGTGCTGAACACCAGCCTCCAGCGGTGTAGAATTTGGATCAGATTCAGGGAAACTTTTCAGGTTCTAGTGGCCGACAGTTTGCACGCAAGGTGGAAGGCATATATATGCTTGCGGAACAGTTTCAAAGGTGTTAACATGTTAACACATTTCTGTTTGCCTGTTTTTGTGCTAAAGTTGCATGGAACTTTTTACTCTACTTTCAGAAGTTCACTTATAAATTTCGGATCTGCTTGCGTACTCCCGAGAGTATACGATTCTCCAGCCCAGCCAAGGCCTGGGAGGTGATACCCATCACACGCAGGTAGAATCGCACTTCATGGAGTTGATAGCCGAGGTTCTGGCCGAGGTGCCGTTGGCCCTGCCCAGGTGTTGCCACTCCAGAGTGGCTCGTGAGTCCCTGCCCCCGACATGCGCCGGTCGCTGCGGGGCCTGCGGCGGCACCGCACCGCCTGGGCCAGCCGCGATCTGAACTTATCGTTCATGGCGAAACAAATCACCGGATTCATCCCACAGTGCGCCATCGCGACGGCGTGTACCGCCCAGAACAGAAGCTTGACGTGCTGATACTCCAGGATTGACGGGTGCCGTTGGGTAGCGATCTCGAAGGCATGGAATGGTAGCCAGGCGAACGTGAAGGCAGCCACACACACGACCATCATCTGGATCACCTGGCGGCAGCGCAGGGAAACGGAGTTAGCTGGGTCAGTCGATAGATGTCAGATTGTAGAATTAGAGCCAGGTAGACAAATCCCGAAAAACTTGTTAGGAAAAGCGCTTTTCAACTTTTATTTGTGGCTGATCAATACAAGATTCAATGTCAAGAGAAATCAGAACACGAGAACCAGTGAATCCTTCCATGAATCATGGACGTAAGCGCAGTGAGCATACCACCGTTCAACTTGTCTTCGAGCAGATCACCATATACCAGACACCTGCAGCTGACTCAGGTCAACCCGCACCACGGAGTGACTGTGTCACTCATCACAGACATGTACACCGCTCATTGTTGGCATACGTTAACACGCGCATTGGCGGGGTCTGAGCCACCTTTACTTTGTCGGGGGGGGGCGTGTACCCGCCCCTCAAGATCTCGAAAACACGCTAGGTAGCGAAAAACGGTAAACGGCGTTGGGTAGCCCATCCACTTCTCTATACTTCTCTATCAAAAATATTTCAATTATTTTTTGTCAGGTCAAATTTAAGGTCACCAGAGGTCAAAACATGCCGTCATGGGGATAATATGTAAATTAAGGTTTTCGGTTATTGCATCTGAACAAGTTAAGATGGAGCAAAACGATTTACACTATATGCATCCTCGCAGCAAGCCGAATCGAACTATATATAATATGACCTTGCTAGGCCAAATCAAGGATTCGACTTGACCTGAGGTCAGGTCAAGGTCATATTAGGTAAAATGCATAGCACTAGAACTGCAAAGAGAAGGAAAATCTAATGCAGTTGAAATAAATGGTGTATAACCATCCGTTACTAAGTTATTTAGTTAAAACCATTTTTGTATGTATTTCCAAAGGAGAGGTCATGAATCATTCCTGACCTTAGGTCATCGATATAAAAAATACCGGAGCATATTTTAGAGAACTCGATGGGGCCATTATGTGATTTGAGTTTCAATCGGATAAGTTCATCCTGTTCCGACTTATGCTATCTTAAACATGGTCACTTGATCTGTACTGGTGACCTGACCTGAGATGACCTAACCTTACAATTTTGAAAAAAGTTGTAAAAATGATGAGAGAAGATGTTGGTGCCGGCGCGTCTGCGGGCCGCCTGCCTCTGCAGATCCGCCTCTGATTGGTTGGCGTCACTGGCGCACGTGACCCGGCCTGGGGCGGCCGGCCGCGCTCTGCGCGCGGGTGGGGTGTCGGCTAGCCCCAGCCAGTGCCTCCCGGACGGTCCTGGTCGCTACCGCGGAGATACTGTCGGTACGTGTTGGTTTTGGAGTTGTGAAATTTATATAGCTTTTCTTTCATCTTGCACGTTTTGTTTTGAGTTTTTCTTGTGATTTTCCTACGCTGTTTTTTTCTGTTTAAAACGATTGTTTCTTTACAGTGGGTGATTTCTTAATGCGCCTTTTGTTCTGTACTTTTTGTAATTTTCCTGTTGTTTTTATTACAGCAACCAGATACAATAGAGCCAAAGAAAAAGAATTCTGAGTCTGCACTTATCAAGACGGTGGCGGCTACAGAAGATGTATGCCAAGTACGGCGGTACTAACCACCACGGTGGCGCAGTTGGGTAAAGCGTCGCCGTTGTGTGTGGGAGATCCCTGGCTCAAATCTGACCTCTGGCAGCATTTTCCTCGACCGCCTCCTACCCAGGAGATGGCAGTAAACTGGGCAGCGCTTGCCTTGACACGGGAGTTTCGCTGACCAACCAGTGCCCTTGTTATTGGAAGTACGGGCCTGATCAGCCTTTAAATAGATCCACCGGTCCGGTGGCGCGCCCCGAGGGCACGGCCTCGCCTAGTGTCACCGGAGCAGTCCTCTGCTCCGCCGGCCCGAGAAATCGGGATAGCCTTGCCGTATCATACGGTGGGGTATGTGAAAGGGAGCATGCGGGCACGACTGTCCCGCAGGGGGCCAGTAAATGGAAACCTCTGCCGTGTACATTGTGATACCGTAGCCCTGTTCCAGCTGTGAGCACAGTTTTGTCAGCAGGACCTCTAACCTCTCCTCCAGAAAAGTAATATCAGCGCCATAATCGCCTCTTGTTTGTGCTAAGCAAAGGGAACTCAAACCTTTACACCATTAAAAATATTAGACTGCCACTTCGTGCACTTACTATTTTTCATCAGCGCAAACAGCAGGCCGTCAGCCCGTAAAACCTCTAGAGTCAGTTCCCGGGGAGAGGCTACAGCCCTGTGACGTAGGTGCAACGCCGCCCGCTGATTGGTGCGACAAAACTCTGCTGACAGCTGGAACAGGGCTCGTGTGTATGTGTGGTGCAAATATATGAAAAAAGTACGGCGGCGCTACGTGCCGCCGTTTTTATACTGTCTCCAGAAAACCCGAGAGGGGCGGTTATCCGCCCCCATCAATGAATGCGCGTGTTAGAATGCATGTGCGTGTTAACATCAATGTTCAAAACACTTGAACAGCATAGTCAATGATGGATTTTCAATACGCGTGCAAACGTATGATTGTTGCAATTAGGTATTGTGATGACTGCATCAAGCGTTCCGTCAGCCATTCCCATCAGTCATACACAGACTTTCAGTACCATCGATCTTTGCAGTGTAATTTTGTATAGAGAGATAATCATGAATGTAGGGATTCAGGGCTTTCAAGGGTTAAGCGTTCGTAACAGTTTATATGTAGGTATCCAAATAAACTGATCTGTGAGCATAACTGTAGTATTTACCCGACATCTCTCGGTGAATTGCGTTTGTGAATGCCAATGACGGGTTAATGGGTATCGCAATCACCTGAAGTTTGCATCCCTGGTCGAGTGATGCAGCTGTGTAGACGGCAATCCCTGGTCGAGTGATGCAGCTGTGTAGACGGCAATCCCTGGTCGAGTGGTGCAGCTGTGTAGACGGCAATCCCTGGTCGAGTGATGCAGCTGTGTAGACGGCAATCCCTGGTCGAGTGATGCAGCTGTGTAGACGGCAATCCCTGGTCGAGTGATGCAGCTGTGTAGACGGCAATCCCTAGTCGAGTGATGCGGCTGTGTAGACGGCAATCCCTGGTCGAGTGGTGCAGCTGTGTAGACGGCAATCCCTGGTCGAGTGATGCAGCTGTGTAGACGGCAATCCCTGGTCGAGTGATGCAGCTGTGTAGACGGCAATCCCTGGTCGAGTGATGCAGCTGTGTAGACGACAATCCCTGGTCGAGTGATGCAGCTGTGTAGACGGCAATCCCTGGTCGAGTGATGCAGCTGTGTAGACGGCAATCCCTGGTCGAGTGGTGCAGCTGTGTAGACGGCAATCCCTGGTCGAGTGATGCAGCTGTGTAGACGGCAATCCCTGGTCGAGTGGTGCAGCTGTGTAGACGGCAATCCCTGGTCGAGTGATGCAGCTGTGTAGACGGCAATCCCTGGTCGAGTGATGCAGCTGTGTAGACGGCAATCCCTGGTCAAGTGATGCAGCTGTGTAGACGGCAATCCCTAGTCGAGTGATGCAGCTGTGT
Source organism: Lepas anatifera (assembly GCA_034440635.1). Classification (NCBI taxonomy): domain Eukaryota; kingdom Metazoa; phylum Arthropoda; class Thecostraca; family Lepadidae; genus Lepas; species Lepas anatifera. The sequence goes on along the minus strand of JAOTON010000664.1, from coordinate 876,461 downwards.
AGACGGCAGACCGATGCGTCCGGGACGGCAACGCGGGACGAAGATCTGCCCTCCATTTCTGATAGCATCTCTCAAATTCTGAGGCTTGGAAGCTTTCTGCACGTTTGAAATGTGCCCATTTGGCTGTGTTCGGGGTGCTGTGCGGGGTATAAAAATGCACCCATTTCGCTGTGTTCGGGGCGCAGAGCGGGATACCGAAAATGTACTTATTTGGCTGTGTTCGGGGCGCTGAGCAGGATGTCGAAACTTCCCGGTCTTCAAACATGCATGGTTTTTCTCTCAAAATGCGCTGCGTCCATTCCTCTGGAATTGCTTTCATTATGGAATACTCCGATAAAGGTTGAATACCATGTTTCTGCACAGTTCCATTGCTCGACAAAAGTCTTCTCTTGAAAATGCTATGTACATTAATGACTGGAATCAGGTCTCGTGTTGATGGGTTTCTTTCGATATCGATGTTTCGGTTTCCCTATAAAACTCTCCCATGGATGATTTGTCCGTTATTCTCTTCTACCTCATTAATAGTAATCCAGGATGAACACGTTACTTCCCCGATTTTCTTCCTGAATCTTTTTTTCAGATCAGGAATGCTATCGTAATGAAAAGTTGTCGTTTCTGTGCTAAACGATAGCTTTCCTTTCATAATATACTTCCATCTCGTCTTGTTTCCTGCGTCCATATAGCTTTCAATCCATGCTATTTTTAAAGCTCTTTACTGAAATATGGTGTCTGGAACCTACCGCCTACCATCTTTATATTTCGTCTCTAGGGTTACACGTTTTAGGTATGCAATTCTTTTTCCCTTCCCAAATGACCTTGAAAAGCGAACTTTCTAGTTTATTAACAAAATATGTGCCGGGAGAAAGGAGAACGGAAATCAAATAAATCAACAGTGAAAACACTGCCAGGTTTTGCAGTGCTGAGGCGAAGAGCATGATTATAAGTTGACAAGGTGTATACTGGCATATTTCTTCGAATCCTGGATGTAAAATACACAGACTATATATTCAGGCACAGCCCTTCATCAGAATCAGGTAGGTAAAAACACAAATTATTAGTCATAGTGTAACCTGACCTCGAATTTGGTTTAATACAATTGCATTTTAGAACGAATTCTTAAAAATTGGATGTCGTGACAATAATAACACCTGCCCCGGTGGGCCTCCGAGCCACCTTCGCCATAGTAGTGGTGGGGGGGGGTGGCGGGAGAGGGGGAGGGGTGCTCGGATCTGCCCTAAACTGTATAAGAGTCACCAGCGACGAAATGTAAGGGAGCCAGTGAATCTTACACATACTGCTGACAACAAACTTTCCACCCTAAAAACAGAATTCCATGGGTTTTGGACCTCTTATTACCGTAACCATAAGCTGGTTGCAAAACTTGTTTTACGATTACAATTTATCCAGCTGGAGTGGTCAGCTTTATCCAACTGACCAGCTGGAGTGGTCAGCGAGAGCAATTGGGCCATGGACAGTGTCGCGGATATCAGCTGGACCCAAGTCTCTAGCGCTTGCAACAAGACATGACTTTTTATGATGCGCCAGTGATAAACTATTGGTCGGACACGTCTGGTGCGGTGGCGGTTCCAAGGGGAGGGTATAGAGCTAGGGGCTGCAGTGTCCCAAAACCGGGGTGCTGGGTGCAGAACGACACCCAGTCAATCAGAATTTTCCACTCACTTTTATTTTTTTTGCTGAATTTTCCACTCACTTCCAACAATATTTACTACTACTATTGAATAACTATTGAACAATATTTTACTACTAATGAATTTTACTCAACAATACTTACTACAAAGCCCAGTTCCATTGCCTCCCTACCAACGTCCACTGGAAAAGAGAGCAGCAGAATCGACTAGAAGATCGCCAAATTAACTCGGCTCTTATGCGCTTCTTTCGCTTTTCTGAAAGAGAATCTGGCGACTTCTATTTTCTGGTCAATTATACCTGGCATCCTTATCTCCACTGATTTCAGTGGAACAACAGAATCGAAATTCTGGCGCGGGCAAGACGCACAGTGCCCCCCCCGCCCCACCGGAGAAAGTTCCAATGGGTGAACACCGCCACTAAATTCCACCACTCGCAAAATTGGTGAGTGGAAAATTAGACACCCTAGCCTTGTGTTGCCAAAAATGAGCTGACCGCTTTGAAAGATACATTTCTGGAAAGCAGTTTATCTGTGCATATGATTTCTAGGCTTACGTCCTTGAAAAGTTGTTTTTGTATTTCTGGTACCGAGAATAGTGAAAAATCATTTTGGTCATCTTGCTGTTAAAAGCAATTATCTTGAAATTTGTATGGTAAGCAGCATATTTTTGACATTGTATCGTAGAAAATTAACCATTTATTGCGTAGAAAATAATTTTTATCCATATTAGCCCTTCATTGCTGCGTCCACGCCGTGTACACCCAAATCCACTCACGACACCCTACGACACCCTAGGCATAAATACGCTGATATTTAAGTTGAACTAAAAGTTTCCGGTACTTTAATACATTGAAACTCTACATTTTCACTAAATGATTTTTGGGCAACAAGAATGCATCCAGTTACCCTTCAAACATCGGCACTTTTTGTATGGCTGGTCTACGGCGTGGACTTACCAAAACGCCGTCTTTACATCTAGTAAATAAAAGCGGCATCTTTAGGCTTTTGAAAGGCTGGTTTCGTATTCGTTATTGACAAAACATTGTTAGTCTTTCTCTTGGTGTGCTTTTAGTTGTATAATTTTCTAGTCTATAAGGATTTAGAAAATTAATTTAGAGCAAGTTTTCAAATGCAAATTATGTTGCTTATGCGACCGGCAACTGGATTGGGATCAGAAATTTAAATTAGTAGTTGCTTCGACGCTGTCGCAGCCCGCCGCGCCTGGCTGATTGTAGACGAAAGGAAGAAACAACAGAAAGGAGGCTGCAGCAGCTTAGACTAATATTGATAGAAAGCAGCATACTCATATGAAGGTGAGTATATATGTGAAGAGAAGCAGGGGAATTGACAGGTAAAGAAAAGAAACTTTTAGCAAGAGTCTGGAAGAGTTTATTGCCATGATAGAAAGTTTGTAGTTTCGTCTGGGTTAGTTAAGTGTAAACCAAGGCTCTACTGGGCCCCAGCATAGGTGTATGCGAGGTGCAGTGATTGAGGCCAGGAGTGGCCTCCAAAATTCCGATAGCTATAGGTATAGGTATAGGAGGGGCGTTGTCCCGGACAGGAAAACTATACAGTGTATGCGTAGATAATTAATTTTGGAACTAGAGCCCTGTTCCAGCTGTCAGCACAGTTTTGTCAGCAGGACCTCCAACCTCTCCTCCAGAAAAGTAACATCAGCGCCATAATCACCTCTTGTTTGTGCTAAGCAAAGGAACTCAAACCTTTAAACCATTAAAAATATTAGGCTGCACTTCGTGCACTTACGGTTTTTCATCAGCACAAACAGCAGGCCGTCAGCCCGTAAAACCTCTAGAACTAGTTCCCGAGGAGAGGCTACAGTCCTGTGACGTAGGCGCAACGCGGCCCGCTGATTGGTGCTGACAAAACTGTGCTGACAGGTGGAACAGGGCTTAGGTATTGCATGAAAAAACCCTTTTCATTTTCACCACCTGCCGATCTCGGAGGCCCCTCTGCAGAGTTGTCTAAGGGGCCCCGATATTTCGTCTCAGGGCCCTTAAAAGCTGGTCGTGTGGGAGTGGAGGGGCACAAGAGTTGGTCTAGGGAAGCCCCCAAGAGTTTTAGTGGCTCCCAGAGTTCTTTCCCCCAAAGGTTGGTCTCAGAGGCCCCCAAAAAGTTTTTTATTTGTGGAAATTCACCAACTCCTTAAAAAATTGAGACTGCATCAGGGGGTCTCAGCTGGTAAAGATTTACCTGCTTAACCCAAATTTCTCACATGGGAATGGTCAAACAAAGCTGTTTGGGCATGATTTAAAAATATTTACTTCGAGAAAATTAAAGGAAATGTCCATCCTTCAGTTCAAACAAGGGCTCTGAGAGTTTACCACCTGAGTACAAAATTTGAAATTTTTACTCCGCCATACATTTTGAGAGGAATTTTCCACTCACTCGCCATACATTCCGAGCTGAATTTTCCACTCGACACCCTAGCGCAAAACCTATTTTGGGTCACTGGGGGCTGAAGCCCCTCCCCCCGAAACGTCCGAGCCCCTATAGTTAATATATAGGCGAGGGACTGCCGGAGGTGCTGACAGGTGAGGCTCCAGCCCCCTTAAATGAACTCCTGGATCCGCCACTGGTTTGGTGGTAGATCCCTGGATGCTTGGCTTCAATTGTACCCATGTCTTCATCTCCGTTCTATGGCGAGGGGTGGTTTGTTTTGTTCACGTTTATGCAATTATATATTGGTTGATAAGGTGTTCACTGGCCTGTCCCCTCGAATCCGGATGGAAAAACACTTACGATATTTTATGAATCTTATAAATACTGAAAACAATCTTGAAAATAATACTCAAACAAAAACTATACTTAACAACAATCTTAAGTTTTTACATCCGGATTCGAGGAGACAGGCCAGTGAACACCTTATCAACTTATCATCCTGCTCCTCGCCGCAGCACTCCAAAACCTATTAATTATAGATTCGGTTCAGCGAATCCTGAGCAGGAACAGCTTTATGGCACGCAAAAAAACTAGCTTCAAATTATTTTCTCCAGAAAGCACACAGACTTAAGCACTTATTCTGTCATTTCCACCTCCGCCTGTACAGGAGGAAGTGTGGTGCCAGTATTACCTCACATAAGCTTGGCCTATTAAAGGAATCTCGCCGCCAAGTAGAAGTTGCGCAGCAACAAGACAGCGATGCAGTTGCAGTAACTAAGGCATATCTTTTATGGAGGCTGCATAGCCAGCGCTAGACGCAGATATACTTAATCAATTGGTAGAATATCCTCTTCAGGGGACCGATTCGGGGAACAAATTGAATGTAAAATTATGAAAAGAGAAAATTAATCCCTGTAAGGCATACTGCAGCTGCCATATATGTTTGAATTTGACAAATTCTAACATGAGACCTTATGGGAAGGTAAAGGAAAATCCCATCGCCAGCGTGACGTCACAGTAAAGGCGGCTCTGGGTCGGTGGTGGCGGGCTGAGGTGGTGAAGCCCCCGCGATTGGCCCCAAGTTGACGTAGAGCTTCACAGCAAAAACCAGCTTGCTGTTCGTTACGATATATTGCGATTTAAGTCACTTTAAATGAAAAGAGAATTATTTTGCCAACTGACACAGTTTAAATTATATTTCGGTGAGTCCCATTCCCTTCAATATAATTCAAACTGTGTCAGTTGGCAAAATAATTCTCTTTTCATTATTGATTTAAGTCCTGAACTGATATTTTTCCCCTGCAGCATTACTCGCTCCTGTCCCAGTTTCAAATTCTTGTAGCTTGCGGTTAGTCATTTTCACTCATTAATCTAACTTTAAATGAACATATATCAGATCCCGTCAAATAGTTTATTGGTTCCATCTCAGGCCCTTTTCACCACTTCAGTTGCCGTTGATAAGAATATCTGGCATATAATCACATAAAGAGCAATACTTTTAGCCTAGACTGATTAAAAGACAGTCGAACACCAATTCCTATTCTATACATATATGTGACCCACCTAGATAACCCTTGAGGTCGAGTCAAAGGTCACACATGACAAATCTAAAGTTGCCAAAGTATATTTTTTTCAATTTAGGGAGCAATTGCTGTTGCTGAATTCAAATTTCTCGCAAAGCCACTAAACAACTGTTTTTGATTCCCCAAAAACAAGCTTTGTTCCCAAACAATACAAAAACGTTTGACAGAATTTGTGAAGCTGCCAGGGGGCACAAAAAATCACGACGGTCAACCACGGTGAAATAGATTGGGAAAGGTCATTAGAGGTAAATAATGAACAAAAAAAGTTAAAGGCCAGTTCACAGCGGTTGCGCGGCAATTTTCATCCGTACGACTCACTCGCTCGTATCAACCACAAATCAACTCGCAATCGGGCCACTCCGGGTTAACTTGCACGCACACCAGTACCACGAGCCACTGCCGCTCCGTACAGCAAAAAAGCACCGCCTGAGAGCGTGACCTTGACCGAGTGTCACCGGGCAGAAGTGCGCCCAGCAATCACAACACACATCATATGCCCCCTCCACCGCACTCGACACAATCATATCAACAATGCTCTCGCAAAATCCAACTCTGACACTGTTCACTTCAGGCGTATGTGTCAACTTCCAACCACGGAATAAGAAGGCCACCGTGCCCCCATCTGCTGTTCAGTTTTTGGACCAGTGCTTCTCGAGTCAGCAAATAGACGGATAGGTGAACCAAGAGTGCGACTGCCGTGACAAGTGACTCGGATGATGTGAGCGGGCATTCTCAGCGCGAGATCGGCTGCAAGCCACGCAATTAATTCACCAGGTATTTGAACAGCCCCTGCCTGCGATTTTCGGCATGAGGGAACACTGCGAATGGGCCGTAACTGAGACCAAACCCTGCCTTATACGCGCCCCAGTTCAGCCGTTCTCAGACCATATCTGCAAAACCTCAGAGATCTTGCAACCACTCTCCTCCTTCTAAGGGCGAGGGTTAATTCCAATTTTGGATGGATGAGGTTGGAGGTGCAACCCCGTTTCCTTGCATCTGAGCCTATAAGTACTGGAAAGTATTTACCACACATGCCCGTGTCACTTTTCTTTTGCTATAGCGGTGACAGAATCGTTCGCCTGATTCGGTTTTTGCTGTTGATTTTTTGCCTGCCAGCGTTCTCGCCACATATAATGCAAACAAATCGGTGTTTGAATGCATTAGCGAGGAAGACATACCATCGTGGCGTCACGAAAAATGGGATCGTCTTCCGCTAATCCTGTAAAAAGCAAGCAATCCATACCGTCCTGTCATTCTCATCATCCAAGACATGTGAGCTTAGTCACGGAAGTCGGGCAGCTACATAAATATAGCTCGTACTAATTTTTGAGGTTTAATGATGCAATAGCTGTCAGGATTATACCGTGTCGCCAACTCTCACCCTGTTCGGAGGGATTTGGGGGATCGGATCAACTTATTCAGAGGCTCTACTGGAACATGAACTCGGGGACTGTGGCTCAGAAGGCAGTGTGCAGTGTGCAATGACGGTTATATTGTTGTCACCTCTGACTGCTGTGGTACCTTTCTGTCACCTCTAACTGCCGCCCGGTCAGTGCCTGCGACAGTGCTGCTGCGACTGCGTGTAACCTGTGGAGCGGGCCAATAAACCAGTTGTTAACCAGCACTCGCAGCGTTTAGATCGGAGCGCGTACAGCACGGAACAGGCAGGTTGCCTATCCTGACCTGAGCCGCTTGGCTGAGCTCGGGGCCCGAGTCCGACCCCTGAGCCGCTGGGCTGAGGCTCGGGAGCCTGAGTCCGACCCCTGAGCCGCTGGGCTGAGGCTCGAGAGCCCGAGTCCGACCCCTGAGCCACTGGGCTGAGGCTCGGGAGCCCGAGTCCGACCCCTGAGCCGCTGGGCTGAGGCTCGAGAGCCCGAGTCCGACCCCTGAGCCACTGGGCTGAGGCTCGGGAGCCCGAGTCCGACCCCTGAGCCGCTGGGCTGAGGCTCGGGAGCCCGAGTCCGACCCCTGAGCCGGTGGGCTGAGGCTAGGAGCCCGAGTCCGACCTCCTGAGCTGGTGGGCTGAGGCTAGGAGCCCGAGTCCGACCCCTGAGCCCTGGGCTGAGGCCAGACCCGAGTCCGACCCCTGAGCCACTGGCTGAGGCTCGGGAGCCCGAGTCCGACCCCTGAGCCGCTGGGCTGAGGCTCGAGCCCGAGTCCGACCCCTGAGCCACTGGGCTGAGGCTCGAGAGCCCGAGTCCGACCCCTGAGCCCTGGGCTGAGGCTCGGGAGCCCGAGTCCGACCCCTGAGCCGGTGGGCTGAGGCTAGGAGCCCGAGTCCGACCCCTGAGCCGCTGGGCTGAGGCTAGGGAGCCCGAGTCCGACCCCTGAGCCACTGGGCTGAGGCTCGAGAGCCCGAGTCCGACCCCGAGCCACTGGGCTGAGGCTCGGGAGCCCGAGTCCGACCCTGAGCCGCTGGGCTGAGGCTCGGGAGCCCGAGTCCGACCCCTGAGCCGGTGGGCTGAGGCTAGGAGCCCGAGTCCGACCTCCTGAGCTGGTGGGCTGAGGCTAGGGGCCCGAGTCCGACCCCTGAGCCCTGGCTGAGGCTCGGGAGCCCGAGTCCCCTGAGTCGCGGGGCTGAGGCTCGGGAGCCCGAGTCCGACCCCTGAGCCACGCCCGGTCGGCAGAAGACTGCTCAATCAGCTGGCTACATATCTGGTCAACTACCCACAGGCTAATGAGAGGAAAATTACCCAAACAACTTCAAATTTTGATAATAGGACAATTCCAAGATGGATCGAGCAGCCATGGTCACCATTATCCTTTCAAATTCGTCCAAACTTTGGAAGTGATAATATCAATAGACCACATTGGGCCCGATAGAACTTTTTTGGGCAAGGTCCACTAGGTCACGAGATAGAGGTCGCGGTAATTTATAAATCAGGTGTGAAGTTGGAACAAATTTAGAATTTTATCTTCCAGACAAATTATATCAATTTCCAGAAGTTATGCATCATTAGGAAGCTTATGAATACGGCTATTCAAAAATATAATCGTTGACCTGAGGTAAAATTTTGACCTCAAGAACTCTTCACCAAATCTTCAAATTTGAGTTTTCGTTAAAAACTTATATTGATTTGTAAGATTTTCCGTATGAAACCTTCTTAACGTACAAGCTAAATAAATGCAATGATTGCGTTTCTTGGTCCCTCTTGCATATTTTTATTTGCTGAGAAGTTGTTCAATATCTTGACGGTAGGTGGTGAACTGACATGACCTCAAAAAGGCACTGACGAGATTTCCGGAGATATGGACAGTAATTACATCCTTTGAACGGTTCAATACATCAATGGAGGGTATCAGTAAGACAGAGCACATAACAACCACATATATGCCAAAAGGAAATGGGATCATTGAAAACTGCCAAACGATTACAATTTTCGGCATCTTAGAGAATCTCTGGTTCTCAGGCACAAGTCGACCAATTCCGCATGAATTATTCTGGTCTTCGTGTCGATGCGCCAAGTAGCCCTGCTTTAATGTTGTATACCGTGTGACAAGGGCACATATTAGTTTGGGATTCTTCATTTTGTGGCATGACAAATAAAACTTAGTACAAGGAAGTAGTCGTGAATAAATTAACAGATCCACCAGCCTGAGGTTTGTTTTATTCGGGACCGTGGTTCGGCAGTCTCATGGCGTTGGCAAGATCAGCAGACTTATTATTCGCGGTGCCGTATATGCCGGTTTGAGCCCAGAAACACTCCCCCGTCTCACAGTCTGCAGGTTTACGGCCCCAGTGAAGGGGGTGATCGCTCAGTGAACCCCATAGGCCTATGAATGATTATCTTATCGCATTCCTCAGTATATCAGTACCTAACTAACCAAACAGCACTGCATTGCTAAAGCGCAGCCACAGGTGTACACAGACTTGAGAGATTCGGGCCACAGGTGTACACAGACTTGAGAGATTCGGGCCACAGGTGTACACAGACTTGAGATTCGGCGCATGCGCGGGAGACAGATGGTCGAATATTTTTCGGAAAATTTCAAACTCAGTGCAGTCTTACTGTTTCTATAACGAGCAGTGTACAATACAGCCCTTTGTGTTTTATGCTGACAAATGTCACCGAAGCTATTTTTTCTACTGATTGCCTGGTACGCAATGCTGATACCGCAGCGACTTTCCAGTCTGTCTTGGTATTACAAATCAGGAGCACCATTCTTAGCGTTAAAAAGCTCCACCACTTTCAGATGATTGTGTTGGGCAGCCCAAGAGAACATTGATATTTTCCACCTTCGTGCCTACTTCCAAGTTGGCTGTGAAAGACATTTTTGCTACCTCACATCGTAAGAGCCTGTGACGGCACTGGAGGCGCCGTAATGCGTACCATATACCGTGCAAGCCTTCAACAACCAGCAAGTCATCAAATTTTGGGCGCAAGGACATACTCTGCACATTGAGAGATTCCTAAGTGACAAGTTATGTTTCTTTGCTTCAAAGGACAAAATCGACATTACAGACGGAGATCTTGAGGGATGTTTCGGGGGCTGAAGGCTAGTAAAGGGCACAAGTCCTCTCGCTGGTTTGTGCCCCTGGATGAAGGTGGTATTGCCGCCCATCAAACTGCTTCAGTAGCTAGCTACTCTGTTTCCCGAACCACTTGACTCGATTTGATAAGGTGAATGCGATATGACGGTGTTTACTTTAAGGAATGTGTATGATGGAGAAATATTCGTCCGTGCAGCGGGCCCGGACATTACAGTTCCTGGTCACGAGCCCCCATGCTGTGGCGTCACGACGGTACAAGAAAATCCTTTCTATCCTATCTAACCTATCTTTAACATTACAAAATTTACCAAGTTCGGAGGTGTTTCGTTAGTCCCCAAAGGCGCATGAACACCTCTTAGGTATATGTCTGCAATCTTTGTTTTCTAGAAAATTACCCAACACTTGTCGAGGTTTGAATAATTTGACATTTTATTTTCCTCAGTACAAGTTCTTATTATGCTGAGTAGAGGACTTCCTTCATACGCCTGAAGTTCCCATTGGGCATTCGCTAAGAAGAAATCAGTTCACTTCATATTACTGATACTATATAAAGGAATATGGCCGTTTCTGGTGCAGAGCTATCAACTGTAGCCCAAAAAGTTGCGGTAGCGATTTGCTTCTAGTTAAATTAGTAACGTATTAATACAATTTATATTGTAGATATTAACATACAATAATTCGAAACAAAATTAAGTCTAATTTTGATATGCACAATTATTATCCGACAGACACAAGGCATAATTTATTCATTATTTCTTATCTTGAAAACCAAATACTACATAGCTACGGCGCATCCCTCCCATGAACGTACATCCTGTAAATGTATCTTGTGAGCTTTAGATAATGTTTCCAAGTTCAACTCGAACATGTGACCATTGAGAAAGGAAGGGGTAATAGGCGGTGAATTATTAACCTTTTTCCTTCGCAAACCGTAAGTTCTGGGGTAAATGAAATTCTCAATAAAGTTGTTTCTCGGAATACTCTACCACATGCTATCTTAGCTTGAATCATGTTAAACATTGTGAAGGTGCTAAATTACTTTCAGATATCTTAAACTATGACACAACTTCTTTTCCAAATAGCGATACAGGTTTTTTATCGGGCAAAATAGAGCACAAACAGTATGTAAATTTCTCCATATGGAGAATATGCAAATTTTGGTGCACAAAGAGCCAGTTGACGGTTACGGTGTATTAAAGAAGAGTTGATCTTTACTTAAAAAAAATCTTACAGCTCATACTCTCCATCAGTGTTAAGTACAGAAGAAAAATGGTGAAGGCCTAAAATATGCCAGAGAAAAAAACCCCTTGGTAGGAGCGCTATGACCTCAGAACTTGGTATTCGAGTGATATGGTTGTTGTATACATTTACCTCGGGTAACATGAGCAGCTCCAGTACGTTCTATTAAGTACCGGCCGCGGGAACCGACTTATCGACTCATTCAATAGGCACGGTGTCGCCGCTAACACATAAATATTTCGAAATTACCGCTCTCCAAATTTCATATCATCTTGATCAAAATTTTCTGGAGAACACGATGGTGTAGCCCATGTAATCGGGAAAATCGGTGCTTTTTTGCTATTCACAGTTTTAACCTATTTTTTAACTTCTCCACTGAGAGCGTCTTGCACAGATATACAAAACTGGCTTTTAGAGGAGTACCCAAAAGCCCAAATAATATCTACAGCATCTTAGATAATCTTTCTTTCAAATGACACCAATTTTTTCATGAACGATCAACAATCGGCAGAAGGGGGAGCTCAAAGTTTTTCCCACTAAACGGCTGGCATATTCGACTAGTCCATAGGAAACACATGTTAAAAGCTTGCAATTTAGAGCCACGGGAAGGGATTTTAGACCACACTCAGTTTCACAAAAAGCAATTCAAATGAAAGCCAAAATATTTTTATTTTCATTTTTAGGGTCGAAACCGCCAGCAGTGTTATTCATTAGCGAGCTAGACGCCAAAAACCGGACACATGTTATGTCCTATTTTCAGGCGTGGGTTCGAATCCTAGGAGCGGCCAAACTTTTCATAGAATCAGTGTGCGCAAAACTCAATGTATTCGCCTCTGCATTAGGCAAAAGCTTCCCTGCGAGCTAAAAGCATGAAGGGCGCATAGTGTCATGAGCTCGAAGTGAATACATTGAGTTTTGCACATACTGATTCTATGAAAAGTTTGGCCGCTCCTAGGATTCGAACCCACGCCTGAAAATAGGACATAACATGTGTTCGGTTTTTACCGTCTAGCTCGCCGGTGAATAGCACGGCTGGCGGTTTCGACCCCAAAAATGAAAATTTAAATGAAAAATGAGTTAGCCGTGTTTCTTAGGAATCCGGGGTTTTTGCACTTCTCTCGCCAAAATGAATGGTTTCCATATGGGACATGTCAACACCAGCACCAATATCAAGGTACGTATGCGTCCTCAATCGCCAACGCTGCCCGTCTCAGAAGTCACTCCTTACCACGCATCCAGTAAACATGTGTCAGAAGCGCCGTTAACTTTTGTTTTGCTTGGTAGTCACGGTGGTAGGCAGGCCACGAGATGAATAGGACATGCAAAACATTCAACTGCACGGCGTGGACCTCTGGGTTTTATGCGACACGGAGCATTGCTGTCTCTGTGCGTCTTTGTGTGCCGTAGACACATTGTAGCGTTGTGGTGAAAACTGTTTGCAAGACTACTCAGTTATACCTAATGACCATCACAAGCGTACAATGTAAAAGTGCTATTAAAAGTCAGTACTAGAGCAACACCCATCTACTGAAAATTGACAGCAGAAAACGAGTCTAAAACAGAGTATGAATCATTGGACATTTTATGGCCGGATAAAAAATTCCGGAACTAGCTGGAATTTTATCACTTCTTCTTTCGAAAAGGCGTCTGATAAAATTGGGCGAATGCGCTCGAGAAACTTGGCGTAACGATGGTTCATCAACGGAATTCAAATTAATCCGAGCCGCCGTACTTGGCACACCTTATCCTTGAACAATTCTGCAACTTTTCCCAAAATGCTAAGGTTGGGTCTCTCCGGCCAGGTCACCAGTGCAGGTCAAATGACCCCACCTGAAAAGTAATTTGACATAGCATAAGTAAGAACAGGGTTAACCCATCCAGTCTCCTTTAAATCGACTTAGAATCATTCGCGAAAAAGCGAGGGTAAGGGGGTCTGATCGCACCGCCCAGGCGGTGGAGGGTTTACCTTAAGGCATTGTACATTTTAGTGGAAATAGGCTACTGTGACACAACTTTCCCAGACACTCTGACACGAGCTTTCCAACACACTTTGCAGATTTGCGTTAGCCCCCATATTTTCGGAGTTAAAGGGGGACCATCGATGGCCCCGGTGCACCGCGGTGGGGCGAAGGTGGCGCCAGACCCCAGTGCGCGCGTAAAGCTTCCACACCTTCCGAAAGTCCCAAACCACACTGAAAGGCACATTATTACTCAGTTGACCTGTTTTAAACTCTTTCTAGTACCACAGAAATTAACCAAACGAACGACTTGACCACAACTAAACATCTGGTCAAGGAAATAAAAAACATTTAATATTTGTCAAAGTCATATAAGTAAACAAAAAAAAACCTACTAGCGCCTGTGAAATTGGCAACACAAATGATTGTGTTTAGAACAATTCTTTACAATCAACTTTTTCAGAGCTTCAAGATTTTTCGGGATTCAGAAGCGTGTCAGAATGTGGAGTTGAATAACGTGAGCTTTACTTTCGTAGGAAAAATCGATTTAGATTTTTTCGCACTACAAATGTAGCTGGCCGCCGACAGGGTGACAATCGTCCAGGCTGTGGGAGAGAATGTAGCTGGCCGCCGACAGGGTGACAATCGTCCAGGCTGTGGGAGAGAATGTAGCTGGCCGCCGACAGGGTGACAATCGTCCAGGCTGTGGGAGAGAATGTAGCTGGCCGCCGACAGGGTGACAATCGTCCAGGCTGGGAGAGAATGTAGCTGGCCGCCGACAGGGTGACAATCGTCCAGGCTGTGGGAGAGAATGTAGCTGGCCGCCGACAGGGTGACAATCGTCCAGGCTGTGGGAGAGAATGTAGCTGGCCGCCGACAGGGTGACAATCGTTCAGGCTGTGGGAGAGAATGTAGCTGGCCGCCGACAGGGTGACAATCGTCCAGGCTGTGGGAGAGAATGTAGCTGGCCGCCGACAGGGTGACAATCGTCCAGGCTGTGGGAGAGAATGTAGCTGGCCGCCGATAGGGTGACAATCGTCCAGGTTGTGGGAGAGAATGTAGCTGGCCGCCGACAGGGTGACAATTGTTCGTAATAACTACTTCATAATTTCACCTTTTCTTTTACCGTATAGCTGATATTGTAGTAATATAGAATTATCTGTGCTTCATGGCGGGTTTTGGCTAATTAATTCCAATTAAATCAATATATCTAACCATGCTGTATTCCTGTACTAGTAAAGCTGTTCTGAGACTGATAAGTATTTTTGTTGTAATGTGCTTACTATTTAGAATAATTTTGTGGGTTTTAACGACGCACCAACTGCTAAGGCCATATGGCGTCGGAAGGGGAACGGGAATGAACTAGGCTAGAGCTAAAGCAAGGCGCCAATTCTTGCCCCTGGGTGGGCTCGAACCCACGACACCCTGCACATACAGAATGCCATAAACCGAGCCGAGTGCTTGCGCTAACCGACTGCGCCACCCAGATTCCTGTGTGATGTGCGTGGCTGTGTGCTATGTGTGCCTATTTACTATGAGGAAAAACATATAAAACATGGCTCTCCCTCAGGTTATACGTATTTATAATCAACAGTACCAATGGCACGCTTAGCATGTATATTTTGAAGATGTCCAAGCAAGCATTATGTGTCCGCGCAGCATGCTTGAGCATTATGTCACGATCACAAGGTCACCTCATACCGCGTGAATACTCAGTAAGGGCGAGGTCCATAGACAGTGAATTGTTAGTCTTTTTATCCTGAATGGCAGGTTCTGGAATATAATAGAACGCGTTTGTTCCTGAGAAACAACGCTCAAAGTTGTAGCAGCACAGTACTTACCATAAATAATTACAACGAACACACTCTCCCTCCCTCCCTCCCTTTTCCCCTCCCACCCTTCCTCCATCTTCCTCCCCTCTGTCTTTATGCCTCAGGCATGGTTTGGTCCGTTCTGAAGGTAGACAACGCTGGTGCACAACACATTCTGCCCTACCGTTCCGAAGATAGAGAACGCTGGTAGACAACACATTCTACCCTGCCGTTCTGAAGATAGACAAAGCTGGTGCACAACACATTCTGCCCTACCGTTCTGAATATAGACAATGCTGGTAGACAACACATTCTACCCTGCCGTTCCGAAGATAGACAACGCTGGTGCACAACACATTCTGCCCTACTGTTCTGAAGAAAGACAACGCTGGTTCACAACACATTCTACCCTGCCGTTCTGAAGATAGACAACGCTGGTGCACAACACATTCTGACCTGCCGTTCTGAATATAGACAACGCTGGTAGACAACACATTCTGCCCTGCCGTTCTGAATATAGACAACGCTGGTGCACAACACATTCTGCCCTACTGTTCTGAAGAAAGACAACGCTGGTTCACAACACATTCTACCCTGCCGTTCTGAAGATAGACAACGCTGGTGCACAACACATTCTGACCTGCCGTTCTGAATATAGACAATGCTGGTAGACAACACATTCTACCCTGCCGTTCCGAAGATAGACAACGCTGGTGCACAACACATTCTGCCCTACTGTTCTGAAGAAAGACAACGCTGGTTCACAACACATTCTACCCTGCCGTTCTGAAGATAGACAACGCTGGTGCACAACACATTCTGACCTGCCGTTCTGAATATAGACAACGCTGGTAGACAACACATTCTACCCTGCCGTTCCGAAAATAGACAACGCTGGTGCACAACACATTCTGCCCTACTGTTCTGAAGAAAGACAACGCTGGTTCACAACACATTCTACCCTGCCGTTCTGAAGATAGACAACGCTGGTGCACAACACATTCTGACCTGCCGTTCTGAATATAGACAATGCTGGTAGACAACACATTCTACCCTGCCGTTCCGAAGATAGACAACGCTGGTGCAAAACACATTCTGCCCTACTGTTCTGAAGAAAGACAACGCTGGTTCACAACACATTCTACCCTGCCGTTCTGAAGATAGACAACGCTGGTGCACAACACATTCTGCCCTACTGTTCTTAAGAAAGACAACGCTGGTAGACAACACATTCTACCCTGCCGTTCTGAAGGTAGACAACGCTGGTAGACAACACATTCTGCCCTGCCGTTTTGAATATAGAAAACGCTGGTGCACAACACATTCTGCCCTACTGTTCTGAAGATAGACAACGCTGGTGCACAACACATTCTGCCCTACTGTTCTGAAGAAAGACAACGCTGGTTCACAACACATTCTACCCTGCCGTTCTGAAGATAGACAACGCTGGTGCACAACACATTCTGCCCTACCGTTCTGAATATAGACAATGCTGGTAGACAACACATTCTACCCTGCCATTCCGAAGATAGACAACGCTGGTGCACAACACATTCTACCCTGCCGTTCTGAAGATAGACAACGCTGGTGCACAACACATTCTGACCTGCCGTTCTGAATATAGACAATGCTGGTAGACAACACATTCTACCCTGCCGTTCCGAAGATAGACAACGCTGGTGCACAACACATTCTGCCCTACTGTTCTGAAGAAAGACAACGCTGGTTCACAACACATTCTACCCTGCCGTTCTGAAGATAGACAACGCTGGTGCACAACAAATTCTGACCTGCCCTTCTGAAGAAAGACAACGCTGGTAGACAACACATTCTACCCTGCCGTTCTGAAGGTAGACAACGCTGGTAGACAACACATTCTGCCCTACTGTTCTGAAGAAAGACAACGCTGGTTCACAACACATTCTACCCTGCCGTTCTGAAGATAGACAACGCTGGTAGACAACACATTCTGCCCTACTGTTCTGAAGAAAGACAACGCTGGTAGACAACACATTCTACCCTGCCGTTCTGAATATAGACAATGCTGGTAGACAACACATTCTACCCTGCCGTTCCGAAGATAGACAACGCTGGTGCACAACACATTCTGCCCTACTGTTCTGAATATAGACAACGCTGGTGCACAACACATTCTGCCCTGCCGTTCTGAAGGTAGACAACGCTGGTAGACAACACATTCTGCCCTACTGTTCTGAAGAAAGACAACGCTGGTAGACAACACATTCTACGCTGCCGTTCCGAAGGTAGACAACGCTGGTAGACAACACATTCTGCCCTGCCGTTCCGAAGGTAGACAACGCTGCTGCACAACACATTCTGCGCTGCCGTTCCGAAGATAGACAACGCTAGTGCACAACACATTCTACCCTGCCGTTCTGAAGGTAGACAACGCTGGTAGACAACACATTCTACCCTGCCGTTCTGAAGGTAGACAACGCTGGTAGACAACACATTCTACCCTGCCGTTCTGAAGGTAGACAACGCTGGTAGACAACACATTCTGCCCTGCCGTTCTGAAGGTAGACAACGCTGCTGCACGACATATTCTGCCCTGCCGTTCCGAAGATAGACAACGCTGCTGCACGACACATTCTAGCCTGCCGTTCTGAAGGTAGACAACGCTGGTAGACAACACATTCTACCCTGCCGTTCTGAAGGTAGACAACGCTGCTGCACGACACATTCTACCCTGCCGTTCCGAAGATAGACAACGCTGGTAGACAACACATTCTACCCTGCCGTTCTGAAGGTAGACAACGCTGCTGCACGACACATTCTGCCCTGCCGTTCCGAAGATAGACAACGCTGCTGCACGACACATTCTGCCCTGCCGTTCCGAAGATAGACAACGCTGCTGCACGACACATTCTACCCTGCCGTTCTGAAGATAGAGAACGCTGGTAGACAGCACATTCTACCCTGCCGTTCTGAAGATAGAGAACGCTGGTAGACAACACATTCTACCCTGCCGTTCTGAAGGTAGACAACGCTGCTGCACGACACATTCTACCCTGCCGTTCCGAAGATAGACAACGCTGGTAGACAACACATTCAACCCTGCCGTTCTGAAGGTAGACAACGCTGCTGCACGACACATTCTGCCCTGCCATTCTGAAGATAGACAACGCTGGTGCACAACACATTCTGCCCTACTGTTCTGAAGAAAGACAACGCTGGTTCACAACACATTCTACCCTGCCGTTCTGAAGATAGACAACGCTGGTGCACAACACATTCTGACCTGCCGTTCTGAATATAGACAATGCTGGTAGACAACACATTCTACCCTGCCGTTCCGAAGATAGACAACGCTGGTGCACAACACATTCTGCCCTACTGTTCTGAAGAAAGACAACGCTGGTTCACAACACATTCTACCCTGCCGTTCTGAAGATAGACAACGCTGGTGCACAACACATTCTGACCTGCCGTTCTGAATATAGACAACGCTGGTAGACAACACATTCTACCCTGCCGTTCCGAAAATAGACAACGCTGGTGCACAACACATTCTGCCCTACTGTTCTGAAGAAAGACAACGCTGGTTCACAACACATTCTACCCTGCCGTTCTGAAGATAGACAACGCTGGTGCACAACACATTCTGACCTGCCGTTCTGAATATAGACAATGCTGGTAGACAACACATTCTACCCTGCCGTTCCGAAGATAGACAACGCTGGTGCACAACACATTCTGCCCTACTGTTCTGAAGAAAGACAACGCTGGTTCACAACACATTCTACCCTGCCGTTCTGAAGGTAGACAACGCTGGTAGACAACACATTCTGCCCTACTGTTCTGAAGAAAGACAACGCTGGTGCACAACACATTCTGCCCTACTGTTCTGAAGAAAGACAACGCTGGTAGACAACACATTCTACCCTGCCGTTCTGAAGGTAGACAACGCTGGTAGACAACACATTCTGCCCTGCCGTTCTGAATATAGAAAACGCTGGTGCACAACACATTCTGCCCTACTGTTCTGAAGATAGACAACGCTGGTGCACAACACATTCTGCCCTACTGTTCTGAAGAAAGACAACGCTGGTTCACAACACATTCTACCCTGCCGTTCTGAAGATAGACAACGCTGGTGCACAACACATTCTGCCCTACCGTTCTGAATATAGACAATGCTGGTAGACAACACATTCTACCCTGCCATTCCGAAGATAGACAACGCTGGTGCACAACACATTCTGCCCTACTGTTCTGAAGAAAGACAACGCTGGTTCACAACACATTCTACCCTGCCGTTCTGAAGATAGACAACGCTGGTGCACAACACATTCTGACCTGCCGTTCTGAATATAGACAATGCTGGTAGACAACACATTCTACCCTGCCGTTCCGAAGATAGACAACGCTGTTGCACAACACATTCTGCCCTACTGTTCTGAAGAAAGACAACGCTGGTTCACAACACATTCTACCCTGCCGTTCTGAAGATAGACAACGCTGGTGCACAACACATTCTGACCTGCCGTTCTGAAGAAAGACAACGCTGGTAGACAACACATTCTACCCTGCCGTTCTGAAGGTAGACAACGCTGGTAGACAACACATTCTGCCCTACTGTTCTGAAGAAAGACAACGCTGGTTCACAACACATTCTACCCTGCCGTTCTGAAGATAGACAACGCTGGTAGACAACACATTCTGCCCTACTGTTCTGAAGAAAGACAACGCTGGTAGACAACACATTCTACCCTGCCGTTCTGAATATAGACAATGCTGGTAGACAACACATTCTACCCTGCCGTTCCGAAGATAGACAACGCTGGTGCACAACACATTCTGCCCTACTGTTCTGAATATAGACAACGCTGGTGCACAACACATTCTGCCCTGCCGTTCTGAAGGTAGACAACGCTGGTAGACAACACATTCTGCCCTACTGTTCTGAAGAAAGACAACGCTGGTAGACAACACATTCTACGCTGCCGTTCCGAAGGTAGACAACGCTGGTAGACAACACATTCTGCCCTGCCGTTCCGAAGGTAGACAACGCTGCTGCACAACACATTCTGCGCTGCCGTTCCGAAGATAGACAACGCTAGTGCACAACACATTCTACCCTGCCGTTCTGAAGGTAGACAACGCTGGTAGACAACACATTCTACCCTGCCGTTCTGAAGGTAGACAACGCTGGTAGACAACACATTCTACCCTGCCGTTCTGAAGGTAGACAACGCTGGCAGACAACACATTCTGCCCTGCCGTTCTGAAGGTAGACAACGCTGCTGCACGACATATTCTGCCCTGCCGTTCCGAAGATAGACAACGCTGCTGCACGACACATTCTAGCCTGCCGTTCTGAAGGTAGACAACGCTGGTAGACAACACATTCTACCCTGCCGTTCTGAAGGTAGACAACGCTGCTGCACGACACATTCTACCCTGCCGTTCCGAAGATAGACAACGCTGGTAGACAACACATTCTACCCTGCCGTTCTGAAGGTAGACAACGCTGCTGCACGACACATTCTGCCCTGCCGTTCCGAAGATAGACAACGCTGCTGCACGACACATTCTGCCCTGCCGTTCCGAAGATAGACAAGGCTGCTGCACGACACATTCTACCCTGCCGTTCTGAAGATAGAGAACGCTGGTAGACAACACATTCTACCCTGCCGTTCTGAAGATAGAGAACGCTGGTAGACAACACATTCTACCCTGCCGTTCTGAAGGTAGACAACGCTGCTGCACGACACATTCTACCCTGCCGTTCCGAAGATAGACAACGCTGGTAGACAACACATTCTACCCTGCCGTTCTGAAGGTAGACAACGCTGCTGCACGACACATTCTGCCCTGCCGTTCCGAAGATAGACAACGCTGCTGCACGACACATTCTGCCCTGCCGTTCCGAAGATAGACAACGCTGCTGCACGACACATTCTAGCCTGCCGTTCTGAAGGTAGACAACGCTGGTAGACAACACATTCTACCCTGCCGTTCTGAAGGTAGACAACGCTGCTGCACGACACATTCTACCCTGCCGTTCCGAAGATAGACAACGCTTGTAGACAACACATTCTACCCTGCCGTTCTGAAGGTAGACAACGCTGCTGCACGACACATTCTGCCCTGCCGTTCCGAAGATAGACAACGCTGCTGCACGACACATTCTGCCCTGCCGTTCCGAAGATAGACAACGCTGGTAGACAACACATTCTACCCTGCCGTTCTGAAGGTAGACAACGCTGCTGCAGGACACATTCTACCCTGCCGTTCTGAAGATAGAGAACGCTGGTAGACAACACATTCTGCCCTGCCGTTCCGAAGATAGAGAACGCTGGTGCACAACACATTCTACCCTGCCGTTCTGAAGGTAGACAACGCTGGTGCACAACACATTCTACCCTGCCGTTCTGAATATAGACAACGCTGGTAGACAACACATTCTGCCCTGCCGTTCTGAAGATAGACAACGCTGGTGCACAACACATTCTAGCCTGCCGTTCCGAAGATAGAGAACGCTGGTAGACAACACATTCTACCCTGCCGTTCCGAAGATAGAGAACGCTGGTGCACAACACATTCTACCCTGCCGTTCTGAAGGTAGACAACGCTGGTGCACAACACATTCTACCCTGCCGTTCTGAAGATAGACAACGCTGGTGCACAACACATTCTGCCCTGCCGTCCCGAAGGTAGACAACGCTGGTGCACAACACATTCTAGCCTGCCGTTCCGAAGATAGAGAACGCTGGTAGACAACACATTCTACCCTGCCGTTCCGAAGATAGAGAACGCTGGTGCACAACACATTCTGCCCTGCCGTTCTGAAGGTAGACAACGCTGGTGCACAACACATTCTACCCTGCCGTTCTGAAGATAGACAACGCTGGCGCACAACACATTCTGCCCTGCCGTTCCGAAGATAGACAACGCTGGTGCACAACACATTCTGCCCTGCCGTTCCGAAGATAGACAACGCTGGTGCACAACACATTCTGCCCTACCGTTCTGAAGAAAGACAACGCTGGTGCACAACACATTCTGCCCTGCCGTTCCGAAGATAGACAACGCTGGTGCACAACACATTCTGCCCTGCCGTTCCGAAGATAGACAACGCTGGTGCACAACACATTCTGCCCTACCGTTCTGAAGAAAGACAACGCTGGTGCACAACACATTCTGCCCTGCCGTTCTGAAGAAAGACAACGCTGGTGCACAACACATTCTGCCCTGCCGTTCCGAAGATAGACAACGCTGGTGCACAACACATTCTGCCCTACCGTTCTGAAGAAAGACAACGCTGGTGCACAACACATTCTGCCCTGCCGTTCTGAAGAAAGACAACGCTGGTGCACAACACATTCTGCCCTGCCGTTCCGAAGATAGACAACGCTGGTGCACAACACATTCTGCCCTACCGTTCTGAAGAAAGACAACGCTGGTGCACAACACATTCTGCCCTGCCGTTCTGAAGGTAGAGAACGCTGGTGCACAACACATTCTGCCCTACCGTTCTGAAGAAAGACAACGCTGGTGCACAACACATTCTGCCCTGCCGTTTTGAAGGTAGAGAACGCTGGTTCACAACACATTCTACCCTGCCGTTCTGAAGGTAGACAACGCTGGTACACAACACATTCTGCCCTGCCGTTCTGAAGAAAGACAACGCTGGTGCACAACACATTCTACCCTACCGTTCTGAAGAAAGACAACGCTGGTGCACAACACATTCTGCCCTACCGTTCTGAAGGTAGACAACGCTGGTGCACAACACATTCTGCCCTGCCGTTCTGAAGATAGACAACGCTGGTGCACAACACATTCTGCCCTGCCGTTCCGAAGATAGACAACGCTGGTGCACAACACATTCTGCCCTACCGTTCTGAAGAAAGACAACGCTGGTGCACAACACATTCTGCCCTGCCGTTCTGAAGGTAGAGAACGCTGGTGCACAACACATTCTGCCCTACCGTTCTGAAGGTAGACAACGCTGCTGCACAACACATTCTGCCCTGCCGTTCTGAAGGTAGACAACGCTGGTGCACAACAGATTCTGCCCTGCCGTTCTGAAGGTAGACAACGCTGGTTCACAACACATTCTACCCTGCCGTTCTGAAGGTAGACAACGCTGGTACACAACACATTCTGCCCTGCCGTTCTGAAGAAAGACAACGCTGGTGCACAACACATTCTACCCTACCGTTCTGAAGAAAGACAACGCTGGTGCACAACACATTCTGCCCTGCCGTTCTGAAGGTAGACAACGCTGGTGCACAACACATTTTGCCCTGCCGTTCTGAAGATAGACAACGCTGGTGCACAACACATTCTGCCCTGCCGTTCTGAAGGTAGACAACGCTGGTGCACAACACATTCTGCCCTACCGTTCTGAAGGTAGAGAACGCTGGTTCACAACACATTCTACCCTGCCGTTCTGAAGGTAGACAACGCTGGTGCACAACACATTCTGCCCTACCGTTCTGAAGATAGACAACGCTGGTGCACAACACATTCTGCCCTACCGTTCTGAAGGTAGACAACGCTGGTGCACAACACATTCTGCCCTGCCGTTCTGAAGAAAGACAACGCTGGTGCACAACACATTCTGCCCTGCCGTTCCGAAGATAGACAACGCTGGTGCACAACACATTCTGCCCTACCGTTCCGAAGATAGACAACGCTGGTGCACAACACATTCTGCCCTGCCGTTCTGAAGGTAGACAACGCTGGTGCACAACACATTCTGCCCTACCGTTCTGAAGGTAGAGAACGCTGGTTCACAACACATTCTACCCTGCCGTTCTGAAGGTAGACAACGCTGGTGCACAACACATTCTGCCCTACCGTTCTGAAGATAGACAACGCTGGTGCACAAAACATTCTGCCCTACCGTTCTGAAGAAAGACAACGCTGGTGCACAACACATTCTGCCCTACCGTTCTGAAGGTAGAGAACGCTGGTTCACAACACATTCTACCCTGCCGTTCTGAAGGTAGACAACGCTGGTGCACAACACATTCTGCCCTACCGTTCTGAATATAGACAACGCTGGTAGACAACACATTCTACCCTACCGTTCTGAAGGTAGACAACGCCGGTAGACAACACATTCTGCCCTACCGTTCTGAAGGTAGACAACGCTGGTGCACAACACATTCTGCCCTGCCGTTCTGAAGGTAGACAACGCTGGTGCACAACACATTCTGCCCTACCGTTCTGAAAGTAGAGAACGATGGTTCACAACACATTCTACCCTGCCGTTCTGAAGGTAGACAACGCTGGTGCACAAAACATTCTACCCTGCCGTTCTGAAGGTAGACAACGCTGGTGCACAACACATTCTGCCCTACCGTTCTGAATATAGACAACGCTGGTAGACAACACATTCTACCCTACCGTTCTGAAGGTAGACAACGCCGGTAGACAACACATTCTGCCCTACCGTCCCGAAGATAGACAACGCTGGGGCACAACACATTCTGCCCTGCCGTTATTGTGTCTTAGTCTTGAGCAGGTAATTGATGGTCGCGTAAGCAATACCAGCAGCAATGGCGGCGATGTCTGACGGACAAATGACCAGATTCCTGCTGTGTGGGGTTGTCAGAAATGCCGTCTGCCTGGTTCTGACAGTCCCAGGCGGTGCAGTGATTTTAACGGCAGGACCTCGTGGTTTTAAATCCAGGACGCCAGTTGTATTTAAAGCGTGGTATTATGTGCCAGCTGTATTTATGAGGCTGATGGAGTATGGGTAGGCACTTTGCAGAGTGCGATTCTGCCTAGCCTATGAGCGGATTTTCTGGGTGGTGGCTGACTAGAGGAGCGTTTATGCATTTTAAAGAAGCACGGAAACAGGCTATTCAATCTGAAGAAAAAACATGTATCCGTAGTCATACATTCCGAGATTATTGTATCATTGCAACAAATTGTATGTTTCATTTACGGTTTCCTTTTATGTTTGGCTCCCTGGCGTTTTAATCAGGCCATTTTTTTTAACATGTTAACTGGGGGGCCATTTGCCCCCCTCCCAGTCGGCCGAAATGCCCCCCCAGTGCCCGGAAATTGGCCCCCAGTGAAATGGACAGGAGATGACTTAAACTTCAACAAATGCAAACTCACCTAACGAAAATAAGACAGAACACCACCCGATAATATTACTTTAGTTCTATTGCTGGTGCCAAATTGGTAATTCACAAAAATTGTGTTAAAAAATGTTCATCCGTGGCTGTCTTCTCCATCGTGCGAAGACGAAACAAAGCGCATAGTTACGGGAAATCCCGGCGAAAGCAGCTTCAGCATCAGCTAATCACAACGCTGGAGGTGAACGCTGGCCTACAACCAATCAAACATCCTGTTCTATCTGACCGGAAGCCCATACCCCAGCCAGAATCGTGAGATTGTATGATGCTCTCATTTCACACGCGGTCAGTTGTGAGCGCTAAGAGCTCGTTCGTATTTTAGACGGAACACGGTGTAGTCAAAGCGCGTAAGACTGGTCACGGGTTTGGCGGTGTAAAGTGCTTAGCCTTTTTATTCATTATTGTGGTGGTAGCATACATAAACGTCACCAGCGGCAAAAAGTGAGGGGGCCAGCCAAATTTCAACCTGATGCTGACGACAAACTTACCACGTTCGTACCAAAAACTCTTCGAATTTGGGGTCATCGTTGCCTTCCGCAGCGGCTGGTTATACAAATTTCCGGTTTTCTCCCATTTTGACTTATATCAGAAAATTTCTGATAAAAAAGTGGGTAGGGGGGCAGGTCCCCTGGTCCCTCTTTTCCGACGCTTGTTGTGTGTTGTAGTATACATGAAATGTATAGTGAGATCGCTGCATCAATTTGTTCTGTAAAGTCGATAAGTTGTTATCTGGCCTTTCTCATCGATTCCCCGATGTTGACAATTGGGAGAGATTATATATTCGGCCACAGCCCTTCGTCAGAATCATAGAACTGGCCCCCGAGAAGCCCTTTCAACAGGGAAAGAGATGGCGACGCCATATAACCCCGACAGTTGGTGCGTCGGTAAGCCTTAAAAATTATTGACTGGTTTTTGTACTACATTCTCTAGATGATTTTGACAGCAACAACCACACATCATAGTAGGTATGCACGTAAAAACTTGTCTCGATTTAGCCTATAAACCACTTGTGTTCGATACTTTAGGAATTTGCTTACCTTGCCACAATCATCAAGAAAAATAAGAAAATAGCCTTTTTCATTTGGAATACATTGTGGTAGCGTCAGGGCTGCCAGGTTGGCAATTTTGTGGCCAAATATCTCGAATTGGGTCTTTTGTCGTGTTTAGACCCGCAATTTTTTTAGTTGGCCGTTTCTTGGAATCTGGCCATTTCCCCCTTTTCAAGCAGCTGGCACCTAAGCTATTTCTGGTTTGTCCCTTGTATAAATATTATTTCTTTTTGACCTCTTCCGCTCTTGAATACGATATTCTGACACCGAAAAAGCAGCAAGGCAGCAGACAAACTGTTATGGTGGTGGGAGGGAGGGAAAGAACTTTGTTAAAAACACGATCCAGAAAAATTATGGTCACCCGAATTCGGACGCAAAGGATACGATACTATAGGCACCCTTTGGGTGAAAAGTTGATGAAAAAGTGCGCGCTCTGAGGCTCCGCACTCCCCCACTTACCAATATCCTAGATCCGCCACTAATCAAGAGCAAAAAAATGCATAGTTGGAAAAAGAGAAAACATTAAATGTTAGCGGGGAGTGGTGTAGCCAACATGATTAGCCCGCGCCCCACCGGGGGTCCGGCGCCACCTTTGCCCCCACCGGGGGCCATCGATGCCTCCCCTCTATCTTCGAAAATATGGGAGTTAACGCAAATCTGCAAAATGCATTAGAAAGCTCGCGTGAATTCAGTAAGAAGTGACTTCGCATGTTTAAGCGCTCAGGTCAATAGTTTGACCTCCAGAGGTCAAGTTAGGTCACGATAAGCTATTTTTCACTCAAATATGCAATGCTTAAGAAAACTGGGCATGACTCTTATGCCATTGAGCTATTGAAATCTGGTTAACTACATTGGATATAAAAATGCTAGCCCTTTCTTCCCTATACAGAACGTAATGATCTCCCGCCAGTGGTTTGACCTCCAGAGGTCATCTCGTTACCTCATATGACCTGAGGTCATCAAAGGTCAGAAAGTGATCTTGTCGTATATCAAATGAAAGCTAGTGTTGAGGCATATACGATGGTGTTTGATTCAATGCTCTAGCTTAATTAGGTCAAAAGTTATTGCCAAAATACTGTTTTTGACCCCTGGTGACCTTCGATGACCTTGGAGAAGTAAAATGGAAAATATGACACCTGGGATCCGTAAAAGGGTGTCCAAGAACGCTTTTCTGTGCAAGCCGAGCCCTTGCAATCGTTTTTGTGGCTTTTTAGATCATAAGACAGCTTTTTCCCATGCTTTGTCAATGGGAGAGGTCGCCTCGTGACCTGACCTTAGGTCACGAAATTGAAAAATCCCGGATATACACCTTGTAGACCCTGGCGGGGCCATAAACTGTAGGAAGTTTCAGATCGATCGATTGAGAAACGTCACTCTTATAGGGCTCAAAATTAGAAGTGAGGTGACCTTGGTTGACCTGGCCTGGTGACCAGACCTTGGGTGACTTGGGGTAAAAAATTTCAGGGATGGTGTGAAAATGATGGGGTGAAATATAGAGCTCTTAAACGTGGTCCTGCGTTTCGTCGTTTTTCTGCTATCCCGAAAAAACCTTGGGGGGCCATCGATGCCCCCGGTGGGGCGAGGGTTAATGATGCTAATAAATGTTCTGGTTATGCGGATAACCATTTGATGGTCACACGGGACTGGAAGGGCAGCCCCGGCATCCTATTAAATCAGTAGTGTGCTTAAAAGTATCGTGTCAAGTCGATATCAAACTGTCAACAATTAGTTTTAAACCGTGATACAATTAGTTTTTCTGTGGGCTTATGTCTACCGCAAGGGCTGTTTTATCCTCAAATCTGGTTTTTGTGGTATTCATTTGGATGTTTTAGTGAAAATAACGTTTTGTCCCTCTTTGGCCCTTTTCCTAACTCGGTTCGACCTTTTCCGCGGGAAAAAACTTGCCAACCCTGGGCAGCATCTACAATCTGGAATAACATTAAGAAACACAAAAATAACGCCAACGCGTATTAGTTTTGTTAGACCCCCTCAATATGGGGTCTTGATCCCTGAAGACACTATCTTGGCCAGCACAAGAAATGCCCCCCCACTGACTTTTCCTTAAAAAATGCCCTGGTTTTAATACATAGTGGGTTCAAAAGAAGTACCATACATGCATGCCTCTGCAAAATTGTAAAAAGATGTGAGATGCATTGATTATGAAAAACACGTACAGCCACCTGTCATTAGATTTGTACACACTAGGTTTGGCTTTCGACTTATTTACAGCAAACCACTTTTTGCTAGTTCGTGATCAAGCCAGCAATATGTGTGGTTCACCTCTACATTCCAAAATGCACAGCCGCAACCACTAGGCTGTATAGGGTTTAACGACACACCAACTGCCAAGGTCATACGGCGTCACAAACTCTAAACCTGTTGTGAGGGATTTGGGGACTACATTGACTTGTTTAGAGGCTCCACTGGGACTTGAACCCGGGACCGATGGATTAGGAGATTTTGAGGCAATCGACTAAGTAACCCATTCCCCAATCACTAGGCGGGCACATATTTTGGAAATCGTTAGCAAAAAAAACATTGTGACCAGGAAAGCAGGACAAAATTATTTTAATTTCAAAATACGAGGCTGCGCTGCATTTTCAGACATTCAGTTGCAGTATATGGGTAGCTCCAGGACGTATAGTCCAGGTAGGCACCAACAGGTTTACCAAAACCCCTCGGATTTCCTCCAAATTTGTACCCAAGGTCCCCTATAGAACATACGAATTTCGGCCAATTTTCAGGTCCCAATGTCAAAGAGGTCATCAGAGAGAGGTCATCAAATTTTCGAGGTCAACGCAAACATTGAAGCAGAAATAATTTTGTACCTTATAAGTGGCTGATCGAAACTAATGAAAATGGGTGTCAATTGACAGCAAATACAACGGGCCATATCAGAAATTGACCTCAGGTCAGGTTTTGGCCTCGTGACGTTGTGCCATTTTCTTTAAAATAAGTTTTTTTTAAATCCTATTTTCAATTCTATTATTTTTCACTGGGTGGTCCTCAGGGTATAAGCCAACCATTTTTGGGAGATTTTCTTAGCAACTCAGATTTAGTTACAGCTCACAGAGGTCATCGCCTAGGACAAAACGTTCATTGGAAGTACCTTTCGTGCGGATACGCTACAACATGGCTAATATGGATGTCAAATGAAAGCTGACCATTTGCCCACGATAGATTTCGTACCATTATTTGTGCTATGGATCTGAAACGACCCTTGTAACCTGACTAATTGACCTAGCTTGACCTCAAATGCCATTTAACACGCGCATTGACGGGGGTCTGAGCCACCTTCGCTTTGACGGAGGGGGCGGGTACCCACCCCTAAGATCTCGAGAACCACGCTAGATAGGGAAAAACGGTAAAAGGCGTTGGGCAGCGAATCCACTTCTCTATAAAAATATTTGACCATTTTTGTCAGGTCACATTTAAGGTGACTAGAGGTCAAAAAATGCCATCATAGGGATAACATGTCAATGAAAGTTTTGTTTATTACATCTGAACATGTAAAGATGGAGGAAAACAATTTGAACCATATGAATCCTGGCAGCAAGCCAAATCGAATGATATATAATGTGACCTTGCTAGGTAAAATCAAGGATTTGACCTGACCTGAGGTCAGGTCAAGGTCAAATTAGGTAATATATATATCATCAGCACCGCAATGACAAGGCCAAAACTAATGCAGTTAAAATAAACGCTCTCTCGCTATCCATTACTTAGTTATTCAGTTACAACTATTTTTCCCATGCATTTCCAATGGAGAGGTTATGGATCGTACCTGACCCTAGGTCATCGATTTAAAAAATACCGGAACATATTTTAAAGAACTCGGTGGGCCCATTATGTGATATGAGTTTCAATCAGATAAGTTAACCCTGTTCTGACTTATGCTATCTCAACCTAACCTATGCTGCCACCTAACCTAACCTAACTCTTTTTTAGGTCGGGTCACTTGAACTGTACTGGTGACCTGACCTGACATGACCTTACCTTAAAATTTTGAATAAAGTTATGAAAATGATCAGGGAAAAATATATGCGAACTACGGCGGCGCTACGCGCCGCCGCTTTTACGCTATCTCCAAAAAACCCGAGGGAAGGGGGGGCGAGTGCCCGCCCCCATCAATGCGCGCGTCAAAAGAAAAGTACGTAAATACGTCGTTACTGATTTAATTTCAAGGCTTGAAAGGTGCATGGTGCTTCGGATATGTTAAGAACATTACGTGAAGTCATAGTGGCCTTGTTTGGTACTTAATTACTACCTCATTTGACCTGCGCTATGTTCTGGGTGATTTGGTTGGAGCCATGCTATTTCCAATCTAGTCTTGCAACACACGCCGTATGTTTACCTCAAATGCCGACTTATCAGTCAGAAACTATTTACCACCAAGACAGTACTAGTCGGTAATAATAGTAAATCAGGGTTTCCCCGGAGGAAAGATTAAACTTGACGGACTTCTGCGCACACTTAGAACATATAAGAGTGGAGCAACTCATTGCTTACCAAAAAGGAAAACTGGATCAATTCAAAGCTAAATTGAAGCCCTTTGTTGATGGACCATGCAATTGTGAGCTTGACGATGATGGCGTTGAGCGATGATATGCTACGTGCATTAGGTGTAGATTCCACGGTTGAAGCGGGGAACAGTGAGTTGCGTTGCAATGGTTTTGAACGATGGATACACTATGGGTATTCCCTATGTAGCAAATGTAAGGCGCCCAATTCGCACAACAAAATATCGTCTATGTGTAGACTGGTGTCTACGGCTGATTTGCTGGTTGTCACGAGAGCAACGCCTCTGAGTGATTCGTATGTAAAGGCGACAGCACTAGCGCGCTACCGCTTTGGGTTGATCGTTGCACCACCGGTTGCGGTAGATGTTGACCTACTTCCGGTCATACTGTAGAAATTATTATTAGGTTGTGTATTTGAGGAGTTAGGTTAACTAATATTAGGTAAAGGCTTGAATTGGTGGAAAATAATTACTCTGGTACTGTTATTGGCTGACAAAAGTTTAATTTAGGCCTACTAGTGGTTTCCGCACAGCACCGCCAGGCGGCTGCTGGCCACGCGTGTGACCTAGGTCATTTCCGGTCTGGCTGACATCGGTGCTGGTGGTGTGCTTAGTGCTACAGTATCTACCCCGTGGACGTAAGTGTTTTTAGTTAGTGTCTTGGATTATTGTTGAAACTGATTTGCATAGATGTTTGTTTTGCTTACTGATACCATTTCGATGGCATTTGGGCTGGTATGCCAATTTGGCCGGCATCCTCAACTTATATTCTTAGGACAGTGTGCAATGTCTTGTCTTGAATATTTGTAATGTGTTAGGGCAGAAGTAATGAGAAATTAGCAGAAGTAAGTAGATGTAAGCTGAAGTTATGGCGAACATGTAATATAAATTTGAAGCGGCAGCCATGCCTTTTCACGGAGACATTCGTGGTACGTGTCGTCCAACAAGTGGAGGCGACTACATTTGGTGACAGCGGAAACGAACCTGCCACGTTGCTCATCATCACCGCTGGTCATCATGGTACTGTCCGTGCTGTGGTGGTACAGGTTAGTCCTGGAATTGTCTTGCTTTCGACCGCCGGTGATCGACTGAGGCTTGGGCTGCGTTCTTTGAATTATTCCGAGGTGGAATTCCTGGGGTTGTGACGTCATGATATTCCGCGGATTCCAGCTGGGAACGTTCTTGACCGAGGCCGGAATGTGGCGTAAATGGCGAGGTGCGACAGTCTTATTATTTATGTTGACTTGTGCACGCGCAAATCTTTCATTTACCTTCATTTAGCTGTTATTATAAGGTTCCGATTATCCTGCAAAAACATATAATGGACCTTTCAAGCAGACAAATATTCAGAGTCCACGAACTTACTGTTACGAAATTCATGCATGGGCGCCGCCATCTTGAGCGGGACTGCTTTTTCTATTCCCACCGTTCCGCGCGGAATGGCGGGAATATTCCACGTGGAATCCCGGGAAAAGTTTCAAAGAACGGCTGTGACGTCACTGTCCCTGGAATTCCAGGCTGGAATATTTCAAAGAACGCACCCTTGGACTCAGGCCCGTGACGCGCACGGCCCGGCTCGCCTCTGCGCGCGGAACTGTCCTGCCGCTGGGTCACGCGAATGCTCCCGGCACTCCTCAGTGATTTGTGTCTGCCGACGCGTGTTGCACCACAGGGGCAGTTCTTTGCTTACTGTGATGGTGGGAAGGCGCAGCTCAGCTTTTAGCTCGTGAACTGGTGTATCATTGGTGGACAACGTTAGGGGTTTTCAGTGATTTCCTTCGAAGCCAATTACGTGTTTTGATTATTCTGTTACTGATTGTTGTTTTGATATTTCCGACACTTGGACGATTGTCTGACATGACATTGACGCGGGACTGTGCTGCCCTAAATTTCATTCATGGAATTGAGAAAACGTGGATTAAAATCAGAGCTTAAAGTTGCCAAAAGCGAGGATTTTCCCACGTCTAGTGCACCGAAAATGAGTGCTGTTGTAAATAGTGGTTTGGTACCGCTTCCATTGGCTGTCGGTTCAGTATACACTTCTGGTACGGATGAGCCAAGGAGGTCATCACGGATTCGTAAGCCCCCTGACAGGCTTGAATATTGACATGATCGAGAAAAGTTGGCCAGACTGTAAGTTTTCTTCTGCCGTTTACGGTAGTAGTGGAGTAGTCGTGCTCATGTCAGTTATCTTTCTCAGGTAGGAATCGTAGAAATGGTGGATAAGCCTGACAGGTAGAAAATATTTTGCCGCTTCGCGTTTGTGTTTTCGGGTAATCAAATTTTCTTACTGTTCACGGAGGATGATAGTCGTGGATATTTTGCTAGATACCTACTTAATTCCTTTTTCAATAGTTATTAAAGCACTCTCAACATTCACATGTTTTTTATCATAACGGGATAGGGTTAATGTTCGGCAGAATACGTCATGTTTTCAGCAAGACTTCACTGGGTTTTAGTTGGGAAGAGTACTTGACCTCAGGTAGCGGATGTTTGCCGAAGCCGTTAGAGTTTGTAGAATTTCAAGGATCACTTTCCAGAATGCAGAGATGATAGCTGGAATTTGTATACTCTTTCCTAACGCTGCTTTCAAATGCACATGCCGGCCTGGACCATGAGGGAGTTGACCTTTCTAGAACTAGTAAGTTGTGAGCTCATTGGATAATTGGTTTGTGTAGCTGGATTGTAGCGGTAATAATCTTTCCAGACGGCCATTTATCTCAGTAAGTCACTCTTACACTCAGTGCCACTTATTTGGTTTACAGTTTACGTTTAAGCCAAACTTTTGCAGTGCAGCATTTTGCTAGACTTACGAGGTCGTAGTTGATAATCATTTTAGCGGATGATTAGATGTAGAATGGGCCTGCGCCGTAACGTTCACATACTACCAGCTTCCACTTAAGTGTTATGCATTGCTATGCTTGCAGTCTCAATAATCAATTATAATTGAGGTATTTGATTTTCTTTTGTATTTTTTTGGATATAGGTTTTGTTAATTCCGAGGTTTAAATGAAGACTTACTTACAATTTCCCAGCCTAAGACTTTCGTGGCTTCGTTATTTTGTCATGAAATTCGGGATAGTTTGTTCTGGTTAAACGGAATATTGTAATCCCCGAAATGGTGAATAATTGTCACGCAAGGTTGAACCTAGGTTACTTTCTCTCGAGACTTTGATGATTTCTTATGAAATCTGGCAATTGCTTCCTGTCCACGGGATAGTTTGGCCAGAATAAGTTATTGTTGATTCGTTTAGAGAGTGTATTTGGTCTTGTATTTAATGCCTCAATAGCTTTCCATATTTAAAGTTCGCGGATATTCTCCTCCGGTTTCGGCCTTTGATAGTGGAAAACGTGTGGTTCTCGGTTATTTTGTTTTACAGCACTTGACTTCTCGAGCTGTTGACTGACTCTGTACTGCTGTTTCCGCATTGGTATTCTTTTCCGATCGGTGGATCGTGTTTTTGAGATCGGGTGAGGTGTAGACTGGTGTCTACGGCTAATTTGCTGGTTGTCACGAGAGCAACGCCTCTGAGTGATTCGTATGTAAAGGCGACAGCACGAGCGCGCTACCGCTTTGGGTTGATCGTTGTACCACCGGTTGCAGTAGATGTTGACCTACTTCCGGTCATACTGTAGAAATTATTATTAGGTTGTGTATTTGAGGTGTTAGGTTAACTAATATTAGGTAAAGGCTTGAATTGGTGGAAAATAATTACTCTGGTACTGTTATTGGCTGACAAAAGTTTAATTTAGGCCTACTAGTGGTTTCCGCACAGCACCGCCAGGCGGCTGCTGGCCACGCGTGTGACCTAGGTCATTTCCGGTCTGGCTGACATCGGTGCTGGTGGTGTGCTTAGTGCTACAGTATCTACCCCGTGGACGTAAGTGTTTTTAGTTAGTGTCTTGGATTATTGTTGAAACTGATTTGCATAGATGTTTGTTTTGCTTACTGATACCATTTCGATGGCATTTGGGCTGGTATGCCAATTTGGCCGGCATCCTCAACTTATATTCTTAGGACAGTGTGCAATGTCTTGTCTTGAATATTTGTAATGTGTTTCAGGGCAGAAGTAATGAGAAATTAGCAGAAGTAAGCAGATGTAAGCTGAAGTTATGGCGAAAATGTAATATAAATTTGAAGCGGCAGCCATGCCTTTTCACGGAGACATCCGTGGTACGTGTCGTCCAACTGTGATGGTGAGGTGGCTTTCGGTGATATTGTGTTTGAACGACCGTAAAAATTAGATCAACACGGGAAAAAAGTCAAAATATATTTAAAGTAGCCCTAAGCGTACCAGGAGTGTCATAACAACTTGTGAACACTGAACAAAGTTAAAAGTGTGTCAACAGTCTAGGGGAATAACATTTGTATTGTAATAAATATGGTTGAAATTGCAATGCAACAACAAAATTACACACCATGTAAGGCTTAAATAAAAAGAAAGGCCTTGGTTAATGTATATAAGGAAAAAACGGCAAATTTCTTCCTTTTTCCTCTTCAGGGAACCAGTTCAGGCTTGCCAGTGTCGGGACCGGCGCCGGGACCAAGAATTCAGAAAAAAGCAGAACCTCCGGTGCGCATACCATCAGAACCCTATCCTTCTTCTCGATGAGTTGGACCCTCCAGGTCTAACATGCAGTGATCTGACGAATGCTGCGGCGTGTGACGCGAGTAATCGAGACTGCATGATGGGCGAATGCGACGAGTGCCCTGGTGAGGAGGGGTTACCGATTTGTTGTCAATGCTGCTGCGGGATAACGATGAAGACTCAACCAGTGGCACCGAGATCCGATACAAACAATGGGAGAGCACAGATCGATGCACACTCCAGAACATAGTGGCAAGTCTTGAGGAGTGCTTTCCCAGGCTAAGTCAGCAGATCCTGCTGCTAACGCAACATCATTATCAGAGCAGCGAACAGGCGGCTGACTTCAAACGTCTGAAACAAACGGTGGGAGATGGTGAAGTGGTAGTGCAAGGGGGTTTTCATGGACCCATTCCTTTGTAGTTCAGGAAGCCGCTCAAGGATTTCCTTCAGATGCTTCCCAGTGCACCGGACACCCGTTGGTTGTGTACTGGAGGAAAGGCAGTAAGAAGTCTCACCAAAGTTACTGAGTGATCTCAGACGCTGCCAGATACCACGGCGCCACGCTCACCATGCACCACGTTCACCATGTTCCTGAACTGGAGAAAATAAATAGTTTCACTGACGGATGTGGTACACAATATACACATAAATATAACCTCGCAAACATCTGCAGTCACATCAGTGATTTTGACGGAGTGTCATGTGAGTGACACTTTTCTGCGACCTCTCATGGGAAGTAGCCATGTGATGACATGGGAGGCACTGTAAAGCGTGCGACTTACAGGGACAGCCTCCGGCGCATCAGGCCTGATCAGATCCTCACGGTTGAGGTCACAGCAAAGGGTATCTGGAAGCACCATAGGTCCTCCCCAGAAGACGAGACAATAACCTGAGCATATTAACGGTCAAAAGGCCAACGGTGTTGAGAAGTGAAGGTGTTGAAAGGTTCTAGTCACTGCTGAGCCAATAGTTGAGTTATTGTCAACTGTAGCTACTCGGGCAGGTATACATTTTTTCTGGGTTAGAATGATGCTTTGTTCCCTGACGCGCGCCAGATCATTTCGAGAGCAGTGTGTTCTCAAACATTGTTAAAGACACTTGGTATTGCCTCTGCCTTTTCTTTTGTTCGTGTTTTGAACTCATTCAGCTTGAATATTATTCGGAAGATGTCCCCATGGTCACTCTATACTTTGAACGCAATTCTCGCAAGCCGTGGTCAGATTTAGCCTTACACTAACAACGCCATGATTATATCACAATGACCCTAAATGTCTACGTAAATTTCAGAAAAGAAGGTACTGATGGTCAGTTCTCACAACAAATTACCTTTACTCTTACTTCAAAGCCTGCATTAACCATATCGTGAGTTACGACAGTACAGCTCCAAAGTGACACCTAGTGCCCTTTTTGGGATTCAAAAGTAATAATAATAATAATAATAATAATGCCATTTATTTCATACCACTTGGGTACATATACAGGTGCAGCGCATAACAGAGAAACACGCAGTACACACAACATTCACGCATTCTTCATAAATATACACTTATGGTCACATGTCACATAAATATCGTTGACTAATCATGAGACCAAGCTGAAGCTTAAGCTTAAATAACATTTTCAGTCATGCGCTGGAGGTAAGACCAAAATACATTATAAATGTGTTGCTTTGATGTCCTGCTCAAATCCATGCCTAATATTCCATATTTTTCTCTTATCTTTAGGTGGTTGATGTGAAGCAGTCCAGTGCGAACAACATCACTATTTTGTAGGCTCCAGATAATATTATTGTTGCTGAATTGAAGTCTTCTAATAAATAAAAGTTGTCTGTATTCAATGTGCATTTGGCAAGTCAGAAGTTTTAATTCATGGCACAACGGGTGATTTCTTGAACATTTGGGAACCTTAACAAGCCTCTTAATGCTAGAATGATACACTAAACTTAACTCCCGAAGAGCTCTACCACTCCTTGTCGCCCAAAGCTCACAACCATAAAAGTTTGAACAGTACGTTTGAAATAGTCTTACTAAGATATGTCGATCAGCGTACCCTACAGTAGTCTTCAGCATGTTAACACTGTAATAAACTGAACGTTTTATCCGTCTCATGTCAGCACTACAGCTCAAATCATATAATATATATATGTAATATATATGTAATATATGTATTTCAAAAATCATAAATTTATTACTTTACCTAACAGAGAATTGCCAAAAGTAAAAATGTTTTCGGACAAATTGATAAATCTTGTTATAATGTGGGAAAATATCATCGTGCAAAACCTAGGTTACGAGGTCATCAGTGAAATTTTGTAGAAATATGAAAACCGAAGATAGCCCAATCGAAACCTGTTCAATTGTAAAAAATACCCTTACGACCATGAAAAACCTGGCAAAACTATTGACTTAAAAAATACCTGGATAGTGCACTCCGGAAAATGCCATAAGCTATATCTGTCCCTCCAATTTTCAAAACAAAATATTTGCTAAGATTATATTATATACTTACTTACTATACTTCTTACTATACTTCTTACTATACTATTCTATACCTACTATACTTCTAAACTCTTTCGGTACCAATTTTGGAAGTCATACAAAACAGAAGGGTTTATTTTACTATATTTTTTGGTCGATTTATGGTGGAATGACCCATCTGAAAAACTAAGGGACGGCTGCAGTACCCGAAATTCCAGCGGTGAAGTTGGCAAAAATCTACGCTCTCTGCTGGTAACGGGGATGCAGCCAGGCACCAGTTCCAACAAAGAGCCCTAACCGCAAAGCCTTGAACGCTACATGACCATATGTGTGGTTTTCACAATTTACGAAGATATCTTCACTCAATGTTGTGTTCGAAATTTTCTGAGTCTCCGAATGCACTCTTTTTGATGAAAATTGGTTCAAGCTGTTCTTTGCGGTAATCGACAAGTCTTGGTTCAGGGATCCATGATGAGAGCCTGTTCCCATTACAGGCTTAGTGACCAGGGCGGGCCCAGCGAATGAAACAGACTGTTTCTAACCAGGTACGAATATTGCGCAGCTTGGAGGTTGTCATCTCAATTCAAGAGCGGATATAGCTGCACATTTCAGGTAAAAACTTTCATCCTCGATTGTGAGCTCCTGATGAAGAAGATATTAAGAACAAACTGTGTGGCATGCTCGTACGGTTCTAAGAAATGAATATTTGATTGGATTGAATGTTTAAAGACGAGCTTCCACTTCCATCTTAAACTGAAAGTGTGCTGCATGAAACGCCTCCGCTAGCTTCACACCTCGGACCCATTCATTCAAAGGCTGGGCACCCGCCTCACACCCAACTGCTGATCAGCGACAGACAGGCCCGGCCCGCCTCACGCCCAACTGCTGATCAGCGACAGACAGGCCCGGCCCGCCTCACGCCCAACTGCTGATCAGCGACAGACAGGCCCGGCTCGCCTCACACCCAACTGCTGATCAGCGACAGACAGGCCCGGCCCGCCTCACACCCAACTGCTGATCAGCGATAGACAGGCCCGGCCCGCCTCACGCCCAACTGCTGATCAGCGACAGACAGGCCCGGCCCGCCTCACACCCAACTGTTCATCAGCGACAGACAGGCCCGGCCCGCCTCACACCCAACTGCTGATCAGCGATAGACAGGCCCGGCCCGCCTCACGCCCAACTGCTGATCAGCGACAGACAGGCCCGGCCCGCCTCACGCCCAACTGTTCATCAGCGATAGACAGGCCCGGCCCGCCTCACGCCCAACTGCTGATCAGCACAGACAGGCCCGGCCCCCCCCCCAACTGCTGATCAGCGACGACAAGCTCGGTCCGCCTCACGCCCAACTGCTGATCAGCGACAGACAGGCCCGGTCCGCCTCACACCCAACTGCTGAACAGCGACAGACAGGCCCGGCCCGCCTCACGCCCAACTGTTCATCAGCGACAGACAGGCCCGGCCCGCCTCACACCCAACTGCTGATCAGCGATAGACAGGCCCGGCCCGCCTCCCACCCAACTGCTGATCAGCGACAGACAAGCCCGGTCCGCCTCACGCCCAACTGCTGATCAGCGACAGACAGGCCCGGTCCGCCTCACACCCAACTGCTGAACAGCGACTGACAGGCCCGGCCCGCCTCACACCCAACTGCTGATTCAGCGACAGACAAGCCCGTCCGCCCTCGGCCAGATGTTGTCTCTGACATTGGGCTTTTGGACTTGTTGCGGCTACAGTCAATTTGAAGTAGCTGGGTTCGCGTAAGACTTTATCACTGTTAAATAATGACCGGGTTGTTTTGCGATGTAATTCATTCACAGTATGCTGCTTTAAAATCTGGCCAAAAATATCTCTCATTAAAAACGAACACAGCTGCTACATTTCGCAGCAGACTATGCTGCTGTCCGAACAGGGAACAGGGAATGTCCGCGACAGCTGCGATTGACTTCCGTGCTAAGGAACGTTGTAGCTTCCTCTCAAAATACCAGATGCACAATGCAAGGTGAGACAATTGCTTGGAATAGTTGGATTCTCAGCACTTTTGTGATTCAGAACAGGCCAAACATGATGCCTTTTTTGTCCGACATTTTGGAAGCTACTAGGGTTAAAAGTTGTTTGCATTACAACTGATGATTAAAAAAAAACAGCGCCAAACGGGGATTTTGCGGACTGCATATTTGGAATCTACGCATAAAACTATACCAAAAACAAGACAAGAACCCAATTAGGTGGTCTCCTCAGTGTATGATGT
Source organism: Lepas anatifera (assembly GCA_034440635.1). Taxonomy (NCBI): domain Eukaryota; kingdom Metazoa; phylum Arthropoda; class Thecostraca; family Lepadidae; genus Lepas; species Lepas anatifera. Next base: position 836,321 of record JAOTON010000664.1, on the reverse strand, counting down.
ATGTATTTTATTTCTTATTCATACACAAAAGAGCACAACAATGTAAGGCAGGATTGGCGCAGAAGCACAAACTAAATCGTGCGCCCCCGCAATGGTTTACATGATGCACACAAACTGAGTACCAATATACAAAATACACAAATTACCACGAAATACCCGCCGCCTCGGGTCTTTAAAGTCCGCGTCACGCGCACCCAACGTCAGCCTACAGCCGTGTCACATACATTAGCTGGGGCGGCGTGAGCTCTGTGCCCCAGTGCGCGTGCGCGTGGTCTTGTGCCGGTCCGTGCTTGCGTGCGGTCTTGTGCTAGTGAGTGGAACAGATGGTTTGAAACATTCCCAACAGGCTTGCATGGGACTCAACCGGGGGCGCAGCCAGGGTTTCCCTCAGGGGAGGGAGGAGGGCGGTACCGGAAGGGACCCCTACGACAACCAAAAGGGCCCATCAGGAACCCAAGAATACTGGCCAGCAAAAAGAAAAAAAACACGCATGGAGCCGTTGATGATTAAACTGTCAGAATTAAACTAATTCATTAAATCCAGTTTCCACATTAGCTCATCTCAAGCAATCTCTTCAAACCCGAGCGACCCTGAAATATATCCAGCGCGCAACGACAAAGCATTCGTTTGTACCGAGCATTCGTTTGTAAGAGCTCAGCTTACCATTGAGGGCCCAGCTGGTCAGAGAGCGCTTTCCTGGCTCTAGAGAGCCTAATGGTTGCAAAATATTCTGCTGGTACCTGAGGGCCATCTGTAATTAGTTACAGAGAACCATGCTAGATGCAGAGGGCCACAAGGATATTCCGAATCTGCTTACGAAGCGTCCAGTTGAGTAGAAAGGGACATTCTATTGAAAGTAGGTCATACAGTCAATTGTAAGTCTAACTGATTTCATAGCGTTCTATAGTTACAGAGACTTCTTCTGATATTTACAGTAGGCCCTGCTGAATACCAAGGGTCCTGCTAACCACCGTTGTCTTGTTCTTTATCCTTTACCCCGGTGGGTGTTGGGATACCCCTCTCGGGATTTTTTTCCAGCGGTCCGAAACATGGCGACGCGAAGCGCTGCCGTACTTGGCACACCTTATCTTTGATCAATTCCGCAACTTTCCCAAAAATTTCAAGATTAGGTCACCTCAGGTCAGGTCACCAGTGTCAATAGACCTCACCTCCAAAAATGTTTAAGGTGGCAAAAGTATTGAATTGGGTGAATCTATCGGATTAAAACTTATACCAAATAATGGGCCCACCGAGTGCTACAAAATTTATTCTGAGATTTTTCATATCGATGACAGGTACGGACCATCATCTCTTCAGTAGAAATACATGGAAAAACCAGACATTGGGCTGTATTTGTGTAGACACAGCTGATAATACCTTCATATTTTCAAAATCGTAGTATCCTGGGCCCCTTCCCAGGTTCATGTTGCACCGTGTAGGAACTCTGGGTAAAGTACATGGATAACTCTGGGTAGAGTTCGCATTGAACCACTCTCCGAGATTCACGTGAGTAACTCCGAGTAGTAACTAGGGTAGTGTACGTATTGAACCAATATCCCAGCTTTACATGAGTTACTTCGGGTAGTAACAGCGGGTAGAGTACGTATTGAACCACTTTCCCTACATGCACATCAGCAACTCCAGGTAGTAACTCCGGGTAGTAACTCCAGGTAGTAACTCCGGGTAGTTATTGCGGGTGGAGATATTGAACCACTCTCCCAGTTGCACATGAGTTACTCTGGGTAGAGTACAGGAGTAACTCTTGGTAGAGTACGTGAGTTACTCCGAGTGGAGTACATGAGTTACTCCGGGTAGAGTACATGAGGTACTCCGGGTAGAGTACATGAGGTACTCCGGGTAGAGTACATCATTGCCAGGGAAATCCAATCCGGTCCAGTTCGGGAGTTTTCCCAACACATCCAGGGCAGTCGGTGTGCAGACCATAGCTATTAGTATAAATCCTATCAATATCCGAAAAATATCTCTAAACCATCAATACATAAATACAGGTTCGCATTTAGATCCAATACCATCCGAAGTCTCTAGCCAATCCAATCCGACAGAAATCAAGTCTGCTCAGTCCAATCCGTTTCCAATCCAGTCCGGTCCAGTCCAATCCGTTCCAATCCGCCGGTGGACTGCACCGGACTGGATATCAATCATTTGGATATGTCCAATACACGAGGCGCTCGGACTACGCGAGAGCACCAGCCTTTTGTAGTTCCCAACACCACACCTGACCAGGCTCTCGGCAGTCACCAATGAAGTAAGGCGGAAAAGTCGTGGCTGTGACAACGCACCAATGCTGGAGCTAAGACAACTAGACAGTGCAACACTCAGAAGATGAATAATTGAAAAGCTTACCTTCAGTGATATCTTATGTATACGGCACGGATACAAGCAGATAAGCCACCTCTTTGAAAACGTCCAGATCTAAAATCGTCCCTTGCTCAAAGAGGCTCTGCTCCAAAGCCCTGTTTCCGAGTTTGGCTTCAGTGCTAGTTGGTGCTTGGTTTGCATGATTCTGCCACTGATCCATTCCATGGGTTCCAGAGGCCATCGCGGCCTCTCCCAGTCCTCGCAGCTCTGTCGGCGCGCGAGTGGAAACTCGACACACAGCACTGAACCACTCTGAGGCCTGTTCGGGGGCTCCAACCGTGAACGCACTGGGAAAGAGGAAGAATGTCAAATGGTTTGACAAAAAACAATATTTGTGCTTAAACTTCTCCCTAATGGTGGTCATTTACACCCTTCCCCATGCCTAAGGCTCTTCAAATTGGCCAGAAAATGGTGACGCAGAGCACCATCAAACTTGTCGTTGCTGCTTGAACCCTTTTACAATTTTTCTGAGTTTAAAATTAAGGCTATATCAGGTTTGGTCCGGGGCCTGGGTGTGAACTCGCCTGCAAGCAAGTTAGAGTCCTCACTGCCTCTACAAATTCCAACCAAATGATCAGAAACCAATTACGTGTCATGGATAAGGTTGGGGCTAAGCTCCCACTATTTGGAAGTTTCCATATACATAAAGTGAGGTCGGGGCAGACCCGTGGCCTATCCAATGTAAGGCTAAATCACGTTTTTAAATGTTTGTTTTGAAGTAAATATGCCTAAGATCAACTTTTCGAGTTCAGCGTATAGCTTCAGGGGCCGATTTTTTAGGTTTCAGCTATAAATTTACGTCGCCTCTCACAGGTAATGTGAGGTTAAGTAAGTGATTTGATACTTTTGCCACTAACTTTCCACTGAAAAAATGGAGCTTTGATTTTAGGGTTGCGGACCAAAGTACGTAAGGAAGAAGTTCGTATGCCTAAAGTACGCACGCAAAAGTACGTATGGCTAAAGTACGTATAGATAAAGTACGTACGTGGATAATAATCGTACTGGAAAAAGTTCGTATGGAAAAAGTTCGTACGGGTTAAAGTACGTAGGGGTAAAATGTTCGTAATGTAAAAAGTTCGTATGGATAAAGTTCGTACGGTTTAAACTACGTAGAGGTAAAATGTTTGTAATGTAAAAAGTTCGCATGGATAAGGTTCGTACGGTTTAAAGTACGTAGGGGTAAAATTTTCGTGATGTAAAAAGTTCGTATGGAAAAGTTCGTACGGGATAAAGTACGTAGGATCAAAATGTTCGTAAATATAACATGTTTCGTAATGACACAAATTCGTATGAGTAAAGCTCCTGGAGGTAAAGTATTCGCCATGAAAAAATCGCATGGAAAATTACATGGCACGAAGTGCAGAGGTAATCATCACCTGCCCACATCTCGCCGGGCTTTCAAATAGCTCGAGCGCAGTGGCGGATATCTATGACCACTGGCCAGGGGCGTCGCCACCGGGGGGCCTCGAAGACCGGGCCCTTCCCGCTCTTGGAAAGTGGCGGGGAGGGGCCAGGCCCCGCTTTTGGTTGTAAATACTACTGAAAATGCCACGTTAGAGTGAACATAGGGATTCATCACGAGCCCCAGCCCCCTCCCCCTGGCGCCGGCCCTCCCACCCGAATATCTGTGGCGACGCCTCTGTCTATGATCGCATTTCAGGTGGCCTAGGGGCTTGAGCCTTCCCCTTTTATGCATTTATTATGTATGTACATTTGCTTACGTATTTTTATATACATACTTTTGCGTGCGTGTTTTTGGCATACGAGATTTTTACCCTACGTAAATTTGCTTACGAACTTTTGCGTATGTAGTTTTGCGTACGCCCTTTTGGCATACGATTTTTATACCCTACGTACATTCGCTTATGAACTTTTGCATACGTATTTTTGCGTACGTACTTTTGGCATACGAGTTTTATACCCTACGTATATATGCTTACGAACTTTTGCGTACGTACTTTTGTGTACGTACTTTTGGCATACGATTTTATACCCTACGTACATTTGCTTACGAAATTTTGCGTACGTACTTTTGCGTACGTACTTTGGCATACGAGTTTTATACCCTACGCACATTTGCTTAGGAACTTTTGCGTACGAAGTTTATCTATGCATACTTTAGCCATACGAACTTTGGTGGTCCGTAAATCTGATTTTATCGTGTTTTATTGTCATTTTACAGCACGTCAGTGCCGTGGGTAGTGACCAGACTGTTTCAAGATGTTGACTTGAGGTCAGGTCGTTGGCGGACGCAGGGGGGCATTCCGGCTATGGCCCCCAAAGCGCTGGAGGGGGGTAAACTATATTTTGGCCCCCCAAACGCCGGAGAAATTTTTGAAAAAAGGTGTCTACACTAGGTCTGTAGAGCAAAAAATATTCGCTCCCCCCGGAGAGCGATCATGTCCATGGAGAGTTAGCTTATACTAGGTCTGTCGAGCACTGACAAAAGGTGTTTACACTAGGCCTGTAGAGCAAAAAAATATTCGCTCCCCCCAGGAGAGGCAGACATGGGTCTGCCCCCCAAAACTCGGGTCTGCGTCTGCCCCTGGGTCAGGTCAACCTTTCAATTTGACATAACAGTAAATTCCTTTATCATTCAACTGCTATTGACGAGAGGCTAAAATAGTGCATCCAAAACTGTCCTGTCTCCTCCAGTTTGGAAGTTATTGGGAAAAAATAAACACCACACAATGTCGGTAAGGTATCGGCTTCGATCACGGTTGGCCTCAATGCTGTCCTTACGTATTTTTGTTTTTAATAAATTTTGTCCAAGTTGTTCCTAGTACGGCTGCTGGAGTCGTGGAGTCGGCGTCTCACTAAAGTCATCAAGGGACTTGTTACGGAGACTCCAACGCCACCACCCGAACGAGCAGCTACCACAATGACGGGTTAATTTAGAAGCCCAAGTTTAACGTCTCACAAAGCACAGGGACGGCCGCACCACTCAGGTCGCCCCCTCACCAGTTAGTTGCCAGCTGACCTACGTTGGGTAAACTATTGAGCACCAGAACGTCTCAGGGGAACCGATCCCAACTGGCCTTCGACTTGAAACCAAGTTTAACAGCACTAAAAAAGCGTTTAAAACGCTTTCAAATGGCATTGCCAAACTGTCGAATACCTTACCTGCTATAACGGTTTGTCAACATAAGGATACTGTTTAACTTTAGCACCGGTTCCGGAGGAGTTTCTATGCACATCTCATTTCAAAAGTTTTTACTTAACCTATCATCCACTGTCCTGAATATTTACCTGAGTAAAAAGACTTGGTGATTAAGATTGCATTCCAGACCAGCTCTCGACCTTTTTCTGCGTCTTTATGACCCTCTTAGTTTTTTTAAGAGGATTCTTCTTATTTCCCACCATGGTGAAGGTTCACACCCACCACCTGGACCGAGGTTTAGATATCGTGCCTTGCAGAAGAATGAGGTCGCTTGCTCGGCGCGTAATTATTGTCTACAGTAGTGCATGGTCAATGTTCATTAGTCGCTAACGCCGTGCCGCTGCATTACTGGGGCCGGATATTGAGTCTCATCAATAACAAGTCCCGAGATTCTCGCCTATTCTCTCCGGATAACTATGCTTGGGAGTAAATTCTCTCGGGACAACTATGCCTGGGAGGCCATTCTCTCGGAATGACCAGACCTGGGAGTCCATTCTCTCGGAATAACCATGCCTGGGAGTCCATTCTCTCGGAATAACCATGCCTGGGAGTCCATTCTCTCGGGATGACTATCCCTGGGAATCCATTCTCTCGGAATAACTATGCCTGGGAGTCCATTCTCTCGGAATAACCATGCCTGGGAGTCCATTCTCTCGGAATAACTATGCCCAGGAGTCCATTCTCTCGGAATAACCATGCCTGGGAGTCCATTCTCTCGGAATAACCATGCCTGGGCGGCCATTCTCTCGGAATGACCATGCCTGGGAGCCCATTCTCCCGGGATGACTATCCCTGGGAGTCCATTCTCTCGGAATAACTATGCCTGGGAGTCCATTCTATCGGAATAACCATGCCTGGGAGTCCATTCTCTCGGAATAACCATGCCTGGGAGTCCATTCTCTCGGGATGACTATCCCTGGGAGTCCATTCTCTCGGAATAACTATGCCTGGGAGTCCATTCTCTCGGAATAACTATGCCTGGGAGTCCATTCTCTCGGGATAACTATGCCTGGGAGCCCATTCTCTCGGAATAACTATGCCTGGGAGTCCATTCTCTCGGAATAACTATGCCTGGGAGTCCATTCTCTTGGGATGACCAGACCTGGGAGTCTATTCTCTCGGGATAACTATGCCTGGGAGTCCATTCTCTCGGGATAGCAATGCCTGGGAGTCCATTCTCTCCGGATAACTATGCCTGGGAGTCCATTCTCTCGGAATAACCATACCTGGGAGTACATTCTCTCGGGATAACTATGCCTGGGAGTCCATTCTCTCGGGATGGCAATGCCTGGGAGTCCATTCTCTCCGGATAACTATGCCTAGGAGTCCATTCTCTCGGAATAAATATGCCTGGGAGTACATTCTCTGGGATTAACTATGCCTGGGGGTTCATTCTCTCGGGATGACAATGCCTGGCAGTCCATTCTCTCGGAATAACTATGCCTGGGAGTCCATTCCCTCGGGATGACAATGCCTGGGAGTCCATTCTCTCGGGATAACCATATATGGCAGTTCATTTTTTGGGATGACCATATCTGGGAGTCTATTCTCTCAGAATAACCATATCTGGGAATCCATTCTCTCGGGATGACTATTCCTGGGAGTCCATGCTCTCGGAATAACTATGCCTCGGTGTCCATTCTCTCGGAATAATTATGCCTGGGAGTCCATTCTCTCGGAATAACTATGCCTGGGTGCCCATTCTCTCGGAATAACTATGCCTGGGAGTCCATTCTCTCGGGATAACTATACCTGGGAGTCCATTATCTGGGGATAACCATACCTGGCAGTTCATTTTTTTGGGATGACCATATCTGGGAGCCCATTCTCTCAGAATAACCATACCTGGGAATCCATTCTCTCGGGATAACTATGTCTGGGTGCCCATTCTCTCGGGATAACCATGTATGACAGTTCATTTTTGGATGACAATATCTGGGAACCCATTCTCTCAGAATCTCAGAATAACCATACCTGGGAGTCAATTCTCTCGGGATAACCATGCCTGGGCACCCATTCTCTCAGAATAACTATACCTAGCAGTTCATTCTCTCGGCATGGCCACACCTGGGGGACCATTCTCTCGGAATAACCATGCCTGGGCGCCCATTCTCTCAGAATAACCATACATGGGCGCCCATTCTCTCAGAATAACCATACCTGGGAGCCCATTTCCTCAGAATAACCATGCCTGGGAGTCCATTCTCCCAGAATAGCCATGCCTGGCAGCCCATTCTTTCGGCATGGCCACACCTGGGAGACCATTCTCTCGGAATAATCATGCCTAGGAGTACATTCTCTCGGGATATCCATACCTGGGAGCCCACTTTTTTAAGGAAAATCATGCCTGGGAGCTCATTGTCTTGGGATGAGCATAACTGAAAATCCATTCTCTTACGTAGACGCGAGCATAATCTATTTTCACGCCTAGCTGTAGTAGATGTTGTGATAACACCGTTTATCCTGTCTGTCTTATTTTTGCATTACCACCGGGCACAAACTGCAAAGCAGCTTCTGAAACAGAAACCAGGCTGCCCCTTGTCGATTGTAATAATGAAGTGGAGTAAATTTAGCAGTGGGTTCAATTAAAAAGTTTTGCTACGTTCATTGTTTAAAAGACAAGATAAAGACGGAAAGGGCTCGCCTAACGACGAGATCTCAAACTTTTGAATGAAACTTCCTGTCAGGTAAAGTTGAGTAAAGCTAGGAGTAAAATCCCATGATGATATCAACTTTGTGAAGTTTTTCAAACATTAACACGAAGGAGATGGGAGTTGAAAGCTCATAAAGATGGCTAGCAAAATTTAATGAATTAAACATGGAATTGCAAAAGCATGATGAAGGTGTATGTATGTGAGAGGGAACAAGAAAAAAGAGGGATGTATAGAACATAAAAGTTGCCTGAAAAAATAAAAGTTGGATAGGTGAGACAACAGGCGGCAGCTGGAAGCACCGGTGTACTTAGCACACCTTGTGTTTGGTTAATTGTGCAATTTTCCTAAAATCTTACAATATCATCATCCCGGGTCGTCAGATCACCAGGCTAACTCCATGACCTCACTTCCAAAAGCGCTTCAAGTGGGAACAGTGAATACAAGTTTAATCTATTGATCTGCTATTCACATCAAATAATAGCCCATCGAGTACTACAAGTTGTGCCGACTATATTTTGTATACCGATGGCATAGTGTGACGTAAAAATAATCATCTCTCTGTTGTAAATGCATGAGGAAAACGGGAATTGGAAAACAATGACCCTATTTCTGTGGATATGGGTTGAAATAAGTTCCAATTATCACAGCGTGGTATCTTAGGACACTCCCCAGGTTCATATTACAAGTTTGGACCTGTGGCCTTTGAAAGGTCACCTGAAACTACTTGGCCTTGTGGCTACCTTATCTTTGGGAACAGAATCAGCTGGAAGTTTGCAGAAGGGAGGGGGCCGCGGGCATCAGTGCCGAATCGGGCTCTTGCCGAATCCTGGCTGCACCTATGTACCCAGGTATGCGTATTGCGTATTAATCCCATGTTAAACCGGGGCAAATTCAGAGGAAAACCCGACCATCCTCCTAGAGCGATTCAGAGGGGGAGAACCCGCTCCCCCAAACCAATGGGCTGGATCCGTCCCTGTGTCAAACTCCGTAAGTCATAAAATCATAGACACTACCCAAACGAAGGTCCCAGGTGAAGGTCCCATTGCTGCTAGAATATAGGGCAATCAATACAAACTGAGACTGTAGTGACTGCAGCACCGCAGTGCCCAGCGTCTTCCGTCCAGCCAGCTTCTTCCTTGTTTTGCATGCAGCGTCATCGATCAACACCAGAGGGCACCAGTTTGCTCGCTCATGCTCTTGCCTGTTTACCTGCCATCTCATAAATTGGCAGACAGTGGCAAACTACCAAATGGCCGTCGATGGGGTGTTTGCATGTCATTCTCTTCGCAGACTGCTGCGCTCTCTTGTTAGCGAGCTGAAGCCGCAGTCCAAGCTGCTGACCCTCTAGAAACTGATGCTATAACATCGTTGTGACCCACGCACCAATCCCATTTTAGAAGCGCTCACCGACTTTTCGACTGTTTGTGTGCAATTGCCCACTGCATTCGATAGAATATTGGAATTCAAATTCAAGCAATCCCTGAACGGAAGGGCATTTACCTAACACAAAGAACAAGCACCTCCTGATAGGTTTTGTGTTTAACTCTGGAACAATTCTTCACGCACAATCCCGTAGTGTGCAGTTTATTCTGGTAAAAACGTGGGTCGTTTTAAGCTGCCAGCCACGATAAAAATCTCATCAAACTTTTCGCGAAAACTCCTGGCTATTTCGATCCAATAAGACTGAATAAAACGAGCCCAGAGTCAAATGGACCCATCAATCACTTCAAAGCCGATTAGGGCAAAAATAAAACGAAGTCGATCTTGAGGCATTGCCCCGGAAGACGAGCAAACACAGGTAGGGATTCGATGGCTTATTTCAGAATGTTTTTTTATGGCGGGTTGAACTTAGCAGGAGGGTAATTTTTACAGTAGCTAAAACTCCAGAATGTGCGAGAAGATATGAACAGACGCTGACCAGCATGAGTTTTAGATACTTTGGCGAGATACTGAGAATACTAGCCCCAGTTCTGAATACGATTGAAGTAGTGAGCCTCGCCTCCGTTGCGCTTCCTCTCAGACAGCTTGTGCGGTCGCGCTGTGGTCCACAGCTGAACACCGGTCCGTGGTCCACAGCTGATTCGTGGTCCGTGATCCATGGTCCACAGCTGATTTGTGGTCCGTGGTTCATAGCTGATTCGCGGTCCGTCGTCTGCAGCTGATTCGTGGTCCGTGGTGCACAGCTGATTCGTGGTCCGTGGTCCGCAGCTGATTCGTGGTCCGTGGTCCACAGCTGAATACCGGTCCATGGTCCACAGCTGATTCGCGGTCCGTGGTACGTAGCTTATTCATGGTCTGTGGTCCATGGTCCGCAGCTGATTCGTGGTCCGTGGTGCACAGCTGATTCGCGGTCCGTGGTACGTAGCTGATTCATGGTCTGTGGTCCATGGTCCGCAGCTGATTCGTGGTCCGTGGTCCATGGCTGATTTGCGGTCCGTGGTCTGCAGATGATTTTGCTGACCAGTGGAATTGGCCGATCGCTGCTATATACTTGACATTTTCAAATGTGATAGACAGATGTGAACCAATATGTTTTTTAGTACTATTTCATCAGATTACTGTAAGTGTCGACGGGAGCAATCTTATTGGCTGACAGCAAAATTGTTAGACAACGAAATGGTGGAGCCTGGAAGATGTATGTAATCTAACTTTAAGTCCCACCTATCCGCACTATATTCCAACGGGGTGAGAACTGGTGCCCCCGGACGTCCATTGCAGTGTGCTGCAACACCAGGCAATATGGCACCTTCGTTGCCTTTGAACTGAGTTATCAGGTGCGAGCATACCAAAAGACCCTCATGCATATTTCTCCTGCCTCGAAATCCACGTTTTACGGATCAACGGTGCTTTATGAGCGCAGTTGTTTTTGAACGCACTGTTGTTATGCCTCTCCACCGTGCCCACTGAGAGCGTCACGTTCTGTTTGATATTTTCAGTGAGCATATAACGTAGCACTGCAACATTCATACAACCAATCAGTTATAGGTGATCCTAACGGGTAGCCATGACGTTTCCTTGGCCTCGCAGTTCGGTAAATGCTTTAGCCCGCGCCCCACCGGGGGTCCAGCGCCACCTTCGCCCCACGGGGGCATCGATGGCCCCCTCTAACTCCGAAAATATGGGCGTTAGCGCAAATTTGCAAAGTGCATTAGAAAGCTCGCGTGAATTCAGTAAGAAATTACTTCACATGTTTCAGTGCTCAGGTCAATGGTTTGACCTCCAGAGGTCAAATTAGGTCGAGATCGGCTATTTTCAGTCAAATATGCAGTGCTTAAGCAAACTGGGCATAACTCTCATTCCATTAGAGCTATTGAAGTCTGGTAAAGTACATTTGATAGAAAATTGCCAGTTCTTTTTCCGCTATGTGAAACGTAAAGACCTCCCGCCATTGGTTTGACCTCCAGAGGCCACCTCGTGACCTAAGATGACCTGAGGTCACGAAAGGTCAGAAAGTGACCTTGCTGTATATCAAATGAAAGCCAGTGGCAAGACAAACACGATGGTGTTGGTTTAAGCGCTCTAGCTTAATTAGGTCAAAAGTTATTGTCAAAATCTGTTTTTGACCCCTGGTGACCTTGGATGACTTTGGAGAGGTCAAAGGGCAAATATGACCCTGGAATCCGTGAAAGGGTGTCCAAGAACGCTTTTCTGATCAAGCTGAGCATTTTCAATCGCTTTTGTGACTTTTAGATCATAAGACAGCTTTTCCCCATGCTTTTTCAATGGGAGAGGTCACCTCGTGACCTCACCTCAGAGCACGAAATCGAAAAATCCCGGATATACACCTTGTAGACCCTGGACGGGCCATAAAGTGTAGGAAGTTTCAAATTGATCGAATTCGAAATGTAGCTCTTACAGAGCTTTAAAGTTGAAGTGAGGTGACCTTGGTTGACCTCGTCTGGTGACCTGACCTTAGGTGACCCGGGGTAAAAAATTTCAGGGATGGTGGCAAAATGATGCAGTGAGAGGTAGAGCCCTCAACCGTGGTGCTCGCCTCTTCGTTTTTCTGCTATCCTGGAAAAACCTTAGGGGGCCATCGATGGCCCCCGGTGGGGCGAGGGTTAGTGGCCGATAGCAATGTGACGTGGTCGGATAAGAAAGAACATTCTATTGAAGGGAGTGTCCCGCTTCTATAATGGGATTTGAACGGAAATACAAACTTTGTAAAGCCTGTCGAGAAATCACTACTGGCATATTTTATTCTACCCAAAGTTCTGTGTATCAGAATCAGAATCAGAATGTATTTGGAAACGTCCACACATTGGTAAAACAAGTAGGTGGTTTTTCACGTTTCCACGTCATATGGTAAGACATGGTAGGTAAAACTAACGATAAAAGTTAAGGATAAAAGCATACCATAAAAATAAGATCAGATCACACACAGGCACACGAACCGCGCACAACATACATAAAACTAGCGCTGACGAAAGCCTCCCCACTGCCTCTCTATTAGCAGGGCCCTCAAAGTGGGTTTGAACGGCATGTCCCCTCCGATGTCCAGCTCGTTCAGCAGAGCTGCCCCCCCGGTACGCAAGCCGACGTCGGCCTGCCTTCGTACGGATTCGCGGCAGGGACAGCTCCGCTGACCGGCGCGTTGCGTGGCTGTGTATTGTGCTGCGTGGAGGACCTATTGTGTGTACTATTTGTGGTGGTGTGCGAGTGTATATGATTTTGTGTACGGAACATGCAGTGTGATACTGGATGAGGTGTTTGGCGTCCAGCCACTTGAGTCGTTCAACAACGTCGGAAATGTGGTCTCGCTTTCGGCGCCCGCTGACGACTCTGGCACAGAAATTGATTATTTTTTGAATTTTGTGCACCTGACTGTTGCTGCAAGAGCCGTAAACACAGAGGCAGTATCGAACGATGGAAAGCACTAGAGAGTGAATAATTTGGGGCATGAGCTGAGGTGGCACGACATGGCGGATGTGGGTGAGCGCGATAAGAAGGCCCGTGGTTTTGTTAGTGACTGAATTTACGTGCTGTTCGAAGTCAAGGTGGCGATCAAGCAGAACGCCGAGACTTTTCACGAATTTCGAGTCGATGATGGTTGAATTTCCGAATTTGAGGCTAACGGGAGGAAAATTTCGCAGCATTGCTTTAGTGCCCATGACCATCATCTGTGTTTTAGACGTGTTTACTTTCATGCCATTTGCACAAAACCATTGATGAAGGGAATTTAGTATGGCTTCCATGCGTTGAATAAGATGTTGTAAGTCTTGTTTTTTGCCTGTTATGAGAACGGAAGTGTCGTCGGGGAACTGAGTGATCGTCACGTCGTCTTCCACGTGAAGAGAGAGGTCGTTAGTGAAGAGAATGCAGAGTATACAAGAGAGACTTCCACCTTGAAAAATTCCAATATTGTTATTTTTTGAGCCAGATCTGATGATTGTGCCGTCACGAGGGGATTTTATCTGAACTTGTTGAGTATGGCCTTGCAAATAATTTTGAAACCAGACTGTGTCTATGCCGTAGAGTGTCATTTTCTGCAGTAGGATGTGGTGGGGAACCACATCAAACATTTTCGACAGATCCAATAGAACAAGAATACTGATTTCACCTTGGTCCATGGCACGATAGATGCGGTCAGTGATCACGTTTAAAGCAGACTCTGTAGAATAATTTCGTCGGTAACCGTGCTGAGAATCGGACAGCAAATGAGTGTTTTCGAGGTAGTTTACAAGTTGAATTTGGACTACTTTTTCGACAAGTTTCATGGCTGGGGGCAAAATTGTAATGGGTCGCGTATCGGCCGGGCTCGCTGGTGATTTGCTTTTTGGAATTGGGGTTATCAGTGCGTGTTTCCACTCTGCTGGGACTTGGCCAGTGAGGAGACTAGAATTAATGATATCTAGAATGAGAAATCCAATTGAAGAAAAGAATTTAGTGAACATAGCCATGCTGAGCCCATCACCTCCGGCGTTGTTGGACGGCTTCATGCTGAGTATAGTGGCGTGTAGGGTTTGTATGTCGATGGGCTGGACGGTGAAACTGGATGTGGTGACGCGAGGCAGTCGCACTGGGACGGGGATCGTCGGGGCACGTACGGAAGCAGCAGTGGTTGGTCCTACCGAAACGTAATAATCGTTGAGTACATCTGGTGTCACGTCGAGAAGTATAGAGGCCGTTTGTTTTTTGCCCAGAACGGGTTTCAAGATTTGCCAGAATCGAGCACGACCTTTTCTTAAAATTTCGCGTTGGAAAAATTCGCGCGAGTCACGCCGAATCGCAGATTTACTTAAACGGTCTAATTGTTTATACTCTAGACGAGATCCCCGGACCAGTGCGAGTTGCCTCTGGTGAATGATCTGCCGTGTATGGTGTGTGAGTGGCAACACGACCGGCTTACGAGCCGGGACAGAGCGGAGGGGGCAACACGATCCAACTGAAGCAAAAAGGCTCTTTTAAAGATTTGCCACTTAATATCAGGCGATGCACACATCAGCATAGGCGACCAGTCGATCAAGGAAATCCGTACCTGAAAGTCATCAACATCTACGCGCGCTAAACATCGTTTCTTTTGCCTGCAAGCTACTTGTCGCGTCTGTGCGTCGGGGCCGCGCAGTACAATGCGCGTAAAGTCATGCGGCCCACCGAAATGACACCTGGTCACGCCGCTCCGACGGACACGTTCAGGACAGTTTGTGGCAATAACATCAAGAATGGTACCAGCTGGTCGGTAAGTATTACGAGTTGTATTAACAATGCTGAATCCGTAATTTGTACGAAATTTGCGCACATTTTCGAATTCAAAATAAAGAGCACTATGTCCGGATTTCAAACCATGAAGGAATTCCTTTTTAGCTGGCAACGCACGTCTCGTGATAAATGTTCATGAACGGCATGGCTCTTGCAACGCGACATGGTGCAGGCAGTCAACTCAGCTGAGCTTCGTAGTTGCACACAATGCTTAGGTTAACCCAAGATGCTGAGAAAAGATGCCATACTTTTGTTTTTAGGGATTCAAGGTGGAAAGAAAACGTGGTTTTGTAATGTTTATGCCAATTTTGGTCTCCCCATAAATACCCTTTTACAGTTTCTAAATAGTTCAGGTGGGATGATAATGCAGATAAAAATGTCCGACTATCTTTCCACAAAGCTAGGTGTTCAATTGCGCAGTAGAGAGGGGTCTGGCGTCAACGTGCAGTGGA
This sequence comes from Lepas anatifera, assembly GCA_034440635.1. Lineage (NCBI taxonomy): Eukaryota > Metazoa > Arthropoda > Thecostraca > Lepadidae > Lepas > Lepas anatifera. The sequence goes on along the minus strand of JAOTON010000664.1, from coordinate 820,977 downwards.
AGGGATCCTGAAGTGTCCCCTGAGATCTCGGAAACCAAGAGGGTTAGATAAACGCATGTTGGGGGCGTGTGGGGGTGGTGGTGATCTTCGTTATGACAAAGTTCAATTGACCTGGGTCAATATCTTCAAGGTCAAACGAAGGCGTAGAGGTTAAATCTGGGACGTGCTGCAGACCTATTGGGTAATGACTACATAACATAAACATGCAAGGACCTGACCTAAGGTCAGGTCAAGGTTCACCATCTGACTTAGCATAGTTAATATGCATATTAATCGACTCGCAATAATAATCGAAATGTAATGGTATCAAAATAAAATCTTTATCATCATTTTCTGCGAAGATATTTATCCAAGTCTAAACCCTGCTTACGTAGCCCCAGATGACCTCTCAGAGGTCAAAGGTCCAAGTTTGCAAAATAAAACTGGAAATGTTCCTAGAATTCTAAGATTTGGAAGATAGGAAGGTATTCTAAGCTGAATCTACAGAAATAGAACCAGTTTTCGCCCAACATAAAAATGCCGCTTTCCCCATGCAATTTCCAAGGGAGATATTAGGATCTGTATCTGCCTCTAGGTAATTAATATGAAAAATCCCGGAACAAAATTTTGTAGCGCTCGCTGGGCCCATCATGCGATATGAGTCTCAGTTGGATAGATTAACCCTGTTCTTATTTGTGCTATTTTAACACATGCATTGACGGGGGCGAGTACCCGCCCCTCATTTTTTGATAGCATGAAAACGGTGGCGTGTAGCGCCACCGTACTTAGGATAACGTTTTCTCTTATAATTCTTACAACTTTTTTTCTTCAAAAATTGAAGATTAGGTCATCTCAGGTCAGGTCACCAATATAGGTCAAGTGACATCACCTCAAAAGTTTAAGATAGCATAAGTCAGAACAGGGTAAGCTCATCCGATTGAAACTCATCACACAATAGGCCCACCAAATTCTTTAACAGGTTTTCCTGTTCTTTTGATATTGATGACCTAAGGTCAGGTACGAGCCATGACCTCTCCATTGGAAATACCGCGAAAAGTGGTTTTAACTGAGTAACTTAGAAATGGATGGTGATGGAGCGTTTGTTGTAACTGCATTATATTCATTTTGTCCTTGCCATTCTAATGATATGCATTATGACCTAATTTGACCTTGACCTGACCTCAGATCAGGCCAAATCCTTGATTTGACCTGATTTGGTCTATCAGGGTCATATTATATATCATTCTATTTGGCCTGCTGCGAGAATTGCAATAGTCTAAATTATTTTGCTCTATCTTTACTTATTCGGGTTAATTGACCGAAAACCTTCCTTTAAATATATGGCATGCCTTGGCCTCTAGTGAAGGCATTGTGACCTTGAATATGACTCGAAAAAATGGTTCAAACATTTCTATAAATAATTGGATGGGCTAACCAACGCCGTTTACCGTTGTTCGCTATCTAGCATGGTTCTCGAGATATTGGGAGAGAAGGGGGGGCGGTGCCCGCCCTCTGTCAAAGCGAATGTGGCTCAGAACCCCGTCAATGCGCGTATTAATATTTTTTGGAGGTGAGGTCACTTGAACTGCACTGGTGGCCTGATTTGAGATCACCCGACTTTAACACGCGCATTGACAGGGATCTGAGCCACCTTCGCATTGACGGGGGGCGGGTACCCGCCCCCTTCCCTAAGATCTCGAGAACCACGGTAGGTAGCGAAAAACGGTAAAGAGCGTTGGGCTGCCCATCCACTTCTCCATCGAAAGCATTTAAACCAATTTTTGTCAGGTCACATTTAAGGTCACGAGAGGTCAAAACATGCCCGTCATAGGGATAACATGTAAATTCAGTTTTTCGGCCATTACATCTGAACAAGTAAAGATAGAGCAAAACGACGTAAACTGTATGAATCCTCTTAGCAAGCCGAATCGAATGACATATTTGACCTTGCTAGGTCAAATCAAGGATTTGACCTGACCTGAGGTCAGGTCAGGGCCAAATTATATAAAATGCATATCATTAGAACTGCAAAGCCCAGGCGAGTCTAATGCAGCTGAAATAAATGCTCTATCACCATCCGTTACTGAGTTATTCCGTAAAAACATTTTTCTCATGTATTTCCAATGGAGAGGTCATGCCTCGTACCTGACCTTAGGTCATCGATATCAAAAATACCGGAACATATTTTAGAGAACTCGGAGGGGCCATTATGTGATGAGTTTCAATCGGATAAGTTCACCCTGCTCCGACTAATGCTATCTTAAACTTTTTTTGAGGTCGGTTCACTTGACCTGTACTGGTGACCTGACCTGAGATGACCTAACCTTAAAATTTTCACAGAAGTTGTAAAAATGATGAGGGAAAAGGTATACCAAGTACGGTGGCGCTACGCGCCGCCGTTTTTCTACTATCTCCGAAAAACCCGAGGGGGCGGGTACCCGCCCCCCCCGTCAATGCGCGTGTTAAAGTTTTGGGAAAAGTTTCAAAATGGATCAATGACAAGGTGTGACAAGTACAGCGGCGCTTAGCACCGCCTTGTTTTTGGTGCCGCCGGAAAAATCCGACAGGCGGGTGTTTAAACAACCCCCCACCGGTGCGAGGGTTAAATCGTCAACAAATCCTTGTTAGAACATGATACACCAAATTTACTTTCAGGAGGGTGTTGCGCAGTGATATTTGATGAACAAAATTTCTAGCACTAATTTGAAACGACGATATTGCTGTTTGCCGTATTAAAGGGCAAAAAAGCACCGAAGAGTAGCGGAAAACTTTCCACCGGTATTAAGAACCGACCCCAACATAATGTAGAAGTTTCCGGTGACCATTATACAGTGAGTCATATTCCTTGTAATTCTGCAATAAACAAACCACAAGTCAACCAGTCTGGGCAAGGGCGGTGAACTGGCATGTAAACAAAACTTTTATCATCCAGCGTAAGCCGATGCGTCTCAGAGTGCCACCTAAGTCGCTTCTATTGACACCTGCTGGAACAATGTTGGGAATGAAGCCAACTGCACTCAAGTACAACTGCCATCTGTAACATGACATGCACAGGTGGGTGCTGCCACCAGAGTTTTGAGACCACTACTGCTACTTCCGCCACTTTGGCTGGTTAAACCACTACCACTGCTAAGGCTATCTCCCCAGAATTAGGAAAACGCTACTCGCCACCCCGCTACTCCATTGCCCCTACCTTTTGTACAATGTACTCGTGAAGTGCTACCCAAAAATGGCTTTTCAATGATATTTCTATAAATTGGAGGGAAAACAGCTGTTTATCTCATATTACATCCAAAATTATATGCTTATTCCAAAACATGCAAACGAAATCATACAAAAACAATTATTAATATCATGTTTTTCTGACGGAGGGAACATCTATGGGGGGGTCGTCTTCAGGGAGTCGGTAGCGGTAGCACTTTTAAACGCGCATTGACAGGGGGGGCGGGTCACCACCCCCTCGGGGTTTTCGGAAACATAATAAATCGGCGGCGCCGTACTTGGTATATCTTCTTCCTGATCTTTTTTTACAATATTTTTCGAAATTTTCGGGTCCAGGTCGTTTCACCAACACGAAAGGAATAGACAGGCTTGTAGCTCAGGAAGCACAAAATGTTGTCAGAAGCAGTAAAATATTTGAACCAAATTCTTAGCAGTCACACCAGCGTCGTCTCCCGCTACTAGTATATGTATATTAGGGTGGGTTGACTTTGCATTTTTATTTTTGATCCCCGCTCCCCGGGCAATTTCTGATGTCTTGGCACCCAGTGATCACGAATCAGGCCAAACAAAGTTTATTTGATCATTTCTCGTGCTGGCGAAAACGAATAGTTTGTACAGGAAAAACATGATTTTTGAGCCAAAATTGCTTCCTGCTGCTAGAAATGAAAAATTAAAAATTAGATAAAAATACATGCTGATTGACACGTCTATTGTCTACAAAATGACACCATTTCAAACGATCTGTGCCTCTCTATAATCTCGAAGCAAGAACAAACGTTGCACAAGTTGCCGCGTATTGCGTCACGCTGGCCACAATAATATTGCCGCTGGGCGTCGTTTCACGTCCTTCTGAGCGGCGCTGAGTCTCCAGGGCAGATCGAGTATATTGGTCCCGCGTCCTGTCTGCATCAAACTTGAAAAACGTCTGACTGCATTGCTTGTCTGGCGGTAAAAAACGCTGATTTTAATTATTAAAATTCCAGTACAAGTCCCACACGCACTGCTGTTCACTTTAGCGTGATTGAAAAGAAAAGTCCCTCATAGATATGTGTCAACGCAGCAAGCATTGCCTTTGTCATGCCGGTTCAGAGAGGCCCGCTTTCCTCGCTGAATATTGGAGCTTACCGGCCTGAGATACGCACCATGTTCATATTTCTTGAGATGTAGGGTGAGTTTGAAAGTGTGATTTAAGTCGATTTGTGTTGCTTTCCAGACATGAGCGCCCGCAAACGGAAAGCGAAGTATCAAGTGTCTTAAGTGGCATCATATGACCTGTCTCACAAGCTTCCTCTGAATCTGGATGTGATCGGAAGCGTTTTGCTAATCAGAGCTCAACAAAATTGGGTTCCGAATTCCAGTAGAAAACATAAGTCAAGTTGCGGATGAAACCATCTCGCTGTGGGACCGGGCTTCTATCCCGACCATGAGAAAAGACAAGGTCCTAGTTCAGATAAACCGCCTGTGGAAGGAGATGGACTGTACTAAAAAAGGGTGGGCCACACAAGCTGGAAGGCCTCTGAGGGCCGGTTTCGTGCCAGGCTGAATAGCCTATGCGATATGTCCCCGGCTGCCAGAGTGCCGGAGCACCCGGAAGGCTTTGCATTCTTGAGAGACCAGCGCTCGGACTGCCCGATGACGATTGGCCCAGTAGACGGTGTCACCATGGAGCGCTTGCGTCGGCAGATTTAAAGGCAAGCGAGGAGGACGACAGCAAGGGAGCCTATACTCAACGTCGCCAGTGCCAAGCCATGCGACCAGTCAACTCCTGTACCAGCAGTCTTCGGGCCTCGACCAGCAGTCTTCGTCACTGACGGCGGAGCTACCCAATCAGCTAATCGAGCTGTAAGATCGGTCACCTGGATGAATTGATGACAAGCGATAATGGAAATCCCGGCCATGGCGGTGCCGCCGCTGTTGAGACCACCGCTGCTGGCCTCAGATCTGGCCCCTCCTCAGCAGCCAGCTCCGATGCTGTTATCTCCGCCGTCAGTGACGACACAGATTATAATCCCGCAACTCCTCGCGGGACCAAGACACCGGACCTCAGCCTCTTGGTAGAGGCCGTAGATGCAGCCAGCATTGGCACCACACAAGCCGCCGCAATGCTTTCTATCCAGCAGGATTCTGTCGTAACACAGTCTACACTATTTGGAGTTTTCTCTTTCTTGGCTTGTCCCAAGACCGTACCGAGTGTGGACCGTGTTACGACAGAATCGTACTGGATAAAAGGCATTGAGGCGGCTTTTCTGGTGCCAATGCCGGCTGCATCTACGGGCTCCAGAAAGAAGCTGAGATCCGATGTCTTGGTCCCGAGAGGAGTTGCGGGATAATCTGGGTCGTCACTAACGGCGGAGATAACAGCATCGGAGCTGGCTGCAGCGGGCGTCGGTGAGGCTGAGGCCAGCGGCGGAACCGGCATGTCCGGAATTTCCATCATCGCTTGCCATCAATTCATCCAGGTGACCGATCTTATGGCTCGATTAGCTGATTGGACAACGGGTCGAGGCCCGAAGACTGCTGGTACAGGGGTTGACTGGTCGCATGGCTTGGCACTGGCGGCATTGAGTGTAGGCTCCCTTGCTGTCGTCCTCCCCGCTTGCCTTTTAATCTGCCGACGCAAGCACTCGATGGTGACACCGCCTACTGGGCCAATCGTCATCGGGCGGTCCAAGCAATGTGTAACAAAAATTAATAATGACACCTAATTATGCTAATTTCCACAACATATTTCACCTGTTCTAGTTCTAACTCAGTTACTTCAATATTCATAGCATGTAGTCATGAATGCATGGTGGGCGAGCCACCCCTGCTGCCACGGCCCAGAGCTGGCCCGAGACGTCGGCCGCGCCCCGTTTTGATGACTTTGCATCCGGTGTCCAGTGCTCTGGCACAGCGAGCGACGGCCCAGGCAGGTGATGTCATGCGTATGACTTCTGTAACCCGGTGCTTCTACAGTTGCCTGATGAAAGCTTTCATCAGTTTCTGACGTTGCTGTGACGTCTATCTTTTTCACAAATCCAGTGATTTCATTGGCGTGTGTGGTGGGCGTCCACTTCCCTGTTGTTTCGGTGAGATGGACATATGTAACTGGCTACCCGCTGTTGTCTCGGGGAGTGCGCTTAGAACCGTCTTCACCAGCGGACCTCTGCAGTCAGGCGCCGGCAACGGTCGGCATCGCGTCAGACAGCATCAGACCACGCCAGGTCACGCTGGATTAGGCTAGGTCACCGTTAATCACGCTTGTAGAAGATAGTTTGACAGAGAGTGAGTGATCTGTAGCGACGCGTATTCTTATTCGACACCTCTACGTATATTAATTGGCGCTGCCATTCCGAGTGCAGACCGACTGCTTTAATACCTGTTGGACTTATATTCATCGCTGCTATAACCTGCCTTTACACAACGCGAGGCAATACAGAAGAAAGAGGAACCAACATCTTTTCATCATATAATGGCGCGACGAGGTCTTACCACTTCAACTTAATCACAGCCGAGTGAAACGTTTTCACGACACAATGGTCTCTCAAGAATGCAATGCCTTCCGGGCGCTCCGGCACTATAGCAGCCGAGAAGATATCGCATAGACTATCCAGCCTGGTGTGAAACCGGCCTTCTGCCAGCTGCGTGGCCCACCTTTTCTAGCGTGGTCCATCTCCTTCCACAGACTGTTTATATGAACTAGGACCTTGTCTTTTCTCATGGTCGGGATAGAAGCCCGGTCCCACGCAGAGGTGGTTTCATCCACAACTTGATTTATGATATATTTTTACTGGAATTCGGGACTCCATTTTGTTGCGTTCTGATTAGCAAACCCCTTCCAATCCCATCCAGATTCAGAGGGAGCTTGTTGTGGTGCAGGTCTTAATACACCACTTGAGACATTTTATGATATACTTCGCTTTCCGTTTGCGGGCGCTCATATTTCGAAAACAACACAAATTGACTTCTTTAAACTAATCACGCTTTCACAAATCATGCTTTCAAACTCACCATACATGTCAAGAATTGTAAACACGGTATGTATCTCAGACAGGTAAGCTCGAATATTCAGGGAGGAAAGCAGGCCTCAATGAACCGGCATGACAAAATTAATATTCGTTGCCTGGGCGCATGTCTATGAGGGACCCTTCTTATCAATCACGCTAAGGTGAACAGCAGTGTGTGTGGGACTTGTAATCCAATTTTTAATCATAAAATTCAGTGTTTTTACCGCCAGACAAGCGATGCAGTCATACGTTTTTCAAGTTTGATGCAGACGGGACGCAGGAACAATATACTCGATCGGCCCTGGAGACTCAGCGCCGCTCAGAAGGCTGTGAAACGACCCCCAGCGGCAGTACCATTGTGGCCAGTGTGACGCAATACGCGGCAACTTGTGCAACATTTGTTTTTGCTCCGAGATTATGGAGAGGCGCAGATCGTTTGAAATGGTGTCATTTTGTAGGCAATAGACGTGTCGATCAGCATGTATTTTTGTCTAATTTTTAATTTGTCATTAGCAAATTTTTAATTTGTCATTCCTAGCAGCAGGAAGCAAGTTGGCTCAAAAATCATGTTTTTCCGCTGCAAACTATTCATTTTCGCCAGCACGAAATATGATCAAATAATCTTTGTTTGGCCTGATTCGTGATCACTGGGTGCCAAGACATCAGAAATTGCCCGGGGAGCGGAGATAAAAATAAAAATGCAAAATCAACCCACCCTAATGTATATATACATATATATATATATATATATATATATATATATATATATATATATATATATATATATATATATATATATATATATATATATATATATATGTATAAAGATAGATATATATTTAGCGGGTTGGAGTGGCGGTCCTGCATCCGGTGGCGTTATATCTCGGGCCTTCGACTAAATGAGCGAGAGGTACCTCGATTTAAACGGCTCCGAGTTTTAGCACCAATCGTTGTACATGTCTACTTTTGTGCTGTCTTTTATGGAAATAAAAGTATGTATGTATTTGACCTAGCACGGTCATGATATTCATCATTCGATTCGGCATGCTGTGAGGATTCGAACCATCTACATTGTTTTGCTCCATCGCTACGAGTTCAGATGAAATGACTGAAAATCTTCATTTTCATGTTATCCCTATGGTGACATGCCTTGTACCCTAGTGACCTTGAACAAGATCTGACAAAAAAATTTTGAATTGCTTTCTATAGAGATTTGGTGGACTGTCTAACGCCTCTTACCGTTGTTCGTTACCTAGCGTGGTTCTTGATATCTTAGGGGAGAGGGAGGTGCCCTCCTCTCATCAAAGGAAAGGTGGCTCAGACCCCCCGTCATTGCGCGTGTTAAACTACCTGGTGGAAGCGAGCGCGTGCGTCACTGGGCAACAGCTGCCTCTCCAGGTAGTACCCCACCTTCCTTTACCCTCATCCATCCTAATTCTTACCGTCCCTTTTTTACTTTGGTGTGCCCCCCACAAACCTAGGTGTTACTGGCCAGATCCGCCGCCGGCCAATGTTTTCATGGCGAGGACGCGCCATGACATCGGCCTCCCTACATCAGCTTCCAGACCATGCATCGGCCTCCCTACATCAGCTTCCAGACCCTGCATCGGCCTCCCTACATCAGCTTCCAGACCATGCATCGGCCTCCCTACATCAGCTTCCAGACCCTGCATCGGCCTCCCTACATCAGCTTCCAGACACTGCATCGGCCTCCCTACATCAGCTTCCAGACCCTGCTGCAGTGACCGGTGAAGATGTACCAGGGGTAGTGAGAATACGAGAAGGACAGAAATAATGCGGAGCAGTATGAGGAGCTGAACACTTAGAAGGATAAGCTCTACCGCATATTCAAGGGGACGGGACAAAGAGGAAGGAAAGACAACAGGAGACAGCAGGAAAGGATCGGAACAAGACCGCTGCAGAGTTGGTGGAATACCTGGTGGTGCTCCTGGGCAAGCGTGGGAGCAGCATATGTTTCACTACGAATGGCTGCAGGAGTCACTGGAAAACTGGAGAAGAGAACTGATCTTTGTCTGATGCACTATGTAGATTTATTTAAGTTATATAAATGCAGGAACATGATCATTGAATTCAGCGCTCAGTGCCTAGCTGGCTCTTTTGTCCCTGGTGGCGAGTTGCAGACTAAGCTCGGTTTAACATAAAACTGCTCAAAGGTGCCGAGGTTTTACTATCAGGAACGAGAGCTGAAAGTTTCAAAATTTTCATTTATATCTGCACATACTGTTTGGATAGATTGTGTGGAAAATACTGCAGAAGCGCGATTATCCCTCTACGTCAAAAAATGTCAATTCCCTTTAACAACAACACATGCGGCCCGAAGAGCCGGGGGAATAGGGGTCAGGCAGCATCTATTGCGGCAGCCTACATGATATTGCCAGATAGTTCTGTGATTGCCAGGCTTCTCCACTCAAGTAGGGATATTCTGAAACCATCGTCATTATAAGCACAGTCACATCACGAGTATAGCATAACGCAAATCATTTAACATTAAAAAGTATTCACACATGATTTCAACAACTGTCTTGCGAGACAAACATGAATTTCTTGCAACTTGCCTTATGAGAGATTTGAGAACATGGGTACTGACAACATCAAGATCATGTGGTATATCGTGTTGGTTGTATTTTGCAGAGGCTTGATATAGGAACTGTTTTCCATGGTGCTTATTTGGGTAATAGAGGGAAAGCTGCGATGATTGCCGGGTTTCACGAGCTATAATTTCGGGGCTGAATGAGATGTTCCTTCTAATGGATGAGGGCGTTTCGTTCGTGATGATTTTGTGCAGCAAGCATACATCGAAATAGGTTATCAACTGGGGAATCGTCAGCCGTTCTAGTTGTTGAAGAACATCGGAGATATGGTCATATTTCCCACGTCCAGATATCACCCTCGCCGCAAAGTGTAATACCTTTTGTAGCTCAGAAAGTACACACGGATATTTAACGTGCGACATGACAAGTGAGTCGATCAGACGAGGCAATGTAGACAGGGGCAGGGCATGTTTTGCATGAAGCAATCCTAGCAGCATGCTCAAACATCGACCAGCTAGGTTTTTGACGTGGTATTTCCACGAGAGATTACTATCCATTGTAACACCTAGGCTTCTAACCTTATCGGCACATTTAAGCGTTTCGCCCATGAATCTGATACTTTGCGATTTGTCTACGATCCCCGCAGAGTAAAAAAAGCTCAGTTTTTTCCGGCATTAACCATCATTCCATACTGTTGGAACCATGAACAAATTGTGTCTAGTATCATTTGCAAACAATTTTGCATATCTGATATTCTGCTTTGGGGTCCAGTGATAGCCACCTGTGTGTCGTCTGCCACGGTTCGTTGGAAGGCAATGTGTGCTCCAATGAGTAAAAGTTACATCATTGGAAAGCTGAGAGGATATTGATTCCAGATGTGAAAATTTATATATGTTCCTCGAGGGTTTTTTGAGCAATTTTTGATTTTGTGTTGTTCAAATGCACACAAGAATCTCTCTAACTTCCTCGTCACTGAAATAGTGTTGTTGGATACCAAATGAAAGCTTAATAATCTGGGAAGAAAATAGCAGTTCTTAAATCCCCGCGTCGCGTTTGGAGTTTGAATATTTACCCTTTCAATTACTCGACGCACGGATCTCGCGCAAGGCGCAGAGTCGGCTTCTCGGCGCTGGAGGTTAGCCTTTACTGAAGTGCTGGTTACTCGTGTCAAATGTTCTTTCCGTACTAGAGGTGGGCCTTTTGGAAAAAGCTGGTCCCGGTCCCGGTCCCGGTCCCGACCAACATTTCTTGGTCCCGGCCTAGTCCCGGCGAGAAAGATGTGGTCCCGGCCTGGTCCCGGCAGCCTTTTTCCCACTATTGGCTTTTAATCATACTAATTTCTTGTGGATTTAGAGCCAAACATATTAAGCAAATTCATATCATCATTACATAAACAAATCAGCATAAAGTATGAACTATAACTTAAGGAAATCCTTACCTACTATCATGAAAAATGGGCCACATTTATGACAATGCTCCCTGGGGAAACATTTGCACGTTAAACCAATAAAAGGTAAGAAACTATGCTTCGATCCAAATTTAAGCTGTATCACACCTCACTTCTGTCCATCCATAAGCATTCAATCAATAAGCATACCTAAGTTTTATCAGGGAAGGTCAGGACACAAATACCTTCAAGAGTCTAAGATCAAATCACCAAAGCACAGGAGCAATCTGACATGTCACTTTTGCAGTTGCCATGTGGCTTAAGAATTGTTTTTGGCGTTTATGAAAAATTCAGAGGTGCAGAAACTTGCCAACTCGGCTACTGGGGTTTGTGACACATTTATGAAAATTGAGGTGCATAAGTGTGACAAAATACCGATCGTGACAGTATGGTTCAAAATCAAACCGCATATTTTCGAAATACAGAATGAAGCGTGTAGCGATAAATTTAATTTAGCAACTCTGGTCTTCAATTGCACAGCGTACCATCAGTGATACAATATTGGTACTGTGTTCAGTTTCTACTAAAACGAGCGACCCCCGCTGCAGAAAGATCTCGGAAACTAAGCGACGTAGAAAGACACCGGTTGGTGGGTGGGTGGGAGCTATGGTGATTTACATTATAATCCATTTTCATTGACGTAGATCAATATCTTCAAGGTCAAACGAGGTCATAAATGTGACCATGCTGTGGACCTATTGAGACATGCCGTGATTATGCCGAAAAAAGGGGAATAGGCTAAAGGCGGACCAGGGTCATAGAGGAAAGGTTTCAATTAATCTTTGGTACAATTTTTGGGTCAAGGTCATTCAAGGTCATTGACCTATCAAGTGGTATACTACCTATAATGTAGAATACAACCAGCACTATAGCAACTGTTTGGCGGGAAATGAGCATAGACCTTTACCCATGACCTTTGAACTTGACTTTTGACCTTGACCTTTACATTGAGTTACCTTAACTATGACGTCAAGGCAAAATATACGTCAGAGCGGGTAACGTCATTTGACCGGAAGCACCGGGGTCAATGACCTTGAAAGTGCTGATATGACCTTAACCTGTGACGGTTGACCTTTGACCTTGACCTTCATGTGAGGTGACCTTGACATATCATCCCAGTTATATGGCGTTATGACGTCACCACTCGGTCTCCAATACAAGCAAACTGGTCCGACCGCGCGATTGTGGTGATCTCAAAATGCAGGTCTGACTTTGAAAGCCTATAAGTCAAAAATTTATCGGCCGATTTTCAAAATTATTTCACCAATCGAAGCGCTGTTAAATGTTGTCAAATTTTTCCATGTATCGTTTTACGGCTACGAGCGGCTTTCCGGCCACATTGGAAAACCTGGAGGAGGCTTCCGAGCCCCCCACTTCAGTGCGCGTGTTAAAAGTTATTTCTGATCAGTCCATGCCTTTCATTTTAAGATTTCATCAGTAACTGTCAATAAAGCAGGAGACGCTGGCATCATTGAAAAGGCTATGCTATACGACGTTAAGCAAAGGCTTGGGGAAAGTACGGCTAAGGCTATAAGTACGACGTTAGTTGGATGTTAGTTGGAACTAGTTTTTCAACTATTTTAGAAATCACTGGGACAGTTTTAACTGGTCTAAAATTAGAGGCTGCGGAAGGGCCATTCTTTATGTATTGGAATAACTACAGCACTCTTCCAGCTGGATGGAAAGGTTTCATTAGCAAAACTAAGATTAATTATTCTAAGCAAAAATCACCTAATTATGTCGAAACAAAGTTTTAGTATTTTTACCAGTATATTACCTTCAATGCTAGAGTCCTCGTTCGGCAGCGAGAACAAGACTCGTTTCAGTTAGTCCAATGTGACAGGTCCTATTCGTAACGCCCCAGCATTTACGCGTGGTAGGCACTCTTTCGGCGGTTCTCGTACCGACTGTTGATATTCGGTGGTCCTTCTGTCTCTTGTCTTTGTTCCAATTGAGATAAAATACTCATTCAGGTGTTCTGGAGCGAGATTAAATGGCTGAGTAGGATTTTCCCCCTTTTAGCAATCACAGGCTGTATGACGCAATAAAGTGCAGACGCAGAAGACTCGCTTATCTTCCTGGAAATAGTATCCCTTTCCCTTCGCTCGTTTAGTAATGATGTTAAGGTTTTTGTAAGCTGGATCATTGTTTTTTTAGCCTCTTTACACCGCCTCATAAGAATCAATGTTTCTTGGCTGACAGGGGGTGGAGCTGGATTGCAGACACAAAAACGCCTTGTGGGCGGGCGCACGCTGATCTAAAATGGTGTTAAACGTGGAGGCAGAAGTATTCCATTGCTGTTCACATGAGCCCTGTAGCACTGTGTTCCATTCGGTAGCAGCGATATCATTAAACCTCGCCCCACCGGGGGGCCATCGATGGCCCCTAAGGTTTTTCCGGGATAGCAGAAAAACGACGAGGCGCAGCACCGCGGTTGAGGACTCTACCTCTCACTGCATCATTTTTCCATCATCCCTGAAAATTTTTACCCCGGGTCACCCAAGGTCAGGTCACCAGACGAGGTCAACCAAGGTCACCTCACTTCAACTTTAGAGCTCTGTAAGAGCTACATTTCAAAGTCGATCGATTTGAAACTTCCTACAATTCATGACCCCTCCAGGGTCTACAATGTGTATATCCGGGATTTTTCGATTTCGTGACCTGAGGTCAGGTCACGAGGTGACCTCTCCCATTGGAAAGGCATGGGGAAAAGCTGTTTCATGATATAAAAGCCACAAAAATGATTGCAAATACTCAGACTGCTCAGAACAGCGCTTTTGGACACCCTTTCACGGATCCCAGGGGTCATATTTGCCCTTTGACTTTTCCAAGGTCATCCAAGGTCACCAGAGGTCAAAAACAGTATTTTGACAATAACTTTTGACATAATTAAGCTAGAGCAGTGAAACAAACATCATCGTGTATGTCTCATCATTAGCTTTCATTTGGTATACGGCAAGGTCACTTTCTGGCCTTTGATGACCTCAGGTCATATGAGGTCGCGAGGTGACCTCTGGAAGTCAAAACACTGGCGGGAGGTCATTACGTTCCACATAACGGAGAAAGGTCTGGCATTTTCCTATCCAATGTAGTTTACCAGGTCTCAATAGCTCTAATGACATAAGAGTTATGCCCAGTTTGCTTAATCATTGCATATTTGAGTGAAAATAGCCGATCTTGACCTAATTTGACCTCTGGAGGTCAAACCATTGACCTGAGCACTAAAACATGTGAAGTAATTTCTTACTGAATTCACGCGAGCTTTCTATTGCATTTTGCAGATTTGCCCTAACGCCCATATTTTCGGAGTTAGAGGGGGCCATCTATGGCCCCCCGGTGGGGCGAAGGTGGCGCCGGACCCCCGGTGGGCCGCGGGTTAATGAAGGCAATCCTATTTACCATTGTCCAGTATGGATCCGCTGGAGCCATCTGTTTAGAGAGCCGTGACAAGCACGTCTCAGGATCCGCTGGAGCCATCTGTTCAGAGGGCCGTGACAAGCACATCTCAGGGTCCGCTGGAGTCATCTGTTCAGAGGGCCGTGACAAGCACGTCTCAGGATCCGCTAGAGCCATCTGTTTAGAGGGCCGTGACAAGCACATCTCAGGATCCGCTGGAGCCATCTGTTCAGAGAGTCGTGACAAGCACATCTCAGGATCCGCTGACGCCATTTGTTCAGAGGGCCGTGACAAGCACATCTCAGGATCCGCTGGAGCCGTCTGTTCAGAGGGCCGTGACAAGCACATCTCAGGATCCGCTGGAGCCATCTGTTCAGAGAGCCGTGACAAGCACATCTCAGGGTCCGCTGGAGCCATCTGTTCAGAGGGCCGTGACAAGCACGTCTCAGGATCCGCTGGAGCCATCTGTTCAGAGGGCCGTGACAAGCACATCTCAGGGTCCGCTGGAGTCATCTGTTCAGAGGGCCGTGACAAGCACGTCTCAGGATCCGCTAGAGCCATCTGTTTAGAGGGCCGTGACAAGCACATCTCAGGATCCGCTGGAGCCATTTGTTCAGAGGGCCGTGACAAGCACATCTCAGGATCCGCTGGAGCCGTCTGTTCAGAGGGCCGTGACAAGCACATCTCAGGATCCGCTGGAGCCATCTGTTCAGAGAGCCGTGACAAGCACATCTCAGGGTCCGCTGGAGCCATCTGTTCAGAGGGCCGTGACAAGCACGTCTCAGGATCCGCTGGAGCCATCTGTTCAGAGGGCCGTGACAAGCACATCTCAGGATCCGCTGGAGCCGTCTGTTCAGAGGGCCGTGACAAGCACATCTCAGGATCCGCTGGAGCCATCTGTTCAGAGAGCCGTGACAAGCACATCTCAAGATCCGCTGGAGCCATCTGTTTAGAGGGCCGTGACAAGCACGTCTCAGGATCCGCTGGAGCCATCTGTTTAGAGGGCCGTGACAAGCACATCTCAGGGTCCGCTGGAGCCATCTGTTTAGAGAGCCGTGACAAGCACATCTCAGGATCCGCTGGAGCCATCTGTTTAGAGGGCGCGGCCCTGAAATACCCACCGGCTTACTGAACATTCCAGTACGTGCCACGCGACTAGCAGCTCGACCATTACCTGAGTCTCACTCCAACTCAATTTCGCAGATCTCATCTCAACTCTATTCTATTTGTATATGTCATCCTCTGCAGCACCTCATTTACAACATAAGTGAGGTCCATGCCCGCCTGAATAGTAAGCTATTTGGTATGAAAAGATCTTATCGTCGGTGGTCTAAGAACATTCTCGTCTCATTTTCACTGACACAAAACACATCGGGGATGGTTACAGACGTTGTTGGTTACAGAGGCTGATGGTTACAGACGTTACAGACTCGAGGACGTTGTAGACCAGCCACTTACCTTATTCAAAGTGAAATACGTGCGACGAAGGAACAAAAGCGACCCAGAATATAGATAGGGGAGAGTGGAGTGGTTTATATTGCATATTTTTAAGACGTTCCTTAACAGTAGTCCTATTAACCCGCGCCCCACCGGGGGTCAGGCGCCACCTTCACCCCACGGGGGGCATCGATGGCCCCCCTCTAACTCCGGAAATATGGTGGTTAGCGCAAATCTGCAAAGTGCATCAGCAAGCTCGCGTAAATTCAGTAAGAAATTAATTCGCATGTTTAAGCGCTCAGGTCAATGTTTTGACCTCCAGAGGTCAAGAAAGGTCACGATAGGCTATTTTCACTCAAATATGCAATGCTTAAGAAAATTGGGCACAACTCCTATGCCATTAGAGCTATTGAGATCTGGTTAAGTACATTTGATAGGAAATTGGTGGTTTGACCTCCAGTGGTTTGACCTCCAGAGGTCACCTTGTGACCTAATTTGACCTGAGGTCACGAAAGGTCAGAAAGTGACCTTGCCGTATATCAAATGAAAGCCAGTGACGAGACAAACACGATGGTGTTTGTTTCAGCGCTCTAGCTTAATACTGTTTTTGACCCCTGGTGACCTTGGATGACCTTGGAAAAGTCAAAGGGCAAATATGACCCCTGGGATCCGTGAAAGTGTCCGAAAACGCTGTTCTGAGCAGTCTGAGTATTTGCAATCATTTTTGTGGCTTTTAGATCATAAGACAGCTTTTCCCCATGGTTTTCCAATGGGAGAGGTCGCCTCGTGACCTGACCTCAGGTCACGAAATCGAAAAATCCCGGATATACACTACAGTCAATAAAGTGTAGGAAGTTTCAAATCGATCGACTAAGAAATTTAGCTCTTATAGAGCTTCAAAGTTGAAGTGAGGTGACCTTGGTTGACCTCGTCTGGTGAACTGTCCTTGGGTGGCCCGGGGTAAAAATTTTCAGGGATGGTGGGAAAATGATGAGGTGAGAGGTAGAGCCCTCAACCGCGGTGCTGCGTTTCGTCGTTTTCCTGCTATCTAGAAAAAATCTTAGGGGGGCCATCGATAGCCCCCCGGTGGGGCAAGAGTTAACTCGCGCTCCACCGGGGATCAGGCGCCACCTTCACCCCGCTGGGGGCCATCGTTGGCCTCCCCTCTAACTCCGAAAATATGAAGGCTAGCGTAAATCTGCAAAGTGCATTAGAAGGCTCGCGTGAATTCAGTAAAAACTTACTTACACGTTTAGGCGCTCAGGTGGTTTGACCTCCAAAGGTCAAGTTAGGTCACGATAGGCTATTTTCAGTAAAATATACATTACTGAAGAAAACTGGGCATAACTCTTATGCCATTAGAGCTATTGCGATCTGGTAAAGTACATTTGAAAGGAAAATGCCAGAACTTTTTCCGCTCTGTGGGACGTAATGACCTCCCGCCAGTGGTTTGATCTCCAGAGGTCACCTCGTGACCTAATATGACCTGAAGTCACGAAAGGTCAGAAAGTGACATTGCCGTATATCAGATGAAAGATAGTGAGAAAACATACACGGTAATGTTTTATTCAGCGCTCTAGCCTAATTGGGTCCAAAGTTATTGTCAAAATACTCTTTTTGACCCCTGGTGACCTTGGATGACCTCGGAGAGGTTAAAGTGAAAATATGGTCCCTGGGATCCGTGGAAGGGTGTCGAAGAACTTTTCTGAGCAGGCTGAGCATTTGCAATCGTTTTTGTGAAATTTAGATCATAAGACAGCTTTTCCCCATGTTTTTCTATGGGGAGGTCACCTCGTGACCTGACCTCAGATTACGAAATCAAAAACTCATGGATATACCTTGTAGACCCTGGAGGACTCATGAAGTGTAGGAAGTTTCAAATTGATCGACCAAGAAATGAAGCTCTTATAGAGCTCAAAAGTTAAAGTGAGGTGATCTTGGTTGACGTCATCTGGTAACCTGACCTTGGGTGACCCGGGGTAAAAATTTCAGAGATGGTGGGAGAATGATGGGGTGAGAGACAGAGCCCTCAACCGCAGTGTTGTGTCTCGTCGTTTTTTCTGTTATCTCAAAAAAACCTTGGGGGCCATCGATGGCCCCCGGTGGGGCGAGGGTTAAACTGTTTTGACTGTTAACCAGACTTGTTGATGACTCAAATTTTCTTGAGTCGACTCAACTCTGACTCACAGCTAAATGGCTGACTCCGATTCTGACTCGACTCACTGAGTTGAAAATGATGGGCCGACTCGATTCAGGCCAAATTCAGAAGTGAGTCGACTCGATTCTGACTCAAATCAGCATTGAGTCGGAGTCGATTTCGACTTAGAATAGTGGCAAAATATGCACAGAAAAAATGCTCATTTCCTTTAATAGTATGCAAAATCTAGTATATTTATGCATTGCGTTAATCTAACTGCACATTTCCTTTAATAATTTGCCTATCTAAATGCACTAATTCATGACTGAAATTATTCCTGCATAGGAATTAAGAAAGATGCTAATCGCGAACAGGTGAGTATGAGGAAGGGCCTGATGGCTTTGCATTTTAAAGGCATGTCCTTCATGAGCAGTCATAATTGAAGCAAAAGCGACGTTTCAACTGCAAAAAAACAGGAATCAATATTTGAACATATTATATTTTGAGAGGCCATCCCTGCCCCAGAACATTCTAAACAATCCCGTGACGAACTTAAATTAGAATTAAATACTACACTGTGCACTGCCCTCATCCAGCACTTCACCAAAACCAAAAACAATGATGAATACTCGGCTTGTCCTCCCGAAAAAATGTTGTAGTAAACATGTAAACGTTACAGATGGCGCAGACATTACGAACCCAGCCTCGGATAGCGAAAACCTGACGATGGGTAGCACCTGGGTAATAGAGAACACACGATAGAACTTTTAAAATCACGTGACCAAACAGGCGTAAGAAAAATCTGCAGGTTCATGTTAAGGTAATCATGTCTTCGGGGTACCAAAGCCTAAATGACCAGCCGTGTCATTGTGTTATTCTGCCGGCAGAACGCAAAATAGTATGCCGCACGCATGCGCAGTACGGTATCATGGACTACAAGATACCTCACTGCGCATGCGTGCGGCATACTAGCATTCGTTCTGCTCGGCAGCATAACACGGCTACTAGCATTTTGTTGCGCACCATGATAGTTTTCTGACTAATGTGGCGCGCGCGGGGGCAGCAGTGTGAGAGTGGTAAATAAAAATAATCGGCATCATCATAATTTGAAGAGCGGGCGGTGGTTCTTTGTGAGTGAGAGGATTGATGTATATTTTTCAGTTTATCAGTTTCACAGTTTGAAATTACTCAAGGAAGGACTGATATCCATTTTCCGTAAATAGGCAGTTTTTATTATCAACCAGTGGGTGTTCTCAAACCACGACAAATCAAGATAGTGCTTTGAAATAAGCAGATAGGAAATTGAAGCTTTTGGTTTCCGTTTCGACCCATTTCAAGGCTTATGTGCAAAATATGATTTTTTGGTACCCTCTTTCTGATGCTGATATGTGTTTTTTAGTGTTTTAGCCAAAGGAAGAAAGAACATAGAAAATAAAGATATGGTTTCCTAAGAGTGAATTACCTTTTGCATGGGAATGAGCTTAGGATTTTGGATGGTGTTCCTTTTTTAAAATTGAAAAGTCTGATTTTGTGCCTAATCACACATTTTTCTGTATGATTCTGCATGCCATTGCTAGGATTAAACGGAAAAAAACTATTAAAGGTGAGTTCTTTTTAAACTATATTCTACATAACTTGTGTTGCTAACAACTGATTCAGGTATGGGTCTAGTATGGATATGAGAATAAGAAATTACCTGTTATTACCAAATAGCAATATTCAAAATTAGATGTGAAAATTTAAAAAATTTCAGTCATGTGATCACTTATGTTAAGAAAATAGTGTTGAGTCGACTCAACTCTTGACTCACAGCATGGAGGCTGACTCCAATTCTGACTCAACTCAACTGGTTTTCCAGTTGAGTCGACTCTGATTCAACCCAAACATGAAGTTGAGTCGACTCAACTCTGACTCGAGCAAAATTTAAGTCGAATCTGAGTCGACTCCGAATCTGAGTCACGACTCAACAAGTCTGATGTTAACACTTGCTTACTATAATTGGCACCCAGCCCACGGATAGCTCATCGAGCCGTAGGTGCCAGTACCAGTACCGTACCAGGCCCACCACAGCACTGCCGTACCAGGCCCACCACAGCACTGCCGTACCAGGCCCACCACAGCACTGCCGTACCAGGCCCACCACAGCACTGCCGTACCAGGCCCACCATAGCACTGCCGTACCAGGCAAACCACAGCACTGCCGTACCAGGCCCACCACAGCACTGCCGTACCAGGCCCACCATAGCACTGCCGTACCAGGCCCACCATAGCACTGCCGTACCAGGCAAACCACAGCACTGCCGTACCAGGCAAACCACAGCACTGCCGTACCAGGCCCACCACAGCACTGCCGTACCAGGCAAACCACAGCACTGCCGTACCAGGCAAACCACAGCACTGCCGTACCAGGCCCACCACAGCACTGCCGTACCAGGCAAACCACAGCACTGCCGTACCAGGCAAACCACAGCACTGCCGTACCAGGCCCACCATAGCACTGCCGTACCAGGCAAACCACAGCACTGCCGTACCAGGCCCACCATAGCACTGCCGTACCAGGCCCACCATAGCACTGCCGTACCAGGCCCACCATAGCACTGCCGTACCAGGCAAACCACAGCACTGCCGTACCAGGCAAACCACAGCACTGCCGTACCAGGCCCACCACAGCACTGCCGTACCAGGCAAACCACAGCACTGCCGTACCAGGCAAACCACAGCACTGCCGTACCAGGCCCACCACAGCACTGCCGTACCAGGCAAACCACAGCACTGCCGTACCAGGCCCACCACAGCACTGCCGTACCAGGCAAACCACAGCACTGCCGTACCAGGCAAACCACAGCACTGCCGTACCAGGCAAACCACAGCACTGCCGTACCAGGCAAACCACAGCACTGCCGTACCAGGCCCACCATAGCACTGCCGTACCAGGCAAACCACAGCACTGCCGTACCAGGCAAACCACAGCACTGCCGTACCAGGCAAACCACAGCACTGCCGTACCAGGCCCACCACAGCACTGCCGTACCAGGCCCACCACAGCACTGCCGTACCAGGCCCACCACAGCACTGCCGTACCAGGCCCACCATAGCACTGCCGTACCAGGCCCACCACAGCACTGCCGTACCAGGCCCACCACAGCACTGCTGTGCCGTACCAAGATATCTTTGCTTTTACAAGGTACGTTCAATTTCAACCCTTACGCCGTTGTGATCATCACCCTTCATTACTTCAACATGACAGTAAAATGCAAGTCACATGATTTCTCACTCACTATGGTGTCAGAGTTTCGAAAATAAAAAAAATAAAGTATTATACAACAATATAAACCATTTATCACAAGTTTGCGAGCGTGAGGGTGACCTAGATAGTGTGCGCAGCACCCAGGGTGTCTGTCCATTTATCAGAAGTTCGCCAGTGCGAGGGAGCCGTAGCTTGTGCACGTGACGTCTAGAGGAGCTGATTTAGCTGAGCGGGGTAAGTGTACCGTGAGACTAATCTGATTATTTTCTGAAAGTATTTCTAAATAGTGAAGAAACTACTAAGTAGTGGGATGAGCCAGGTAGCGCTGGCGCCGCACCCCTGACGCCACAAGCCCTGACGCCACAACCTCTGACGCCGCACGGCGGCAGTGTCATGTACCGTGGGCGCAAGGTCGCGCCCACGGTAGCGCACAACGAGTCAGGTTTTGACTAAAACTGCCACATGTATCATCGGCAAATACAGGGAGTTCGAGACAAAAAAAAAACAAACGGATCTTCTTCGTACATGCCGGCTTTCAGATTGAAAGAAATCTGTTGCGTCGTCCGCTCGATGGCGCTGGGGTGGCAGCGGGCGTCGTCGGCCTGCAGCGGTGAGCGATTGTGGGCTTCCGATGCCTGAGTTAATTGACGCGTGTCCCTGAGATGACTGGTGCCGATCTCTTGTATACCATCCAATCCCCGAGTTTATTTTACGTTATGTAATTTTCTATTTCCCCATTAACCTCTTGTCTTTTCATTTTGTATCATGTTCATTGCACCATGTACTGTCACAGTCCCACCACCACAGCTGTACTGCAACTGCTGCGTCGAACCCGAGAATGCCGGAATCTCCCGCGCATCGGCCTATCTGTGCTCGAGGCATGTTTTTCAGGCCCGCTTCACCTGGCCCTGCTGTGTCGTGCGGCGCCTTCTTCGTGACCATTTTGTCATCGTGCTTTTTGCCTTTTATGATGTTTTGTGCTTTTTAATCCCTGTACTTGTGTTTATACATGGTGTTCGATGATAATATATGTGTATATATGGATCTAATCCATAATAATTGTTGGGATTTAACGACGCACCAACTACCAAAGCCATACGGCGTCGCCAACTCACACTCTGTTGGGAGGGATTTGGGGGATCAGATCGACTTATTCAGTGGCTCTGCCGGGACTTGAAACCGGGACCGGTGGCTTAAAAGACAGGGATGCTATCCACTGAGCCACCCATCCCCCACGTCAATCCATGCCGTCCGATCTGAAGACAGGCAATGGAATCTCTAGGCCACCCGGCCCTCTCGGATCTGGCATCAGTCAGCCTCCGTTCAGGTTACCAGGCTAGGATTACGCCAGGTTTTCTACCTTCAGGTTTTCCAGGTTATTAGTATTGATCTGACAATTCCAAACTAACACACTCAAATCCATCGCTCACCTCATCACAACTCAACACTACTCCAGTCGTGCAAGCGCTACCCGAGTGTGTGGCCCCAAAACCGTTGGGGGGCCTGTAGCAACCGCTGCAGGGCCTGCCCCCCACCCCCCGGGACGCAAGGCCGACGTTATAAGCCACACCCAAATGCACACCACCAATTACACTATAACTACTCCGCGTCACGATTTTGGCCCAAAATCCGGTGTGCATTTGGCTTGAAAGGACCCAGTCGTCACCCCGTTTAGGCCTGGGCCTCATTGACCCTCTAAAATCACTGAGTGCCTGTAAAGTTCTCTCTCCGGCGGATGGAGCTTCCTCTGCCGAAGTAAAAAAAACTGACAACCTGGAACGGTGACGTCATCGTCGCAACACCAGATAAGTTTTACAGTTTAAAGTATATAAAAATATACTTTTAACAAGGGGCCGGGCGGCCTAGTGGCTTCGTTGCCAGTCTTCGGATCGGATAGCATAGATCAACGTGGGTTCAATCCTTGGGTCTTCGGATCGGATAGCATAGATTAACGTGGGTTCAATCCTGACGGCAGGAAACCGCCTTCCATGTCCGATCTGACCCGGTGGAGAGGATCCATAAACACCCACGCCAATACTCCCTGTAATTGGGCAAGTGTGCCTGTTGGGAGTGGCCCTAATAAAATAAATAAATAAAATAAATAAATAAAATAAATACACTGGGTATATTTGATGTGTTCAGAAAGACTTGTCTATGACCAAAAGACGTAAAAATGGCTATAGTGGACAATTTTGGTTATGTTTCAAGCCGGTACAGAGTTTCTGTGGTCGTAAGGAATTTGACTATGCTTAAAAAGTCATGCAATGGAGCAATGCAATACAATAGAATGCAATGCAATAGAGCAGTTATTTTTGTAATGCCACACCACTGAAGAAAGAACATCGATTTGAAATATCTGAGGCCGTAAATGATTTTCTAATTAAATCTACTAAGATTGTTTACACTTGTAAGATAGGTGACACATCACACCCCATTACATGATCTAACTCACTGAATAAGGTGGTGATTTCAAATATCTGAAAAGGGTTCAGTTGCCATTCCATTGACGGAACACAAGTAGGTGTTCCGAGTTGGTACTTTGTCAGCAGATAACAGACGGTTTTAACACGGTAAGAACAAGAGAGGCCTGAAAAACAGCAAACAAAATTTTTCCCCACTTTCATGCGCTAAAAACAGAAATATATCCTCTTTTCTAACAATATGTGACGTCATCAAAATAACACTGTTGATAATCAGTGAAATCCCAAGCGTTGATCATAGACTCGCTATAGGCTCCATTCAGATCATTTCCGCACGGCAAAAATAGCATGCAGTACAAGAAGAAGCCCTGGTGCAAGAACTGCACGTCAGGTGTCACTATGGTAGCCGAGTTTATTCAGTGGTAGAAAGATCATGCATACGTCTGATGTAAGGAAACAATTTCAGAGTTGGATTTTGACAAAAACATTTAACTTTGTTTGCACAAGTACGGGGGAGGGAGAA
The DNA here is from genome assembly GCA_034440635.1 of Lepas anatifera. NCBI lineage: Eukaryota > Metazoa > Arthropoda > Thecostraca > Lepadidae > Lepas > Lepas anatifera. Next base: position 796,631 of record JAOTON010000664.1, on the reverse strand, counting down.
TATGATGTGTATTGCAGTTATTGGCCTGATTTTGACCCCATAACGCCCTGAACTGGACAACTTCTTGCTTAACATGCCGGTGGACAAGCAGTTGCATGCTGGTTCACTCGCTAACATGGTATTTTCATCGTGTGGGCAAGACGTGGGGCTTACGACCAATCAGATTACTGCAACCATATTGAAGGTATTCCTTCAGGGTTTGAAATAAGCCAACAGGCTCCTTTACTTTGAACTTTAAAGCCGGCGAAAATTTAATACCGAGAGGTTTGGGTGCAATTAAATATGCCAATAGTGGTTTCTCTACACGCTCTACAAAACTGCTATCTCAGTTCAAAACCCACTATAAAAAGTGGGACACTCCCTTTAACCCGCGCCCCATCGGGGGCCCGGCGCCACCTTCGCCCCACCGGGTCATCGATGCCCCCTAACTCCGAAAATATGATGGTTAGCGCAAATCTGCAAAGTGCATTAGAAAGCTCGCGTGAATTCAGTAAGAAATTAATTCACATGTTTAAGCGCTCAGGTCAATGGTTTGACCTCCAGAGGTCAAGTTAGGTCCTGATAGGCTCTTTTCACTCAAACATGCAATGCTTAAGAAAACAAGGCATAACTATTATGCCATTAGAGCTATGAGATCTGGTAAACTACATTGGATAGGAAAATGCCAGACCTTTCTCCGTTATGTGGAAAGTAATGAACTCCCGCCAGTGTTTTGACCTCCATAGGTCACCTCGTGACCTCATATGACCTGAGGTCATCAAAGGTCAGAAAGTGACCTTGCCGTATAGCAAATGAAAGCTAATGATGAGATATACACGATGATGTTTGTTTCAATGCTCTAGCTTATTAGGTCAAAAGTTATTGCCAAAATACTGTTTTTGACCCCTGGTGACCTTGGATGACCTTGGAGAGGTCAAAGGGAAAATATGACCACGGGGATCCGTAAAATGGTGTCCAAAAACGCTTTTCTGAGCAAGCCGAGAATTTGCAATCGTTTTTGTGACTTTTAGATCATGAAACAGCTTTTTCCATGATTTTCACGGGAGAGGTCACCTCGTGACCTGACCTTAGGTCACGAAATCGAAAAATTCCTGGATTTACACCTTGTAGACCCTGGCGGGGCCATAAACTGTGGGAAGCTTCAAATCGATCGACTGAGAAACGTAGCACTTATAGAGCTCAAAATTTGAAGTGAGGTGACCTTGGTTGACCTCGCCTGGTGACCTGACCTTGGGTGACCCGGGAAACAAATTTCAGGGATAGTGTAAAAATGATGGGGTGTGAGATAGAGCTCTCAAACGCGGTCTTGCGTTTCGTCGTTTGTCTGCTATTCCGAAAAAACCTTAGGGAGGCCATCAATGGCCCCCCGTTGGGGCGAGGGTTAAAGGAATATCAAACTTGATTCCCCTAGTTATAGTTATCCTTAGTATAATTGAGCTCGGCGTCAAAACTGATACAATCCACCCGGCTCTCCCCCAACGTGTATAACTAAAATATAGTTCGTAGAAATAACGGCAACATTCTTTCAAATATCCTAGTTCTAACTGCAGCATTGATTTTTATCCTGTATTCTATTCCGCGAATGTACTGGGCTGCAGCTGCTTGCTGGGGATGTGTGACTCCGTGGATAGCATCCATGTCTCCTGAGCTCCACACATTCATGTCTCCTGAGCTCCACACATCCATGTCTCTGGAGCTCCACACATTCATGTCTGCTGAGCTCCACACATCTGGGTCTCCTGAGCTCCACATATACATATCTCCTGAGCTCCACACCTCTGGGTCTCCTGAGCTCCACACATCTGGGTCTTCTCAGCTCCACACATCCATGTCTCCTGAGCTCCACACATCTGGGTCTCCTGAGCTCCACGCATCCATGTCTCCTGAGCTCCACACATCTGGGTCTCCTGAGCTCCACACATTCTTGTCTTCTAAGCTCCACACATCTGGGTCTTCTGAGCTCCACACATCTGGGTCTCCTGAGCTCCACATATCCTTGTCTTCTAAGCTCCAAGCATCCAAGTGTCCTGAGCTCTACACATCCATACCTCCTGAGCTCCACAAATCCTTGTCATGCCCAGTTTTCTTAAAGTTGATTGTTTTTCATTATCAGGATTTTAAATTGGTTCTATGTGTTCGAAATGGTCTGTGTGAGGGCTAAGACTCAGATAATATTAGGCTGTCTTCCTTTGATGTGGGAGTTATAGGCACTGTTTCAAATTTTGGCAACTCTAATAATTTTTTTGGAAATCCACATCTCTGTATATAATTTATTAAGTGAGATAAATTGCCTTTGACTTAGGAATATTTATGCGCATAAATACCACCATCTTCCAGCAACATAAATTCACACCCGCCCCGCGGCGTCTGTCTGGCCCCAATCGTCTCCAAGACCAGTGTTCAAGCAGCTTATGAGGCCGTTTAAGATAACCCGACTGACAGAATCGACTCACATTTTCTGGGAATTGTGGCACGTCATCACTACCGGCAGATGAATGGCCACATTTGCCATGTACAGAATGTCCCTAGGCGCGGACCCCCGGGACCTGGGTTAGTGATAACGGCCGGACGCCGCAGGGCATTTGCCAGCCGCTGGATAGCCGCGGGCGATGCTGGCACCGGGAATGCCAGTTTTGGATCCTCGTACGCTGCTCTGGAAATAAAGTATGACTGGGCTAGCGAATATGGACTTGAAGTCACACCGCCCTCGCGTGATCCTCGTTCATTATCTCATATGATCTGCGCTGTGTTCCGCGTGACTTGCTTCTAGCTAAGCTATTTCACAGTTTTAATCCTGCTACCCACGTAGCATGGTTACCCTAAATATTAAGTTATGAACAGGAAACCATTTACCACCAAGGCAGATCTTTTATGCTATTCTAACCAAGAAGCAGGAGGTCCAGAAGAAGGTGTACGGCAGGGGTCGAAACTGTTTCAGAATTTACCACTCGCTTCGTGTGGTTCATACACTAAATGACTTTATCGCTTTATCGCTCTTAGGGTTCGTATCGCTTTTATGGCTTTCATTTTTGTGTGTGCTGCCACAATAGGTTTTCTTATTTTTATGTGGTGACCTTGTGCCTCTTTGGGCATTTTATTCACATTTTGTGGCATCTTTACTCTTGTGGCGTACATGTTTAATCTTTTATTTCTTGTACTTTGCCTTTTATTGGGGTCATCCCATTGGCAATGATGCAGATAAATAAATTAATAAAAATAAACAAATAAACAGCATCAGAACAATGCTGGAGGCAGGGCATGCACATTTCAATATTAGCAGGAATCAAAGTGATTTTTAACTGGGCTATGATTTTTTTACTGGGCTTTGTTCCAACGGACGTTGTCTCAAGCATGTACCCTGGTTCAGATTACGGAGTTCCAAATCTTTGAAACGGAAACGGACAATGACGATTTGCGGTAGTTTTTATTTTAGACATGGCCCATTATATCTTTTTCCATCGGTATATTTGTTTTAACTTTTTCTGATCAACCACTTTTAAGACAAAACATTTTTGCTTTAATGCTTGTGTTGGCCTCCAAATTAGATGACTTTTAACCCGTGACCTCGTTGACCCTGGTACCTAAGAATGGGTCCAGATGTTTCTTTGGCATCGGTTCCCCTGGGAACGAAGTCTGGCAGAAATCTGAGCGGCACTGGTGGACGCTAGAAATCTGAGCGGTCACTGGAAACTCCAGTCACTGGAATTGTGGGTTCCAATTTAGAAATTATCTGGATCCTGGTCCATATTGATAAAGACCATTCTGTTCTCATTGCGTCCGGTTACCGAGTGCCCAACACCACTTAGCGTCAGGTTTCTGCTGACCTTGATGATTTAAAGCATCACATTCAGTACATGTTAACGAACTATCCTAGAGCCACTGTAATTTTGACTGGCGATTTTAACCGTTGTTTGGTTAAGTCCCAAAATACTCGTCATGACTTGATACGACTGTTTTCTATGTATAACCTCCATATTGCAAATAAGAATCAGCCGACATATCGACCCGCATCGAGCTTGATTGACATTGTAGCCACTTCTAGACCCGATTTAGTACAACGTGCAGGAGTCACTAGATGTCACTACGGGGGCCCACATGATACAACAAGATTAATATTGACACGGGAAACGCGAATAGCAACACCGCGAACTTCTAATGTGTTGACAAGGTCTTTTAAAAGGGTTGACTTTGCTGATTTTACTCAACAACTGCGCTACGTTGACTGGACTCAGCTGTACCACTCTACCTCCACTGAGGAAAATGGGATGCATTTAAGGCCATTTTCATGTACCATTTGAACACTGTGGCACCACTCAGGCGCGTCAATAGGCGGCGGTACCGAGCCCCACCAGTGTCAGCAGACCCACAGGACCTAATACGGGACCGCCGGGAGGCCCTCAGCCGTGGAGATCGTGCCGAGTACCAGCGCGTAAACCGCCTCTGCCGCTCTGCCATTCGCACGGACTGTGTGGCGCTATATGAGGGAGAGACACAACGCGGCGGGCGGGGTGCACTGTGGCGAGTGATTCGGCCAGTGATTGGACCTAAGCAGCGACAGTGCACGACGCTAAACATCACACCCGATGCACTGAATTGTTTTAACATTTCGGTCGAACCTAATACTGCAGCCAGTGTCCCAGCGGCCAGAGCATCTATACCTACTCTTTTACCGCGGGTGACGACGAGTGCTTTTAGAGTCCATCCTATTGATTTTAACACACTGTGTCTGACTTTAGCGACAATGAAGCCCTCTAAATCGGTAGGAGTAGACGGCATTAGTGTATACATGCTTCAAAAATTTTACTACGGTCTTGGTTTACCTCTACTTGATGTCATTAATTCAAGCCTCATCTCTGGCTCTGTTACGCAAGCGTGGAAGCATGCTATAGTCATGCCTATTCCCAAAAGCGCGAAGAGCAGGAAGCCGTCTGAGACTAGACCTATTTCCATTTTACCTGCCGTCACAAAAGTAGTAGAACGTGTTGTACAGCAGCAACTTTCCAATTACTTAGAAGAAAATCACCTCCTCTCGGACGCACAGCACTGTTATCGAAAACGGCATTCCACCGAAACGGCCCTTCATGTAAAGCGCTCGCCGCTATGGATAAAGGCGGAATTAATGCCTTGTTCGCTCCTTAAACCCGTTGACGTGATTTGACTGTAAAGTGTGTGACCTTATGTCGGGTCGCGTCCCTGGCATCCTTAACCCGCGCCCCACCGGGGGTCCAGCGCCACCTTCGCCCCACCGGGGGGCCATCGATGGCCCCCCTCTAACTCCGAAAATATGGGCGTTAGCGCAAATCTGCAAAGTGCAATAGAAAGCTCGCGTGAATTCAGTAAGAAACTACTTCGCATGTTTTAGTGCTCAGGTCAATGGTTTGACCTCCAGAGGTCAAATTAGGTCAAGATCGGCTATTTTCACTCAAATATGCAATGCTTAAGTAAACTGGGCATAACTCTCATGCCATTAGAGCTATTTAGGCCTGGTAAAGTACATTTGATAGAAAATTGCCAGTACTTTTTCCGCTATGTGGAACGTAAAGACCTCCCGCCAGTGGTTTGACCTCCAGAGGTCACCTCGTGACCTATTATGACCGAGGTCACGAAAGGTCAAGAAGTGACCTTGCCGTATATCAAATGAAAGCCAGTGACAAGACAAACACGATGGTGTTTGTTTCAGCGCTCTAGCTTAATTAGGTCAAAAGTTATTGTCAAAATACTATTTTTGATCCCTGGTGACCTTGGATGACCTTGGAGAGATCGAAGGGCAAATATGGCCCCTGGGATCCGTGAAAGGGTGTCCAAGAACGCTTTTCTGATCAAGCTGAGCATTTTCAATCGCTTTTGTGACTTTTAGATCATAATACAGCTTTTCCCCATGCTTTTTCAATGGGAGAGGTCACCTCGTGACCTGACCTCAGGGCACGAAATAAAAAAATCCCGGATATACACCTTGTAGACCCTGGAGGGGCCATGAAGTGTAGGAAGTTTCAAATCGATCAACTTTGAAATGTAGCTCTTACAGAGCTCTAAAGGTGAAGTGAGGTGACCTTGGTTGACCTCATCTGGTGACCTGACCTTGGGTGACCCGGGGTAAAAAATTTCAGGGATGGTGGGAAAATGATGCAGTAAGAGGTAGACCCCTCAACCGCGGTGCTGCGCCTCTTCGTTTTTCTGCTATCCCGGAAAAACCTTAGGGGGGCCATCGATGGCCCCCCGGTGGGGCGAGGGTTAAACAAACACACCACACGCCCCCTCGCGAAACCGACATAACGCCACAGAAGTGGAGTGAGGATTGGATAGGGTTTTCTATTATGTTGGGTGGGTGGGAGGTAACTTTCCGTCCACATGGGGATGAGGTGGCTTACCCCAACAATTATTTATTATTAACTTTCCGTCCACCTTTCACCGAGACGCTCACCTGACTGTGTGCCCTGTCCCCCGCCCACTACGCTCCGCCCACTATTTACCCTTTCTTTCTCTGCCGCTGTGCACCGCTCCCGCCACTAACTGACAATTAGCGTCATTCTTTCTCTGCCGCTGTGCACCGCTCCCGCCACTAACTGACAATTAGCATTTGCGGTATTGTTACATTTTCTGTTCTTGTACTTCTCGATCTTTCAAAATGTTTTGACGTTGTACCGCACCACAAATTGCTCCAGAAATTATCACCATATGGAATAGACACAGACTGGTTCCATGCCTATCTCGAGGAACACACAACAGGTCCAAGTCAAGGGAGCGGATGGTTCGTCCGTTTTAACTTCAAACACACGCGCTAATAGCATCGGCGTATATCAAGGTGGGGCCGCCTCATGTTTACTTTATATGTTGTACGCCAACGACCTGAGCCTGTGTGTTGAACGCGATGTAACCGTGGTACAGTATGCTGATGATACTCAGGTCTTAGTTAGCGGCAAGAAGTGTGATATCGTTCGTATCATTGAACGGATGCAAACTGCTCTTACACCCTATACAACTGGTTCTGTTTTAACGGGATGAAGTTGAACTCCGAAAAACACAGATGATCGTACTAGGTACACGGGCGATGCTACGCGACCTGCCACCCATTACATTGAATTTCTGCGGTACTACCATTAAGGAGGATAGGATGGTAAAAAATTAGGTTTAATAATGAACCGCCACCTCAGCTACGAAAACCACGTCGACACGGTGACTAAGAAATGCACTGGCATTCTCATTGCTTTAAGTCACACTCGTCATGTTTTACCAAAGAACGCACTAGCATCAATTGTACAAGCACTCATCGTTTCAATACTGCGCTACTGTTTGTCTGTGTACGGCTCGTGTGGTGTGACTCAGGTGCATCGATTGCAGAAGATAGTAAATTTTTGTACTCGTGTTGTAACTGGGAGGAGGAAATTTGACCACATAACAGATGTTGTTGAGCAGCTTGGCTGGCAGACTCCCCAGTGGATGATTCCACTAGTCAACAAAATTTACTTTTGTCATGGATCCAATATAAAATAGTCCGTTTCTAGGGTAATTTGTGGCGCTGAACACGGATATGGCAGCAGAAATCCCGTATCAGATCAGAATTTTGAGATCCAGAATGTCTGTGTGTCGTCTTTGTGCAAGCCTTCTTGGCATCGGTGACATTGACAGTGCAAAACCCAAGAGGTCTAGGGAAAAGAACGTTTAGGTATTTGTGGAGGCTAGAGTATTTTACCTTAACACGCGCATTGGCGGGGGTCTGAGCCACCTTCGGATTGACGAGGGGGGCGGGTACCCGCCCCTAAGATCTCGAGAACCACGGTAGGTAGCAAAAAAACGGTAAACGGCGTTGGGTAGCCCATCCGCTTCTCCATCCAAAATATTTGAACCATTTTTTGTCAGGTCACATTTAAGGTCACCAGAGGTCAAAAACATGCCATCGCATGCCGTCATAGGGATAACATGTAAATTAAGTTTTTCGGCCATTACATCTGAACAAGTAAAGATAGAGCAAAACGACTTGAACTCTATGAATCCTCGCAGCAAGCCGAATCGAATGATATATGTTTTGACCTTGCTAGGTCAAATCAAAGATTTGACCTGACCTGAGGTCAGGTCAGGGTCAAATTATATAAAATGCATATCATTAGAACCGCAAAGCCAAGGCGAGTCTAATGAAGCTAAAATAAACGCTCTATCACCATTTGTTACTGAGTTATTCAGTAAAACCATATTTCCCATGTATTACCAATGGAGAGGTCATGCTTCGTACCTGACCTTAGGTCATCGATATCAAAAATACCGGAACATATGTTAGAGAACTCGGTGAGCCCATTATGTGATATGAGTTTCAATTGGATAAGTTCACCCTGCTCCGACTTATGCTATCTTAAACTTTTTTTGAGGTCGGGTCACTTGACCTGTACTCGTGACCTGACCTGAGATGACCTATCCTTAAAATTTTCACAGAAGTTGCAAAAATGATGAGGGAAAAGGTATACCAAGTACGGCGGCGCTGGGCGCCGCCGTTTTTCTGCTGTCTCCGAAAAACCCGAGGGGCGGGTACCCGCCCCCTCGAGTTTTTCGAAGAAAAACGGCGGCGTGTACGCGCCGCCGTACCTGGCATACCTTTTCCCTCATCCTTTTTACACCTTTTGGGAAAATTTTGAGACTAGGTCATCTCAGGTCAGGTCACTAGTACAGGTCAAGTGACCTGAACTCAAAAAAATTTAAGATAGCATAAGTCGGAGCAGGGTGAACTTATCCGGTTGAAACTCATATCACATAATGGGCTCACCTAGATCTCTGAAACATGTTCCGGTATTTTTGATATCGATGACTTAAGGTCAGGTACGAGGCATGACCTCTCCATTGGAAATACATGGGAAAAATGGTTTTTACTGAATAACTCAGTAACGGATGGTGATAGAGCGTTTATTTTAGCTGCATTAGACTCGCCTTGTCTTAGCGGTTCTAATGATATGCATTTTATATAATTTGACCCTGACCCGACCTCAGGTCAGGTCAAATCCTTGATTTGACCTAGCAAGGTCAAATGATATATCATTCGATTCGGCTTGCTGCGAGGATTCATATAGTTCAAATCGTTTCGCTCTATCTTTACTTGTTCAGATGTAATGGCCGAAAAACGTAATTTACATGTTATCCCTATTACGCCATGTTTTGACCTCTCGTGACCTCAAATGTGACCTGACAAAAATAGTTCAAATATTATCGATGGAGAAGTGGATGGGCTACCCAACGCCGTTTACCGTTTTTCGCTACCTACCGTGGTTCTCGAGATCTTAGGGGAGGCGGGTACCCGCCCCCTCGTCAAAGTGAAGGTGACTCAGACCCCCGTCAATGCGCGTGTTAAACCCGATTTTCATGGACCTAGGTCAATATATTCAAGGTAAAACGAGGCCATATAAGGCAAATTCTGTATGTGCAGGGTAGCCATTGGGAAATGCCGTGAATATGCGATGAGAAGCCGGATATGGAGAAAAAGTGGCCTGAAGCAACAGAGGAAAGGTCTGAGGCAATGTTCTCTGAAACTTTTAGGCCAAGGTCGTTCAAGGCCATTGACCTTTGACGTCAAAATATTACATTTTGCCTATAACGTGTACTGCAACTAGCACTATGGAAACCGTACGGCGGAAAATAAGGTTTGACCTTGACCCATGACCTTTGTCTTGAACCTGCGATTTTGAGCTCAAGATTGAGTGACCTAGCGTATGACGTCATAGCATGATATACGTCATATTAGGCGGCATCATCCGGCCAAAGGCTTTAGGGTCAATGACCTTGAAATGGTGGTATGATCTTGACCTGTGACCTTTTACTTAAATTCGACCTTCAAGGGGTGACTCTGACATAAAATCCTCATCATATAATGTTGCGACGTCACCTCTCGGTTTACAATACCGACGAGCTTGTGCGACCGAGCGCAAACCTTGTTCAATGTACATACAATGTTCATGCACTTGAATGCGAGGTAGCCTTTCGTTGCAATAAATTCACATATACATTGATAAGCTCCATTGTCTGGGTGCAGATAATCCGGATTCTCGACATTCTTGATCTATATTTTTCCACAAAAAGCTAGGCTGATGACACTGTGTGGAAAGCGTAGGGGTTATACAACAAGTATGCTTTGGAGAAGAAACCAGGTCCGATGGCAAAAAACGTTTACTAAATTTGAAATCAGCGGTATCGAAATATGCAGAAACTGGTGTTCACGTGCCGGATCCATTTTGGCTGTTGACCAGCTGGGCCAATGACTACACGTAGAAATGGTAAAAGGGCTATACACAGGGTATGCCCTGGGCAGAAAACTGGGTCCGGTGGTGCAAAACGGCTATCAGATTCGGAATCAGCGGTACCGAAATAGGTATGAACAGGTACTCCCATGCTGGATCCATTTTGGCTGTTGACCAGTGTTATTTACCACACAGTGAGCGCGGTGGAGCGGGTGTTGGCCACGGGACAGCCCCGATTGTTGTGTGAGACCATGGGCCGGCAAGCCAATCAAGTGCATGGTCACGATACCCGTCGCTCGTGCCAGTGGACCTTGCCGGCAATACGCACAGAGGCGGGTCGACGGCGGCTGTGTTATCGAGGCGTGTCCTTGCTGAACCGGACTGGACTTATACCTGGCTCATTGAATTTTAAGACCAAACTTAAAGTGGCCTTGCTAGACATTTTAGAGGATTGAGTTGTGAATGTTTTTATTTTCGCTCACTACTGTTTTGGTGTATGTTTCTGCAGAGGAGTATGTCGGTATGTATGCACCCTTTTGTCTTAGCCTACTTTGAACCGATTTTAACATATGACGTGAATGTGTGAAAAGCCTCATTCTTATGAGGATCATGTTCAAATAAATCTGTTATCTGTTATCTAGTGAACGCTAGAAATCAGAGCGGCACTGGTAAACGCTAGAAACCTGAGCGGCACTGGTGAACGCTAGAAATCAGAGCGGCACTGGTAAACGCTAGAAATCAGAGCGGCACTGGTAAACGTTAGAAATCAGAGCAGCACTGGTGAATGTTAGAAATCAGAGCGGCACTGGTGAACGCTAGAAATCTGAGCGGCACTGGAGAACGCTAGAAATCTGGGCGGCACTGGTAAACGCTAGAAATCAGAGCGGCACTGGTAAACGCTAGAAATCTGAGCGGCACCGGTGAACGCTAGAAATCTGAGCGGCACTGGTGAACGCCAGAAATCTGAGCGGCACTGGTGAACGCTAGAAATCTGAGCGGCACTGGTGAACGCTAGAAATCTGAGCGGCACTGGTGAACGCTAGAAATCTGAGCGGCACTGGTAAACACTAGAAATCTGAGCGGCACTGGTGAACGCTCAGATTTCTGGGAGGGAGGATCGGACACCCGTGATCTCGGGAACTGGAAGTGATACGGAAAAAATTAGAACGGCACTGGAAGCGGCTTACCGTCTTGTACTCTCAGACCGAGTTTGTACTATATCTGTTGACCTGTGGCGCCACAGATGACCAAAATGGGTCAAATTTGAACCCATTTAGGATATCATTTATAACTCGGCAACCATTAGACCTAGAACAATTTCAAACGTATCAATGTGTTTGCCTTGATCAAAGAATGCGAATGATATGCAGCATGACCATAAAAGGTCAAATTGTGACCTTTACCTCAGGCTAAGGCCAAAAAATGACCTTCCAGGGTCATTTTGCATATCATTCTAATTATTGAGTCATGCTCGTCCCTATAATTTCAAATTTATTGCTGTATCTTATCTCGTTCAAACTTTATAGACACAAACAAATTTGAGAACCGTGCCCTTTGGTGACCTCTGGTGACCTTGGTATTGACCTGACCTCAAAATGGATGCCAGTGCACAGAGCTTTCGTTCAAGAGTTTTCGAATGATGTTTAGAAACTTGATCTACCTCTTCTAGAAGCCGTGTTGCACTCTGGTTTTGACAGCCTCATTTAAGAAGACCATAACCGCATTAAATGGATTTCGAAATAACGTCATAACTCGTTGACCTGACCTGACCTGATGCCAATTTTTGGTCATACGCTGTCACATTTATCCCCCAATAGGTGTAAAAAGTAGCGTGTCTCTTATTCCAATCTGCTCGGAATCATTTGCAAGAAAACCGAGGGGAAGTCCAATTGGACCCTTAGGCGGTCACGGGTTAAAGAAAGCACACACGACAGATGTTAACACGCGCATTGACGGGGGGCGGGTACCCGCCCCCTCGGGTTTTTCGAAGATAGCAGAAAAACGGCGGCGCGTAGCGCCGCTGTACTTGGTATACCTTTTCCCTCATCTTTTTACAACTTCTGTCAAAATTTTAAGGTTAGGTCATCTCAGGTCAGGTCACCAGTACAGGTCAAGTGACCCGACCTCAAAAAAAGTTTAAGATAGCATAAGTCGGAGCAGGGTGAACTTATCCGATTGAAACTCATTTCACATAATGGCCCCACCGAGTTCTCTAAAATATGTTCCGGTATTTTTGATATCGATGACCTAAGGTCAGGTACGAGGCATGACCTCTCCATTGGAAATACATGGGAAAAATGTTTTTACGGAATAACTCAGTAACGGATGGTGATAGAGCATTTATTTTAGCTGCATTAGACTCGCCTGGGCTTTGCGGTTCTAATGATATGCATTTTATATAATTTGACCCTGACCTGACCTCAGGTCAGGTCAAATCCTTGATTTGACCTAGCAAGGTCAAATTATATATCATTCGATTTGGCTTGCTAAGAGGATTCATATAGTTCAAGTCGTTTTGCTTTATCTTTACTTGTTCAGATTTAATGGCCGAAAAACTGAATTTACATGTTATCCCTATGACGGGCATGTTTTGACCTCTCGTGACCTTAAATGTGACCTGACAAAAAAATGGTTCAAATGTTTTCGATGGAAAAGTGGATGGGCAGCCCAACGCCGTTTACCGTTTTTCGCTACCTACCGTGGTTCTCGAGATCTTAGGGGGCGGGTACCCGCCCCCGTCAATGCGAAGGTGGCTCAGACCCCGTCAATGCGCGTGTTAAAGTGAACAAGAGTACCACCAGAAACGCCCCGCACACAGCACCCCGCATCTACGAGCATGATGGTAGAAATAGACCACACGTGCGTGAATAATGACAAAGACAGATAATTTCAGTCATTTTGTTGGAATTTCAATACAGATTGACATGAAATTTCGCCCTCAAATCTTCCAGAGCCTCCGTGTCCTCAATCCGCAAGCAGATGTCATCTATGCATATATCGCTTGTGGAGAGACGGCAGCCAATCAGGGCCACCAAGCACTTTGGCCTCGACATGGCACATGTAGGCGTTAGCAAACAACATCCCGAGAGGAGAGCCCATGGCCACGCCGTAAATCTGCTGCTAGAGCTTTCCCCAGGGGCAGCGGAACGGTGCTTCAGTGGTGCATGCTTGAAAAATATTTCTGAGAAGGTCAGATGGAAGCTAACATGGAGGTGACAGCGTCTCATGGTGATAGCCATTTTTCAAGATGATAACTATAGTTTCTTTTACGGGTACGTTAGTAAAAAGACCCTCCACATCTAATGACGCACGGATGCCTGTAGGTTTTACTGAGTTCAATGCTTGAATAAACTCATCACTTGATCTTAGAGCTATCCACCGCGATGTATGAGATCAAAATGTGCGTAATATTGGATAAGGACTTTTCGAGATACAGGTCAAAAGAGAGAATGCTAGATTTGTAACCTTTCAATAAGACTTTTTGTACTATAGAAATTAAAAAATATGATAAACTTAAATAACCCCATCGCGCTGGGAGAAACAATCGCGCGCGAAGTGGTTAGGCTGCCCGCAAGCATGGCAGGCCACTGTGGCAGAACTGGGACCTGCACGCTCCGAATGAGCAGCACCTGCGGCACAACATCACTGCCCACCTCTTCCACAAGCATGCCACGAGCGCGGGTTAGCAGTTGGCTAATAGTCATAGCCTCCATGCGCGGTCCTGCCCGGAGAGCACGTCGAGCTGGCTCTGGTAATCCCGCCACGAACGCGCAGGTCGTCGGAAATGTCGCCAAACAGCCCGGCTAAATGGCGCTAGTCGGCAAGGTAAACGTTGACGGCTTACCCGCGACGGTGCCTTCGGGTGACCAACTGTTCGTATAGATACGATAGATCTATCAACGGAAAATGCCAAGAGTAATACTTTCCAGCACACTACTCCTCTAATCATATATTTTAGTAGTCTTATTACATGACCACCACAATTCTCCTACCACCTCTCACAAGTTCACGCACAAGAGCCTTTATCCTATTCTGACGAATTACATGAATAATAAAAAGAAGATTAGTAGGATTGGTAAATATTAGGGAAGTGGGGTTGAAAAATATGGAAAATGTATCTAATTGAAGTTTTTTCTTCTATCTACAAACACACTATACAAAAACACAAATCGTCAAAAAGAGTACTATCTCAGAAGTCACACAGACACGCATTCACCAGCAAAACTAAAATGTCTAAGGGCTCCTAGCTTGCCATCAGGCCACACACCACCACCAAGCCCCAGCGCAGGGCCCCTAAATTATATCAATAATGCAATCAAAGGGGGGTGGGCGGGGCGGCACTCAGCAGGGTACTGCAGCGCTGCGTCGCCCGCCGACACAGCGAGGCCTCACAACAATACAATCAAGGGGCGGGGGGCACTCAGCATAGCGCGCGCCCGCGGGCACGCGAGGCCTCACAACAATACAATCAAGGGTGGGGGGGAGGCACTCAGCAGGGCACGTCCCCCAGGGACCCACAGGGTACAGACCCGGGCGGGCATACCAACGCCGGTGCCATCTTGTTTTTCTCCTTTTTCGAGTGGCATGGACAGTCACATTTAGACAGTTCTATGAGTGTGGTTTCTGCGCTTGTGTTTAGTACATACATTATTATGTTCGCTCACTGCAAATAGCCATCCGTTGTATCTACAGGACTTCACCTGTACGTACTGTAGATCCTTTTGGAGAGCCAAAATCAATAAAAAAGTTAATGATAAGAGCTACCTGAGCAATCATTCGCTGACGAAGATAGTCATATGACGTTCGAAAGCTCCGAAAATACAATCGAAATCCGACTGGCATCTTGAAGAACTCTTGAACGAGCTACCTGAGTTAAACACAGAGGTGTGAAAGATGCATTCGCTGGAAGTGATAACATGACTGGAAAAAGGATGGTCCAACATGCTATCTCTCATCTGAAAATTGGCATGCACGACGACATCACGCATGTCTAATCGCAAATTTCAACATTTGGCCATGTACAGTAGAATAACTGTTGGGCACGGCAATAAAAACAAAAACTTCATCTTGCCAGGTAGCGGGAATACCACATTAGAAAATGTATGATATTTATGTTACTTCCCAAGTACGGCAGTAAATCATCCCGCTAATACTGCCAGGGTCATCCAGGGCCGTAGTGTGCTTCATGGCCAAGAAGCTTGATCCAAGCTGGCCCCTACACTGGATGTTCCCTACAAAGCCACACAATCCCAAAAATCCAGTAGTAATCGGTGAGCGTCAATCGCAATGCAATAAATATAAACAATCAACAAAAAAAAACAGGAAAAGAAATATATCCAAATCCAGCAACAACCACACTAAATCTCTAGCCAGTCAAAACCCAGGATTAGACAACGGATCTGCCACCGGATTGGACTCGGTCGGACGTCGCTCAGACATCAGATCCCTGGCCCACTCTGCTGACCCTATCGTCGGACGTCACTCAGATATCAGATCTCTGGCCCACTCTGCTGACCCTATCGTCGGACGTCACTCAGACATCAGATCTCTGGCCCACTCTGCTGACCCTATCGTCGGACGTCACTCAGACATCAGATCCCTGGCCCACTCTGCTGACGCTATCGTCGGACGTCACTCAGACATCAGATCTCTGGCCCACTCTGCTGACCCTATCGTCGGACGTCACTCAGACATCAGATCCCTGGCCCACTCTGCTGACCCTATCGCTGGATATTACTCAGACATCAGATCCCTGGCCCACTCTGCTGACCCTATCGTCGGACGTCTCTCAGACATCAGATCCCTGGCCCACTCTGCTGACCCTATCGTTGGATATTACTCAGATATCAGATCCGTGGCCCACTCTGCTGACCCTATCGTTGGATATTACTCAGATATCAGATCTGTGGCCCACTCTGCTGACCCTATCGTTGGATATTACTCAGATGTCAGATCCCTGGCCCACTCTGCTGACCCTAGCGTTGGATATTACTCAGATATCAGATCCCTGGCCCACTCTGCTGACCCTATCGTCGGAGCGCGCGCGCACGCTGGATGCAAATGTCCCCGCAGGGATCTGATTAAGCCAACCAGGCCAGCGACGGAGGGTGCGCCGGGCTTAGCGCTGAGTATCGGAACACGTACCTGATCACTATGGCCTACATGCATCGGACCACCATCGCCAGAGGTCAGAAAAACGGTCAGCCTTCTCCAACGGAAATCAATTTTACCTTCACCGCACGACGCAGGGGGATGGATGCTGGAGGGTCTTTTAGCAAACGTGATCCGGCTGGTGGCCTGGCCGAGGAGGGCAATGATCAGGACAAAAAGGATTAGAATTACAACCTTACTTCACCGTTTTGCTGGGAACTATATACTTTGCACTTTTCCGAGTTAGTTTTAGATTGGGGTTTTAATTTTTTGCGGTCGATAGATGAAGGTAGCTTGCAAAGTACCACAAATAGTAGTGATATTAACTACTTTAAGTGGACATGTACGTTGGTAGAGATTAAATGCAAATATGATCGGGTCATTTTATAACAGTTTGCAAAATTAGCAAGACGATTCTAGATTCATAGGTAACCTGAAAAATTAAGAAAGTTTGGGTAGTTTTGCCAGAGCAGCCTCTCTGTCTTGAATGTTCTTTGCTTTACGCTTTTGTGCACCCGACTTATGTTTTATACTGCCCAACCATTTTAACATTTACACCTGGAACGAAATCGCATTATCACGAATAATTTGATACAAATGGAAGGTAGAGATCGAAGTGCGAAATTCCTTTATCAGCAGGGAAATTGAACCTACTGATATTCACGTTACATGATCAAGACACCTTTTTCTGATCCATTCACCTTGCCAGTTCAATGACATTTTACAACACTGGGTACCGGTCAAGGGGTACTATGAATAGGTGGTACTGCCTATTTCCCTTTACAATCCTCATATAGGATCAGTGCAAAAGGAATGGGGCCTAAATTTTTCACACCCCATCCATCTCTCCCCGAATGTTGCAGGAGAAATGGGACCGGCTGCACGTTGCCCAGGAAAACCACAGGGGGCCGCAAAGCATGGCAGGGGCCGGTTTCGGCAACAGGGAGCACGGATACACCACCTGGGGCACGAAACTGCTAAAAAATAAGGAACTCCTGCAAATACGTGACTAAGACAATAGCTTCAGTTTCTGCACGATATTTTGAGACCACAAGGGGCCCAGATAGACCACAGAGTGCCTGAGCACACCAAAGGGGCCGAGCAGACCACAGGAACCCAGAAAACCATAGGATCCCGGTAAGTCCACAAGGAGCCCGAGCAGACCACACACAGCCAGTAATTTGGCTGGGCTCTGCCCGATCTATGCTGGGCTTTGACTGGGCAGAGCCCGAGTACATGGGCTCAGCCCAGGTCCGGCTCCGCTCCGCCTAGGCAGAGCCCATGGTCAAGCAAGACCGGGCTCTACCGCTCGGGCAAGTTGTCCTCCCCCGACCTAATGTTGGGCTCAGCCCGAGTCTATGTGGCTCAGCTATGAGTCTTATGGCTCAGACAGAGCCCGGCCCAGCCCGTTCTGGGCCCGGTCGGAATTGCTGGCTGGGCAGCGGGCCCGGGCAGACCACACGGGGCCTGGACGGATGAAAGGACCCGGGCAGACCACAGGGATCCGAGCAGAACACTGGGGCCCGGGCAAAGCACAGAGGGCCCACGCAGACAAAAGGGCCCCGGATGGACAAAAGGGGACCCACAGAGGCCACACGGAGGCCCAGACAGACCACAAGGGGCTCGATCAGACCAGAATGGGCACTAGCAGACAAGGAGTCCGTGCAGACCAAATGGAGCCGGGCAGACCACGGGGGCCGGGGCAGACTACAGCGGCCCGGGCAGACCATAGGGGCCCGGGAAGACCACAAGGACCCCGGGCAGACCACACGGGGACCGAGCGGAGCACAAGGCGCCCGAACAGGCCACAGGGGCCTGGGCAGACCACAGGGGCCCGGACAGGCCACAGGGGGCCGGGTCAGACCAATAGGGGCCCGGGATACCACAGGGGCCCGCATGGCAAGCACGGCAGAGGTTACACGAATCGCATCCATGGCAGGCCCGTCTGCATCCACGGGGTATTAACTAATGTAAGTAGGGACCCGGCTGCGGCCACCAGGGGGGAGGGGGCGAATGGGGTGGCCACCAGGGGGGGTGAATGGGATAGCCACCCCTTAATCCCATGAGCCTCTGAGGGCGAAATGACGAAATATATCAATGAAGAAAAGTAGTGCCGACGGAGAAATGCCAAAATAACAAACATGCCAATTTATTAAACCAGTGCTTATCGGAAGGGACCCGGCCCCGCACGGTGGGGGGTGGTGAACTACGGGGGTCGTAAGCGAGGCAAGGAGCCCGGCTAGAGCCAGAGGAGCCCAGAGAGAGCCTGAAATTATAGTACAGGTTCCCGGATACAGCGAAGTGGAAGGAGTGGAGTCACGGGCGAATTCAGGCCGATGGTGGGGGGAGGGGGCAACGGGGCCTCAAATCGTGAAAAACATGGTTTTTGTTTGAAGAAAATCCGTAAAAATTGGCAAAATCGGGGGATTTGCGGGGTTGCTCCGTTTGCCCCCCTGGATCCGCTGGTGCTGTGGTTCCTTGCAGACCACAGGGACACGGAAAAACCATAGGAGCCCGGACAAATTGCAGGGGGCCGGGCAGACCGCAGGGGGCCGGGTAGACCACAGGGGGCCCGGGCATACCACAGGCGGCCCGGGCAGACTAAGGAGCCCAGACCGCCCACAAGTGGCCGGGCAGACCACAGGGACCCGGGCAGACTAAAAGGGGCCAAGGCAGAATACAAGGAGCCCGGTTGCAGTCACAGAGGGCCCGGCTGAACCAAAAGGCCCCGAGACTGCCAGAAATAGGGGCCCAGATGCAGTCAAAATGGGCCTGAAAATATCGTTAGGGGTCCGTTTGCGGACACAGCGATTATGGGTGGCCCTAAAGGGGACCGCATGTCCGGCAAGCATGTCCGGCAAACATGCCAGGGCGCCCGGCCGCAGCCACAGCAAGCCCAGATAGACCTTGAGGCCCCGCACTCATGGCACGGGCCCGTCCGTGTCATTAGATGACCCGCGCCTCCTGGACCACCGGGAGCCCGGTTGCAGTCACAGGTCCCGGTTGCAGTCACAGGGGGCCGGGTGGATCACAGGCGCCCGGTTGCGGTGACAGGGGCTCGGGCGGTTCACAGAGGGCCCGGTGGCAGTCACAGGGGGCCCGGGTGGATGACAGGGGACCGGGTGGATTCCAGAGGCTCGGTTGCAGTCACAGGTGGCCCGGTTGGACCACAGGGAATCAGTTTGCAGTCACAGGGGGCCCGGGTGGATCTCAGGGGGCCGGTTGCAGTCAAATAGGGCCCGTGTGGATCACAGGGGCCCAGGATGGATCACATAGGGCCCCGGGTGGATCACAGTGGGCCCGGTTGCAGTCACAGGGGGGCCGGGTGGCTCACAAAGGGCTCGGTTGCAGTCACAGGGGACCCGGGTGGATCACAGATGGCCCGGGTGGATCATAACTGGCCTGGTTATAATCACAGGGGGCCCGGTCGCAGTCACAGGGGGCCTGGGTGGATCATAGGGAGCACGGTTGCAGTCACAGGGGGCCCGGGTGGATCATAGGGGTCCCGGTTGTCATTACAGGGGGCCCGGGTGGATCACAGAGGGTCCTGGTTGCAGTCACAGGAGGTCGGGTGGATCGCAGAGGGCCCGGTTGCAGTCACAGGGGCCCCGGTGGACCACAGATGGCCCGGTCCCAGTCACAGGGGGCCCGGGTGTATCACAGGGGCCCGGGTGGATGATAGGGGGCCCGGTT
Source organism: Lepas anatifera (assembly GCA_034440635.1). Lineage (NCBI taxonomy): Eukaryota > Metazoa > Arthropoda > Thecostraca > Lepadidae > Lepas > Lepas anatifera. The sequence goes on along the minus strand of JAOTON010000664.1, from coordinate 776,574 downwards.
GTAATCACAGGGAGCCCGGGTGGATTACAGGGGACCCGGCTGGATCACAGGGGCCCGGCTGCAGTCACAGGGGTGCGGGTGGATCACAGAGGGGCCCAGTTGCAGTCACAGGGAGGGGGCTGGATAGATTACAGGGGACTCGGCTGCAGTCACAGGGGGCCCGGGTGGATTACAGGGGGCCCGGTTGCAGTCCACAGGGGGCCCGAACGGATTACAGAGGGCCCGGTTGGATGACAGGAGGCCCGAGACTGCCGGACTTAGGGACCCGGCTGCAGTCAAAGTGGGCCTGAAAATATCATTAGGGGCCCGGTTGCGGACACCCAGGTTAAGGGTGGCCCACAGGGGACCCGCAAGCATGCCAGGGAGCATGGCCTCAGTCAAAGCTAGCCCAGGTAGACCACTGGGGCCCGCAATCGTGGCAGGGGCCCGGCTGTGTCCGCAGGGGCCCGCAACTTGGGATTGGGGGGGCTCGTTGGGTCATTGGGGGCTTCTCCGAGCATTGGGGGGGGGCTCAAGCCTCCCAAATATATGGAAACTTGCGCCCCTGAGTACAGGACTCCATAACTTACAGTCAGGGGTGGCCACCAGTGCCCTAATGGTGACACCCCCTCCTCGCGGCCTGAGGAGCACAGGACACCATAACTTACAGTCAGGGGTGGTCAACAGTACTCTGGTGACACCCCCTCCTTCCTCGCGGCCTGAGGAGTAGAAGGCCCCATAACTTACCGTCCGGGGTGGCCAGCAGGGCCCTGGTGGCGGCACAACTGGCTGTAAGCTATGTCTGAGCCAGCTATGGCGCTTACAAAGAATCTCCGGGGATGTCTGAGGAGATATTGCAAAATCTGAAGCAAACTAATTCATCCGTCGTGCGAGACATCCTTCCCCATTCCCAAGATAATAGGGAATTGTTCATGGCCGATTTGTTTCACTTCTGTTTGTGACGGACTCACAAATCATACGCGAAGGTTTTTTTCTTGGAAGAAAAACAAACTCGAATTGCAATGAAGTCTTACTTACTGGCACAGGGGTATGATCCCCACGCTTTTCAGCAGGCGAGAGAGAGAGAGAGAGAGAGAGAGAGAGAGAGAGAGAGAGAGAGAGAGAGAGAGAGAGAGAGAGAGAGAGAGAGAGAGAGAGAGAGAGAGAGAGAGAGAGAGAGAGAAGAGAGAGAGAGAGAAAAAAAAAAAAAAAAAAAAAAAAAAAAAAAAAAAAAGAAAAAAAAAAAAAAGAGAGAGAGAGAGAGAGAGAGAGAGAGAGAGAGAGAGAGAGAGAGAGAGAGAGAGAGAGAGAGAGAGAGAGAGAGAGAGAGAGAGAGAGAGAGACTTGCCACGTAGCTAGCAAGGGCACTGCGGAACAGCCTGTATTTTTAGGAACGATACTGCGGCACAGTCTGTATGTTCAGGAGCGGCGCTGCGGCGGTCTGCATTTTCAGGAGCGGCGCTGCCGCACAGTCTGTATGGTCAGGAGCGGCGCTACCGCACGGTCTGCATTTTCAGGAACGGTGCTGCGGCACAGTCTGTATCGCCAGGAGCGGCGCTGCGGCACAGTCTGTATCGCCAGGAGCGGCGCTGCGGCAGTCTGTATTTTTAGGAACGGTGCTGCGGCACAGTCTGTATCGTCAGGAGCGGCGCTGCGGCACAGTTTGTATGGTGAGGAGCGGCGCTGCCGCACAGTCTGTATGTTCAGGAACGGTGCTGCGGCACAGTCTGTATTTTCAGGAACGGTGGTGCGGCACAGTGTGTATGTTCAGGAGCGGCGCTGCGGCGGTCTCCATTTTCAGGAGCGGTGCTGCCGCACAGTCTGTATGGTCAGGAGCGGCGCTACCGCACGGTCTGCATTTTCAGGAACGGTGCTGCGGCACGGTCTGTATCGCCAGGAGCGGCGCTGCGGCACAGTCTGTATCGCCAGGAGCGGCGCTGCGGCAGTCTGCATTTTCAGGAACGGTGCTGCGGCACAGTCTGTATGGTCAGGAGCGGCGCTGCGGCACGTCGTTCAGGAGCGGCGCGCAGTCTGCATTTTCAGGAACGGTGCTGCGGCACAGTCTGTATCGCCAGGAGCGGCGCTGCGGCACAGTCTGTATCGCCAGGAGCGGCGCTGCGGCAGTCTGCATTTTTAGGAACGGTGCTGCGGCACAGTCTGTATCGTCAGGAGCGGCGCTGCGGCACAGTTTGTATGGTGAGGAGCGGCGCTGCCCACAGTCTGTATGTTCAGGAACGGTGCTGCGGCACAGTCTGTATTTTCAGGAACGGTGGTGCGGCACAGTCTGTATGTTCAGGAGCGGCGCTGCGGCACAGTCTGTATCGCCAGGAGCGGCGCTGCGGCACAGTTTGTATTTTCAGGAACGGTGCTGCGGCACAGTCTGTATGGTGAGGAGCGGTGCTGCGGCAGTCTGCATTTTCAGGAACGGTGCTGCGGCAGTCTGTATTTTTAGGAACGGTGCTGCGGCACAGTCTGTATTTTCAGGAACGGTGCTGCGGCACAGTCTGTATGGTGAGGAACGGTGCTGCGGCACAGTCTGTATGGTGAGGAGCGGCGCTGCGCACAGTCTACATTTTCAGGAACGGTGCTGCGGCACAGTCTGTATGTTCAGGAGCGGCGCTGCGGCGGTCTCCATTTTCAGGAACGGTGCTGCGGCAGTCTGTATTTTTAGGAACGGTGCTGCGGCACAGTCTGTATTTTCAGGAACGGTGCTGCGGCACAGTCTGTATTTTCAGGAACGGTGCTGCGGCACAGTCTGTATGTTCAGGAGCGGCGCTGCGGCGGTCTCCATTTTCAGGAACGGTGCTGCGGCAGTCTGTATTTTTAGGAACGGTGCTGCGGCACAGTCTGTATTTTCAGGAACGGTGCTGCGGCACAGTCTGTATTTTCAGGAACGGTGCTGCGGCACAGTCTGTATGTTCAGGAGCGGCGCTGCGGCGGTCTCCATTTTCAGGAACGGTGCTGCGGCAGTCTGTATTTTCAGGAACGGTGCTGCGGCACAGTCTGTATGTTCAGGAGCGGCGCTGCGGCGGGTCTCCATTTTCAGGAACGGTGCTGCGGCACGTCTGTATTTTCAGGAACGGTGCTGCGGCACAGTCTGTATGTTCAGGAGCGGCGCTGCGGCGGTCTCCATTTTCAGGAACGGTGCTGCGGCACAGTCTGTATTTTTAGGAACGGTGCTGCGGCACAGTCTGTATGGTGAGGAGCGGCGCTGCGGCAAGTCTGCATTTTCAGGAACGGTGCTGCGGCACAGTCTGTATTTTCAGGAACGGTGCTGCGGCACAGTCTGTATTTTCAGGAACGGTGCTGCGGCACAGTCTGTATGTTCAGGAGCGGTGCTGCGGCACAGTCTGTATTTTCAGGAACGGTGCTGCGGCACAGTGTGTATCGTCAGGAGCGGCGCTGCGGCGGTCTCCATTTTCAGGAACGGTGCTGCGGCAGTCTGTATTTTTAGGAACGGTGCTGCGGCACAGTCTGCATTTTCAGGAACGGTGCTGCGGCACAGTCTGTATTTTCAGCAACGGTGCTGAGGCACAGTGTGTATCGTCAGGAGCGGCGCTGCGGCGAGTCTGCATTTTCAGGAACGGTGCTGCGGCACAGTCTGTATTTTCAGGAACGATACTGCGGCACAGTCTGTATGGTGAGGAGCGGCGCTGCGTTACAGCTTGTATTTTCAGGAATCACACTGCAACACAGTCAGTATCATTAGTGACTGCACTGCAGTGCAGTCGGTATTCTTGGGAAGCGACGTGTGACACTGTGTCTGCGCGAGAGAAGTGCAATGCGGCACAGATTGACATGGAAAAGTGAGAAAAGTGCAATGCGGCACAGATTGACATGGAAAAGTGAAAAATTGCAATGCGGCACAGATTGACATGGAAAAGTGAGAAAAGTGCAATGCGGCACAGATTGACATGAAAAAGTGAGAAAAGTGCAATGCGGCACAGATTGACATGGAAAAGTGAGAAAAGTGCAATGCGGCACAGATTGATATGGAAATATGAGAAAAGTGCAATGCGGCACAGATTGACCGGGAGAAGTGAGAGGAGTGCGATCGGTACAGGGCGCAGCAAGTGCAGAACAGCAGCATTCAGAACAATAGTTCGTCCAGCCAAGTTTCTTGTCCGTGCTCCTCCTCAGAATGGTTCGTGGATCGATCACCATGCTACCGTACATCAGTTGTAACTATTGGCAAGCTGACGCACACAACCTTTACCTCAGCCAACTCCAACCGCAGAGAGCAGCTACTCGTCTGGACAGTGGCAAATACAAGGGGGGGCGAGAAGGACTCAATCCCCACCCCGAAATGTCAGAGCTCTTATAGTACAAGCAAAGCCGGAGGCTGATCCGAGGCAATAGCAGACAGGTTGGAGCCCCCGAGAATGAAGTGCTGGACCCGCCACTGCGTCTGGAACGACCCAATAAACTAGAAGTCAGCCCAGCAGCCTGGACGCTAACTGACTTCCATCTGCTGCGCAGGCCAATCATGTGACAATTAAAATTTCAGACCCGAGGTTGGCGCCGGAGCGGCGTTACAACTCTCATCTTTTCAGAGGAGCTCTCATGGGACGGCGGCGAGGGGGAGGGCCAGATCAGTCCTCTGGCGGTACTCTGGGCCAGAGTGCGGCCAGTCGCAAATCAGCCCGGCCGCACGTGGCCGCCACACAGTGGCGATGCCCAGGGTGTAGTCATGGCTCCTTACGATAAAAAATAAGTGGTTGTAGGCAGAATAAGTCTATTATATAAATGAGTAGAGAGCACATAGGGCTTCTTACAGCGCAAACAAACTATGCGGTTAAACATCTGTGGAAACAATAAGAACAGAGTAATTTCTGAAACTTTTAATTCCATACCCACTGCAATAAATAATTAAACTGATAGCGGAGTAAGGCCAGGGAGGGAAGTTCCCACAAAATGTCCTCTGATATTCTGATGTCCAGGTCATCCAATACTAATTGACCTATGAAGTCACAATAGGTATATATTCCAAGAGTGTACACTCTAACTGCCACCATAGCAGCCTTTGGGTGGGAAATGATTATATGAGCTTCACCAATGATCTTTGACCTTGGCATTGAGTAACCTTAACTATAAAGTCATAGCTTGACATACGTCATACTGAGTAATTCTATCTGACCGAAACACTAGGGTTAATGACCTCAAAAATGCTAGTTTGACCTATATTGTGACCATTGGTCTCGACTTTGGTAATTTTTTCCTGAATGTTTTATTGATTTTAGAGAAATTATAGCTTACAAAACTAACGGATAATTGCTCATATCAATTCAAAGTAATCAAAAGGCTGAAGAGTGGCGTTGAAATTTTATAATATACTCTTCGGTCCCTTTTTATAAATTTTGTTTAAGTTGTTCCTAGTACGGCTGCTGGAGTCGGAGTCTCACTAAAGTCATCAAGGGACTTGTCACGGAGACCCCGACCCCACCACCCGAACGAGCAACTCCCTCAATGGAGGGTAAATTTAGAAACCAAAGTTTAACGTCCCACAAAGCACAGGGACGGCCGCCCCGCTCAGGTCACCCTCTCACCAGTCAGTTGCCAGCCCACCTGTACGTCGGGTAAACTATTGAGCGCCGGAGCGTCTCAGGGGAACCGATCCCAAGCCTGGACATGCACTGCCACTGTATGCTTCTAAGCAGCGGGCCAGAGCCCAACGCTCTACCAACTGAGCTACCGGGGCGGCAAAACTTTTGATTACTTTGAATTACTACCAGCGATGATCACTTAATTTTGTTAGTAAATACAAGCTCATCGAACATTGACCTCAGAAATATATATATATATATATATATATATATATATTTAATATTTATTTCAGGCAGCAAATCATTCCTAATGTCTTCTTAATAATTGACCTCTACCATTAAAATGTTTAACACGCACATTGACGGGGGCGGGTATTCACCCCCGTCGGGTTTTTCAGAGATGGCATAAAAACAGCAGTGCTTAGATTCGCCTTGTATTTGCGGTTCTAATGATATGCATTTATCTAATTTGACCTTGATCTGAACTCAGGTCAGGTCAAAACCTTGATTTGATCTAGCAATGTCATATTATACATCATTCGAGCAATGTCATATTATACATCAGCTTGCTGCGAGGATTCATACAATTCAAATTGTTTTGCTCTGTCTTTACTTGTTCAGATGTAATGACCAAAAACTTTCATTTACATGTTATCCCTACGGCGGCATGTTTTGACCTCTAGTGACCTTAAATGTGACCTGACAAAAAATGCTTCAGGAATTTTCGATGGAGAAGTGGATGGGCTACCACGCACCGTTTACCGTTTTTCGCTACCTACGGTGGTTCTTGAGATCTTTGGAGGGGGCGGGCGGGTACCCGCCACCTCCCGTCAAAGCGAAGGTGGCTGAGTCAATGCACGTGTTAAGCCAGTATTAAAGTACTAATCGACCGCAGGAAACCATCTGACCGGACCTCAAAACAAATTTCCATATTTTTTTAATCCACGCATCAACAGGACGAGACCCGTCTGAGCGGCCAGAATAGAGCCGCTTGAGAAACCTCAATGCGCTTCGCTCCATGGATTTCGTCACGCGGCTCTGACCCCGGTCTGCGACCTGGGCTAACGCCCCACCGGCGCAGGAGAGACGCATGACAATGTGCTGAAAGCTAACCATATTCCGTTCTTAATGTATCTTTTCATAAGCCTGTAAGTCAGTTTTATCATTCTTTTCTTTGAAATAACCAATAAAGATTACGTGGTCGCCCCCGGATTCGAACCGGGCCTACCTGATCAAGAGACAGGGCCTCTAATCACTAGACCACCGTGCCACACTATGCACCCTCCCACCAGCTGAACACCTGTGACCCGTCAGGAGGTCACTGGACAGCCAGGAAGTCACTGGACAGGAGGTCACTGGTAACGGGACGCTGGCGCCGGGTGCTGTCCTTGCCCCGAAAAGGCACGATATGAAGGTGCTTCTAGAAGACGAACCAGACATTCTTTTGGGCTGAAATTACTTGTATCGTCGAGCTAGAATCCTAAGCTAGCTTCATGCCAAATGTCGTCCACTTCCATCCATTTTAAAGACTTGAAACCATGGTGAGAAGCAAAAGGTGGTCCGAGAAATTTAGAATCTTGTAATAAATTTTTGGACTAATTACTCGAAAGCCATTAGAGATAGGTGGGTAGTATAAGTGAGCGAAATGACCGCAAGTAACTTTCCTATTCAGCCATGTCAGTTCTGAGTTTGTGAGTCACATGAGCTAGGAACCAGGAAGATGCAAATAAAAAGTTTTTTGACTCAATTTCTATTTATGCCTATAAAACAAAGAATTTCACCTTCACAATTTCCATCTCCAAATATTATCAGGTGGAAGCAATGTTCTTTCATTATTTGAAATGAAAACTCAAATCGGTCAATTAGATTGTGAGATATCAATGTTGAAATGAAATGAACCAAAATTCAGTCTTCAGGAAGAACTGTAAAAAGTGGGTCAAAATTTTACGTTTTGCACTCAAAACTATGCCTAAGCACAATAAGATTGGTCTACCTACCCTTAGGTTACTGCCTTTCAGCTAACTGAGGCGTGCCTTCTGACATTTTGAGCGCATAAGTCGGCCATCAACTTTTAGCAGGCTTTTTGCTCGCGTTAGAAATGACGCGTTTTCACGCAATAAATATTGTCGGATCACCTCAATTTTTATTCCCTAGCTGGCCCTTGTTATCTATTGAAAAGGACATAAGTTTCAAGTTCGTAGCTTAAGAAGTAAAACTTAGAGAAATATAAAGCAGAAAAGTTTGAGCCAAAATTTCTCAAAAACTATTTTGGATTTCGACTCGGGGCCTCAGTTTGGGTGTCTGGAGCAGAAGGGATATCACCCTACAAAATTCCAGAGCTCTGACATCAATTCTCAGGCGGGACAGACAACAACAGACAGACTCCGGTCTGCGACCTGGGCTAACGCCCCACCGGCGCAGGAGAGCCGCATGACAATGTGCTGAAAGCTAACCATATTTCGTTCTTAATGTATCTCTTCATAAGCCTGCAAGTCAGTTTTGTCATTCTTTTCTTTGAAATAACCAATAAAGAGTACGTGGTCATCCCCGGATTCGAACCCGACCTGCCTGATGAAGAGACATGGCCTCTAACCACTAAACCACCGTGCCACAATGATCACCCTCCCACTAGCTGAACATCTGTGACCCGTCAGGAGGTCACTGGCTGATACAACTCCGCCGAATATGCCGGGCCGCTGGCGCCGGGTGCTGTGCTTGTCCCGAAAAGGCACGATATAAAGGTGCTTCTAGAAGACGAACCAAACATTCTTTTGGGCTGAAATTACTTGTATCGTTGAGCTAGGATCCTAAGCTAGCTTCATGCCAAATTTCGTCCACTTCCATCTATTTTAAAGACTTGAAACCATGGTGAGAAGCAAAAGGTGGTCCGAGAAATTTAGCATCTTGTAATACATTTTTGACTAATTACTCGAAAGCCATTAGAGATAGGTGGGTAGTATAAGTGAGCGAAATGACCGCAAGTAACTTTCCTATTCAGCCATGTCAGTTCTGAGTTTGTGAGTGACATGAGCTTGGAACCAGGAAGATGCAAATAAATAGTTTGTTTACTCAATTTCTATGTATGCCTATAAAACAAAAACTTTCACATTCAAAATTTCCATCTCCAATTATTATCAGGCGGAAAGCAATGCTCTTTGATTATTTGAAATGAAAACTCAAATCGGTCAATTAGATTGTGAGATATTAACGTTGAAGTGAAATGAACCAAAATTCAGTCTTCCGGAAGAACTGTAAAAAGTAGGTCAAAATTTTACGTTTTGCACTCAAAACTATGCCTAAGCACAACAAAATTGGCCTAGCTACCCCTAGGTAACTGCCTTTCAGCTAACTAAGGCGTGCCTTCTGACATTTCGAGCGCACAAGTCGGCCATCAACTTTTAGCAGGTTTTTTGCTGACGTGAGAAATACCGCGAGCCCTTTTATCCGTTTTCTCGAGCTCGACCGAGATTTTACATTCAATTTTTCAGCTGGTCGTTGTCCGTGAGCCAGGGGCATGCCGGATGTCTAAGTTTGATGTTTCTGAGCGGAATGTGATGGCATATGTTGGACCGCTACACCGATCTCCAAGCTTGCCATTTCTTCTGGGTAGTTTCGGCGTCGTAAATTCATTGTCAGTCAGCCTGCAGGAGGTCGAGACAGAGTGCGTCTTTGTTGACCCTCCTGGTGGATTGCACTGTCATAAACTGGGCTCTGCGCCGCTCACGTTTTGTATAGATGTTTACAGCGATAAGATCGTGGTCGCTGATTGAACAACTAATCACGCGTGAGTCTGAAGTTAAATGGGGATGAGGGGCTGGGGATAGCACCCTTGTCTTCAAGCCACCGGTCCCGGTTCAAGTCCGGCGGAGCCTCTGAATAAGTCGATCTGATCCCCAAAATCCCTCCAACAGGGTGAGAGTTGGTACGCCGTAGACCCTGGCAGTTGATGCGTCGTTAAACCTCAAGAATTATTAGTCTGAAGTTAAATCGGGTCTGGATGTAAAAATGTGATCAATCAGAGTGGCTGTTGAAGTACTTGTGCCAGTCGGCGAATTGATGAGCTGCTGGAATCCGAGATCATGCAGCATGTGTCCCTGTCCTTCTCGACACCAGCAGGGCTCGGTGGTAGAAGATTTAGGTTGACGTCACCCAGAACGTACACCGGCTGGTTTTTGGTGAGAACATATGTTAGCTGGTGGCGTCAATCATCCAATACGGATCCGACAGGTGATCTCAGAGGTAATCCCAAGAATAAAGGGTGAGTCCCCTGAATTGCACCCATAATAGTCCTAGGGAGGTTTGGTTGAGAGTTTCGGCCTGCAACCGTCAAAGTAGTAGTATTTCTCAGAGTGGTTCTAATCTGGCCGCTGTACCGCTCTGTTCGTAGTCTGTCGGTCTGCTGTTGCAGTTTCGTTGCTTTCTGTTTAGATGTAAGTTCTGCTTTCTGTGGGTTCAAGCAGAGACGTTCTCCGTGGGACAGAGTTCTCCTGGGTTGTGGGCCGAGACAATGCGCGTAAATCTCAAATCACTTACTGAAATGAGCACGTTTGATCTGCCGCTCAATCCGGCTTGTTCGGATCTATCTCGGAGTAACACCTGGTGCGTTCGGATCTATCTCGGAGTAACACCTGGTGCGTGAGTTTGATGTGATTCTCTTGTTCCTACAGAAGATAAGCCTGATCCGACAATGCTTGGGCAGGTTCTGAGTCAGGTAACAAAAATAATGTAATGAAAATATCAGGTAGCAACATGAACACACTTTTGGGCTTTGGAACACCAGAAAATTATAAATGTGATTCGGAACAAATATAACAAAACAAATACCAAGGTTGTCATAATTTATATATAATCTGTCCACACCATCACAAGGGGATTTAAAACATAAAAATGCAGTGCAGATGTGCATATTTCTGTGGGAATTATACAATTCTGATACAAATCCTTGCCTAATTAAGCCTAGAATTAGTAATAGACACATATCCAGGACAACATGTTTTGGGTGTTTGCAATGAATGTCTTGAAGCCCGTGTCTGGAATTGAATCCTGCACTCTGCAAAATCTATTATTAAAAAGATGAGATTATATTATTTGTATGTGTGAAATTACTGGATTTGGATTGAAACAAATTGTATTTCTAAACAGGAAATTAATTTTTGGGTCTCAACACTGATGAAGCCCCGAATCTATAAAGATGAAGCCCGGTACCAGCCCGGCATGGGTCCATATCAGGTTTTCAGGCCCGGTCAAAGCCCGCGGGCCTGAGCCGGGCTTTTGCCCCGGGCCCCCCGGCCCAGAAAGTCGCACCTCTACCTCACAGACACTTCGATCCATGGGAGGAGTAGCAGCATTTCTTTCTTTCTGAAAATGCACCAAATCGGTAGGCTGGTAAGAATAGAAACATTTAGGGCGCGGGAGGGTAATGCGCGCCGGTTACTGCGACCAATGCTTTCTGCTGAGAAATTGGACCGCACATCCTCCTCTCCGGGGAAATAGGTGAAATATGAGACGACCGCCGGCCGACCGCCAGCGGCAGCCAAACCGACCCCATGAACGAATGCCGCCATTAGCGAGACAGCCACGGACATTGTGTGGAAACTGGAAAGCTCTCCGGAACTCCGACCATGTATCGTTGTGTCAAGAATAGACGGGACATTTTAATATTGTTGGGCTTCGAAACATTAATCAATGTCAATCTGATTTATTCACATTGTTTTTGCAATGCTTCTTTAATCAGAAGGATGCATACTACGGAGGCAAGCTACCCTAGTGTTGAGTGTTCATTGTTCATACGTATATCCAGTGATGATACTGTACAATCATAGCGTACAAGATAACCTTTAATCATTGCCTACATGATAAGTATGAGCCACATTCACTAAGACGAGGGGGGGCAAATTCTAAGTGGACTAGAAAAATGAAAAAACTCCATCGAAAGCTCTTGTAAAATACAATGAGGGATAGCTTGGAAAATTTCTCACGAGGTTTATAGTGGGGTCACCCGACAACAAAAGAAGTAAAGATTGATGAGATGAGGTGCATTGGCTGACGTATCGTTAACCGTTGCCGCCCTGGTAGCGCAGTTGGTGGAGCGTTGGGCTCGGATCCATCGCTCAGGAACATGCGGGGCAGAGCATGTGCAGGTTTGGGAGTTCGATTCCCCTGAGACGCTCCGGCGCTCAAAATTTACGCGATGTAGGTCGGCTGGCAACTGACTGGTGAGAGGGTGACCTGAGCGGGGCGGTCGTCCACCGTGCTTTGCGACATGTTCATGAGGTTATCATATTAGCTGAGCAGATTATTGTAAAATCGTTCAACTCTGGATGCGAGCACCAAAATTGGCACATATACTCTTTCAGGATTCCTAGTTTCAGATAAACCGTTAGCCATATGAAACTGCAAGATGACGGCCATTTTTTCAATATGGCGACCATTCAGTGAACAGTAAGTGAGTGCGGTAAGAAAATCGTGAAAGCGTACCAGTTTTGATTTATATTCGAGCCAAGTCATGCCCTCTTCACCATGTAAAATCATTTTTAAGCATATCGCCTCATTTTCATCCTTCTGTGATTAAACCAGTTTTAGTGCTAAGGTTTCAGTAAAATTTGCGAACATCATACGCATAGTCAATAGGTTAGATATTCTTTCAACCGAGGCACTGATACCACCTTGTTTAGTTTCTTTCGAAGTCAACGTCACTTGGTGTTGCAACATTTTGCGAAATTTCAAGAGTGCAGCTGCATAGCACCGTGCATGGCAAGCCCAAAGCGTAGACTTGCATCTTTGAAGGCATTCCAACTTGCACGCACACTTAGTTATAGTGAATCTGGCACCTTGGCAAAATTGTGGTGGTTTTAGGGATAATATATGTTGAAAATAATGTATTTGGCCTTATTTCTGATAAAAATGGCTAATAAGCCTAATATGTCGTTTTCTGATAGCAATTAAAAGTTTCCAAAGTATCACGACGCAAAATCAGCGTATGAGACGGCAGTTATTTATGTCAGATTCATGTGCCAGATTGGACCTGTTTGAATTTCGCCAAAACTGAAAACGAGCACGAATGAGCGTGTTTAGCTAAAAGAGGTTACAATCAGAGAGTAAAGTGGTATTTATCAATCTGGCTCCTATTTATCAATAAGTGGGTTCTCGGCAAGCTCTATTGCATGGCTATCTGAGTTAAAATCCTGTTATGAAGCTGCCGTACTCACTTTAAGAGCTTGCAGCTGGACTGGACTGTTGAGTAGAGTTTCGCGGAAACTGGGCAAGAGTGAGTGGAATGGTTTGCTCGATTCACCCCCAGAGGAAGGTACCATCAAATGTGGACTAGTGATTTAGCACAGCTGACCACAGCCCATGGCGTTCCAAAACAGACTTTGCAACATTGTGTAAGCATCTGGTTACATGATCTGTCACGGATGACAGGTCGTTTGTTAGGCTGACACTCAGGAGCATTTCAAGCTAAGAAACGAATTTCGGGAGCATTTCTGACGATATGGTGTGAAATTCATAGTATACAGAGAGCCAACCAACTTCAAGGATTTCATACATTATTTTTCTACCCATAGTGATCGAGTAAAATCCGGAGTCATCATTGAATTTTTCCTCTATCTACTCCGTACGTGCAGCAACGAATACCTCGAAGAGGAGATTAATCGCATTTTCTCGTCGTTTCTGAAACTAAAATACTCCTAAAACATTCATCGTGAGATGTCCTTTGAAGGTAAAACATATTAGAAACTCAGAAAAACAAGACCAACGCCACTGACAACTAATACAGGACCGAAAACATCTCAACACGGAATACTAGAAAAGACACTTGTACAAGCAGATATTAGGTTTATTGCTAGCACAGGCTTGAAAATAGGATACCTTATTAAAAATAAAAACCAGCCGGGTTCGGCAAACAACAGTAAGAAATAAGAACAGTATCGCCTACAAAATTGCATGTCAAAACTGTACCAGATCCTACTACGGGGAAACGTATCGCACCCTGCGAACCCGAATTCACGAACACAGATTAGACCTGAGAAATCACAAAACTATGAGCTCTTTTGTCATACACTCTGAGGAGTATGAACACCTAGCGAACAGGAAAAAAATGCAGAAATTATTCACAGAGGCTTATCAAAAAAGAGAAGGAAGTTTTTGAAGTAAGCCCTAATTGAAGAAAAGGTGGAAATTTAAATTCCAAAAGAGCGGACTTCACAATATCAAAAACATTAGTAAAAATTACTCACGTTTAGCCACACGTGAGTGCCAAGAAAAACTGCATTTGTCGACAGATAGATCTAGTGGATACGCTTGCAAACATACGCTGAGGAAGAATCAAAATGCGTCCGTATGTTTAATTTGTTTTACTACATTTAATATATAATTTGCCTTTGTTTACTTTTATTTCCGAAATTATGTATGCGCACCAATAAGTATCAGAGTGATTTGTGCCGTCTACACAATGTAAGTACATCTCACGATGTGTGGGGCACGTGTCAGCTCTGAGGACAGTTGTAACAAGGGACTATCAAGTTGTGGAACAGAACACTGCACCTTTTCGGATACAAATAGTAAATGACGGGAGATAAGAAAACAAAACAAAAACACTGGAATTCCCATATCTGTAAGGAAACGATTTGCGACTTCATAGCAAGTCACTAGGACCAAAAATTTAGAGACTTTAGGGGAAAGATTGCTACACCCAAAAACTGTCATCTCGAACTGTTTATTCTTTCGTTCATCTGAAGCCAAAGTATAAACCTTGATGTTTAGTAAATACGATATTCAGAAAACCACAAGCGTAAACTACAAAAGCAAAGCTGTACTTTCCCCGCAGACAAATCATTTCCCAAATTATGGGCTGTATGCGAATTTCATTGCGAATTTAGTTTTGTATTACTACGAAACAGTTTCGGCGCCGTCACTGCCATGTAGAAAATGAGAATGCCATGTTCTTAGGGGTCCGCGGCATGATTTACCTTCACGTTTTCGATGTGTATATTCAAATTCGGATATATGTCACATGTATAGCGACCTGAAACGGTTGCTATACATGTGACCTTACAGTTGGTGCGCCACTAAAGCAAGATAACTTACTCAATCTGTTATGAGTTGAGGTATCAGCTTGCAAAGCTCTCCTTAAAGAGTTACAACATCTGAGAGTGTTTGCAGTGACAATAGTGTGGAAAGTGTGTCCCGAGTGTAGGAAACAGTTTTGGAAAAATTATAATGGGTATTTTATGGCTCATTTTTCCTGAAGTAGATGTGTAAAATTGTCTATTATGTAAGGTTTTAAAGATTAAAGTATAAGTAAATGGCACATCAAGAAAAAGAAAAGGTTATCAGTAACCCCGGGTACCTGCTTTCCCCGCCGGGACAATATAAAGATGGCCCATTCAGAGACAGCTTTTTCCAAAAAGTCCAATCTCTGGCGAGCTAGCGCTAAGCCAATTTCTGCTATCAAAATTTGAGGAGTGCCATTTAGGCTGGCCAGATGACTCCCGTTCCACCTGTCCCACCTGTATCAGTAACCTAATGTAAGAGACCAGGATAACCTTTCTAAGGGTAGGAAGGAGAATCTGACTTAAAATTCAATTTCATGTTTCAAAGGTATGCACACCTTCGTCCTGAATACTTGAATGCACACAAATTTGCATACTGCTGAAGAAAACTGGTATTTAGTGAATTTGTAGCAGTCAAGGGCCTCGCCACAGATTTTTGAGTGGGGGAGGGGTGAAGCCAAAGCGGGGAGGCCGGGGACAGTAGTGAAACCTTTTAAGCCCCTACGTCCGCTTAAATGAAGCATTTTGAATGGCCTTTCCGGCCAAAAGCGTGGGAAACCAGTCCCCCAGTTTCCAGAAGATGGGATGGAGTGACCCCTCTGGCGCCCGGTGGCGACGCCCCTGATGCCAGTTCAGGGGTGGAAAACCCCACCAACTCGCCAACCAGGGATAGCGACAGCCCCTGAACATTGAAATCATGAAGTGCGACAGAAAAGATCTATACAAACCACAGCGTTTTCGCAGGTGGCCGAATTACTCATAAGTATGTGTGATCTTCAGTAAACCTCGTTGTGAATTCAGGAATGTTATTGGCTGGTTGTTTTGTATCAATATAGGTACTACTTGTCGTATTATGTATGCTTTAGTAATTTCCTATATGTAAAAAATTAAAGCGACAGCTTTCAGTCTTAGACATTTGGTTGGCGACAGGTTTGAGGTTTTTCCTCCCCTGTGCCAGTTATGCATACCTTACGTCCGATCATCCATGCATACCAGTATACATAATGTATGTAGGTGTGGACGTCCACCCGTGACGTCTTCTTCACGGTTCGTTGGAAGACAATGTGTGCCCCAATGAGTAAAAGTTACATCATTGGAAATCTGACAGCGTGCTGATTACAAATATATGAAAGTTTATACATGTTCCTCGAGGGCTTTTTTAGCAATTTTCGATTTTGTGTTCTTCAAATGCACACACGAATCTCTCTAACCTACTCGTCACTGACATAGTGTTGTTGGATACCAAATAAAAGCTTTATAAACCAGGAAGAAAACAGCAATTCTTAAATCCACGCGCCGCGTTTGGATTTTGAGTATTTACCCTTTCAATGATTCGAAGCACGGATATTGCGCGCAAGGCGCAGAGTCGGCTTCTCGGCGCTGGATGTTAGCCCTTACTGAAGTGCCGGTCAACTCGTGTCAAATGTTCTTTCCGTACTCTCACTCAAAATACGCCAAATGTATCATCGCGCTGTGCTGATGACTTAGCAACAATACATTTACATATACGAACAATTCAGAATTCCCCCATTTCATGGTAGTATCAACATTGCACATATCTCAAACTCATCAATTTGTGTTGCCCTCAATCGAGAAAGCAAACTGACAACCACTCTCCAGGGCCATGACACATTGTCAGGGGCTGTACAGCAACGCACGCAGACTCCGCCTTCCAGCCAACCATTTCAGGCCCTGACCCGGCCTAGTTCCGTGGCGCAGGCCAGTCGCGAGCCGCGACCGGCCATGGGTACTGGGTACGCATGGATCGTCAGGAGCGGGGATACAATTGTAACAAGATGGGCCAAAAGTCAAATATTAATACTAACGTTACAAAGAATGTGATTAATTGACTAAAGAAATAGCAGGGAGATTTCGACTTATGTCTTTCCACTACTTCAATACAGTTAGTTGTATTATTAAATGTTCGGACGACTCTTTCCTAAATAAATACTGAGGGATGAGTTATTAGAAAGAGAAAAAAAATGCAAAATGAATATCTTCTAGGTCCTACGTGAAGGACAGTGCAGAAAACGTACATAAAATAGCCTTAATTCGAGGGGGACTTAATTTATCAAAATTTTACTTAAATTACCAGGCACGCTGTACCATAAGGACATCTTCTCATTTTGCACAACCAAAAGACTAGGTGTGCTTGCAGATTGAAGAGTTCCAAAATGCTTCCTGTAGACGCGAGCATATTAATATTTTTACGTTCATATAATTTCGCCCCAACTAATCACGTTCCATTCCACCCCGGAGTATCTCCAAGGAGTCTGCGACTTCTTCTTTCTTCACTTCTACCCAACTGTTTGGTTTTCTTTTGGTGTTTTGAAAATTTTGTTTTCGTGTGGGATAAAATCAGGGCAATTTCGTCCAGTTCAATCTTATTTTCCCGCTCCGTACGCCATAAAACTGAGCGTTCCCCACGGGATATACTTTCTTGTTTAAGGAACGTGTAAAAGTTGCACCAAGGAAATGCCACTTCAATATGTTCCCATTGATGTCCCAATACCTGTCGTATTAGCTGAGCCGTGAATTATAGAACCATGGTTTTTAACACCGTAGCCATCTGCCTAAAGGACTTTCAAAATTTCCAGAGGCATAGAACGCTGCATACGCATTGTCACATTGTGACATTTTCTTTTTAGAACAAAATATTTTGCACTCTCTGAGACATGTTTTGTCGAAGCGCCACGGGTATAATTTTTTTCTCTTGAGATGAGTTTTTCGCCAGATTTCAACAGTTTTCGGCACCAAGAACAGATCCCTCCAGTCAGGTGTGTATCCTTTGCCGAGCACAGCTCTGCCTGGTATCTGTTTTAGTTTCTCCAATAGTGCCAGTGAAAGATAATCCGAAGATTTCTTAAGGCAAATAATGCAAATACGTTATCTTGCCTGATCAAGCGTAGCAGTGACGTGGGCCATTGCTATGCTTCCCTAGCCGTGACCTGACATGGCATGCACTGGAAGTGGCCAGAACCCCGCATCACCCGCAACCGGTCGCGGCCCGTGGCCGGTACAGTGTCTGACAGAGCCGGACCACCGCTCAGTGCCGACCTGAGCGGATTTTTACAATTGCATAGCACAAAGGTTGACTATTTGAGATGCATAATATGCTGACACGACCATGAAATGGAAAAATTCTGAATAGTCAATATTTTGAAAATTTGTGTGGCTAAGCCATTAGCACAGCACAATGATACATTTGGCGTATTTTGAGTGAGAATACGGAAAGAACATTTGACACGAGTTGACCGGCACTTCAGTAGGGGCTAACCCCCAGCGCCGAGAAGCCCACTCTGCGCCTTGCGCGCAATATCCGTGCTTCGAATCATTGAAAGGGTAAATATTCAAAATCCAAACGCGGCGCGTGGATTTAAGAACTGTTATTTTATTCCCAGATTATTAATCTTTCATTTGCTATCCCACAACACTATGTCAGTGACGAGTACGTTAGAGAGATTCGTGTGTGCATTTGAACAACACAAAATAGAAAATTGCTCAAAAAGCCCTAGAGGAACATGTATACATTTTCATATATCTGGAATCAGCATGCTCTCGGCTTTTCAATGATGTAACTTTTACTCATTGGGGCACACATTGCCTTCCAACGAACCGTGTCTTGTGGCCTTGCCGTTAGCTATCCAGACCGTGACGTATAGAAAACCACATTTCCTGTCTATGGTCACATACTTTGGAATGTTTATTCTTATAGAACATATAATAAAACACCTAATTTCACACACAAACTCCGTTACCTAATCATGATTGCTGCAACTTCTTTGACACTTCTTAAATGTATGCACATTTTCCATTAACTTATCTGTACATGCAAGGATCAATGTTACAGCTGTCCTCAGTTCTGGTTTATACAATTATTTGTGATTTAGGCTTCAGCTTCTAGAGTTCCTCTAGAAATCGTTTTGACTTGCCACCACATTGTTAGTAAATCACAAATAGCTGCGAGCGCAGTTGCTGACGAGCGTGTCATTACGTCTAATGTAAAAAGCCACACTGCACGCGCAAGGGAAGCCCGGCTGGAGGGTGTGGATCACGCCGACGGCGGCATGCTGTATAATAAATACATCCCCGTCTCGGGCTTTGCTGCTGGAGACCGGCAAAACTGACAGCTGCTAGACAGCTGGTGCAGCTCAGTGGTTGGACATATCTGAAAGCTTTTAGCAGAGGTTTGCCGAATATTGCATTAAATGTTTATCGGGCCGGTTAATGATTTTCAAATTGTAACAGAGATGGAGGGATATTTTCTGGACATCCATCGGTCTCCACTAAAATTTGACACTCAAAATCCAGGTATTGTTTGGACATCCGTCCATCTCCACTACAATTTGAAACTCACTACAGGGATATTTATTTTGTTTGTTTATTCAGCAGCATCGCCGACAGATAAAATCCACTTACAGACGAAGTCCAAGCATTAAATATATATTTAAATTGGAACACACCAGACAGTATACATCACCGTATGACCCTGGCAGTTGGTGCGTCGTTAAACCCCAACAGTATGAATCCTTACAAGTAATAGCAATTGTCAAGTAATATCCTTAACAGCATGACTCCAAGCACAACGGAGATTTTAAGACCGGCTTCTCTCCTCGTGTGGACACTAGTGTTGCTACACACTGTGAACACAGTTCTCCACACTGCTCACCCTGCTGAACGGCCCTGGCCACGTCCACCCACTCGTCCCAGAACGCTCCCGCCCGGCCCGCCACCGCTGGTCCCGCGGGCCGGCCAGCGGACTCAGGCGGGCGCCGGACCTGGGAGATCAGCCGATAGTGGCACCCACCGAGGTCGCAGGGGCGGATCCAGGCGCCGGGGTCGCCGCGGTGGTGCAAACTGGAGGCGTCACCATGACATCGGAGAAGAGGACATCATATTCGGACATATCAATATTCAGTCTCTTAAGCCCAAATTGATCGACCTCCGCCACGACATCAACAACGTGTACGGCTTTGACATACTCAGCTTATGCGAGACCTGGCTTACGCCTAACGTACCTGACCGCTTGATCAACATCAGTGGATACAAAATGTTTCGTCGTGACCGACCAAGACCCATGAACTTACCCAAGGGCCGAGGTAGGGTGGCGGCGTTAGTGCGTGATAATCTGAGCTGTGAGCATTTAGTCACACCAATCACTGACATCCAGGGTTCATATTTAGAAATATTTTGGGTTCTGGTAAAATGCCGCAAGAAACAGTGTTATCTGGTCGCATCAGCGTATCGTATCCCCAAAAACACTGTGGCACAAGTTGGTGCAGACTTTGATGACCTTGAGGGTCAAATCCAGTGCATGCTTGCTAAATATCCAGAAGCAAGATTACTGATCTCGGGTGATTTCAACTGTTGTATGCGAAAGGAGAAATGTTCACATAAGCGTAAATTAATCGAGATAAGTCGTTTTTACAACTTGAGTATCACTAATAGTGTCCATCCCACTTACCGCCCAGCCAACAGCCTGCTGGATGTCGTACTGACCAACCGTCCGGACTTAGTCCGCCGATCCGGTGTTTCCCGCTGCCATTATGGCACACCTCACGATTTCACCCGTGTGGTTATGAGCAGCCGTAGCTGTGGTCAGACCGGAGCAATTGTGCCGATGCAGAGGCGCTGCCTTAACAGGGTAGATGTCGGAGACTTTAGCATGCAACTCGGTATGGTCGATTGGACGAATATGCTTGCTTGCGAACGGCTTGATGACAAATGGAACATGTTTTGTGATATATTCCTGCAACAACTTGATTTAGTTGCCCCGCTACGTAGGATGAAAGCACGTGCTAGGGAGGGGCTCCATCCAACACTATCTGTTCGAACACAGGAACTGCTACAACAGCGTCGGCTAATGCTTATACTTAATGACAGGGAACAGTTTAAACAGATTAACAGGGAGTACCGTGCTGCTTTACGTTCCGACACCCGCGATTTTTACCATAGGGAAATCACCCAGGGCAGCAGAAGCAGCCTCTGGCGTATACTCCGGCCTGTAATTGGAAGAAAACTTGCACCCTCAGAAGCACTAAACATCACGCCCGATGCACTGAACAATTATTATGTCTCCATAGGGCCTTTGACGGCGGCTAGCGTGCCATCTGCCACAGCTAGCGTCCCGGTGCGGCTACCCAGAGTAGCCACCAGTGCTTTCAGAGTACATCCGGTCGGTTTAGAAACACAGCACCTTACAGTTCTCGGGATGAAAAAGTCCACACCTACAGGAAACGACGGTATCAGCATTTGATGTTGCAAAAGTTTTTCCCTAGTCTAGGCTTCTTTTTGCTCGATATTGTAAATACTAGTCTCACCACAGGTCAAGTTCCGGCGGCGTGGAAGCATGCGCTGGTGACGCCGATACCGAAAGGTCGCGCGTCCAACGATCCAGCTCAGACAAGACCAATATCAATACTTCCGGCTATTATGAAAATTGCTGAAAGAATCGTTCAGATACAACTGACAGAGTATATAGAAACAAATCACCTCTTAGCATCAACCCAACACGGCTACCGAAAACATCATTCAACAGAAACTGCGATTGGCGTCATAACAGATAAGGTGCTTTCTGGGATGGACAGGGGTGAAATTTCGATATTGGTCCTCCTAGATTTGTCCAAATGCTTTGACGTCATCCCAAATTCTAAATTACTCGAAAAGCTTACCCTGTATGGCGTCGACAGTGACAGCGAATGGTTCGAAAACTATCTTTCAGGTCACACGCAACAGGTACAAATTCGCTCCGCAAATGGTTCAATTTGCAAGTCAAAATTCAAAAACAATCAGCTAGAAAAATTCCAGGGTGGCAGTTTATCTTGTGCTCTGTACATGCTCTTCGCAAATGACCTAGGCTTGTGTGTGGAAGATGACGTTACCATTGTTCAGTTCGCTGATGACACTCAAGTACTTGTGACGGGCCCAAAACGTGATCTACAGAGGATTGTTACTCAAATGGAGCGAGCGCTTGAGTCCCTCTTCCAGTGGTTCTACAAAAATGGGATGAAGCTGAACGCCGGCAAAACACAGATGGTTGTTCTTGGTACGCAATCAATGCTCAGGACATTGCCGAACATCACTATCAATTTCTGCGGAGCTGTAATCCAGGATTCTAGATTTGTCAAAAATCTAGGCGTAATGATTGATAGACACCTGAGCTTTGAGCGACATGTGGACTCGGTGTGTGAAAGATGCACTGGGATATTGATAGCACTGAGCCACGCACAACATTCCATTCCCAGAAGCGTCATGAGAATTATTGTGCAGGCGCTGGTGATGTCAGCAATTCGTTATTGTCTATCAGTTTATGGCTCATGTAATATTACCCAGACACGCCGCATTCAAAAGATTATAAATTTCAGTGCGCGAGTAGTAAGTGGGCGTCGTCGTTTTGACCATGTATCGGATGTTTTGACCCAGTTGCGATGGATGAGAGCTGAACAACTAGTGGAGTACCACACAGTATGTGCTGTGCATTCAGCTCTTGTGCGTGGTGCTCCCCAATATTTAGCCAATTCGATAGGAATGGTGGCTGGTGCTACGCACGATCATTTCACGCGACAGTCGCAAAACCTTACGCTGCCACGGATACGTTCAGAGGCGGGGAGGAGACGGATTGTATACCGAGGAGTACAAATGTACAACCAGCTGGCAGTGGACGACCGTGTACGTTTTAGACCATGGCTGAGAAACATGCTGTCACGCCGCGAGTGAGCATGCTTAACCCTCGCCCCACCGGGGGCCATCGATGGCCCCCCTAAGGTTTTTCCGGGATAGCAGAAAAACGACGAGGCGCAGCACCGCGGTTGAGGGCTCTACCTCTCACTGCATCATTTTCCCATCATCCCTGAAGTTTTTTTACCCCGGGTCACCCAAGGTCAGGTTACCAGACGAGGTCAACCAAGGTCACCTCACTTCAACTTGAGAGCTCTGTAAGAGCTACATTTCAAAGTCAATCGATTTGAAACTTCCTACACTTCATGACCCCTCCAAGGTCTACAAGGTGTATATCCGAGATTTTTCGATTTCGTGCCCTGAGGTCAGGTCACGAGGCGACCTCTCCCATTGGAAAAGCATGGGGAAAACCTGTTTCATGATATAAAAGCCACAAAAATGATTGCAAATACTCAGATTGCTCAGAACAGCGTTTTTGGACACCCTTTCACGGATCCCAGGGGTCATATTTACCCTTTGACTTTTCCAAGGTCATCCAAGGTCACCAGAGGTCAAAAACAGTATTTTGACAATAACTTTTGACCTAATTTAGCTAGAGCGGTGAAACAAACACCATCGTGTTTGTCTTGTCACTGGCTTTCATTTGATATACGGCAAGGTCACTTTGTGACCTTTCGTGACCTCAGGTCATATTAGGTCACGCGGTGACCTCTGGAGGTCAAACCACTGGCGGGAGGTCTTTACGTTCCAAATAGCGAAAAAAGTACTGGCAATTTCCTATCAAATGAATTTTACCAGGCCTCAATAGCTCTAATGACATAAGAGTTATGACCAGTTTGCTTAATCATTGCATATTTGAGTGAAAATAGCCGATCTTGACCTAATTTGACCTCTGGAGGTCAAACTATTGACCTGAGCACTAAAACATGCGAAGTAATTTCTTACTAAATTCACGCGAGCTTTCTATTGCACTTTGCAGATTTGCGCTAACGCCCATATTTTCGGAGTTAGAGGGGGGCCATCGATGGCCCCCCGGTGGGGCGAAGGTGGCGCCGGACCCCCGGTGGGGCGCGGGTTAATGTCTATTTTTATAGTGATAATTTTATCGTGGGTCTTGATGGTTGCATGTCTTTTTATTTTCAGCGCTACGATTTGATGTCCTTTATGCTCTGTGTGTATTCTAGCCAATATTCCGAGTGTTTACTTTTATAGAAATGACGTGTCAAGTGAAAACCACACACAGTGGATCTTAGACAAAATATACGAACGAACGAACGAATAACTAAAGTTAAAAATGAAAACAATTAACCAAAATTCAGCCTACAGACCTAAAATAGGGATCTCGGCTAAAAGGCTTATTTGCTAACCAACACTGACGATGGGATAAAAAGAGATACTCAAGACTAAAATAGCACACCATCAAAGTTATAGAAGACATAAAGGCCTAAAAAGACGAAGCACACGGCCAAAAAACCTGAAAACTTTGCCACATATATTATTATATGGTTCTTGTATGTGGCCAAATAATTTGCAAAACTGTCTGCTTCAAAATCACGGCTGAATAAAAACATGTTTGAGAGGCTAGAGAGGCGACAAAACATGCCACATTGTACAATGTTGAGGCGTGGTCGGGGAATGTGAAACAACTTCAGGTCGCGGGTCGATCGGGCAGGCACCTGCAAGATAAAGCAACTGAGCAGAGCAGGTACATCGAGCTTTGCACGGATTATGTTTCTGGTAAACGGTAAATCGTGCTGCACTCTCCGAGCAGCGAGAGAAGGAACTTTGAAATAGTTTAGAAGATGCTCATAGGAAAGAGAGGGTGCTTGCCCTGATGGAATGTGGCGGATAAGCCACAGAAGAGACTTATGTTGAACCCGATCGACCCGAACCTTGTGGGAGTCAGCCACCCCCGCTCAGAAAACGCTGCAACATTATAAAATCAAACGCACGCTGCAGCAGTATGCAGCCAGCAGAACTTTAATGCTGAATTTTAACATCGTGAGACCGGTCTGAAAAGATCGAACGAGTAATCCAAGAGATTGATTGGCCAAAAAATATTTATATATGTATATTAAATATATATATATATATATATATATATATATATATATATATATATAGGGTGGCCCACAGTTTTCAATGCTGGAAATTGTTCTGGGCCGCATGTCGCCCTTATTTCTAATACAGAAGTACATAATTGAGCCAAAAATCACGTCAATTGGACTATATTTAGAGGTCCCCCGAAGTGGACGATAGATCAACACTGTAACGGTGCAAATGACAATCAGACATGAAGTCACACCCATCAACCCGCACCCTTCCCCCCATATATGCTGCTTTGGATGACGAAGGCTGCTCCCTCCTGTGCTTGGCTACTACCTTCAGGAGGTACTGGTTCTGGACTTCGTCCTTGGTGAGAATCGATGGAAAGGAGGAGCTGGCCAA
The DNA here is from genome assembly GCA_034440635.1 of Lepas anatifera. NCBI lineage: Eukaryota > Metazoa > Arthropoda > Thecostraca > Lepadidae > Lepas > Lepas anatifera. The sequence continues at coordinate 751,655 of JAOTON010000664.1, read as the reverse complement.
AGCGATGCCTCCCTACTATTATTACAAATATCCCTTTTGAAGTCCCCAGTGCATTTTGTGGCCAAACTAGTAGTATCTGGCGCCTGAATCTCAGCAAAATGGTAAAATTATGGATTTATCTATCCTAATTTCCACATCAAGTTTCTGCCGCAACATACACATGAATCATTTCACAGCAGTATTACATTATAAACCCATAGGTGCAATAGCTTATCAATATAAATAAAAATTAAAAGCGCATTCGTTCAAAATTCCGATGATGAAATAGGAAAGAACAGTCCCGAGACTTATCACTGCGCAACTGGCAAAACGTGAACCTAGTGGGTTGTGTACGAAGTAAGCTACCGCGTTACCCAGTGCGTCTATCCACATTGCATGTACCGGGAAGGGGTGAAAAAGTGCACATCGGGGGACCAGTAAATAGTATCCGATTTGCACCAAAATTTTGTATGGAAATATCTGAAATGCAGTGGAACACGGGCAACATGCAGCCCGAAACATTCCACAACATTTCTATTTTACCATGGAGATGTGGACCACCCTAACATCTGCATGTATATATATATATATATATATATATATATATATATATAAGCCTTTAGCTGCTAGCCTGGGTGGTACATCATTTTCCCATTGCCTGGTCCCCCTCCCACACCCATCCTTTGTTTGTTTGTTTTGGCTATGTGACTGTTCGCTGTCCGTTTTTTTATTTTTTCCACAGTCCGACTGTTGGAGTCGGAGTCTCACTAAAGTCACCAAGGGACTCCGAAGTCATCAAGACCCCGACCCCACTACCCGAACGAGCAACTCCCACAATGAAGGGTTAATTTGGAAGCCAAAAGCCCTGTTCCAGCTGTCATCACAGTTTTGTCAGCAGGACCTCTAACCTCTCCTCCAGAAAGGTAACATCAGCGCCATAATCGCCTCTTGTTTGTGCTAAGCAAAGGAAACTCAAACCTTTATAGCATTAAAAAATATTAGACTGCCACTTCGTGCACTTGCTGTTTTTCATCAGCACAAACAGCAGGCCATCAGCCCGTAAAACCTCTAGAACTAGTTCCCGGGGAGAGGCTACAGTCCTGTGACGTAGGCGCAACGCGGCCCGCTGATTGGTGCTGACAAAACTGTGCTGACAGCTGGAACAGGGCTAAAGTTTAACGTCCCACAAAGCACAGGGACGGCAGCCCTGCTCAGGTCACCCTCTCACCAGTCCGTTGCCAGCCGACCCGTACGTCGGGTAAACTATTGAGCGCCGGAGCGTCTCAGGGGAACCGATCCCAAGCCTGGACATGCACTGCCACCGCATGTTTCTGCGCAGCGGACCGGAGCCCAACGCTCTACCAACTGAGCTACCGGGGCGGCGAGAGCTTTCACTTGTATTTGCACAAGTATCGGCATCAACACCATAACAAAAACCTGCACCGACTGTCCAAGTGGTTTAAAAGGCGGCATTTATCGTAGAGCAATTCAAATTAAATAAGCGTCACCACCGGCAAAAAGTGAAGGGGCCATCGATTGATTAGCCTGATGCTGACAAGAAATTTTACACTCTAGAACAAAACAAAACAAAAAATATTCGGATTCGGGCTCGTTGTTGCTTTCTGCACTGTCAAGTTGAAATATTCCCGTTTTATATCTAATTGGGCCGGTATTTGAAATTTTTGGGTGACCCTCCATGCTAGTGGAGTGAAGAGCCGATGCCAGTACTATGTGGGGGCAAGGCCCTATGCCAGTGGAGTGGAGAGCCGAAGTCTGTACTGAGTGGGGGGGGGGGGCGAGGCCTTATGCAAGTGGAGTGAAGAGCCGAACTTAGTGCTAAGGGGAGGGCAAGGGCTTATGCAAGTGGAGTGGAGAGCCGAAATCAGTGCTAAGTGGGAGGCGAGGCCCTAAGCCAACCCTCCATATCCTGACGCGTACGTCGAATTACTTTAGCACGCACCCCGTGAAGGGGGGGAAATTCGCCCCTTCCTGGTTTTTCCCAGATAAAGCAAAAAAGGAAGAGCCGCAGAACAACGAAACTTACAGTACCTTATCCCTCATTAATTTTACGCATCTGACCAAATTTTTTAGGTCAAGTCATGTCAGGTCAAGGAACTATTTAAGGTCAAGTGACCAGACCTCAAAACCCAAAATTACGATTTTGAAGCAGTAACTAGGGAATATCTGTCGACCGATCGGTTTCAAACTTTCACCATAAAATAAGGTCATTAGGGTCTATAAATCTGCTATCTCGGAATTTTGATACTGTTGACATAAGGTGGGTCAATTTTTTGGTCACCCCATTATAAGTCTATGGTGAAAATATAAATGGCTCGTTTTCAGTAAAAACTGAATAGATAAAGCTGAAAATTATCAAACCGTATATTCTTGCCACAATATTAACCTTAAAGTTAAGCTTTTGACCATCTGACCCCTCAAAGGTCATGTCAGGTCACAGGAACATACAGTGATTGTTTTGTCAATAAATTCTCACTGAATTGAGATAAAGGTCCCATTTTTGCTTGCATTGTGCTTATATTGTCACGGGGAGTCCACTGATATGCAACATGAACATATAAGGTCACCGTGTGACCCTGATCTAGGTCGAGGTCAGGTTATTTTCACAATTTGACCGAGGAAGGTCATATTATACCTCAATCGATTGGCCACGATGGGAGGAACCCAATGATGCACAAATATTTGCTTTGCTTTACCGTCGTGCTTGGTGGTCGGATCTGGACGCCCAGCAAAGTATTGGATTTGTGTGATGCGTGACGTCTTGTCAACTGTATTTTAGGTTTAAAACATACTTTATTCTCATCTGGTAGCTTATACAAGGGATTTAATTCATTTTAGAACTGTACACGCCCGATAACAGGTTTTTAGTATCGGGAGTGGATGAGGGTGCAACCGCAGCCGCCATGTTGCCACAACCCCTCGTAGAAGCGCACCGGGATGCAGATACAGAAGCTGCTGCCCTGCGCACCCCAACAGCGACAAGGTAGCGCAGTGGTCAGCACTCAAGCATGGCACCCGGGAGACCCTGGTTCGAACCTCGGCAGTTGCGGTCACTGTTTTCACCGCTTTGTGGATGCTAGCCAACACAGGAGCTGTGATTCACGTTCCCGCACCATTTGAAGCGTCGAATATCACTGGACCTGCTAGTGGCGCCACCAGGGCACCGTGCGAGCTATGGACGACATCCAGCTACACGAGGCACCACCTGCGCTCAGCTCCGACCGTCGGCTGGGCAGTGAGGAATCGAACCCTCCTCAGAAGGCCTCATTTTGTACGTACCGGCCGCTACTGGGGGTCAAGGACACAGTATGACAGCAAGACAGTGGCATCATATCAGCGCTGCAGGTTGAGGCTTTCTGGCGACATTGAACTGAACCCTGACCACCCAATGCCTATAAGCATGTCTCGCTATCACTTCAAAATGTCCAAAGCGTTAAAAACAAACTGGGCGATTTACGTCAAGCAGGCCCAGCTTGGAGAAAGTCAACATCATAGCCCTGACGGAGACGTGGCTGAACGAAACAGTCGATTCTTCGGAGATTGGCTCGGTTCTGCCCAACCACATCCTCATTCGACGCGATCGAGCAACCGCGTTGGGGAGGAGTGGCTTGTCTTATTGACAGCTCCCGCAACCAGTGAGGCGACAGTCACTGAGCCGGAAAGAGCAGAAATGCTGGTCGTCGAGGTGAAAACCAGCCCGCCGCACCTCTTGGCTGTCTGCTACTGCCCGCCAGATGACTTAAATGCATTGAATTCTGTGATGAAGGCTATATCAGATTTAGTCAATGCTACGCCAACCAAGTCAGTCTTGATTGTGGGTGATTTTAATGTACCTGACATAACATGGCAAGAGGATGACGGAATTATTGTTCCCATCTTAGCTCGAAGGTCTCGTCGAGCTGAAGAATTTTGGAGAAATATCATGCCGCCAGACTGGCTCAGTTTGTTGATCAGCCGACTCGGGGAACCAGCTACTTAGACTTGGTGCTGGGTAAACATCTAGATGTGAGAAGTGTGTTAGCTCAGGTCTAATTCCATCTGATCATAAAGAAGTAGCCTGCGAAATTAAATTTTTCCGCAAACCGCCTCTGGAAGTCACCCGCAAGTCCGCTCTCAACTACAAGCGGGCGGACTGGGAAGGTCGCGCCGTAGCCTCCACTTCTTCCCTGAACGTGCTAGATGGATCACCGGTGGATGACGCGGTCGCCACTTTCTACGACTTCTTTGACTCGGCGATTCGCCATCATATACCGATAGTGACTCCGACGGCAACATGCTCCATGGTTCGATCGTGAGCTTCGCTCGGCTCTAGTCGAGAAGGAGGCAGCCCACCGAAGACTCAAGAGAAATCGATCACCGGAAAATGAGCAGAGTTTTAGTGACAAACGGAGAGTGTTTAAAAACATGACTAATACTAAATATCATGATTACCTGAAAGGTCTGGTCAGTGATTTAAAACCAACCCGAAAAGGTTTTGGAGCTTCCAGAAATGTATTAAGGGTAAACTCACTGCAATGCCTTTATTAATGGATGGCACTAGAAGGACTGAGCATGACCGTGATAAAGCTGAACTGCTGAACCGCACTTTTGCTAGTAAATTCTCGGATCCTAGTTTTAGAGTGCTGCCGTACACATCTGAATACCATGTAGATAGTCTTACTTCGTTTTATGTTTCTGACGACATTGTCCGATCGTTGTTACTTAGTACTAACCGACACAAAGCGTGTGGTCCTGATAATGTCAGTGCTCGAATCATACATGAATGTGCAAACGAGCTTACGGTACCCATTGCCAAGTTGTGCCGACTCTCATTGGAACAGGGCGTGTTCCCATCCCAGTGGAAACGAGCGAATATCGTTCCCATACATAAAAAGGGTCAAAGTCGTGTCCCTCAAACTATCGAGCTGTGTCACTTTTACCTCTGTTTAGCAAGATTTTAGAGCGAGTTATTTACATTACATTGTTTAACCATGTTCGTCCAGTTTTATCCAGCCAACAACATGGGTTTTTACCATCCCGTTCTTGTGCAACAAACCTTGCACAATGCTGCACACTGCCTGAACAACATATCCGCAGGTTCTCAAACAGACATCATTTATACTGATTATAGTTCGGCCTTCCAAAGTGTCAACCACAGTCTTTGCTCCATAAGTTAGAGAAATCATACAAAATTACTGATAAGGCTCTACAATTGTTAAAATCATATCTGTCTGGGAGAGAGCAGCGGGTGGTTGTGAAAGGCCAGTGCCTACATGGACGCCGGTTCTCTCAGGAACACCTGAGGGCGGGCTTTATCACCCCTTCTTTTTTCGTGTTTTATCAACGATTTACCTAGCCTCGTTGACTGCAATTGTTTGATGTTCGCCGATGACGTTAAACTGTACAAAAGAGTGGATAGTCTGCAGGATGAGAACGCTGCAGGGCGAACTTGACAAGCTATGTGCGTGGTCAGCCGATTGGGGATTGACCCTCAACCCATCCAAGTGCAAGGTTTTGAGAGGACGCTTCGCAGCAAGCCGGTAGAAAGTTCATATCACATTAACCGCACTAGGCTTGATATAGTTTCCGCCATGCGTGACCTGGGTGTTAACCTGACTCTAAACTTACCTTCGGCTATCACATAGAGGAAATTATTTCAAAAGCGAATAGGGCCTTGGGATTTCTCATCAGGTCACTCCAAACTGGAAAACACGGCAGGCCACTTCTTCAACTCGATACAAAACTGGTTATTGGCGTTTACTGTGCCCACGTTCGTTCTATACTAGAATATGGCTGTGTAGCTTGGGGAGGAGCTGCACAGACCCATCCAAAACGAATAGAAAAATCCAACACAAATTTCTTATCTGGCTTTGCGGACGCTGCCGCATTAACAACATTTCTTTTGAATACAAAGACCTCCTTCGGCATTTTGGCCTAACTTCATTAGCTGGAAGGAGGATGCAACATGATCTTTGTTCCTGCGGAATCTTCATAACCACAAAATTGACGCGTCTTTTCTGTTAGAATGCTTTCCTCTAGCGGCTCCTTCCCGAGCCCTGCGTAACAGGATTCTCTTCATGTGCCCCACGCTAGAGTTAGTACTGTTATGTCGGGTTTGTTTTGTAGATTACCGAGGACCTGCAATGTGTTCTTAGATAAGTGCAGAGATGTTGATGTGGAACACCACAGCTGCTCAATTTCGAGCACGCGTGATCCTTTATGCGGCTAACTGCGATTAAGCAGCCTTTTTCAGCCATTTTTTATCCGTTTTACTGTGCTTTTTCTTTATGTTGTTTCCACTGACATTGATATTTGACACCACTGTTTTATCACCATGACTTCATCTGTCATTGGGATGGTTCATGCCCGTTGATGATTGGACAATAAACAAAACTAAACTAAACTAAACTAAGCTCCACTCAGTAAAAATCTAGAGTGGTAGACGTACACCACCCTGTTGTGAACCTATGGAACCTTATTTGGCCTTTGATGACCTCAATATTGACCTGACATAAGAATGTTTCTTATAATTTCTCCTTGTCTTGCCAAGAGCTTTCGAATGCCGTCCGTAATTTTCTTTTAGCTGTCCTGGGAAATGAGATACAGAGGAGGGCGAAAAACGCCCCCCAGCGGGGCGTGTCATGCCAGGGACCCCAGCGGGGCGCATGTTAATATTCATCTCAATATGCAAAAAATATGCTCTGAATTATGAGCAAAAGACTTCCCATATGAGTGGCAGAGAATAAGAAATTCGGAATACATGTGAATTCGGCAAAACTATTAATTTATTAGAGAAATTGTGTTATCTATGAAACATTAATTTCTGGTCTCTGCTCACGGTTAATGTAGATACACTGTACAACAAGAACACATTCGTGATTTAGGCATAATCCTGGACAAAACATTAAAATTTAGGCCAAACATTGATCAAACCGTGAAGAAATCAAATCGTGCGCTTGGTATTCGTATTAGATCATTTCAGAAAACCAATCCGAGAGGATATCTCAGCGTTTCGTCTGTCTTAACTTCATACTTTGCCTATGTGCGGTCGAACTTGGAAGACTGTAGCGTTGTGTGGAATGGAGCGGCTGCATCCTACACTGATCGACTGAGCCGCGTAGAACATAAGTTTTTAGTGTGGCTCAATGCGCACAGTCACCAGCGATCCCAATCACTGGCCTACACAGACCTCTTGAGGCACTTTGGCCTTATTTCAGTAAGCGCTAGGCGACAGCAACACGATCTCATGTTCATCCGAAATATTTTTAAACGACGAATCTCATCTTCATCTCTTCTCGGGTCCTTCCACTTGCATGTTCCGACTAGTGCCACCCGTCAGGAACCACGGGCCCCGCTAAGTGTACCTTATGCAAGGGTTGGCACTGTTAAGGAAGGTCTGTTTACGAGGCTTCCGAGGCAGCTGAACATGTTTTTACGCATGTGCCCGGCGGCAGATTTATTTACAGATACCTGGCAATCGTTTCGTGGAAAAGTGAACACCTATGTCGCCTCGTTGTAGTTGTGTATGAGCCAGTGATTGTATCTTATAATGTGGATGGTTTTGTGGATTTTTATCGCTCTTAGGGTTTGTATCGCTTTCATGGTTCTAATTTTTGTGTGTGCTTCCACACGAGGTTTTCCTATTTTCATGTGATAACGTTGCGCCTCTTTGGACATCTTAACACGCGCACTGGAGGGGGGCCTCGGAGGCCCCCACCTGTTTTTCCAAGGTGGCCGGAGAACCGCTTGTAGCCGAAAAACGAAACGTGGCCACATTTAACAGAATTTAATAGCGCTTCGATTGGTGAAGACTTTTTGAAAATCAGCCGAAAATTTTTTGACTTATAGGCTTTCAAAGTCAGACCTGCATTTTGAGATCGCCGTAAACGCGCGGTCGGACCAGCTAGCTTGCATTGAAGACCGAGTGGTGACGTCATAACGTCATATAAGCGGGACTATATGTCAAGGTCACTTCACATGAAAGTCAAGGTCAAGGTCAAAGGTCACAGGTCAAGGTCATATCTGGACTTTCAAGGTCACTGACCACTGTGCGTCCGGCCAAATGACGTTACCCCGTCTGACATATATTATGCTATGACGTCATCGGTAGGGTACCCCAATACAAAGGTCAAGGTCAAATGTCAAGGTCAAAGGTCATTGGGAAAGGTCAATCCTCATTTCCCGCCAAACAGTGGCTACAGTGCTAGTCAAAGTGTAAATAATAAGTAATATACCATATGGTGACCTTAAAGGTCAATGACCTTGAATGACCTTGACCCAAAAGTTGTGGGGAAGCCTCTTTGAGACCTCTTCTCTATGAACCTTGTCCGCCTTTAGCTTATTCCCGCCATTTTCCTGCATAATCACAGCATTTACCAATCGATCCCAGCATGGCCAATATTTGACCTTTACGACCTCGTTTGACCTTGAAGATATTGACCTAGGTCAATGCAAATTGGTCATCATGTAGACCACCATAGCCCACACCCACCTACCAAGTGGTGTTTTTCTAACCCTCTTAGTTTCCGAGATCTTAGGGGGCCTACCAGGCCCCCTCCAGTGCGCGTTAGTGCTAGACCCCCCTCCAGTGCGGGTGTTATTAACGTTCTGTGGGATATTTACTTTAATGGTGTACATGTTTAGTCTTTTATATCCTTTACTTTGCCTTTTATTGGGGTCAGGCCGTTGGCAATGTAGATAAATACATAAAAATAAATAAATAAATAACCTTTGGCTAAAATACGTACAAACGTGGATAGTCTTAGCCTGGTCGGGGAAAACCGTTTCTACAGTACTATACAAAATAAGAACGGCATTGCGTATCAAAAGCTTTCAGGCAATTGGTCGACAACAGCGGATTACGCGATGAGAACAGCCGCGTTACCAGCACTCACTGCTTCTGACTCCATTCTGCCCCAGAAGCCGACACTTGTGAAGGAGCTGGTGGATTATTAAGGCTTTTGGGAAGTGAGCGGAAGTGGCGATGCTAATAATGGTGTACCGATGCAATAACGTGCAATACCCGGCCTCCGCGGCGGTTGCTGGAACAACAACGGCGTGGCAATAAGCATACGGTATACTGCCTCAGCGGCCTCTGACACGGCGACCGTCCTGGGGACAATACTGATGTAGGCTATACATTGTGACAAGTTCATAAGAGGCAGGCAACGACAATTTGAATAAACATATGTATTTCAAAGATGCGAACGCGTTTCATTTTATACTTCGTCGGTGCGTGTTACAATTGGACATACTGATACAGGTACATAATTTGTCTCTTCTCGAGTTCACGTGATGTTGTTGAAAAGTTTAGCTATTGTTTTTGAAACAGTGCAATCAGCGCGTGATTAGAACACTGGGGTCAATGACCTTGAGAATGATTTCATGATATTTAACTGTGACCTTTGATCTTGACCTTCATGTGAGATGACCTTGATATATAATTCCGATTATATGACGTTATCACGTCATCACTCCGTCTACAGCGCAGGCGAACTGGTGCGTCCGCTCTTGTGACAGTCTCAAAATATAGCTATGATTTTGAAAACCTATAAATCAAAACTTTTCTGCAGTTTTAAAAAGTCCTTCACCAATAAACACGCCCATGAATTCTCTCAAATGAAGCCGAGAACGTTTTCCGGCTGAGAATGGTTCTCCAGCCACCTTGCAAAAGAAGGTGGCGGCGTACTTAAGGAACCGCCTCCACCACACATGTTTAGAAGGAAAACTGATTAATATAGAGATAAGCTTTATGATTTATCAACACATTTGTTACATCTGTCACAGCTCTAAACAACTTCTTCAGAACGTTGCTGTCCGCACTTCAAAGAAAGAAGGAAATAATGAAATGTATGGATTCCATTTCCTTGACCTATTTCTTGATTCTCAGTTCAGAGGCAAGCAATGCGTACAATATGTACCTAAAAGGTAAAATTTGAATTTCCGTAGTTCCTCAGCCTAGCTCTTGATCACTGCCACCGCCGAAAGGAAAACAACTATACACAGGTGTTTACTCTGTCCGGAGCGGCATCAGCTTGCCTTCAAGAGAATGTGGCACACTGGCCGAATCATGGAATTTAGTGTAACTAGGGGAAGTTTTAGCCGAAAATAATAAAAACACTCATGATTTCTCTGAAAAAATGTGTGTACAATAACCTCAATAGTTTGATTTTTAAAATAACCCTCTAGGAAAAGAAATAAATACATGCCTGTGGATGATGTCATGATCTGGCAACCACTACCATACTCGAAACGCTTCAAGGGCTTCGATTGTCTGGTGCTCATCGTGACGTCAGCATATGCTGTCACACCAACAGCCATGACAACTGTGGCCTGCTGCTAAGGGTACATGAGGGGTACATTGCAGGTAGGTTTTAGCTTTTTCTACGGAAAGCTCGAGTTCCAAGACAAATGATATATTGAGTACCGGGTTTTCCGACTTGCTTTACAACTTGGCTATCTCAGCTAAAATCACGTTATGAAGGTGCCACATACCCTTTAAGCTTAGAAAGGATGACATATTACGAGAAATATTGCAAAAAGAACATGGACAGGTTTTACTTTCAGACAACCTGGAGTGAGCGTCCAAGCTGCAGAGCTGCGCTCTCCCGGTGGTTTCTTCACCATTGAGAATGTATTCCGGTGTCGGGAAGTTAATGTGCCTTCCTGTATTGATAAAATGGAGGCTGCTACAAACATATATTAGCTTAACATTCATATTAAAATTTCATGGATTTTCTTGATCCGGACAGAATTACTTTATGACTCGAAATGAAGCAATGACCCACCGTTATGAACCACTGTTCTACAAGATGTAAGACAGGCAGAGCCCCTTAGGACCGATCAAACAATGGGACGAAGGCTGAATAACTAGTATAAGTGCAGCCTTTGGTACTTTGTCACATTAGGGTCGTTCAAAAATCCATTTTTTACTTTTCAGACTCGAACCTACTTTTTTCCCATTATATATTCAATTCTGATTTCAATGAGCCACATTCCAAGCATCTACGACAACGGGAAATATCGCCTCAAAACGGTTAAAGATTTCATGTTTCAGGCGCGATTGGCCGCCCGGCGTTGCAGTCTCCCCTTGTTAAATTGGGATGAAAGGGGTGCATAACCCACCAGTAAAGACAGCGTGGCATGTGCGTACGTATAAGAGCGGTAGATGGGATTTAACATGCAGGCATTTACTTGTCAGATGTATTTGCAGCACAATACAAATACATGTTATTCCACAAAAGACCTTAAATTAAATGGTTCAGCACCCAAGTACTCTAAATCCCGACAGAACAGGAATGCCTTCCGGAGGCGAACTTTTCTCTGGTAACATTCGTTGGAGAACATCGTTGGGGCAGGTGCTTCTCCCTATTCTCCTGCAAACTATTTAAGGGCTCTGATACTGCTAGAAAAAGACCCTGCTGCATATTCTTACCCTTTGGATGGCTCACGAAATCTTCCACCAGCTTCACACCACGTTCTGTAGGACCGTTCACTACAGTATGTTCTGGAATACCTTGAAACAGGAGAACCTATACCAGTCACCAGCTTCTCAACGGAGCCATTTCATGTCAGAATCTTCCAGATTCAGGCGCTCGAATACCAGCCAGCTTTCAGGAATAACAAATTGGCAGAGGCTTGGTACCTAGCCGAGCTCTTCATAGCCTCTGTCGGAAACTTTAACCTACCCAACTGAAAGGTGGATGGTTTTGCTGTTTAGGCTGGGTACTGTGTCACTGCCTTTTTACCTCCACCACTGTGATTCTTATTTGCGAGGCAGATCATAACTTTCTGGTCACAAATAAAAGTTACGTGCCAGCTCTGTTTGCCTTGAGAAGATAATGACGAATTGTGCTAGCTGGTTTACGTGTGGCTGTCAGGAGAGGTTGTCTCCAACAAATGTCTGTTTAGAAGACCGGGAGCCCACTAGCGAGCCATATTCACGGAATATAGGACATTAATGGCATGAAGCGCGTGCTACTACTGAGTCAAATTTCGTTCATCATTCCAGAAGATACTTAAACACTGAATATCATAATTTTTGGAGTTTAACAACGCATCAACTGCTCAGGTCATAGGGCATCAGAGGCGAGAGGGAAAGAATTAGCTTGGGCTAGAGCAGAGTGCCAGATTCTGCCTCTGTGTGGGCTCGAACCCACGACACCCAGCACATACAGAATGCCATTCGCCGAGTCGAACGCAAGCGCTAACCGACTGAGCCACTCAGCCCCCGGAATAGTTAGCGGCTTTCCTTGTAAGTGGTTCTAAACCATGCATTTGGGTTCCTCCGTCGCGGATAGTCAGCTTTAGCGCCTTCTATGAGCCTCAAAGCTATCCATGAAATGCAGTGCAGTGCTTTCATTAAGTTAATATAGAAATCGCCCTGAATGTGCTGAAGTCAATTTGCCATCAGCTATGGTATCTGTGCACAGAAAGTTATATTCTGTCCCGCTGGTGAGAACCACCATCTTGGAGGTAAGGAGCCAGTCGCACAACAATTGGCCAAAAGTCCACCAATGTAATCAATCCAAAACAATCCACCTTTGACTAGGGCAGGCTTAAGTTTCCGATAAAGACTATGAAGAGCTCGGTGAATGCTCGGTACTAAGCCTCAGCCAGCTTGTCACTCCTGACAGCTGGCTGGTATTCGATTGCCTGAATCTGAAATATTTTCACCAGAAATGGCTCCGTTAAGAAGCTGGTGACTGGTATAGCTTCTCCTGTTTCAAGGTATTCCAGAAATTTATGTGGTGAACGATCCCACAGCGTGATGTGAAGCTGGTGGAAGATTTTGTGAGCCATCCAAAGGGTAAAAATATGCAGCAGGGTCTTCTTCTAGCAGTATCAGAGCTCTTATATAGTTCGCATGAAAATAGGGAGAAGCACTGCCCCAACGAAGTTCTCCATCGAAAGTTACCAGAGAATGGTTCGCCTCCGGAAGGCATTCCTGTTCTGCCGGGATTTAGAGTACTTGGGTGCTGAACCATTTAATTTCAGGTCTTTTGTGGAATAACATGTACTTTTATTGCGCTGCAAATACATCTGAAAAGTAAATGCCTGCATGTTAAATCCCATCTACCGCTCTTATTAAGCACGCACATGCCACGCTGTCTTTACTGGTGGGTTATGCACCCCTTTCATGCCGATTTAACAAGGGGAGACTGCAACGCCGGGCGGCCAATCGCGCCCGAAACATGAAATCTTTAACCGTTTTGAGGCGATCTTTCCCGTTGTCGTAGATGCTTGGAATGTGGCTCATTGAAATCAGAATTGAATATATAATGGGAAAAAGTGGGTTCGAGTCTGAAAAGTAAAAACATGTTTTTTTGAACCACCCTATTGTCACAAACAAAACGCATTTATTCGCATACTTTTCTTTTATTTTCCGATTAGAAAAAACGTGAGCTGCTCTCTAAGGGGGAAATATTTTTCAAGATTTTTTTCAATATATTTTTTCAATGTCCTATCCGCCTCTAAATTTGTTCTTAAGGCCCTATTTCCTGCATATTCTGAAGGAAGATATGAACCCTTCACCGCCTGGGGCCAGGGGTCCGATCGGTTTTTCGCAAATAATTCCGGACCGATTCAAATGAGACGCGCATCGCTTTGTAGGCTTGTAGGATGATCAATTTGACAACTGAATACAAAAATTTGACTTTAGGTCAGGTCAACGAGTTATGACGTGATTTCTAAACCTATGTAAGACGACTCTATTTACTAAAATGAGGCTGACAAAACTAGGTGTAGATTGGCTTCTAGAACAGCTAGATCAGGTTTCTAAATATCATTCAAAAGCTCTTGAACCTATAAATATGTTTGCTGGTATCCATTTTGCTTTTAGGTCAATATTGAGGTCACCAGAGGTCATCAAACGTCACGGTTTTAATTGTTTGCGTATATAACTCTTAAACGATACATGATACAGTCTTAAATTTGGTATCATAGTAATGATCATCTCAAGGATTCGAATGATATGCAACATGACCTTGAAAGGTTATTATTTGACATTGACCTAAAGACCATAAAGTGACAAGGTCATGTTGCATATCACTCGAATCCTTGGGTGAAAACGAACATGCCGATGCCTCTGGCTTTATTCTAGCTCTAATGGTTCCCGAGTAAAAGGAGTTTTTAAAATTGTTCTAAAATTGACCCATCTTGGCCCACTGTGACGTCACGGGTCAATAGATAGGCTCAAATTCGGCTCCAGTGCAGAAGACGGCGAGGCGCTTTCAGCACCGTTTAATTTCTTCCGTATCACTTCCGGTTCCCGAGAGGATAGGGAGGGTGGTTTGATCAGACCCCCAGGCAGTGGTGTGTACGAAAAGACCCCAGGCGGTACGGGTTAAACTATATTATATTATGTAGTTTTTGTATTTCCTTAACATGGCGACTGCGAAAGATGACATTTCCAAACATATTGCAATATGGGCCAGATGGCCATGGGGTGAAAACTATGCCATCTCTAAAATCATAATCCTTATCGTTGCTGTTTTGATATGATTCAATTTTACATGATTAAAATTGAAAGTCAATTGTCTTTGACCTCATTATATATTAACCCGCTTGCCGGTGGGCCTCCCAGCCGCCTACGCCCTGGTGGGGGGTTGTTTGAATACCCCCATCAAACTCGGCCCCTATGCGAGATAGCGAAAACGCGAAAGCTGGTGGATAGCTTAATAATTTTTGGGGCTTATCGATGCACCAACTGCCAGGGCAATATGGCATCGCCAACTCTTTTGGTGGATAGCTTATACAAATTCATGACGAACTTTTTTAGTCACTTTTTGTCTCAGTTCAATATTGAGGTCATGACAGGTCAAAGAAAGTGACATTTTGAGCGGAGGTTTTGGGCTCTAACGTCTGACAGAGTTGAGTTAGAATAATTTTTAGGCACCATTTGCTTCCTCTTGTCACTTAAAATCAAATGATGTATAATATTACTATATTAGATGAAAACACAAAAATGACCTGCCCTCAGGCCAGTTCAAGGTCACTTTTTAACCAAGCATGGTCAATATGCATATCAATCGAGTCGTAATAGCAATCCAGAATCTAAGCTATATCATTATTTTCTGCAGTTATTTATTCAAGTCTGAAAACTGCTTAAATAGCCCCAGATGATCTCTCAGAGGTCACAGGTCAAAACTTGCAACATGAACCAGGAAAGGCGGCCCATGATACTACGATTTGACGAATACGAAGGTATTCGCATTAGTATCTACACAAATACAGCCAATTTCCTCTTTTCCCCATGCATTTTCAATTGAGAGGTCATGATCCCCGCCTGAGCCCTAGATTATCGATATGAAAAGTACCGGAATATATGGTGTAGCACTCGGTGGGCCCATTATGTGGTATACGTTTCAATCCGATAGATTCACCCATTTCTTACTTATGCCACCATAAACATTTTTGGAGGTAAGGTCACTTGACCTGCACTGGTGACCAGACCTGAGATGACCCAACCTTAAAATTTTGAAAAAGTTGTGGAATTGATAGCAAATAAGGTGTTCCAGGTACGGTGGCGCTTCGCACCGCCGTTTTTTCAGCCGCCAGAAAAACCCGAGGGGGGATGTTCAAACACCCCCACCGGGGCGAGGGTTAGATCTCGCAAAAATGTCAGGAACTGTGAACTGTTCAACTTTTAATGAAAAAGTTAACTTATATGGATCATAAAAACAAAAAAATTCCCTCCGTTATTTCATCGCAACAACACATTGTTATCCTGTTTTAAATATAATGGGTAAAGCATTAAACTGTCAGAAAATTGGTCCAATTTCAGAATCTTTAACAAATTAAATTCGTTGTAGTATTTTTATGCTGACAAAAAGAAAGCTTCCTTTCAAAAGCTCATAAGAGCTTTAGTCCGTTGCTCTCGTGCATTGGTATTTGAAATGAATACAATGAGATGACGGGAATTTCTCACAGCAAAAGAATGGGATGGACTGCATTATAATCGCTTTACTCGAGTTTTTTAACCTCTAAAATTTATGAACAATTTATCACTTCTGTGATACAGCAGGACAAAAAAGCAGCTGATAATTCTGTCTTTCCTCTTTTTGAAATTCGTAAATGACCATGATTCTTTTCCCGAAAATAAAGGCATTAAACTAATTTATCACTCAGACAAGCGCAGAAAATTTAACTGATTGTGCATAACTTCACGCCTTAGCGAAATTAATAAATCATATGAACCACAACTTGGATCTACAAAGTTTTCTGGGCAATTGCGCACGTGGCCGCATTTGCCCATGGCGCATTTGAAAATGTGCAGTTTCTGCGAATAAAGTGGTCTCAAGCTCTCCCAAAAACGTCTGTATTTTTAGCAAAACGTCTAAATAATAGAAAATGTATCATATAATTTGGAAAGTATAAATTCTAGCTCTTGTGGAAGAACTGTTTGTTATTTTTCAGCTTTCAATAATGCAAATTTGGATAAGTAAAAATATTTTCTGGATAAACTATTTTTTGTCTCCAAAAGAAAAATCCCCAGTTGACTGATGAAGTCTGAACAGTCGTTTCAGTAGGGATGGGCAGGTAGCTCTACCACTAGTAGCTGCTGAAGCGACTAGTTCGGTCAATGCATCGAGGGGGCGCATTTATCTCCGGGGCACATCGACCCAGTCCTCCTCTATTAAATAATATGCACCTGATAAGCCATTAGTGTTCTAGCTTCACAGTAATTTGTTTGTCAGTTTTGAAGTGTACACAACCGACAATAGCTGTTTTAGAGTCGGTTGTGGTTGAGGGTGACCCGTGACAAGCATGGCGGCCGAGGCCCCGACAATGATTGATCTGGGTAACAGATTCCCTGCATTAACTACTCCCGGCGTCCAGCGCGGCGTGGTAGCCGAGCGGGTAAGGCATCCGCGTACTGCACCGGCGAGGTTGGTTCGAGACCCGAACAGCGCAGGGTCTTTGGCCGCTTTGCTGCTGCTGCTGCTCCTCCTCCTTATTGCGCAAGCTGCAGGGTGGTCAACGGCCCACCACCAGCTGCTATCAGCCACGGCAGCTTCATCGGTTGACCGGAGTCCCCACTGGGCTCTAGCGACAATGGAGCCATCTGTCGGGACAATTCTGAACTTCAAGTTGCCAACCGTTTGGTTTCGGCGCTCGGGTCGTTATTTCAGAGCAAGGACGCGCTACGGCAGCAAATCTGTGGCAACCTACCAGTGCCGTCGTCTCCTGCAGATCGCTGGCGATGTCGAGATAAATCCCGGGCCAGTATCGGGGGAAGAACAGACTTCTGTTGGTGAACGACCGATGAAGTTTAGTGCTCTTCTGCACAATACACAGAGTTTGCGAAATAAGATGGGACAGATGCGTGCTGGTGCGGAAGAGTTCCAGTCTTACGACGTAATTGCTTTCACGGAAACATGGCTGGACGACGGTGTCGGAGACGCCGGGCTCGGTGCCTCCCTGCCGGACCACACCTGGTTTCGGCGTGACAGAAGAAGTGTCGCTTGCGCTGTCCGCTCATCCCTGCTTCCTACAAAACGAGACCATCCAGATTCACCAGAACACCAAGACTCTGATTATACAGCTCGTAAAGCCCAGCATGATCATTGTCGTGTGCTACCGACCACCCAGTGACGAAGAGTCACTGGAACGGATTGGTCAGTGTCTCGCAGCGCTACCAGAAGAGAGATCACTTCAGGTTATGGGCGATTTTAATTTGCCTGAACTACAGTGGGTTCCTGGTGAAGACGAATACTCCCAACCAATGCTAGTGAGAAATTCTGGCCGAGCCATCCGTTTCATTGAGACTTGCGAAGTGATTGGCCTAACACAGCTGGTAACGACGCCAACCAGGGGGCCGAACATTCTAGACTTAGTGCTAACGAGACACATCTGTGAGGCGTCAGCACGGCCGCGACCGAGCAGTATCACTTCAGACCACGATGAAGTAGTGGTATCTTTCGCTCCAAGATCCTCACCTCCAGTTCGTGTAACCCGCTCCGTCGCCCTGAACTACCGTCGCACCGATTTTGATGGACTTCGTCCCACTCCTCAGGCTACACCATGGAATCTGCTGGATAACTTAGAAACTGATGAGGCTGTATCGATGTTTTACACTCTTGTAGACGCAGCGATACGTCATCACGTCCCCACAGTTGTGCCCAAAAACGTTTTCCACCATGGTTTACTGCAGAGGTTAGACACGCCCTCAAGTTAAAGCAGGCAGCTTTTGAGCGCATGGAAACGTCAGCCTGAAGATGAACGAGTTAAGTTGGAATTCGTGCAAAATCGTGCCCTGTTCAAACGTGTATCTGGTAGGAGTTACTCTGAGTACTTTCAGGACATCATGGGTGATATTTTCTCGAATCCGAAACGATTTTAGTCTTTTCTTAAGTGTTTTAAGCAGATGAAGGGGATTTCTGCGTTAGAGTCAAACGGTACACAGATATCCGACGACGTTGGTAGAGCAAATTTGCTGAATCGAACATTTGCAAATAAATTGTCTTCCCCAAACGTTACTCATTTTCCAAACCTACCTTTTTCGACCGATGAAACATTATCAGACTTCCAGGTGACAGAGGAAGCTGTGTGCCGTTTACTCAAAGATAAGTAGTGCGTTACAAGTGAGTAAAGCTTGTGGCCCAGACGGCCTAAGCGCTCGCATTCTTGGGGAGTGTGCGGTGGAATTGGCCGTTCCTCTGTGCAAGGTTTTCCGCTTATCACTGGCTAATGGTATATTTAAAGAACAGTGGGCAGAGGCAAATATTGTTCCAATTTACAAAAAAGGCTCTAGAAAAAAATCCAGAAAACTATCCTTCGGTTTCATTATTGCCTTTGTGTGCAAAAGTGTTTGAGAAAATTGTCAGCGATCAGATTTGTCAACATGTCAGACCTCTCCTTTCAGAAACTCAACACGGGGTTTATACAGCATCGATCTTGCGCTTCAAATCTGGCATCTTTCCTTGCACATGGATGGGCCGCCATTCAATATAAATATCAGCTCGATGTGGTTTACACAGATTTCTCCAGTGCCTTCCAAAGCGTAAATCATCGCCTACTGCTCTATAAACTTCGATGCATGTATGGCCTGGATCGACAAGCTTTGAAATGGCTCACATCGTACCTCGGGAGGCGGAAGCAAAGAGTGGTGTTAAATGGCAAGATGTCCGAGTAGACTCTGGCTGTCTCGGGGACGCCAGAAGGCGGGCATATCTCACCTTTGTTGTTCCTTCTCTACGTGAATGATTTGCCATCTGTAATCTCTACAAACTATTTGATGTTTGCCAATGACGTGAACATTTTCGGTCAAATTGACACCCAAAATGATGTCATCAGGCTTCAAAATGACTTGTATGCAGTTGCGCGCTGGGCAGCGGACTGGAAGCTGAAGCTAAACGCATCAAAATGTGAAGCATTCAAAAGCACTCTAAACCGCAATTTCATCCCTTCGTCTTACAAAATCAACGGCGAAATTCTAGAAAATGTCAACGACATCCGACATCTAGGCGTCATTCTGGACCAAAAACTCACTTTTCAGGCGCAAATAAATTCCATGGTACTAAAAGACAATGGGGTATTAGGCCCTCTCATTCGGACTTTCCAGTCAGCTTCCCCCAGACACAAACTGGACAAGCGTGCGGCCGTATCCGTATTCAACGCAAATGTTCGGTCAATTCTTGAATACTGCTCCGTCATTTGAGGCGGAGCAGCAAAATGTCATCTCATTAGCGTGGAGAGGGTTCAGCATAAATTCCTCATGTGGCTAGCCAACCATACTAACCCTACCAGTGCTGTGCTGGACTACAAGTCCCTCCTTAGTTTGTACAATGTGCAATCCCTTCAGGCTAGGCGCCACCAAAGTGATATCTTGTTTTTATGTAAAGTTTTTAGAGGCCTCATCTCATCATCACATATTTTACAAGGTTTTACGCTACATGTGCCGGTCAGAGCCACTAGGATTTCACGTTCTACTTTGTTTAGTGTACCGCCGGCTAGAGTGAACGCTGTTGCTTCAGGAGTTTTTAATCGTTTACCTCGTGTGGTGAACTGCTTTTTAAACGTGTCACCCCTCAGCGATATATTCTGTGTTCCGCTCCGGGTACTGAAGAAAAATATAGCTGTGCGGCCGCCGCGCCAGTACTGGTCTGATGTGAGTATTCATGTTGTATTTAGGCCTCCATGTGTTTTTAATTCTACTGACTTCACGTGTTATTGGGTTTTTAAAGACCTGTTGGTGATTTAATACAGATACACTGAAAGAAGTTTTAACACCTAACTGGTTTAACACACAACGTGCAAGGTGTGATACCACCAAGACGGACTAGGGTGTAGGAACCCGGAGGTGGTGTTAAGGACCAGCAACCCCCAGACGGGTATTGATACTCAACCTAAAGGGGTGTAGATAATACCCGTTCAGCTCGCACCTTCCTGAGGTGTTAAACACCCGAAAGTAAAAAACCCACGGGGTGTTACCACGGGGTATCGAACACCCCGTTATGGTGTGGCACGTGCATTCGGGCGTCGTTTCTTGGCGCAGGCGCGAACAGACAATGTTCAAGGCCGTTCGAAGAACAACAGTCAGTGGAAAGTGCAGGTGAAAGGTGCTGGTTCTCTTTGATTTTGGCAGAAACAGGTATTCAAACCTAAACATTCCTGCATTGGTAAGTGTTGACTCATCCAATAGGGCAATAGAAGGCCGTAGCTATCATTGGAGCGAGTTTGCCTTGTTGGTGTTTAAGTCATTTGTACATGCAACCACTTCAGGTGTTTGAAACCTCAAAGCGTGTCTTCAGCGCCTATTTGGTTTCCTTATAGGCAATGGCGTAGAGGATTCGGCCAAGGGGGTTCAACTACCGTCGGCCCAGGCCGGGGCCCCTTAGTAAACGGGACCCATCTCTATATTTTCGTAGAGTATTTTAACATTATAAAATGTACGCAACAAAATTTTGATGTGCCTTTTAAGTGTTTTTCTCGATCAACCAAGCGTTGGTAAATTCGGTCATAAAATATTAATGCTGGTCCCTACCTATATGGCAGCGTGATTATGATAACAGCTTGTGGCACATTTCGGGAAATTAAATGTTGCTGCGTGCATGATGTTCAACCTGACTCTACCTCAATTCACTCTGGTAATCAGACATGAAATTATTAAACGATAGTCGTTTTGAGTACTAAGAAATGATCTTCACGGAAATGATTTCAATTATTTCCGGGTGCCGAATTCATGAACAATTTAATCAGGAAATTTCAAAGAAATGGAAAAAATGAATCAAAATACAAGGGATATGGTAGCTGTCTCGACGTCATATAAAATATATTCCGCGAATAGATCTGACGAATTTACCGTAGTGACTTTCTACCCTTGCTATGTTGTAAATGAGAAATTACCAAGACAATAGGCGCCGAGACATATATGCCTTGGCTCACTCTGTTATTGTTATTTTCAACCTTCAACCTATTTTTGTTTTTGGGATCATGTTCATCAATTTCGTCATTACCCTTGTTTGTCTGATTTCCTACGAAAATATTTGATAGTTGTTTATTTCAGAATGTTAAGGAACTTAGTTGTTGGTATTAAGCTAATAGATTAAACATCAGCTGAAGTGCCAAATTTCTGTTCGATTCGCTACTATTGATGATAAAGCTAGATTTATTTTTGCCTTTCTTCGGTAATGGTGCCTGATCGACATGTTTCAATCTGTATTTTCTTTTGGTACGCAATGGGCGTAGATAGGTACATTTCACCATAGTTTTTCCTCTAACTTTCCAATCACTCTGACCATGATCTTTACTTCATGTTTGTGCTCGGTGTCCAGTGCAGGCGCTGGAGCTGGCGGCCAATGCTCGGTGAGGGTGCTGGCACGGGGAAGAGTGCAGCGACTGTGGATGCATCTTACGCCGAACAAGCAGGGCCTGGCCATCGGCGACGTCGAGTTCGCCGCGGCAGACGGTGAAGTTGAGCGGCGCTGCAGGTGGGCCGCTGCCCAGCCGCCTAGGACAACTCACGGGAGGCCACTGCTTCTCCGCGGCCCTTCTCTACCGGTTGTATGGTTTTAATATCAGCCGAGGAGGATCACGGTCAAAAAGCTTGCTGACAATGATAAGATAAAGGATGGACGTTGTCGGCTGCTTAGTGTTTTTATGAAATTTGGGATTGTCAGAATGACAGAAGCAAAACCCGAGCAAGTGATTAGCTCTGTCGCGGCTCTCCTCACCGTTTGCGCTCATATGCTCAATCCTGCAGTTTATTTATTGTGGCATATGTTCGCTTTGAACCCAAGGTACTTTCAAATACATTTGCATTCTTTACAGTGTTGTTTGGTGTACGGTGGACATTGCAATTGATGAAGTAGAATTTCAGTTTTCTTCACGAACGGAGGACGCATGGAAAAATTATATGTAACACCACATACACCTAATTTAAGTCCTGCTACACCCCATCGGGGTGTAGAATGCACAGGGTTTCCGACACCAAAAATTCGAACACGGGATGCTGCAACACCCTGACGAAGGGTTAGAATGGAATGAGACACCAGAAATGGGTGTCGTTGGAATCGCTGAACACTCGCAAGGAGTGTCCTGTTACACCTCATTTCGCAGGAGTAACCCCTGACAGGGGTGTTTTGGCTTAGGGGTGCGTGACACCGAAGTGTGGTGTCCAAAAACACCCTCGAGAGGTATCACTTTTAACCATTCCACCCTACCCCCGACCGAGGTGTCAAAAGTTTTTCAGTGTACCACAGATACAACAGGTACAATAGATCGTCCATTAATTTGATACCGGCTCTATACATACCGTTTATAAACCATGTTTTACCTTTGATACAAATATTTTTGTTAACACGCGCATTGACGGGGTCTGAGCCACGTTTTCTTGGTATCCACTAAGAAAGAAAACAGCTCCTGATTTTGAGGGCTAAAATTTAAGTTTTTTTATAAAATGAGTTGAGATATTTAAGTTAAGAGCCATGGAATACACATTTTTGCGCTTTAATGTCTGTGAAGTGAAATATGTTGACAAATCTACTAGCTTTGGTATGTTATACTAAAAAATATACTAGTCTGGCAATCCTACACAGAGAGCAAAAAACACCCCGGTGTCGGTACCCACACCTGTAGATGGTTCCGCGACACTATATTGGAGTGCCCGCGAGGGTTTCTGGCTCTGTATCAGGTGTATAAAACATCCCACAATGGCACTGTAATCATTGTTGACATCCCGCAAGAAAATTAACTGCTCTTAACACCCATACCATCTTTACCGATACCGGTGACACCCTGTTCTAAGTTAGAACAATCGACACCACAAATGGGTGTCGCTCCGAATGGCCACACCTTAAGCAACACCCCGAACGACACCCCATAAAATGGCGTGAATATGCAAGGGCGGCTACAGGCTACTTACATAAATTTCTCCGCTTAAAACCCACTAATAGGGATCTGCAGCGAACCGCCAGTGACTTATTACGCAAACAAAACAATGCACATTCGATTATAACAGATAAGCGAACACATTTTTCGTAATTCGCTATTTGGTTATCAAAGGAATTCCGTTTCCCATGAACGCCTCTGTGTTTTGGCGCGCTTCGCGTTGTTTTGCTTTGCAATGTGAGCGGCAGTCGCACATTGCAAGGCTGCAGTCGGCAGAGAAGCTGTTTGTTATTTCTACGAATTTAAGTTAAACCGATCTTCGGGGCTTCAGAGAAATAGTAAGGCGTTCGTGGGTGTGATTGTTTTTTTATAACTGCCACTCTATATGATGAAGCTGTGATCGATGCCTCCATGTGAATATCGAGGAACTGCAAAGGTGAAACTTAAGATAACGGCTGAAAATGCAAACTGTGACAATAAGTAGCTG
The DNA here is from genome assembly GCA_034440635.1 of Lepas anatifera. Classification (NCBI taxonomy): domain Eukaryota; kingdom Metazoa; phylum Arthropoda; class Thecostraca; family Lepadidae; genus Lepas; species Lepas anatifera. The sequence continues at coordinate 727,861 of JAOTON010000664.1, read as the reverse complement.
AATAAGAGAATGATTCTAATGGTAAGTGGAAAGTCTCTTCGGTGCTCAGTCGCGCTTCGGTGTCTGAGAAAATCATAGGCTGATTTTGTGGACTCGGGAGTAGGAGAAGTGAAGATAAGGAATGATGTGTTTTGTTTCACATAGCGCCCGTCTGCGTTCTTTCGCCTTTATTTCGGCGCTCAGCTAGTGTTTGTGCGAGAGCTCCTACAATAGGCTCAGCGACTTTGTTTGAGACTTCTGTTCTTGTGCACCACCAGGCAGCGTTGGTGAATAGAGTTGTTAAGAAGTCTTTCCTGTTTGACCGGTATTTTGTGCGACTCTCGGAGGAGGCGGTACTACACATCCAGTGTCTGCTGCCCACAGCTAAGAATAAACATTGCAGATCTTAAATTTGTATCTTTGATGTGAGTGTAATCAAGATTTTGTTCGAAATCTTCATTTGCTGCAAGAATACTTAGTTGGGTCACGAAATGAATTAACACCCAGCGTCAGCGTCGCGAAGTGAATTCAACATTGGATGTGTACATACGCATTACAGATCGAAACTTAAATGGGATGTCTGTTTCACGAAACGGACCAAACAGGGGATGTCACAGTGGTGAAATTGATCCAACATGGGGTGTCATTGCCACAAAACGTACCAAATGCGGGGCGTAACCGTGAAGAAACCGACCCAACATTAGGTGTTGTAGCGGCCACTGCACCGCTACAGGCTCCAGCCGCAGCCGACCAGCTGACCCGGCGCCCTCAGCCGCGGCGCGGTCAGCCGACCACCGCCGCAGGCACAGGCGCGCGCCGGGTCACTGCCACCACACAGCGACCCACCCGGCCGACCAACCAGAGCGCGACCTGGTCACGTGACCACTGCCGGCCGGGTATAAAGGCGCTGCGTGGTGACAACACCGGTCAGTTCGCCAGGGCTACTCTCTGGGCTGGTCCACTCCTCCACCGCTGCATTGCGATCACTCGCCAGGGCCACTCCCTGAGTGTTTCGTTCCCTCCCAACTACACTGACAATACCGTCGTGTCATTGGGTCTGCACTCTTGACTGAGCATATCTCGCTCAGTGCAAGTCCGATTTCGGTTTGCAGCCGTCGCTGAGTTCATTGTCAATTACGGCATCGAACCTGCCGGCGATTTATTTCTCGCCGTCACACGCTCTCCCAATCACTCACGCTCTCACTCACTCTACACGCGTTCATACCGAGTGTTACGTATTTCTCTGGGATTTTGTTATTTCCCATTGGAATGGGTATATGTTCCCATTTGTAAATATTGGCACTGTTGTTGTCGGTTATCATTTTTGTCTCTCATCCGCTGTTTGGCAATTGCATCAATAAATTGGACATTATCATCGTCGACTTCTTTCCTTCGATTGGTAGATTGAATAAGGCCTTACGTGGCCAAGTTGAATCCTACAGTGTCATTGTCACGGAACGGCTCCAACATTGGGTGTCATTATTACTGAGCGGATCCAACATAGGGTGTCAGCGTCACGAAACTGATCCAACATGGGGTGACAGGGTCTCGAAACCGATACTGCATGGGGTGTCACTGCCATAAGGCAAATATTATTTGGGGTGTCAATGTCGTGAAGCCAACCTTAATTGGGGTGTCAAGGTCACATAGGAAAGTTAACAGAAAAAGCTGCACTGCTTTTGGTCCCAGCCTAGGGTGCCATCATCGCAATGCAAAACTCGTAGAAGGTGCCAGCCTTCACGATGAAACCATAGTGGAGTATCGGGGAATATAGTGAAACCAGGCTGGGGTGTTGGAGTCGTCAACTAATGGGAGTATCTAAAAATCTGACACCCTTCATAGGTGTAGGGCACTATAAGGGGTGTCGGTTCTATACCCTTGGAAGAAATAAACACTCTTTATTGGTGTCTAAAACTTAATGAGGGTGACATTTCTCATCCAAACATGACTTGGGTGGTCATCGACACCTCTGAAAGGTGTTGAACACCATGCAAGGGTGTTTGTTTTACACTCATAGAAGACATCGTTTTTGAACCGTAAAAACACACGACACCTTACACCTCCAATTGGTGTGGTTGTACTGCCCATTACACCTATACAGGGTAGTGTTTTTGACACGCAGAGGCGCAGAAAGTATACTGGCTGTCACAAACTCAATGCGATGTATGCCTCCTCTGTCACAAAAGCTGGAAATGATAATTTTATACTTGAATACTATTTCCAATATGCTGAATGTCATCTACCTGTCTCTTACTTTTTGCAACGGCCAAGGTTCAAGCACCAAGCCATTACCGCATAAAAGTAGTAAACTGTGTTTTCATTTTTAGATCATGTTTATGTTTTGGAAGGAAAATTTCCAATTATGGATCATTGTTTTCAGTATTGGGATCATAACTATTATTGGCAACTCTGACTGCAGTTTCCCCAATGACATGCATTTCCTTTTGAAGAAGTTTCCATTTTTGGAAGGAGTGTTTCCAATTATGGTACATTTCCCCATGATTAATTGTGGCAATTATCATAAAAATTATTATTGGGAACTAATCTATAAATGGGAGCGTACACCTACACACTATTGGGAACCCTGATCACAGCTTCCCCCACCCCCACTGAACTTCCATCTCACATATCAACAAAAGGGACAAAAATGTCAATGTCAACATAGGATTTGGATCTACCTAAAATGCGTTGGTAAAGTGGACTTTAGGTAGCATTTTTATAGCCAGATCAAATGCTTAAAATTTTCCCCCAACACCTGATTATCACCTGCCTGGTCGTTCCTTCTTGCAGTAAAAACTCTGAGGCAACTACCCTGCATAGATGTAAAATTATGTCTATTGGCCTAATAGGTACAGAGGTATTGGAAGTCTCATACCAAAGAAAGATCCAGTGTATAAGTCTAAATCCTGCTTTAACTCCAGGCAGTTCAGGTCCTGTGTGTTGCTTACTACCACTGGTAGTAAGCAACACACCCCCAACCAGCGTTTTTCAAAGTCTCTTTCTTTCTGAGATTTTCTGTGATTTTCTGAGATGAGAAGGGGTCTACTATGCCCCCTCTAGTGCACGTTAGTGCCAGGCTCCTCTCCAGTGTGTGTTTTAACACTTTGTGGAGGACTGCATTGGCACACATTTGCTATCTCTACAATATTGACATGATAATTTGATCATGAAATCTCACCTGAATTACTGTTGTTGCCAGTCTGCTGCTGGCGCCAACTCTCCAAACTTCCTCCAGCTCCAAATCTACCTAGCCAATCTTGATCTAGGGCACAAATAAGGTAAGGCACAAGCAAGCTAAGGAATGAAAAACCAAGTTTGATGTGTGAAAGTACATCAGAATCAAAGTAGCCTACATTCATCTTAGATTAGCCATGGGCAGCGCTATTTATTCCATTTAGTTTTAGCCTGCACTTATCTCAGATATAGGTACCTAATAAATATGCTCTCAACAGAAGTAGCTTCCCACTTGTTCAAATTTTCTTGGCAGGCTCTACATCACACAAACATTGCGAACTTGTGTTGTCGCTGTTGCGTAGTTTAGGTAGAATTGCTGCCCAGCTATGTTTATTTCTTTCACTCATTTAGTACTTTTCCTAGTAGCTTTTAGGCGTACTTGATACTAAATTCAAAGAAAATAGGGACCGCTAAATCGAAGATACTCAAACTTTAAATATTATTTAACCTGACAAAATGGACAGAAAAGTACTTGATAACGTATCTGCGTTATCTTTAATGCCTTAAATATGCCCACAACCATGTATTTCTCGAAAAAATTGACTGTCACATTTCCGGCATCTAGGCGGCAACTTTCTGGCAACTACTAACAATCGGCACCATTGGGCTGCATGTTAAAATCTGGCAACTGTGACAGCGGTTTCCGGGTTTTCTGCAGCGGGGTCTCTCGTTTTAGTAGAAACTGAACACAGTACCAATATTGTATCACTGATGGTACGCTGTGCAATTGAAGGACAGAGTTGCTAAATTAAAATATTCGCTACACGCTTCATTCTGTATTTCGAAAATGTGTGGTTTGATTTTGAACCATACTGTCACGATCGCTATTTTGTCACACTTATGCACCTCGACTATCATAAATGTGTCACAAACTCCAGTAGCCGAGTTGGCAAGTTTCTGCACCTCTGTTGACACGACACCTACACCCGACACAGGTGTTTTTATTTTTCTCAGTGTACTACGGTTTTTACTGAGCTGCAACACTGTAAGAGAGTAAAAGAGAAACATGACTGGACCAAGCGAGAATAAAAATCAATGAAACGACATACGGGGTGAAGGGAGTGGGTTTGGGTAAATACGGAAACAGTAACGATAGTAGGAAAGATCGCACCTCAGAGCCGGATTATAGCCGCTGCTCAAAGCCTAAATGCAACACTTGTCGATCGCTCTAACAGTTGCAGTCATGGGCGTCGAAAGCAGCATGGACGTGGGATGTGCTCCCCATTGGCTATTGGAGGACCAAGTGCCCCCTTGTCTCCTGCATCCGCCAAGTGCCAGCTCTTCCCCCTCTCTTGTCATCATCGCCGGACCACTCCTGTCCCCCGTAAAAATTCCGTGGCTACGCCTCTGACTCACCCCGTTGAAACCCGTAAGTGTGATGAAATTTTACCGCAAGTTATTGTAATTGGGCTGTTTATATATACAGGGCATTAGTCATAGGCGGATCCACGATTGCCAGTCGGGGGGGGCATTCTTCCCGAGAGGGGGTGTCATTCAGACCAGGGGGCTTCATTCGGACCAGGAGACGCCAATTTTGGCTGGCAAAACCCATCAGGTGGGCGCAAAATCCTATCGACGGGCGCTGCTTTCTGCATCCTGCGGAGGGGGTGGGGGGTGGGAAGTGACATTTCAGGTGGCGCCATCGACCTTTCAGGAGGCGCTGTGACCATTTCAGGGGACACCTCGAGGGCCTATCGGGGGACACCCGCCCGGGCTTTGTCCCCTGGATCCGCCTATGGTACCAGTGGCGGATATAAAGAGGTTATGGGGCTCACGAGCCTCCTAAATTTCGAGGGGCCACTCCGAGATGTCTACTAATATCTGTATAAGAAAAGGCTGTTCGGAGGCTGTGGCGGAGGACAGTGGCGGGTACTGGACTTTTGGGTGGGGGAAAGGGGGCTCGAGCCTCCCCGCCATTGCCTCACATCAGCATCGGCCTATGCATTTACTAGACACTAACTTGGGGGCGGGGGCTCGAGCCCTAGTCCCCTTGTATCATGAGTCATCCTCTGCACCACTGCAGACTTGAAGTAAATTAAAAATTTCTAACCTGTAAACATGTGTATCTGTCTAACCCCCTTTTCATATCACCAGAACTGTTTCTCTCATATCGGCATTTATTTTCCTTTCCGTTTCTTATAATCATGTTCCCTTCTATCCTGAGGCTGACCTTCGATCGATCCTGAGGCTGACACCCTAACATCCGATGCTAAAATCGTGTGAGAACTATCTTATTAATTTCTTGTCTTGTCTTGTAGCGAGATCCGTCCTCAAATGCTTTCAAGTTTTTTTTAACGGAACTGTGTATGTATGTGTGATAACGTATATGGCTTCAAAATAGGTCAAAACAAAAATGATTGGAACTGAAAGGATAAGGCAAATCCAATGCGGTTAAAATAAACGCTCTACGACCATCCATTACTAAGTTATTCAGCATAAACCATTTCCCGTGTATTTCCAAAGGAGAGGCCATGGCTCGTACCTGAACTTAGGTCATCGATATAAAAAACACTGGAATACATTTTGTAGAGCTCGATGGTCCCATTATGCAATATGAGTTTCAATCAGACAGGTTCAACCTGTTCTGAATAATTACTAATTAGTTAGAAAAAGATAATGGGATGCTCCTCTTAGGAAAAAAAACTACACTTATTTAAAGCCTAAGTCAGGTTACCAAACACCATTTACCGCTTCTCGCAAACTAGCGTGTTTTATTATATTTGAGGGGGTTCAGCTCCTCCTCAGTCAAGGTGAAGGTTTCTCGCACCCCTTCAATGCGTGGGTTCAGGTAATATAGAGCCAGTACAGCTTTTACACACCCACTTTTGTACGGCGCCGTCAACACACACATACCCAAGATATACCTACAGCTGAATACGGTTGCCACAGGATGCATCCAAGCTTTGATGACGCACTGTCGAAATTGGCAATTTATGGCGAAGACAGCTCACTAATCACACATCTCACCATGGCACGAGTCAACATTTCTTGGTAAACGCATCAATACGAAGGCCCGGCGAAACAATTAAGGACTCTGGCGGGTGGCAACCATTGTTTGAATGAGAAATAATGGTCAGCGCAGCTGATTGAAAAAAAACGAAGCTGGACTTTCCACGATCTGCTGCAGGTTCCATCTGTTTATAATCAGCACTGTCTTCATTTTATTTCATATTGAGGTTTTGAACAGTGCACAATTTCAGTCCAATGGGTATGTGTAAAATGGGTATGGGTAAAATTTCATTGCGGGTATGTGTGGCACATCCTGCGGCGGAAAGCTTCAGAGGAGCGGAGCGGGGAAGCCAGTCAGTGTACGTCGTGTTCTGTACTTGCAGCTTCAGCAGAGCGGAGCGTGGAAGCCAGTCTGTGTGCGCCGTGTCCTGTACAGATAGCTTCAGCAGAGCGGAACGGGGAAGCCAGTCGGTGTACGCCGTGTTCTGTACTTGCAGCTTCAGCAGAGCGGAGCGTGGAAGCCAGTCGGTGTACGCCGTGTTCTGTACAGGTAGCTTCAGCAGAGCGGAGCGGGGAAGCCAGTCTGTGTACGCCGTGTTCTGTACTTGCAGCTTCAGCAGAGCGGAGCGTGGAAGCCAGTCGGTGTACGCCGTGTTCTGTACAGGTAGCTTCAGCAGAGCGGAGCGGGGAAGCCAGTCGGTGTACGCCGTGTTCTGTACTTGCAGCTTCAGCAGAGCGGAGCGTGGAAGCCAGTCGGTGTACGCCGTGTTCTGTACAGGCAGCTTCAGCAGAGCGGAGCGTGGAAGCCAGTCGGTGTACGCCGTGTTCTGTACTTGCAGCTTCAGCAGAGCGGAGTGGGGAAGCCAGTCGGTGTACGCCGTGTTCTGCTCAGGCAGCTTCAGCAGAGCGGAGCGTGGGAAGCCAGTCGGTGTACGCCGTGTTCTGTACTTGCAGCTTCAGCAGAGCGGAGTGGGGAAGCCAGTCGGTGTACGCCGTGTTCTGCACAGGTAGCTTCAGCAGAGCGGAGTGGGGAAGCCAGTCGGTGTACGCCGTGTTCTGCTCAGGCAGCTTCAGCAGAGCGGAGCGTGGGAAGCCAGTCGGTGTACGCCGTGTTCTGTACTTGCAGCTTCAGCAGAGCGGAGTGGGGAAGCCAGTCGGTGTACGCCGTGTTCTGCACAGGTAGCTTCAGCAGAGCGGAGTGGGGAAGCCAGTCGGTGTACGCCGTGTTCTGCACAGGTAGCTTCAGCAGAGCGGAGCGTGGGAAGCCAGTCGGTGTACGCCGTGTTCTGCACAGGTAGCTTCAGCAGAGCGGAGCGTGGGAGCCAGTCGGTGTACGCCGTGTTCTGTACTTGCAGCTTCAGCAGAGCGGAGCGTGGAAGCCAGTCAGTGTACGCCGTGTCCTGTACAGGTAGCTTCAGCGGAGCGGTGGGAAGCCAGTCTGTGTACGCCATGTTCTGTACTTGCAGCTTCAGCAGAGCGGAGCGGGGAAGCCAGTCGGTGTACGCCGTGTTCTGCACAGGCAGCTTCAGCAGATCGGAGTGGGGAAGCCAGTCGGTGTACGCCGTATTCTGTACTTGCAGCTTCAGCAGAGCGGAGCGTGGAAGCCAGTCGGTGTACGCCGTGTTCTGTACTTGCAGCTTCAGCAGAGCGGAGCGGGGAAGCCAGTCTGTGTGCGCCGTGTTCTGTACTTGCAGCTTCAGCAGAGCGGAGCGTGGAAGCCAGTCGGTGTACGCCGTGTTCTGTACTTGCACCTTCAGCAGAGCGGAGCGTGGAAGCCAGTCAGTGTACGCCGTGTCCTGTACAGGTAGCTTCAGCGGAGCGTGGAAGCCAGTCTGTGTACGCCATGTTCTGTACTTGCAGCTTCAGCAGAGCGGAGCGGGGAAGCCAGTCGGTGTACGCCGTGTTCTGCACAGGCAGCTTCAGCAGAGCGGAGCGTGGAAGCCAGTCTGTGTGCGCCGTGTTCTGTACTTGCAGCTTCAGCAGATCGGAGTGGGGAAGCCAGTCTGTGTACGCCTTGTTCTGCACAGGCAGCTTCAGCAGAGCGGAGCATGGAAACCAGTATGTGTATGTACGCTACGATTTACGAACCCAGAGGTCAGAGAAAGGGCCTAAACGTCACTAACGGAATGTGAAACCAGACTTGTGCAATCAAAAATGTTGAGGTTTGGTACCAAAGGAGGATAGTTTTCCACATTCTATAAGTCCTTTTAAATCTTAATGAACATATTGGCAGACTGACCGTCGACTCCTAACGCTGGTGAGCTCAATATGCCACCTTCTGCCACCAGCATTGTTGGTGAGTTGGCAGATTTTAAAACCTCTGTCCGTACAATCTGTCCAGTGGTGGAAATAACGGGGGGGGCTCCAACCCCTCCCCGAAATGTTCGTGTGTATAGTAAATGCATAGCCTGAGGTTGATCCGAGGTCATGGTGGAGGAGGCTTGAGGCCCCTAATCATCCTGAAATGATGTCCTGGATCCGCCATTGCATCTGCCCCATTAGAATTAGAGCCATGTACCCGAAGGGGCCCGATGATTTATCTTCTTCCATCTTCTGGACATCTTTCTGTGGGTTTATGTTGCGGTTTTCCGTTATCCAGTGGATTCGGCTGCTCCCGTCCTATCCTGCCGGACACTGGAAATACACGGTAAAGGTACGGACATGCATCCGTTTCTCGGGCATCAGCTAACTGCTTCCTCTTCCGCCTGCCCCTCCAGCTCCTGCGGCCACGGGCCGGTCACAGTGTTTACCACGGGCCGGTCACAATGTTTACCACAGGCCGATCACAGTGTTTACCACGGGCCGGTCACAGTGTTTACCACGTGCCGGCCACAGTGTTTACCACAGGTATGTCACAGTGTTTACCACGGGCCGGTCACAGTGTTTACCATGGGCCGGTCACAGTGTTTACCACGGGCCGGTCACAGTGTTTACCACGGGCCGGTCACAGTGTTTACCACGGGCCGGTCACAGTGTTTACCACAAGCCAGTCACAGTGTTTACCACGGGCCGGTCACAGTGTTTACCACGGGCCGGTCACAGTGTTTACCACGGGCCGGTCACAGTGTTTACCACGAGCCGGTCTCAGTGTTTACCACGGGCCGGTCACAGTGTTTACCACAGGTATATCACAGTGTTTACCACGGGCCGGCCACAGTGTTTACCACGGGCCGGTCACAGTATTTACCATGGGCCGGTCACAGTATTTACCACGGGCCGGTCACAGTGTTTACCACGAGCCGGTCTCAGTGTTTACCACGGGCCGGTCACAGTGTTTACCACAGGTATATCACAGTGTTTACCACGGGCCGGCCACAGTGTTTACCACGGGCCGGTCACAGTGTTTACCACGGGCCGGCCACAGTGTTTACCATGGGCCGGTCACAGTGTTTACCACGTGCCGGCCACAGTGTTTACCACAGGTATGTCACAGTGTTTACCACGCGCCGGTCACAGTATTTACCACGGGCCGGTCACAGTATTTACCACGGGCTGGTCACAGTTTTTACCACTGGCCGGCCACAGTGTTTACCACGGGCCGGCCACAGTGTTTACCACGGGCCGGTCACAGTGTTTACCACGGGCCGGCCACAGTGTTTACCACAGGTATGTCACAGTGTTTACCACGGGCCGGTCACAGTATTTACCACGGGCCGGTCACAGTGTTTACCACGGGCCGGTCACAGTGTTTACCACGGGCCGGCCACAGTGTTTACCACGGACCGGCCACAGTGTTTACCACGGGCCGGTCACAGTGTTTACCACGGGCCGGTCACAGTGTTTACCATGGGCCGGTCACAGTGTTTACCACGGGCCGGTCACAGTGTTTACCACGGGCCGGTCACAGTGTTTACCACGGGCCGGTCACAGTATTTACCACGGGCCAGTCACAGTGTTTACCACGGGCCGGTCACAGTATTTACCACGGGCCGGTCACAGTGTTTACCACGGGCCGGTCACAGTGTTTACCATGGGCCGGTCACAGTGTTTACCACGGGCCGGCCACAGTGTTTACCACAGGTATGTCACAGTGTTTACCACGGGCCGGTCACAGTATTTACCACGGGCCGGTCACAGTGTTTACCACGGGCCGGTCACAGTGTTTACCACGGGCCGGCCACAGTGTTTACCACGGGCCGGCCACAGTGTTTACCACGGGCCGGTCACAGTGTTTACCACGGGCCGGTCACAGTGTTTACCACGGGCCGGTCACAGTGTTTACCACGGGCCGGTCACAGTGTTTACCACGGGCCGGTCACAGTAATTGTCGCAGGGCGGTGCTATCTGCTGACCTCTCCTCGACTTGCGATTTTAGGGCTGAGTTAAAAGCTTGAAGGTGAAGAAAAATGATTGATCCACTTAAATTTTTTTACCAGACGAAGAGATTCCTTTAAAATTTCACCTGGTAATATTTTTCGTCTAATAACGGTTTTCCAGCAACCCTGAAAAATACTAAAAAATGTTTTTCAGTATTTATGTTTTTCATTGTATTTTTCAGCCTACCTCCGAACAATCCAGTCAGAGGTCAGGTGCAATGGTCAAAAGTGATATTTGTTTTGTATTCATTTTGTACTGCAGTTTGGTGTTGGGCGCTCTAAACAGGGTGCAGCCAAAACACTTCGAGCAGCGGTACTTCTGTGAGATTGGGTGCAATAGCCCCACGTGTGGGTGGACACCTATTCCAACAATATCCCTTTCTGGTGTCTCATTCCATTTTCACCCCTCGTCAAGGAATTTCAAAACCCCATGTTCCCATTCGTGGAATCAGTAACCCACTGCATTCTACACCTCTTCGGGGTGTAAGTGAAACATAAATTAGATTAAAGGGATGCTTGTTTTCCTATGCTTCTTCTAATTGGGAAGGAGGACAAAATTGAGTAGGTGATAAGATCACACTGACCATCGCATTAAATAAGTATTTTATACAAATACGCATTATAAGGGACCCTTCTGGAGACCTTTTCTATGATTTTTTGGGACCAGTCGGCTTCTAATGTTTTTGGACACATCGATTCCAAATTTAGTATACAAATTGAGCTCCGAATTTTCTTGACCTGCGGCGACGCTCTAAGTCTCAAGTTTCTGGAAAAAATAAAAGTACGTAATTTTGAGGCTCTCTGGCATAATCACGATAGTTAACAACAAAATCAATCACTGCCCAGACGGAAGCCCTTAGCTGCAAGCTACAAGCTAGACAGAATAGCCCCTTAGCTAACATCCTGTCAAAGCGACATTTTCCTGGCGACTTCCGTTCCCGAGGTATCGCATTTCAAGAACAGAGCTTCCTAGCCGAGGAGTGACATACTGCGTCTCAAGGCTTATCAATGTTGTCATCCACCTTGTATCTCATTAAGTACTCGGAACCCTGAAGTCCCTAGATCCAAACATGGCATACGATATTGACAACATTAGCGCTAAAATCATCATAGATTGTGCCAAGGAATTGGTTGTAACACTCAGAAAAATATGCAACATCTCCGTCACAGCTGGTAAGGTTCCTATTAAATGGAAACAGGCCAATGTCATTCCAGCATTAAAAAATGCGACACAAAATATATCCATCAAGTTATCTGACTGTCTCCTTGCTTCCAATTTTTGCAAAAAATTTGAAACTACTTGTCTACGACCAGCTGTTTCGGCATGTTTCGCCAGTACTGTGCCCTGAGCAGCACAGTTTTGTACCTCATCGGTCATGCTCCAGCAACCTTGCGACGTATCTGAGCTCGACGTGAGAGACCATATCGGAGGGATAGCAGACGGACGCCATATATACAGATTATTCGGCAGCATTTCAAAGCTTCAACCACAAATTGATCATTCACAAACTAAAAAAACTCGTATCACCTGAAAGATTCGGCTCTTAACTGGTTTGTCTCGTACCTCTCTGATAGGCGTCAGCGGGTCATTGTGAACGGTAAAAAGTCCGACTGGGTTTCAGTAACCTCGGGTGTACCGGAAATATATTTAGTGGTCCCGCTGCTATTTTCTCCTTTATATACGACCTTCCAAGTGAAATTGATTCAAATTGCTTGATGTATGCTGACGATGTCAAAATTTACCGCCAAATCACCGCCCCAGCTGACGGTCTGCTGCAGAGCGATCTCGATCGCTTGCAGTCGTGGTCTGTCAGATGGGGCCTCATACTAAATCCCTCCAAATGGCACTCGTTTACGATGACCCTCAGACATGCACCTGCCCGGACGCAATATTCTATTGGGAACGCTGCTCTCAATTCGGTGGATGAAATTCGTGACCTAGGTGTAATATTGGACGGTAAATCAACATTCTCGGCTCACGTATCCCATGTAGTAAAACAATCCAACCATTACGTCTCCTGATTCGATCTTTCCAAAATGCCTCAAAAGCTGGAAAATTTGAAAAAAACCTTTACTTACGGCATATTATGCCAACGTACGCCCTCGTCTGGAGTACTGTAATGTGAGCAGGGCAGCTGCGGTCAAATATCACGGCGTGCGAGTTGATAGAGTGCAACACAAGTTCCTTCTAGGGCTAAATCATCACACAATCCGTCCCTGTGCTTTGTGGGACGTTAAACTTTGACTTCTAAATTAAACCTCCATTGAGGGAGTTGCTCGTTCGGGTGGTGGGGTCGGGGTCTCCGTGACAAGTCCCTTGATGACTTTAGTGAGACTCCGACGCCAGCAGCCTTACCAGGAACAACTTGAACAAAATTTATATAAAAAAACAATCAGACCGTGCTAATCATTGTCCTATGACGCTCCCATGCATCATTTTGGCCTGATATCTCTTGCATCTCGAACAATTCAACACGATCTGCTCTTTTATTTCTAAAAGGCACTTATTGCGGACAAATAAACTCTGAATTCTTTAAAGTAAATTTCCTATACACGTGCCATCTTAATCAACTCGCCGCGGAGCGGCACGGGCGCGTGAACACTGTGGGCCGGGGGCTTTTGTGTCGGATCCCTCGGTCAATGAATGCCTTCTTATCATGTTCCGGTTCCGATCTATTTGCACAGGCCAGAAAAAGTCCGAACGTGCCAACATAGATGGGGAAGATATTCAGTTGCCGGGGAGTCTGTACATTTTCTTTAATCCTCTACTGCACTATTTCTGGTCTTCTGAACTGTGAACATTATATCTTAGGTACTTTTGAGCTGATGATTTTCCGACTTTGTGGACTATTTAATCATTGGACATTGAGATAGTTATTCATTGGGACGTTCTGGCTTTGAATCTTTGTTCTTGAGGCCGAATAAAAAAGTGGACTATTTGAGCAGTTGACTATTTTAACTTGGTGTGAATTCACATATCTGTAGTCCTTCTGCTTCATGCCGTTGACTGGCGCTACCCAGGGCGTAGCCAAGGGGGGCGGCAGGGATAACCTCCGCCCCCTGAGGACACGAGCCGCGCGACGTGCGGCTCGCCCGCACTATGCTCTGTGGCTAAATTTGAAACTTTATACTGGCATACGATACTTATATTTATACTGGCTTAAGAGGGCGCTGTCTGGTCAGACAGGGCCCCTCTTTAGCCGTCTTCAGCACTCTATTATGTAACAAGCAGGGCCCTTTTTACCCATCAGGGCCCTTTTCACGCTGTCAAAGGGGCCCTTTTCGGGGCGCCGCCCCATGAGCGAAATCCTGGCTTCGCCCCTGGCGCTACCACTAGCAAAAACTGCTTTCAGCCATTCTAAACGGATCAGGAGCCGGGGCAGATTTGGAGGATCGTCGGGCCCGGGGACCCGGGGACTGTGTTTAAGTGAATCCGTTCACATCCCGGTGGCAATAATTGGCATCGTGACCCCGGCTGACAAGCTGGCGCACGCGGTGCAAATTGTTTTAGAGCACAATGTAAAAAAGTGCGCCGGGCTCGTCTATAAGATTGTTTAGGCTGTGGATTTGAACCTCGTGGTGAAGAAGATGTATATCACAGGAGCAAGGTAATAGCGTAAGGAAACTGGGACTGGTTGGAGTACGCATACTCGATGCGCACTCGCGCAGCGCCCGGTCCATTGATATTGTTGCATTGCTCGGGCATAATCAAGGGTGGTTTTGTTGTGTACCCTGGTTTTATTATCGTAGCATCAGCAAGATGCTCATCAGCAAGGTAGGTTTAGCTACCTACTTGTTACCTTTCCCACATACTGGTTTCATATAATTCCAGTTATTTTTCCAGTTTCCCTGAGGTCGAAAACCTTTAAAAAGTGGGGCCTGGAGTGGACTATTTCAACTGGGTATTGACTGGTCAATGCTGAAAATGGGTGACAGGGGTAGCATGATAAAATGATTTATTAGCTATTTTGTAACATCCAAATAAGGTAAGCATGTATTACTCCAGGCACCTACCTAACTTTCTGCAAGTAAGACTCAAGTTTGCATTGATAGCTGAAAGGAAATGTGGCACCTTGGTTGAATTCGGGAATTTAGAGTATGTAAAAGTATTTTTAGCCGAAAGCCATGAAACGTATTCGGCTATTATTATTATTTATTTGACTATGATTTCTTTGAAAAATGTACAATGAGCTTAATATTTTGATTTTTAAAACGCTCCTCTGGGGTGAAAAATAAGCCTCTGCCTGTGGATGACGTCATGGTCTGCCAACTACTAACATAGTCCATAGGCTTCAAGGGCTTCAATTGGCTGATTACTCAACGTGACGTCAGCGATGTCGTCACATCAACAGCTGAAAACTGGGGCCCCCTGGGTGGGGTACATGTGGCGTACATTTCAGGTAGGTTTTTAGCTTTTCTCCGCGGAAATTTCAGTGCATATGGCTGGTCGCCCTGATACGGAGTTTGGCAGTTAGTGGGTCTTGGTGGAGTCCTGGTGAGTCCAGCACATGTCTAACATGCAATAGACATCCACCTACCCACCAGCTGGGAGAGATTTTCCACCTCTCACACAATTTTTGGGGTGGTGCGAGGCTGAGAAGTGCACGCAATCCTTTAACAGCAGCCACCATACAGTAGCACCAATTATTTCTTACGGAGACGCCGAAAAGCTCTTCAAACATCAGCATACCGCCATGTGCAAGCTGTCAAGAATCACTAATCGACCGCGCCATGTAAAGTTCCGATCAACCAACACTCGTTAGTAACTGATGTGCTGAATTCCGGCACATACCGGCTCGGAACGCTACCTCGAGCCCAATGGCCCTGCTTGGTCCGAACCACCGGGTCACCGGAGGTCGAGCTAAGCTCCGCCCACAATTCAATGGCAGTCTGAAGACAACAAGGGCAGAATACGTTAGAACTGTTAGCGTATTTTGACTATTCAACAATCAATTAGCCCAACTTTCAATTTTACAGCTTCATCAGGGGTTCAAATATACAAAATATAAAAAAGACATTTTATATGTATTATAATTAAATTATATTTATTTATTAATTCTATATTTAATATATATATATATATATATCTATATATAAATTTATTATAATTTGTTTAATTACAAAAACACAGACAAATCGGCACATCTCATCATATCATACTTCAATTACAGGCTAGATCATGAGCTAATATTTTGGAAATTCGAAGTAACGACCTCACACAGAAACAAGAAAGCGCACTTCCGGTCGAAAGGGACTAATAAACCATGATGCATTGCAATGTTTTTGTTCCAATTGATCATTCTAACCTACAACTTGTGTTAACTTATCTGCTAACATTTCAGTGACCTAACATTTTCGCATTCTCACCGAGTATTACTCAGTCATGAATAATGAACCCTCAAAAATTGAATATTAAAAACAATTTCAGTGGCAATAGCACTGAAAATTAAGATATTAAGCTCTCGGATCTTCTCTCTTCTCTCTTTTACACGGTGTAAGTTTTTAATGCAATGAGCAGCTATGCTATCAATTTTGGAAATACCATTTGCTGTATTAGTCGTCTCGTGCCTAGATATATAAGCCGCTTCTATCACTCGCCTTTGTGAATTGTCACGCCATCATGAAGCGTAACAGCTTTCCCCAATCAGGTAAATCTCCTTCTCTCGCCACATATACAACCAAAGTATTTGACAAAGACAAATTATGCTTCCTGAGATCGTACTTGTGCTCACGCATTCCCGTCTCGATACCTCTACCGGTCTCCCCATAGCATGGTTTATCACATCCACCACAAACAATGTTGTTGACCATGCTGCTGAAGTTTACCGGTTTTTGTTTCTACCTTTCACTCTTTGACCAATTTTTGTTCTAGATATTGTGAACACAGAGGGTGTGGGGCGGACGGGTTTAGTCACGAGTTCTATATTATGAGCATTAGGGACAATCATTCACACTGTCTTGAGCTGCGTTGTCCCCTAGCGCTGGGTGTGGTAGAAATTCTAGATCAGGAGATGCTTTCAATGCCTAAGAATGATTATGCAATATTGGTGAAACCAAGTGTTAAGCTTGGATGTTTCGAGTTCAACAGGAAGATGTATCAACAGCTTTGTGGTTTTGCCGGTCCTCCCCAATTTATACATATAGACGTTAGAAGTCTATCATTTCCTTGCTATGGCTGGTACAAAGTCTGTCTGGCTTCGTTAGATATAGGACGCGATTGCTTTTGCTTGTGAAGAGGTGAGTTATGTAGACATTTTGAACAGTCGTGATGCAGTAGAGCCGATAATTCCGTTCATTTTCGACGAGGAACAGGGTGAGAAGCTTCCTTTCTTGGGCACAGCGATCTGGTGTTCCAACAATCGCCTCAAATTTTCGGTGTACAGAAACCCCAGGAATAAGGACGATCTTACGCATTCACACCCCAAAAACCAAGTCTGGTGTGGTGATAGGTTTCTTCCTGGGGGCCTTAAAAATATGCTCGAGAACGTTTTTGAGATTAACCCTCGCCCTACCGGGGGGCATCGATAGCCCCCTAAGGTTTTTCCGGGATAGCAGAAAAACGAAGAGGCGCAGCACCGCGGTTGAGAGCTCTACCTCTCACTGCATCATTTTCCCACCATCCCTAAATTTTTTTACCCCAGGTCACCCAAGGTCAGGTCACCAGACGAGGTCAACCAAGGTCACCTCACTTCAACTTTAGAGCTCTGTAAGAGCTACATTTCGAAGTCAAACAATTTGAAACTTCCTACACTTTATGGCCCGTCCAGGGTCTACAAGGTGTATATCCGCAATTTTTCGATTCGATTTCGTGCCTGAGGTCAGGTCACGAGGTGACCTCTCCCATTGAAAAAGCATGGGGAAAAGCTGTCTTATGATCTTAAAGTCACAAAAGCGATTGAAAATACTCAGCTTGATCAGAAAAGCGTTCTTGGACACCCTTTCACGGATTCCACGGGCCATATTTGCCCTTTGGCCTCTCCAAGGTCATCCAAGGTCACCAGGGGTCAAAAACAGTATTTTGACAATAACTTTTGAACTAGTTTAGCTAGAGCACTGCAACAAACACCATCGTGTTTGTCTCGTCACTGGCTTTCATTTGATATACGGCAAGGTTACTTCTGACCTTTCGTGACTTCAGGTCATCTTAGGTCACGAGGTGACCTCTGTAGGTCAAACCACTGGCGGGAGGTCTTTACGTTTCACATAGCGGAAAAGGTCTGACAATTTCCTATTAAATGCACTTTACCAGATCTCAATAGCTCTAATGGCATAAGAGTTATGCCCAGTTTTCTTAACACGCGCATTGACGGGGGCGGGTACCCGCCCCCTCGAGTTTTTCGGAGACAGAAAAAAACGGCGGCGCGTAGCGCCACCGTACTTGGCATACCTTTTCCCTCATCATTTTTACAACTTCTGTGAAACTTTTAAGGTTAGGTCATCTCAGGTCAGGTCACCAGTCAGAAAACACTTCTGGGACCTTTTCTTTATTATTTGGATCCGCTTATAGTATATTCCCGACCTTTTCCGTAGAGTCACGGCATTTCTCAATAGGCCCCGAATGCGGCAAAGATTTTACCTTTATGAGTTCATTTGACCTTGAAGATACTGACCGATGTCTATAACCGCTTGTCATAAGGTGGATAAGACTCGTTCCCACACATCTCCGAACGGGTGTTTTTTCTAAGTCTTCTGGTTTTTAGATCTCAGGACTACCAGGTCCAACTCCAGTGCGCGTTAGTGCCAGACCCTTCTCCAGTGCGCGTTAGTGCCAGACTCTTCGCCAGTGCGCGTTAGTGCCAGACCCCTCTCCACGCGAGTGTGAACAGCTTTGAACTTTCCACCATGGGTGGAAGGTAACACCGAAACATACGCCGATCAAAGGGGGGGCAAACGGGGCAGGTGACCCCTCCCCCACTCCGATCGACCCTCGACATTCCCTGAAATGGTCATGGCGCCCCTCTGAAAGTTCGATGGTGCCCCCTTGTCGATGGTGCCCGCTCCCCAGGTTACGCAAATCAGCGCCCACCGATAGGATTTTGCGCCCACCTGCTAGATTTTACCGGTCAAAAATGTCCCCTTGGTCCCGATTGCGCCCCCCCCTGGAGGGAGCCCTCCAATTGGCAATCCTGGATCCGCCTATGCACTGAAATCAAATCCAAATGGTGTTTGATTTTGGGAAAGGCCAGCTGGGGTTAAAGATTCAGTGGGATATATTTGGACAGTGGTGACACCGCTATCAGTAATTAATATCAACTGTTTAGCATCATACTGTGTACCGCGTTAAAACGAAACGCAGCTTACTCCTGATGTTCTGGTGAAAATGCCTACAAGGGAAATGGGTCTGTTAAATTACGTAATTCCTTCGCAGAAATTGTTTAATTTGAAGGTGTCGTCATGATAACCCACATTCCTGCAAGAGGCCGATACACCTTAACAACAAGAAAAGTAGTATAGGTTAAGAACATATCAGACTGGCATGCTGGTTATTTGCGGTCTAAGGAAAATTGCCCCAAGTGACAATGGAAGCTCTCGATACGGTTTCTTAGCGTCAAAAACAATGTCAAAAGTTCAAAAGGAAGCAAAATATGAAGTGTACAAATTATGTGTTGTGGAAAAGGGTGAGCACTAGGTGATAACACATTTCATCTCTGAAAAGCTACTGCAGCTTGCAAGTATTTTTACGTATTGTGCATTTTTGTTTTGCTGGCGGTATTTTCACGGTAATTTTTAATATTCCGGCACACTAGTTCATATAAACTCCGTGGTGGCTGTATTTAAGTACAGACTTTCGGAGCTGAAACTGGCATTTCCCTTGACGTGGAGAATGTACGGGCCACAGTCTGAGCCATTATTTCCCAGCTTCGCGCCAACACGCAACTGGGCCCAATCGTCAGGAGACGCGCACCCAGGCGGCATCATCTGGCTTCTCAGCACGCCGAGCACGCCCCAAACATTCATCACCCCCCAGCCAAACATGCAAAGCATTGGAGTGGGCTGGCCGGCGACCTGGAGGGATGGCGATGCAGTACGCCGCTGTTGGATGTCTGACGGGGGCTTCTGGCGACGGCGCGCCGGATTCAGGACGGCTCTCCACAGTTTCCAGTGCCTGGGTGCGCCATTGCGCCAAGGCTGGGGGCAGTATTGCCAGCCGGGTGAGGGTGAGTGATAGTATATTTACTGTCCTCGTCGACTCGTCGACTTCGACGCTCTGGCTCCGGAAAGTAAACAACAACGGCTGGGGCGCGCCTACTGAGAGACCTTCCTTCGGGTGTGTCTGAAGGCAATCGGGATTGGCTGCCGAGACCGTAGGTAAAGGTCGGAAAGGTCAGGACCGAGACGTAGGTACAGGTCAGAAGAGACCCGAACCGAGACCGTAGTAGGTACAGGTCAGAAAGGTCAGAACCGAGACCGTAGGTACAGGTCGGAAAGGCTCAGAACCGAGACGTAGGTACAGGTCAGAAAGACCCGAACCGAGACGTAGGTACAGGTCAGAAAGACCCGAACCGAGGTCGGAAAGACCCGAACCGCGACGTAGGTACAGGTCAGAAAGACCCGAACCGAGACAGACATAGATACAGGTCAGAAAGACCCGAACCGAGACGTAGGTACAGGTCAGAAAGACCCGAACCGATACCGTAGGTACTGGTCAGAAAAGTCAGAACCAAGACCGTAGGTACAGGTCAGAAAAGACCAGAACCAAGACCGTAGAAACAGGTCAGAAAGACCCGAACTGAGACGTAGGTACAGGTCAGAAAGATCAGAACCGAGACCATATGTACAGGCCAGAAAAGTCAGAACCAAAACCGTAGGTACTGAGGTCAGAAAGACGCGAACCGAGACCAAGGTAAACGTCAGAAAAGTCAGAACCGAGACCGTAGGAGAAAAGTCAGCCGAGACCGTAGATACAGGTCAGAAAGACCCGAACCGAGACGTAGGTACAGGTCAGAAAGGCCCGAATAAGCTCATATTTACAGCTAATTTTTAAAATTGGAGGTGAATATCAGTGCAGGAGGAGTGTTTTTATCTGGAATAAAGGTATTCATATTTTTTAAGCTCATACAATAGAATGTGGTGTGACATGGGAGTGGATAGTCTAGGAAAAAGCTATTAATTAGATTACTCATTCAAGAGAAACGTCAAATTAGCGAGTGAAATTAGCTGTAATATCCCCCTCGGAAAGTAAAGCCTCAGTATTTCAAGCGAAGCTTTGAATAGGCGGCATATTTGGAAGTGTTATCCCGGAATAAGATCATCATCATCATCTTCTTCTTTTTGAGCCAACTGACCCTGTACCTCCCCTCTCGCTCCCCCTGTGAGCCGTTAGGCCGCGCGGCGCGTCGGGGGTGTTAGCTGCGGCCGGCGCCGGGCTAGTGGGTCGGGACCCCTCTTTAAAGCCACATACGTGTATTCATCTCACACAGAATAGATACTATGAACTTGCACAAATATACATGCATCAAACAGTCAGACAGTCGACAACATACACCAGACTGCCATCATACGACACTGCCAGTCTGTCGACATCACACGATATCACGATCGACATCACACATCACATGAAATCACTGTCGACATCACTGCCGACATCACACGACATCACAGTCAACATCAGACGTGTCTACCAGGCATGCTAACAGGAGCAGGGAAACCAGTTGCTACCCGATCAAAACCCATTTCCACGCCAATGGTGAGTTCTAGCGCAAATTGAGCTATTTAGTTGAGGTTGTATGATTTACTCTACATTCTGGCTATCTCAGTTTAAATTCCATTATAAAGGAGCCACTTTTCCCTTAACCCTAGACCTTCCAGGCTATTGGTTACTCCTTTTTCTGTAGGGAGAGGGAGGGGGAGGGGGCGGATTCGGCCCGCTAATATTTCAAAAGTGATTTAAAAAACGAAATGGGACGATATGAAAAATGGAAAATTAAAAACATTGAATATTTTGGGCAGGGAACTGCAAAATAATGATTTAAATGTTTTTTATTCGCCCTGGCTCTTCGCCATGTTTAATTTACGCAAAACTAGCATCCAGAGACGGATAATTTACGCAAAATGGTCATATCTTTGATTTGTGTAAATTCAGAATTCAATCGCGGCTCCAGGACCAGAACTATATGGTAAAGTATATATATATATATATATATATATATATATATATAACTGTATACTTCGGCAGTACATTCTCTTTATGCATGTGGTGTTTAATGTCAGAGCATATTTACATTTTAAGAGTTTCTTAGATGCTGGTTCCAAATGTCGTATCAATGTTTTCGTGTCGTTGGGCAAAGTATGTATTATTTAACCTAGGCCAGACAACTTTCACAAAAACTGCTGCAGCTAACTAGTTAAGAATCATTCGTCATCTTCAGAGCACTTACTAGCAATACACTGTGAAAATGATGACGGAAACACTGCCTAAATTATCGTTATGTGTAAATATCAATATATATATATATATATATATATATATATATATATATATATATATATATATATATATATATATATCAATATATATATATATATATATATATATATATATATATATATATATATATATATTTATATATATTATATATATATGTTTATATATATATATAACATTCGACAATTCGATCGGACAAAATTATAAAGATAGCTCACTAGTGTAAGCAGGTCAATTCCTATCGCAGAACTGAACTATTTGGCAGTGACTTCTAGTTCTGATATTAAAAAAGGTGGGGGGTGTCTAGTCGGTAGTATTTGTTCAGCCGTATTGATCAGTGCTGCATCAATCTGTTCAAGTGTTATGGCCCTTCACACCGCCAACGTAGCGTAGGACGGACGGGAGCGGAACGTAACGGGCGAAAGTTAACAATAACCCAAGACTCAAGGAAATCTTGGAACGTATCACCAAATCTTGGGATTTGGGGGTGTTTAAACACTGCGCGGGCTCGGGAGTAATCTGGGTGCCTTTTCAACTGATTTTACTGCTTTCTTGCGTTCGTGGGCTGCTGTTGATCAACATGCGTGACGAAGACCTTTTGTTGATGCTGGCGCTTGGTGATAGTAGTGACACGCCAACACCAACTAGACGCATTTGGGTACGGGAATCCCTACAACACCGAAGCTCAAGAGGTGAATATGCTACCCTGCTGCGCGAGGCCAGGCAGAACCCAGAAGAGTTTTATCGAGCCTATCGTATGACTCCAGAGAGGTTCGATCAACTGCTGGAGGTGTTGCTCCACGCCTTCATCGGGAGGACACGAATTATCGGGCGGCGATTCCCGAGGCTGAGCGCCTGGCAATGACCATCAGGTGAGTATCATTTAAACACAGTAATATTCAGATGTTGAATATTACTACTATTGAATATTATTTCCGGCCCCCCGGAAGGTGCCCTCCCGATCGGCAATCCTGATCCGCCTATGCCTATGTCTATGATTGCCCGAGTTGTTCAGTAATTGTACATTACTAATTCAATTCCTTTCTTAAATGCACCTCTAAACCATTGATGGCCAAATTAAAGTTCCTTTTTGTTTACTTACATCTCAGAAAAGCAGAACCAAGGTCAGCAGCAGCACTGTTTTGTTTATCTTGTATCAAGAACATTGAATTTGAATTGTACGAACTTACCTGCTTTATTGATGGAATTCCACTAAAAGATTAATCACAATTAGCGCAAAATCACTTAAAAACACTTTTCAAATAAACCAAACGTTCATTACGCTCCGCTCATGTACGTTCAAAAGATGAATATTTTCATCTTTTCACCGCTACGCTCCTGAAATCTGGCAACCGCAAACGTAAACAACACGCAGCAGAACGTGCGGTGTTTCGACTGCCGCTTCACACTGAGAACGGAGCGGAGCGTGGCACGGAAAGTGTCAGAGTTCAGGTATTGCCATTTTTCGCCCGTTACGTTCCGCTCCCGTCCGCTCGTATGCTACGTTGGCGGTGTGAAGCGGGCATAAGGGTCTCACAGCGTGAAGTGCTCCACCTTTTTCCGCTCGAGGAACTTACATAATTATTCAAACCCTGAAACACTAGTAAGCTATATTTAGAATTGTGTCCGATCGAATCGTCGAATGTTATATATATATATATATATATATATATATATATAACATTCATATATATGATATAAAAATATATATATATATATATATATATATATATATATATATATATATATATATATATACCTCTTCTGGTGACTCAGATTAGCAAAAGGCAGATACTGCGTGACATTGCTGACATCAAAACAAATGACGTAATGTAAAACCAAATCACCAGAGGCACAGAAAGGAAAGCAGAATAGTAGGACCAGAGGCAGAGGCATATTGCCCATTTGTAACAGGCGTGTATATTTAAGTTCCTCGGCCATTGCCAGCCTTAACCAGGTCGCGCCAAACTCGGGGGAAATGGGGACGGGGGGAGCTGGGGCCTCAAAATGATTTTGCTTGCTTGATCTGTCTATTGATGCGTTTTCTCTATTCGGTCTTGCAGGTTTACCCCATTTATTGCACTTGGTATGCTAAAATACGATTGAACAGACGTGAAAACCCCTTAATTAGAATACCCGTACACACCTATGGAATCTCATTGTTTCATAACCTTTGCCCTGGTGGGGAGTGATTGTGCTTCCCCCTCAGATTTTTCCAGTGACACAAAAAAATGCGTCGCAAAGCGCCGCCGTACTTGGCACCCCTATCCTTGATCAATTCGGCGAAAAAAATCCGAAAATTCTAAGGTTAAGTCGTCACAGGGTAGGTCACCAATGCAGGTTAAGTGGCATCACCTCTTAAAAGTTTAAGATAGTATAAGTAAGAAAGGGGTTAATCTAAGTCATATCAACTCACACCCATATCACATGATGCGCCCGCCGAAAACTACACAGATTATTCTGCGACGTTTTATATCGATGTCCATAGGGTCAAATACAGATAATGACCAATCTATTAAAAATGCATGGGGAAAACGGGAACTGGGTGAAAAATGGTTCTATTTGTGTAGATACAGCTTAAACTACCTTCGTATTCTCCAAATCATAGAAGTATAGGCCCTCTCTAGGTTCGTGGTGCAAGTTTGAACCTATGACCTCTGAGAGGTCATTTGGGATTTCTTCCGCAGGTTTTCAGACTTGGGTCAATACATTTTCAGGAAATGATGTTACCGTTTTTATCTTGATTCCATTACCTTTTGAGCATTATTTCAAGTAGAAGTAGATTGATATGAATATTGGCTATGCTAGGTCAGATGGTGACCTTGGCCTGACCTTAGATCAAGTCATTTTTATGTTTTGACCTAGTATAGTCATATTATGTCATTCGATTCACTGTAACGAGAAGAAGCGAACGCTGCTTTAAAATAAGTGTAACTCAACCTTGTCAGACGCTAGAGCCCAGAAACTCTTCTCAAACCTGTCAACGTCTTTGACCTGTCATGACCTCAATATCGACCTGAGCCAAAAAGTGACTGATGCAGTCAATGCAAGCAAACTGGTGCGACCGCGCGAAGGCGCTGGTTTCAAAATATAGGTCAGACTTTGAAAGCCTCAAGTAAAAAAAATTTGGCCGATTTTCAAAGCTTCTTGGCCAAACAGCGTGTTCATAAATTTTATCAAACCTGGCCAGGTAGCGTTTTCCATAGGCGAACGGCTCTCCAACCAACATTGGTGGGGGTTCACTCTATGAGCCCCTCCACTGCGCGTATTAACACGCATACATTTTGCATTTTTGTTAACACGCAGACACTCTGGCATTTCAGGGGGGGGGCTTGAGACCCTGGCCTCCCTTGTATCCATCACTGGTTAGGAAATTGGTATTGCTGATTTTTGTGCCTCCCGGCCGTCCTGTAAGCACTCGGTTTACTCTGCAAGAGTACAATCCAATCGCATCAGAAACCTTCTTGTTTGAGATGCTGGTGCCGCCACTATAAAACAATTGCCTCTTTTTATAATGTTTGTCCAAGTTGTTCCCAGTTCGGTTTTTGGAGTCGGGGTCTCACTAAAGTCATCAAGGGACTTGTCACGGAAATGCCAACCCCACCACCAGAACGCGCAACTCCCACAATGAAAGGCTAATTTAGAATCCAAAGTTTAACGTACTACAAAGCACAGGGACAGCTACCCCGCTCAGGTCACCTTATCACCACTCAGTTGCCAGTCCACCTACGTCGGGTAAACTATTTAGCGCCGGAGCTTCTCAGGGGAACCGATCCCAAGCCTGTATATGCACTGCCACTGCATGTTTCTGAACAGCGGTCCGGAGCCCAACGCTCCAACAACTGAGCTACCGGGGCGGTAAAAATGTAAAAATGTAAGTGAATTATCAGTGGACACGTTATTCATAATGTTCAAACCTTCTAAATCTACCCAATATTGTTACGGACAGCTTAGTTGTAGGACAAATGCACGTGCACATGAATGCTGTTTGCAATAGATGCTCCCTGAATACCGATTCCAGTTACCCCCGCTGGTAAATATGTCACCTCAAAACTCTCAGAGGTTCTGCCAAATATAGTTTTAGGGCAAGCCAGAATTTCTTCACCGGAAGGGTCGTGCCCTCAAGTACCTTGCCAGTTCTGGGTCTGACCTAGAGTCCTGTGAGCACTCGAAAAGCAACTCTGATGCCGGCTCACTCTCTTTCCTCGGGGGCCTACCGGTCATGTCCCTGAACATGGCGCGGGATATCACCAGGCGGTTTGCAGGGGCTGAAGGTACTGTGAGGTCTTTTTAGTGGAAGGCGGGTCTGCACCTTCCTTTCCAGCTCGGGTTAAGGAGGTGGAGTTGCCTCGTTCAGCCACAGAGATCACTGGGCAGCCTTTCCGACTCGCGCTTGTCGCCCGTTCTACGAACTAGACGGCGCCCCAGCTCTCCAAGGAAGGCCGCACCTGCCTTACCGATCGTACCACGTGCACCCGTTTCAACCACAAGGAGCACGAAGTGATACCTGTGGCTAATGTTCGCGTGACGTCGAAGTTTGCGTGTCTCGACAGCAGTTGCGGCAGCCCCAACCTCAGAAGCTGAAGTGCTAACGAGTACGGACGTATGTATCTACACACATCGCGTCCCATACTAAGCATTGCCCTTCCGAGAAAGGGAAGGTGGTCAGCCCGTCTGGTCTCCTGTCGTCACCACGGTCGAGTGCTGGCAGTTCCAGCACAGAAGCCAGCAAGTTTCCAAAGCCTACCGCACACCGTTTCGGAGGCATCCCGAAACATGAGGGTGGAAAGAATCCCCCTGACCACGAGGGGTGGGCGGAATCCACCCCTGCTGGCAGGAATGGGCCGGTCGGAGCTAAACAGCTGTTGGCGTCAATCGTCGGCTGAGCGGAGATAATCTCTCTGCGTCAGAGCTGACCATCGGCTGAGCGGAGATAACCTCTCTGCGACAGAGCTGACCGTCTGCCGAGCAGAGATAACGTCTCTGCGTCAGAGTTGACCGTCGGCTGAGAGGAGATAACCTCTCTGCGACAGAGCTGACCGTCGGCTGAGCGGAGATAACCTCTCTGCGACAGAGCTGACCGCCGGCTGAGCGGAGATAACCTCTCTGCGACAGAGCTGACCCTCGGCTGAGCGGAGATAACTTCTCTGCGACAGAGCTGACCGTCGGCTGAGCGATATGAGATAACCTCTCTGCGACAGAGCTGACCGCCGGCTGAGCGGAGATAACCTCTCTGCGACAGAACTGCCGTCGCTCAGCCTGCTGAGGAGGCCAGCTCCAAAACGGCTCTCCCTGATCCTGTAATTTTGATCCCCCGCTGACATCACCATTCAAATGATGTGAGAACAGGGACCAAGGTCCGGGTGGTTCTCCGCGGCGAGGCCGAGTCCCCATAGGCGGATCCACGATCTCCGATCCGAGGGTCTCCATTTTGGCGGCAAAATCTACCGGATGTGCACCAGCTCCCATCGCAGGGGCACCGATGCTGCATCCTGGGAGGAAGGGGCGTAAAGAGACATTTCAGAGGGGCCCGTGACCATTTCAGCGGGCGCCTAGGGTCGATGGGGAGGGGGAGAGCAAATGCCCCTACTTTCCTCACCGCCCCTGCATCCGTCTATGCAAACCCCACAGGGCTCGTCTCTAGCGGTTAAATGGGACCAAATATTCTCGGGCAGAACAGGCACAAAGCCAAACCCCACAGGGCCCGTCTCCAGCAGTCAATATTACACGAGGCCAAGCCTCGGCGGGCAGAATACTCCGGCCTATGAAATAATGAACGTTTCTGACAATCCAATGCCAGGAGCGGACGTGCTCCAGCCTGAGCGGCGTGAGCCGAGAGGCTGTCTGTAACTCAGGAGGCCGACGGCAGGTCTGCGCGGTGTTCCAGCACTTGGACTCCTGATGAGCAGTGGCGTATCCAGGACAACATTTCGGGGGGGCTCAATCCTCCCCTGCCACTGCCTCGGAACAGCCTCCGGCTATGAATTAACTATAGGTACTCAGAGATTTGGGGAGGGGCATGAGCCCCCCAGCCCCCCTTGAATCCGCCACTGTGTGTGGGCTGAGGCACTTGCAGGACGTGACTGACGTTCATCACACATGATATGTTTACATCAGCTACGCACCGGCAGCCCTTCTGAAACTGATCCAGCAGCGTCTAACAGCTTGGTGACTGACGGGTGATCCTCATCATCATCATCATCATCATCATCATCATCATCATCATCATCATCATCATCATCATCATCATCATCATCATCATCATCATATTTTTATTGATTTTCTCAAAATAAGGACAAGAAACGAGGGAAGAAAGAGCAGGCATAAAAACACAAACTTTATCATAGAGGAATAATGGCAGTTGAGAACAAATAAGAGCAAAAAACAACAACAAAAACAAAACCAAGCACAGCAACGTAAGAGATAACACACAATACAAAGCAAATGATATGATACAAAACAAAAAGATAAAATAGTGCATACTGCTTGAAACAAATAATACAGCTAGATGATCATAATAATGTGAGTACACGCACGAGGCAAAAATAATAGAAATGACAATATCAAATTAAGAACAAAACAAGCACTGCAGAGCAAGAATTTTACTAGAAGGCAAAACAGACAAACAAAATAAGGCAGTAACAAAAGCAAGTTCAGAAACAAAACAAAGCAAGCACAGATTGCCACAGAGCGAGAACCTAACAAGAGGCAAATGGGTAAAACAAAAATATGACAAAATAAAAGTAATGAAAGAGACCTGAGAGTGGTTGCTGAGAAATATCCTAGTTTAGAGTCCGTGTTTTAAGTTTATGTTTTAAGGTTTAAGGCCCACATATGCGGCAGAACAAAGACAACAAAAAGTAAGCCGAAATCATAGACGAAAATGGTATATGAAGCAAGCAATGAGACAAATTTTCGCAAAAACGAACACACAAACCGCGAACACAAAAGGGAAAAGTCGTAGCTCTGAGGAGAAAAAAGTTTTTATGCCAGGCCCTATGACATGGGATGGCCGGGTGTGCGGCATCCTGGTGACGGAAGGGTGATCCTGGTGACTGAAGGGTGATCCTGGTGACGGAAGGGTGATCCTGGTGACTGAAGGGTGATCCTGGTGACTGAAGGGTGATCCTGGTGACTGAAGGGTGATCCTGGTGACTGAAGAGTGATCCTGGTGACTGAAGGGTGATCCTGGTGACTGAAGGGTGATCCTGGTGACTGAAGGGTAATCCTGGTGACTGAAGGGTGATCCTGGTGACTGAAGGGTGATCCTGGTGACTGAAGGGTGATCCTGGTGACTGAAGGGTGATCCTGGCGACTGAAGGGTGATCCTGGTGACTGAAGGGTGATCCTGGTGACTGAAGGGTGGTCCTGGTGACTGAAGGGTGATCCTGGTGACGGAAGGGTGATCCTGGTGACTGAAGGGTGATCCTGGTGACTGAAGGGTGATCCTGGTGACGGAAGGGTGATCCTGGTGACTGAAGGGTGATCCTGGTGACTGAAAGGTGGTTGTAACAAACTCCCGCTTCCGCTGTAGTGTATTAATAATACACTATAATACATTTATCCTCTTTGTACTATTAACAGGATTAAGGAATTTACGCCACACGCCGTGCGCTTTGGACAGAACCAGACTGAATGGGATTCCAGCAGAATTGGCGTTGTAATGTGTGGATGGTATAAGTGACTGGATACACATGCCCTGATGTTTAAATGTGTGGGCAGTGATTGCGGCCGAATACACGTGTGCTGGCGTTTTCGCGGGCGGGCAGTGCGTTTAGATGCGACTATTCTGCTGGGAGCGGACGCTGCGGGAATACGGCGTTATAGGCATGGCTGCGTATTTAGGAACGATTCAGACCTTGCTAAAGAATAAGGCGGGTTTTCACGATTCTGTGTGAGAGATGCGAAACGGTGGCCCAGGGGCCCAAAGACCCACCCTGGGCCTCTGGGCCACCTTCGCCCCAGTGGAGGGCGGGGGCCTCAAACACCCAACCTCGATTTCAGATCCTATGCACAATAGCGGAAAAACGCGAAAGCGGGTGGATAGCTCATAAGAATGAATTAATGAATATACTATCAGTCACTTTTTCGCTCAGGTCATATTGAGATTATGACAGGTCAAAGAAAGTGACAGGTTTGCGAAGAGTTTCTGGGCTCAAGCGTCTTACAGAATTGAGTTAGAATCAATATCTAAGGACCATTCGCTTCCTCTCGTTACGGGTAAGTTGAATGATGTATGATATGATCATATTTTTTAAAAAAATTTTGTCAAGTTGTTCCTAGTACGGCTGCCGGAGTCGGAGTCTCACTAAAGTCACAAGGGACTGTCACGGAGACCCCGACCCCACCACCCAAACGAGCAACTCCCAATGGAGGGTCAATTTAGAAGCCAAAGTTTAACGTCCCACAAAGCCAGGGACGGCCGCCCCGCTCAGGTCACCCTCTCATCAGTCAGTTGCCAGCCGACCTGTAAGTCGGGTAAACTATGAGCGCCGGAGCGTCTCAGGAACCGATCCCAAGCCTGGACATGCACTGCCACTGCATGCTTCGAGCAGCGGCCGGAGCCCAACGCTCTACCAACGACTACCGGGCCAAAATATTATGCCAAAATATCAAATGAGTGTTGTGGGAATGACCCAGGACCCTAAAAAGATGATACAGATGACAGTAAAAGCGCTAAAAGACTGGTAGGCTAAAACGCCAAAATCCAGAAACTTAAACGTCTAAACCTAAAAAGCCCACAAAAGGCTACGTCAGGTCCAGGTAAAGATAAGAAAACAAGAAGCGTGGGATGCCTTTACCTCATCCCACGCTTCTTTTTCTTATCTTTACCTGGACATAGCCGTTTTTGGGCTTTTAGGGTTCAGACGTTTTAGTTTCTGTATTTTGGCGTTTTAGCCTACCAGTCTTTTAGTGCTTTTCCTGTCATCTGTATCATCTTTTTAGGGTCCTAGGTCATTCCCACAACACTCTGTGGTTTATGACACCCTTTCTCCAGCAGGCCTTCCGAGAACTTAAAATATCAAATAACCTGACCTAAGATCAGGCCAAAGTCACCATCTGATCAAATACAGCCAACGTGCATATCATTTGATTCGCAATAATAATCCAAAGGCCATGGTATCAAAATGAAAGATTTACAATAATTTCCGGTGAATTTATGAACCCAAAACTAAAAACCTGTTATCTAGACTACCCCAAATGACCTCTTAGACGTCACAGAGCCAATAAAATTGCGCGATGAGGCTAGAGAGAGGCCCAGGATACTTCGATTTGGAGAATAGGAAAGTATCTTAAGTCACAACTACCAAACTTGAGCCATTTTCAGGCAATACCCGTTATCCCCATGCATTTCCAGTGGAGAGGTCAATGAGATATCCCGCGCCCTGCCGGCGGTGCTGTTTTTTCCTCCTCTCGCCGTTTCAATGCGAATATCTACATCCAACTAACCGTCCCGATGATAATGCTCGGGGTAGCTGTTCCTATGTCAATTCTGCATCATTCCCGACAAACAGAAAGTAGATACCTTTTCAACTTTTTGCGTAAAGCGAAAGTTATTGAGATGATGTTCGCGCTTTTTACTCAAGCCGGGCAGTGGCGGCCCGTGCCGCGGCCCGCTGGGGCCCGCGACAGCCTCTGACACACACCGGTCTCGTCAGCGCAGGCGGCAGGTAGAAGGGTGACAAGTTTCGTGGTTTGGTCAGCTGATAGCGATCGAGGGGACGATAAGCACACACGTGAAAATACGGAACAATGGCTCAGCCAGCATCTTTAACGCTTGCTTCCTGGAAAACGTCCCCAGACGGCATGGCGACAGCGCCAGGGGCTCGACAACATCAGCAGGGGCTAATGGGGTGAGAGGGGTGGTCTCAGGCCACCCCTCCTTGTATCATGGTTACCCAGGGAGATTTCCACGCCAAACTTGACATTGTCCCAGGTTCACAGCTGATGGCAAAGGGGCAATTTGCCGTGTAAAAGGGTAGTCAACGGATGGGGATGTAAAAAGATCCATGGGTAGTAATGATGCAATTATCCCTAGCCTTTTAGTTCCTTGAATTTTCCTGTACATCTTATTGAATACTCATGTGATTAAAACAAAATGACGAAAAACATACACGCCCTCTCTCCATGCATGCCTAGATTATAACATTTCCTTTTTATTTAGCTATTTCTGACACCACGTCACTCTGTGAAAACTCGTGTCCGAATTCCCCGAAAACATCCCTTTCCTATGGATGCCATTTTCTTTCATCTACAGCCAGGTAGAGCGCATGTCAGTACGGCTAGGTTTAGCGAACCGAGGTGCGATCTCTCCGTCAGTATCCAAGACAAGACTATTCACGAAAAATCTAAATATGTCAAATTAATTCCCCAAAAATCCATATGTTCACAATGTGTATAAGCACAATATAGAGGGGACTGCGACAGTTGTTTGCTAGGATATATCCGACAGGTCACTAGTGGCTTATGCAGATGGCATAAGAAACGTCAAAAGTGTCTTTTCCGCTCTTGAAATGGTCCCATATAATTGTTTCGCCGTTGGGGCGTCATCACACAGCGAATGCACATTGCCGTCGGCCCGGCCGCCACACTCAGCGGGCAGGCACCGGCGCCAGGTGCCGTAACCGCCTGTCTGAGGCTGTACCAGGGACACGGGAGAAGCGGCAGCGCGCCGCGCGTGGCGGCCGCTGTGGTCGGGATGATACTGCAAGGTTTGGTTAAAAGGACTAATTTAGGCACATTTGATAGGAATTCATGTGTAAACATATACGATCAAGGTGAAAAATGATTGAGGTTTCTTTTGAGTCCCTGTTAGGCACATACGACCGCCTACAATTCAAGCTCTCTATCAGTAAACCAGAGGAGGTTTTTTCAGCCATGCCGGCAGGGCGCGTAACTCCCGGGGTGCCGGCAGAGCGCGGGATATCCAATTAATCTATTTCGCAGTACCCGGTGGGCCCATTATGTATGTATGTATGTATGTATGTATGTATGCATGTATGTATGTATGTATGTATGTATGTATGTATGTATGTATGTATTTATTTCATCTCTCAGCATGCATAAATTCAACACTCAACGGGCGCGATGGGCACAAAAGACCCATCAGGGTCTTAAATCGCGATGCCTATCGCTCGGTTTAATGTCATAAGCAGTAAGCATTGCTCCACCTTCAACCAAAACGGGCTTCCGCCATTCGCGACAAATCACACAACACTTGGGACAATTTATAATACAATTCACTCAGCGCCAATCACCTCAGACAACAGTTTCCACAAATGTGGACCGTCCACCATTCCACTTTGTACGCACCCCCCATCCAGTTCACAAGTTGAAACGCTTGGTTTGTACGAGGAAATTTTGAAATGAGTTAGCAATGATAATTTGCAAACTTGTATCTTTTATGTTGCCAAAAATTAGAGTATCAATCACTTGTTTCATTGCTAGATTCCTGACAATGTCATTGCTCGCTATCAAATCTAATACAGTATTTCTATGTTCAGCAAATTTTGGACATTCCAAGACGAAGTGCCTAACATCTTCCCTGGGATGGCCACATGAACATGCTGGACTGTGCAAAGGGTTATATTTTAAGATTTCTGCGTTAAGCTGAGTTAGTCCCATTCTAAGCCTTGAGTGAAATATGTTTTCGAGTTTTGTGCCCAGAAAGTAATAATTGGGGGTTTAGCAGCACCGTGTCTTTCTGTAATAGTGCGTTAAAATTGGCTTGCGTATATTGGGAGGCAGCCCTTGTATTATATTAGCTGCACACACTTCCACACAGTTAGTGGCTTTTCAAGTGCCGTCACAATGAACATGAAACAATGGAAACTATGGCAGGAGACGGGAAGGATAAGGATGGATGAGGGCAAAGGAAGGTGGAATACTAACTGGAGGGGTCGCTGCTGCCCAAGGCGCATGCGCTCGCTACCTCCAGGTAGTTTAAGGATGAGGAGGAGAATAGGATAAGGATTTCCGGCTGCTATACACACATACACATAGGCACACAAATGAACTTAAAAAAACTGAAGAAGATGAATGTGAAATAGGCGATGCTCGGCTTCGTGTTTATTTCATTCTCGTACGGATGGCCCAGAATAAGTGACTTCGTTGTTCTTGTATGCATTTTGTCTTCGAGTTTTGATTTTAATTTTGTCTCCTTAGCGTTACTTTGAAATAATATAACTTAGTCAAGGCGGTCATCACTAACGAACTTTGAAGGTGGCTGACAGTTTTAAAAGCTGTGATTCAGATACTTCTTGTCCCAAGCGGCCTCCAAAATCACGTGAGTCACAGCAAAAAATCAAGCAGGGACATAAGCTGCGAAAATGCGATGGCGGACGAAAACACATGAAATATTTCATATTTCATCTTGTTTTATCTTGTCCCACAGATCACTGAGGAAAATGCGAATCAGTCCATGACGTAGCCGATGAAAATAGCAATATGTCATTGCAATGTCAACCCCGGATTAAAAAAGAACAGGATGAATTACGTCCATTTCAGCACCAAAAACACGTCTACCCTCTGTGAGCGACCGCATGCTCCTTATGCTTTCTGGAAGATCGTTCCAGCTTTTACGGATATTCGAAAAAAGATCGTTGAAAGGGAAGATGTTCATGACTCCGACATGGTCAATGTTCTTGCATTCCGTAAGAGTCTGCCCGTTCTATTTTGCCTAGTTTCTGTAATGAGGGATGTGATGTAGGTGGGTAAATTATTTCCAAAATACAATATTTTATGAAAAACTATAGGTTTGTGAATCTTTCTACGCGATTTTAAAGCCTCTAGTCCTAACTCAGCCAGTAGGTTTCATGATGGGGTTCTGAACAGTGCCCCAGTTATAAGCTTAGCTGCCCTGCTTTGCAATCTTTTGAGCTGGATTGAGTCGGATATGGTAATATGATCGACGCATACTGCATCTGCATAATCGAAGAGAGGTCGGATGTAAATTCTGTGATATGAGATATGAGATGATAATGTGATATGAGTATCATTTGGGTAGATTCACCCATACTTACCTTTAAATTTTTGGAGGTTAGGTCACTAGAACTGCTCCGGTGACCTGATCTGAGGTGACGAACTAGCCTTAAAATTTTGGGAGAACTTGCAAAATTGCTCCGGGATAAGCTGTACCCAGTATGGCAGCGCTTCGCGCCACCGCACCGTTTTATTTTTCTACCTGAAAATCCCAGAGTGGTGTTCAAACACCCTCCTCCAACCGGGGTAAGGATTAAAAAGGGCAGGACAGAAAATAGTCGCTAGGGATAAAAGCCAAATGAAATCACGAATACAGATCAAAACCTCACGTGAGACCGTTGCACTCACTGCGACTCCCTCAGCTGTCTCTCAAACGGCACTTCACTTGGATTAGCCTTGCAAAGCATGCACCCTGCCATGTCCAGCTCGTTTGGCGGAGCTGCTCCACGGAGGCAAGCCGACGTCGGTCAGCCTCCGCCCGGATCCGCGGCGGGGACAGCTCCGCTGATCGGCGCAGTGCAAGGATGTGCAATCAGAGATATTGTTATTCCCATTGGCTCTATCTAAGCCGGAATCACGGTCTATTCCAGCATAAAATAATGACATTAAACTTTATTCAAGGAACATTTGAGATGACTGCTCTCACTACATTTTCTTCCCAGCATAGTTCCAGCAAAGGAAGTGCTAATGTAGGCCGGGACAGCTCACATTGATCCTCAGAAATGAGAATCAATGCATAAAATGATACCAATGTGGTGCTGCATGCGGGATTTTTCTTTCTACCACAATGCATCACTTTACCATAGGTATTTGATCTATTCTAGCCGCGAAATTCAAACAGCTATCAATCAACAATATCATTTAAAGCTTCATATTACACTAGGAATCGCAATATTGTATCACCGGAAATAAACAAGAATATGAGAATTTCAGCTACATAATCATTCCAACCCCCAACGTATTTTTATCCAAGTCAAAGGGTATCCGGAGATTGTGTGCGCACTCCGGTCCGCGCCTGAGAAAACTGGCTCCCCGTCTCGCACTATCTTCAGTGCTCCCGCTAATGTAGACAGAGCCGGCGACAAAGCTCTAGGGCCGTGATCCGAGGGAAATTCGAGAAGAATTGCAAACCTCAGAGCAGCTGACCGTGCCCGTGACAAAACTATGCAGACTGTCTTTTAGTCTTTTAGGGTTTTTCCAAAGTGACCGAAAAACGGCAGCGCGCAGCACCGCCAACCTTAGTCTAGCTGTTCCTTTATCATTTTTACATCTTTCCTACAAATTTAGCTCAAGGTCATATCAGGTCAGGTCACCAGGCCAGGTGAAGTGACCTCACCTAAAAATGCTTAGGACTGCATGACTCAAAAAAGGGTTAATCAATCAAGTTAAACTCACACCACATAGTGGACTATAGTGGACACCTAGTGGACATAGTGGACCAGGAGCTACAATAGCTCCCTCGGCTTTGAATTGAAGCGAAAATAAATCCCACTCTAATAAAAAACAACTCAAGAGCTACCGAATGGTGTTTGAAGAATGTTTCTAGCTATCTTAGTTTCTGATATAAATGAGGTTTCCTAAGAAACCTATTTTGACCTCTTATGACCTATATTTTGACCTACAGAGAAAAATGACCGAAGTATCTTCGATATCATTTTTGAAGATTTTGAGCTTTTTTAGCTCTCTTAGTTTTTGAGATAGCGGGAGTCTTTTTTACCCTCCACCAGGGCGAAGGTGGCTCACACCCGCCACCGGGGCAAGGGTTAACACGCGCACTGGAGGGGGCCTCGAGGCCCCCACCTGTTTTTCCAAGGTGGCCGGAGAACCGCTTGTAGCCGAAAAACGAAACGGGGCCACATTTAACAGAATTTAATAGCGCG
Source organism: Lepas anatifera (assembly GCA_034440635.1). Lineage (NCBI taxonomy): Eukaryota > Metazoa > Arthropoda > Thecostraca > Lepadidae > Lepas > Lepas anatifera. Next base: position 691,097 of record JAOTON010000664.1, on the reverse strand, counting down.
TCGATTGGTGAAGACTTTTTGAAAATCGGCCGAAAATTTTTGACTTATGGGCTTTCAAAGTCAGACCTGCATTTTGAGATCGCCGTAAACGCGCGGTCGGACCAGTTAGCTTGCATTGAAGACCGAGTGGTGAGATCATAACGTCATATAAGCGGGACTATATGTCAAGGTCACTTCACTTGAAAGTCAAGGTCAAGGTCAAAGGTCACAGGTCAAGGTCATATCTGCACTTTCAAGGTCACTGACCACTGTGCGTTCGGCCAAATGACGTTACCCCGTCTGACATATATTATGCTATGATGTCATCGGTAGGGTACCCCAATACAAAGGTCAAGGTCAAAGGTCAAGGTCAAAGGTCATTGGGAAAGGTCAATCCTCATTTCCCGCCAAACAGTGACTACGGTGTTAGTCAAAGTGTAAATAATAAGTAGTATACCATATGGTGACCTTAAAGGTCAATGACCTTGAATGACCTTGACCCAAAAGTTCTGGGGAAGCCTCTTTGAGACCTCTTCTCTATGAACCTTGTCCGCATTTAGCTTATTCCCGCCATTTTCCTGCATAATCACAGCATTTACCAATCGATCCCAGCATGGCCAATATTTGACCTTTACGACCTCGTTTGACCTTGAAGATATTGACCTAGGTCAATGCAAATTGGTCATCATGTAGATCACCATAGCCCCCACCCACCTACCAAGTAACGTTTTTCTAACCCTCTTAGTTTCCGAGATCTTAGGGGGGCCTACCAGGCCCCTCCCCTCCAGTGCGCGTTAGTGCCAGACCCCCCCTCAGTGCGGGTGTTAAAAAAAGGCGCCAAGACCCTTCCAACCAACTACCATTCTGTCCTTGTTGCCACTGTTGAGCAATGTGTTTGAGCGAGTTGTAGATGTTTCACTTTTTGCTCACGTTTGTCCAGTTTTAGCCCAGCAACAGTATGGATTCATTCCAGACCGCTCGTGCGTATCTAATTTGACGACGATGTTAGAAAAGGCCTTTGGCATTATAAGAGCTGGATCCCAAACCGATGAGATCTACACAGATTATACTTCAGCTTTTCGGAGCGCAAACCAAGCTATTCTCATACACAAACTCAAAAAACTCTTACCGTATTTCTGGAAAGGCTTTAGATTGGTGAAGGTCATATCTGTCAGGAGGGAACAGCGAGTTGTTTTAAGGGGTCAGTGCTCGTCCTGGATACCTGCACCATCGGGCACACCGGAAGGCGGACTTCTGTCCCCTATATTGTTCGCCTGCTTCATAAATGATCTACCGATGACGTCGTGCGCAGATAATTTGATGTTTGCAGATGTTGTCAACAATTATCACAGAGTAGACGATCGAAATGATGCAGGATTTGTTCGCGACAGTCTTGAGCGCCTATGTCAATGGTCTGAGCTGTGGAGTTTACAGTTTAACCATTCGAAACGTAAAGTCCTTTATCTGACGCTGTGTCGTTCTCCCACTCATGCTGATTATAATATAGGCGGCACGGCGATTGAAAGTCGTTATAATGCGTGATCTGGGTGTTCTGAATGGGACCAGAGGAATTCGATCCAAGCACAAAGGAAAGCAAAGTATTTCCTTTCTGAGATTGATTCCACAATGCACCTTCTCTCCCCATACTTTAAGTACATTTAACACGGATGATCTCTGAAACCCCGAATATCAACAATGGAGAGTCCAATGTTCTGCCTCGCGAAGCTAGCAACAATTTCGTCCTAAATTTGTCGTCATTTAAGCTCTCAGTAGCGCCTCAAAATGAGACGATAGATTAGCCCTTGTTCTATCTTGGTCTGAGCCACTGAAAGGGTCGTTTGTTACACGATTACCAGAGTGGTTGTAGATCTACTGTCGGGCGGTCTCGCTGGGCAGCAACAGCGGACAAAGCACTTCCGGGCCAGTGGTGCTCACTGAAAACAAATCGGAAGGCAACACATACTTGGAACGCCTCTGGCAGGTTTTGGAATTTTCTGCAGATATTAATAGGGGAGACGAACTGAAATGAGCTTTTGTCGGGCCCAAGCACTGATCAAGTTGCTCTAGTCCGACCGTTCGATTTTGCTTGAGATGCAATAAGTGCGGATGCTTTTAAGCTGTTGCCGTTCTGGTTTAATCCCGGTAAATGAAGGCGGCGCCAAGCCTGGGCCAAGATAGAAAACGCGACAACGACCAATTCTAGCCCTGGCAACTCCCGCACTTGGAGCTCCGCCCAAGAGTTGCCAAGGACGGCGCAGACAGTAATATGCTCAGTACCACATGCCAAAATTATCCGTAGTGTTTTAACAAATTTAGGCTGACGCGTTTCAAAATCACTTATACCATGCACATAGTTTTGATTTATGATCGATGTGATCTCCATTGATGTAGGTTTCGCCCACGAGGTTTCCACGACAGTACCCTCGACAGCCATATGAATAATCACCGTAAACATTTCCCGACACGTCACTCGTAGCTGGCGCCGGCGCACCGACGCACTAAGAGAGGGGTTCAGTGCGAGCACACTCACTGTATTGGCCGCTGCAGTTGTGCCATACAGAAACTGCCTGCGCCACTCCAGGCACCGAATGATGGCAGCTTTTCAGCTTTTCCTCAAAAGTTCTCCAAAAAGGTTTTATATTGTGTTGTGTTACGCTGACCCCAAAGATCGCGACATATTTCCAAATGTTTCAAACTCGGAGACCGCACCTGGCGAGTGGAGCCTTGCCGAACAAGCGACGCTGTGCTGCAGCTTTCATAGAATGCCAAATTAACAATGAGAATGACTGAAAAAACTGATAGATTCTACAGTGCTGAGCCGGGGAGCATGATTATAAGTTGCTCATTTCCAATTGATTTTTTTCTCGAATCCTGAATGGAAAATCGAGCGAATGCACTGCGATTATACATTCCAAATTATATTATGATGATAAAAGTACGCCAATTCGTCAAGACCGAGAATTTCAGTATTCATCTGTTGCCTAATCAAGACTTCGATAATGGCTGAACCAAAATTTAAGTTGCTAGAGCACTGTTTGAATGTGCGACATGTTTATGTAAAGGTATTTTTTGCTGGTATTCTCACACGATGATGAAATACATAAATAAGACACTCATTTGCTAGCATAGATAAAACTTCGCATTCCATGAAAATCAGATCAGATCTAGTGAAAAAAATTGAGGGAAAAAGTTAGTAATGGTAGTAGACTATTTACTAAACCTAAAGGGCATACACAGGGTGCACTGAAACCAGGGACAGCGGTGGTGGCTTCTAGCCCTCAGCATTTCAAGTTGGCAGTTTCTAAGGAATCTGAAAGGATGAGCAGATTCAAAGCTCTTTCACAAAAAAACCCGAACTAACAAATTGAAATAGTGCGGAGCCCTTTTACAATTCCATGAACAACTTTCGTTCACAAAGGCATTATCCAATTGCGCGCACCTTTAGTGGAGGCTGGTGTGACTTTTGCGCTGAGTTACATGTGACTCCAGTCGCCCCTACAGCAGCACCCGTGTTACATGTGACTCCAGTCTCCCCTACAGCAGCACCCGTGTTACATGTGACTCCAGTCTCTCCTACAGCAGCACCCTGAGTTACATGTGACCCCAGTCTCCCCTACAGTAGCACCTGTATTATATTTGACCCCAGTCTCCCCTACAGCAGCACCCTGTGTTACATGTGACTCCAGTCTCCCCTACAGCAGCACCCGTGTTATATGTGACTCCAGTCTCCCCTACAGCAGTACCTGTATTATATTTGACCCCAGTCTCCCCTACAGCAGCACCCTGTGTTACATGTGACTCCAGTCTCCCCTACAGCAGCACCCGTGTTATATGTGACTCCAGTCTCCCCTACAGCAGCGCCATGTGTTACATGTGACTCCAGTCTCCCCTACAGCAGACCCTGTGTTACATGTGACTCCAGTCTCCCCCTACAGCAGCACCTGTATTATATTTGACCCCAGTCTCCCCTACAGCAGCACCCGTGTTACATGTGACTCCAGTCTCTCCTACAGCAGCGCCTTGTGTTACATTAGACCCCAGTCTCCCCTACAGCAACACCCCGTGTTACATGTGACCCCAGTCTCCCCTACAGCAGCACCCGTGTTACATGTGACTCCAGTCTCCCCTGCAGCAGCACTCCGTGTTACATGTGACTCCAGTCTCCCCTACAGCAGACCCTGTGTTACATGTGACTCCCGTCTTCCGTACAGCAGCGCCCTGTGTTACATGTGACTCCAGTCTCCCCTACAGCAGTACCCGTGTTACATGTGACTCCAGTCTCTCCTACAGCAGCACCCCGTGTTACATGTGACTCCAGTCTCCCCTACAGCAGCACCCCGTGTTACATGTGACTCCAGTCTCCCCTACAGCAGCACCCCATGTTACATGTGACTCCAGTCTCCCCTACAGCAGCACCTGTATTATATTTGACCCCAGTCTCCCCTACAGCAGCGCCCTGTGTTACATGTGACTTCAGTCTCCCCCACAGTAGCGGCCCGTGTTACATGTCACCCCAGTCTCCCCTACAGCAGCACCCCGTGTTACATGTGACTCCAGTCTCCCCTACAGCAGCACCCCATGTTACATGTGACTCCAGTCTCCCCTACAGCAAAACCCCGTGTTACATGTGACTCCAGTCTCCCCTACAGCAGCACCCCGTGTTACATTTGACCCCAGTCTCCCCTACAGCAGCACCCCGTGTTACATTTGACTCCAGTCTTCCGTACAGCAGCGCCCTGTGTTACATGTGACTCCAGTCTCCCCTACAGCAGAACCCGTGTTACATGTGACTCCATTCTCTCCTACAGCAGCACCCCGTGTTACATGTGACTCCAGTCTCCCCTACAGCAGCACCCCGTGTTACATTTTACCCCAGTCTCCCCTACAGCAGCACCTGTGTTACATGTGACTCCAGTCTCCCCTACAGCAGACCCTGTGTTACATGTGACTCCCCGTCTTCCGTACAGCAGCGCCCTGTGTTACATGTGACTCCAGTCTCCCCTACAGCAGTACCCGTGTTACATGTGACTCCAGTCTCTCCTACAGCAGCACCCCGTGTTACATGTGACTCCAGTCTCCCCTACAGCAGCACCCGTGTTACATGTGACTCCAGTCTCCCCTACAGCAGACCCTGTGTTACATGTGACTCCCGTCTTCCGCACAGCAGCGCCCTGTGTTACATGTGACTCCAGTCTCCCCTACAGCAGTACCCGTGTTACATGTGACTCCAGTCTCTCCTACAGCAGCACCCCGTGTTACATGTGACTCCAGTCTCCCCTACAGCAGCACCCGTGTTACATGTGACTCCAGTCTCTCCTACAGCAGACCCTGTGTTACATGTGACTCCCGTCTTCCGCACAGCAGCGCCCTGTGTTACATGTGACTCCAGTCTCCCCTACAGCAGTACCCGTGTTACATGTGACTCCAGTCTCTCCTACAGCAGCACCCCGTGTTACATGTGACTCCAGTCTCCCCTACAGCAGCACCCGTGTTACATGTGACTCCAGTCTCTCCTACAGCAGCACCCCGTGTTACATGTGACTCCAGTCTCCCCTACAGCAGCACCCGTGTTACATGTGACTCCAGTCTCCCTACAGCAGCACCCGTGTTACATGTGACTCCAGTCTCCCCTACAGCAGCACCCCGTGTTACATGTGACTCCAGTCTCCCCTACAGCAGCACCCCATGTTACATGTGACTCCAGTCTCCCCTACAGCAGCACCCGTGTTACATGTGACCCCAGTCTCCCCTACAGCAGCGCCTTGTGTTACATTAGACCCCAGTCTCCCCTACAGCAGCAGCCCGTGTTACATGTGACTCCAGTCTCCCCTACAGCAAAACCCCGTGTTACATGTGACTCCAGTCTCCCCTACAGCAGCACCCCGTGTTACATTTGACCCCAGTCTCCCCCACAGTAGCGGCCCGTGTTACATGTCACCCCAGTCTTCCTTACAGTAGCGCCCTGTGTTACATGTGACCCCAGTCTCCCCTACAGCAGAACCCCGTTACATTTGACCCCAGTCTCCCCTTCAGCCGCGTGCATTTTTACATATTACCCCAGGGGCATTCCAGGACAAAACGACCAAAATATTTCAATTTGACACCATCATATCTAGAAGAAATCCGGAACTTTGTCTCCGTGGTAGTTTTGGGCCAGGAACACGGCTGTGAGAATCTTAGCCCCCTCCAACCAACGGTGACCGACTTATAGCCCGAGGCATTTTCGGGGGTCACCTTGTAGACTCATCTTTGATGCTTCATAACTCCAAAAGGCATTGCCTGATTAACAAGTTTTGTATATCATTGAACTCGTCTGGAACCATATATGATTTTGCCAAAAGAAAATCTTAAAATTTAAAATTTTTGACGTTTAATTCGTTTGACCTTTTCTTTTGTGACGTCGCTTGACCTTTTGGCAGTTGAAATTGACCTTTCAATCACCGCGAAAATTTTGCTTCATAAATTATCTTTTGATAAAAATGCGTTCTTGCTATAAATTCCAAATTTTTAGTACCTAAGATAGGCATGCACACGGTTTGTGACCAATGCAGTAGCACAGCTACAGCCTTATGTTTAACACCGCAAACGAAGCGATTGCTTTTGAAATCGGTTGCTTGCAATGATATTGCTTTGTCTTTACGAAATTTCCATCGTGCAAGTGTCAGGATTTATGATAATTAACACGCACCCACACGAGGGGGCGGGTAACCGGCCTCCCCAGGTTTCCACAGGTAGAAAAAAACAACATCGCGCAGCGCCACCGTAATTCATGTACCTCTTACCCGAGATTTTTACAACTTCTGGAAAATAATTTAGGTCAACTGGCAGCTGGTAAGCACCGTAAATACCGCAGGTAAGCTGGCAACTGACTGGTGAGAGGGTGACCTGAGGTAGACGGCCGTCCTTATGCTTTGTGGGACGTTCAACTTTGGTTCCTTAATCAACCCTTCATCGTGGGAGTTGCTCGTTCGGGTGGTGGGATCGGGGTCTCCATGAAAAAGTCCCTTGATGACTCTAGTGAGACTCTGGCTACTACAACTAAACTAGCAACAACTTCGACAATATTTATAAAAAGAAAAATAGCAGCCATTAAAAGTGATAGAACAAGATCCAATTGTTTCGAGGCAGACGAAGGTAGCGGAGCTTATTAGCAATGGGTTATTTAGCCATACACCCTTTAACGAAAATGTATAAAGATGTCTCCAATTTATCAATAATTGAAATAAGTATAGCTTAGGTATGGTCTCAGCACCACTAACTCACACAATTATGTCGTTCCCGGAGATGGAAAAATAGTATCGATATAAGGTGAACCAGTGCAGCACGGTATACGTTTGAGAGGACTCATACAATGTAAAAAAGATGTGTCTGAAAGGTTTTCATTCCCAGGGGGTAATTTGAATCTGCTCACATATGCAAAAAATGTTGTCCTGAAATCATAACGTATTCGACTTGGTCACTTGAACAGGTTGTCTCACATAATATTTTTCAAAGGTGATCATTTCAACCTAGCCGATAACCTAGATCATTAAACCTAGCCGTTACGCATCCTTGTTCAAACGCCACTTCAACAAGGCTTTTGATTGGTGTTTTTTTCTAATGATTAGGGGAGGGAAAATTTCAAGCAATATCGAGAGACAGTACGTGAAAGTAAATGCAAAATGTATCATGTGTTTTAGCCCTTTCACAGGCCGGTTGAACTGCATTGAACCAAGAAGTAGTATTTGAAATGCAAAAAGAAAAAATTCAAAAGATGCTTTACCACTTTTACCACTGTTTTGACGTTCCATTGCAGGGTGGCACCCACAAATAGATATAATTCCACACTCCGGGTGCCTTGTATAATCATGGAATAATAACAGAATACGCTGAGATGACTTATAACATAACACTGACACTGATTTTGTCCTGCATAAACGCATGCATTCACTTGCGATGATGGCCGTCAGATCAATCATTACTTAAGCTAAATAATTAATACCAGTATGCTTTATATAACCTTTGCATTGGACATTGACTATGACTAAATTTGCAACCATTCACGCAGCATCCATAAAAGATAGTCTACTTGCACGGCACGACACTGTTTGGTTCAAACATAGGCATACGAAACCCGAACCTCTCTTCCTTTGTTTGTAGAGATTTCATGAACAGTGCTGAATGTTTTATTTACCGCTGGTATTCTATGCAATTTTTTATTCACTTTTTCATGATCGCATTGGCGAACAGACTTTGAAGCTGTCTGGCAACATTGCCTATGCTTGATTGTGGAATGTACAAGAACTTAATCGTGCTGAAAAATGTATGCGTAAGAAAAGCATGCGTACCTTTGGCATCACGTATTTTATCTTTTCACTGGACTTTTTAAACCATCGTGATATGTTGCCGGTTTGGCCGTGCTCTCGATATAGTCGCAGGCGCCCTTGCTGTGAGACGTAGTGAGAAATATTTTTTCACATAATGGAATTTTGCTTTGATATAAATTTGCACTGGAATGAAGCATTTGCATTGCTTTAAAGTCGTGTGCATGGTGGCACCATATGATGAAGTTAAATATATTTTTGCTTCGTGCAGCACAGCTCTCCGTCAGGAGATGTATATTTTTCAGTCATTTCTCACGCTGTCATACTCCACGCATTATAAGTCCTGCAAAAAAACACACGAGCCATCGCAGTGCTGTGTTTGGGGCCATCTGGTATCACACAGGCTCCGTGGCCTAAATGTTGGTCATCTCTGCCGTTCAGTAAACCATGTAGAATGAACAGTGCACTGGGAGCGACGGCGCTAAATAGCCTGTTTTAATTTCTACCGGTAATGCTACATATAAGCATTTGGTCGGGTCACCTTTGAGGTCACTCGGGGTCCAAGTATTCCTAACAGGAACACAGTGGAAACATAACTTTTGTGGCATAATAGCTGACAGAGCAGAGCCGTAGAAAAATGTTCAGCACCATTGGAATGCTCTTGTCGAGCCCGATCGGATTATATCTAGTATAATCTTGTCTAGTCAAATTTCAAAACTGACCTGCTTTGACCTAGAGCCAGGCCTAGATATGCATGGTAAAAAGAATATTAATCAAACTGCATTGGCAAGTCAGGCGGGACAACGTAAAAATAAAACCTGCATCGCAATTCTCGACAACTCGCAATTCTCGCTATTTATCGAAATTTACAAATTTCCCCATGCATTTCTAAAGGAAAGATCGTGACCATGACCTTGTCCCAGGTTATCAATATGGAAATCCTGCTAGGAACAATTATCTTTCTCGGTGACCTTACTATGTGGTGTGAATCTTAGGACGATAGGTTAAGGTTGATCTTAATGACGCACCTCCAAAGTTTTTTTCGAGGTTAGGTCTTGACCGACCTGAGTTGGCGGTCTGACCTGATATGACCCAGACCTAAACATTTTCCAGAAGCTACAAAAATATATGGTTAGAGGTAGATGAAGTACGGCGGCGCTGCGCGATGGTGTTTTCTTTTTTTACTAGCTTTGGAAACCTGGAGAGGCTAGTTAGCCTTCCCCTCTTGGGAGCGCGTGTTTATTTTCATAAACTCTGGCACTTGCACGATGAAAATTTCGTAAAGACATTGCAATATCATTGCAAGCAACCGATTCCAAAAGCAATCGCTTTGTTTGCGGTGTTAAACACAAAGCAGCCGCTCATAGTCGACACTAGTCGAGACGCCTACCATTTGAAAGACCATATGGCTGTCAGTTTATTGTTATCAGATGCTTCAAACATGTAAAGATCCTATGGATGGAACATGAAATTTCCCTGTGGTATAATTGGTATTGAACTGTACGCGTTGCGGCAATAAATATGCAATAATAAACAATACCAAACGACAAAACTGGACAAAAACAGTTTGTTTCAAACATCTGATACGATATCAACCGCCAAAACTGAGAAATAAAATATTTGAAAAAAAGACTAAAATAAAAAATATTTGAAGAGTTTCTCCTTTAGTTCTGATTTTCTCGTGCACCACACAAGGGAATTCGCAGCCGTTCAGTCTGTACTAATTCCACACATCTGATACTCTCATCCGGGCATCCAAAAACTACAGAAATTCCCAGCTGGTTGCGCCAGCCAGTTTAAAAACCAGTACAACTTTCCGAATATCTGTCTTCAACTGGATTGTGGCATTGAGTGCGAGTGGCACTTTTTCACCACTTCACACGGGAAAAAATGCGTGTGATCGTATCGGTGGCACTGAAGTGTGCCGTGTACCGCGTGGGTCTTAACCCGCGCCCCACCGGGGGTCCGGCGCCACCTTCGCCCCACCGGGGGGCCATCGATGGCCCCCCCTCTAACTCCGAAAATATGGGCGTTAGCGCAAATCTGCAAAGTGCAATAGAAAGCTCGCGTGAATTCAGTAAGAAATTACTTCGCATGTTTTAGTGCTCAGGTCAATGGTTTGACCTCCAGAGGTCAAATTAGGTCAAGATCGGCTATTTTCACTGAAAAATGCAATGATTAAGCAAACTGGGCATAACTCTTATGTCATTAGAGCTATTGAGGCCTGGTAAAGTACATTTGATAGCAAATTGCCAGTACTTTTTCCGCTATGTGGAACGTAAAGACCTCCCGCCAGTGGTTTGACCGCCAGAGGTCACCTCGTGACCTAATATGACCTGAGGTCACGAAAGGTCAAAAAGTGACCTTGCCGTATATCAAATGAAAGCCAGTGACAAGACAAACACGATGGTGTTTGTTTCACCGCTCTAGCTCAATTAGGTCAAAAGTTATTGTCAAAATACTGTTTTTGGCCTCGGGTGACCTTGGATGACCTTGGAAAAGTCAAAGGGCAAATATGACCCCAGGGATCCGTGAAAGGGTGTCCAAAAACGTTGTTCTGAGCAGTCTGAGTATTTACAATCATTTTTGTGGCTTTTATATCATGAAATAGCTTTTCCCCATGCTTTTCCAATGGGAGAGGTCGCCTCGTGACCTGACCTCAGGGCACGAAATCGAAAAATCCCGGATATACACCTTGTAGACCCTGGAGGGGTCATGAAGTGTAGGAAGTTTCAAATCAATCGACTTTGAAATGTAGCTCTTACAGAGCTCTAAAGGTGAAGTGAGGTGACCTTGGTTGACCTCGTCTGGTGACCTGACCTTGGGTGACCCGGGGTAAAAAAATTCAGGGATGATGGGAAAATGATGCAGTGAGAGGTAGATCCCTCAACCGCGGTGCTGCGCCTCGTCGTTTTTCTGCTATCCCGGAAAAACCTTAGGGGGCCATCGATGGCCCCTTCGGTGGGGCGAGGGTTAAAACAACAGCGAATGAATACAGCACAACGAGCCTCAGGGATAATCTTAGGTTATTTTTTAGACGTGTGCTGCTTTAGCCAGTATGGCCAACAGGCTAGAGCGCTTCCGTGATACCAGGCTGGTAACTGGCACTAAATAACCTATGTCGTCCTCTGACGAGCACTGTGTTCGAAGTGTCCAGGGCTGAAGTCTGTGTGGAAGTGAAAATGTTGAATGAAATGATGTGCATATCCGACGCTGAAATAAACCGTTTTTTGTCCCAATTCTGGTGGTTCATATCGTATCAGATGTTGAAACAAAATGTTTTTGGTTCCAGTTCTGTCGTTTGGTGTTGTTTATGATTGCATATTTATTGCCGCAGCGCGTACAATTCAACACCAATTATACTACAGGGAAATGTCATGTTCCATCCACAGGATCTTTACATGTGTAAAGCATCTGATAACAACAAACTGGCGGCCATATGGCCTTTCAAATAGTAGGCGCCTCGACTATGGTGGAATGTGATGCAAAAGCAGAGGTCATTTTAGGTCATGAACTAAGGTCACCCGAGTTCGGAATGACTTTGCAATGCTCCAACATACACGGAGCACCATGAACCTGTCAAGCCTTGAAATGAAATCGGTAACCACGTATTTGTGTAAGTACATTAAGGAAGTACTTTTCTTGTAAATGACATGCAAGGTCAATCTAGTTCATTTAGACAGGTTACAAGGGTCGTTTTAGATCCAAAGGACAAGAAATGTTACGAAATATATGAAAGGTAAAAGATAGCATTTCGTTTGACATCTATATCAGCCTTGTTGAAGCGTTTCCGCGCGAAAAGTACTTGCAATGAGCGTTTTGCCCTAGGTGATGACCTCTGTGACCTGTTACTTTTAAGTTTTAATTTTTCTTATATATATCGTTTATCTTATATCTGTTGGTATCAATTTTTAATGATTTCGATCAAAAACTTTTAAGATATAAAATTATTTCTACTTCAATGTTTGTGTTGACCTTGAAACATTGATGACCTCTATCTGGTGACCTCTTTGACCTCGGGATCTGAAAACGGGCCCAAATTTTTCTTTTCTATAGGGGACCTTGGGTATAAAATTTGGTGGAAAGCTGAGCGGTCTTGGTGAACTTATTGGTGCCTACCTGGACGATTTGTCCTGGACTGACCGAATCACGGCTGCTGAGATACAGAAGCCCGACCGTGGCGTTCCATAGCACCAGCTCCCTCAGAACGATGGCACTGTCACCCGCAGCTGCCTGCCAATGACACTGGGACACTCTATTGCCACGTGTTAAAACAGTTACCCCGCTCAATAGACCGCTGAAACGAGGCAATTTCTCTCCAAAAGTGGCAAGCATTGCTGTCGGGCAGCGTCATAGAGCAAATTGGAGATATCGTGAATCATTTTACAGACGAGCTCGGTTCAATACCGGCGCCACGCGCTATCGACGTTGGAGAAAGTCCGGGTCCGCGTCACGCCGGGGCCGGGTGCTCCAGCTGGACTTTGACACTCCTAGACGAGCCCATGAGCATCCATTCCCCCGTATTGGATCTCCAGGTCAGGTCAAGTACCTAATTTCGGACATTCTCGGGCTGGGTAAACGGGGACGGTTACGTGACGCGACTGAGGTGTGTCCGCTCGCAGTGACCGGCGGAAGCGTGCAGCGTGCTTGAAAGGCGGTGATGCAACAACATTCATCTCTGCAGAAGTCGCACGCGAGTGGTTTGGCTGTTGCCAGGCCAACCAGACTTGTTGTTAACTCAATTCTTTAGTCGATTTCTTCACTCAACTCTGACCCACAGCCGAGCGGCGGTCTGATTCTGACTTGACTCAACGCGTTGAGCCGGTGAGCCGATTCTAACTCAGTCGAAATCCAGAAGTGATTTGACTCGGATCTGACTTAAATAAACATTGAGCCAAAATTGACTCCGACTCCGAATAATGAACGACTCAGAATAACGACAAGGTATGCATACACAAAATACCCATTTTCTTCAACAGTAGGCAAATTATTATGCATTTAAGAACGCAAAACGAAAGTGTGCATACCTCTGAAACTTATAATAGAAATTTTAGGTCAGATATTCCTATTTACCCTAAAACAAGGTTTTCTGGTTCCTCCATTAGGTTACTGATACAGGTGGAACGGGGGTGATCTAGCCGGCTTAAAGGGAATGTGGTACCTTTACAACGTGATATTTACTGAGAAAGCCAAGTTGAAAAGCATGCCGGAACACCCGGTACTCAATATATCATTTATCTTAAGACTCAAAATTTCCGTAGAGAAAAGCTACAAAACCTACCTGAAATGTACCCAAAATGTACCCAAGCAGCCGGCCACAGTTGTCAGCTGTTGGCGTGAGGACATGCTGAAGTCACGGTGAGTAGTCAGCCAATTGAAGTCCTTGGAGCCATTGAATATGGTAGTAGTTGCCAGATTATGACGTCATCCACAGGCAGAGATTTATTTCTTACGATAGAAGAGCATTTTACAAATCAAAATATTGAGCTTATTGTAAATTTGTCACATAAATCATGGACGTTTTCATGATTTTTGGCTACAAATACCCCTAATTACACTAAATTCCAGGATTCGACCAAGGTGCCACATTCCCTTTAAATAACATTTTTAAAAATTTTGGTAGCAGAACCTATGGCTTAAGCCAAACTCACCAGAGGGGGTACTTTTTAGAAAGAGCTGTCCCAACCTGGGCCATGTTTATATGGTCCCGGCAGGGGAAGGCGGTAACGCGGCAGTTGCAGATACATTTTGTCTTGTTCTTTAATTTTCATTTCCTTTTGTTGTAGCATTAAATGTCTAATATGACAGATAATTTTACATTTCTACTTCATACAAATGCACTTAAAAATTTCCCTTATACTTGTCTGTAAATTCCTCCCTACACTCAAAACAAAATTTGCCACACTATGATTTGATTGGTAACACTCTCGGAACATTGCGACTCTCTACGGAAAGCTCAGCAATTTGCAACACGAGCTCATAACAGGTTAAGTAAGTTATTTTGCGTTAAAGAGAATGTGGCACCCTGGCCAAATCCTGGAATTTAGTGTAATTAGGGGTACTTTTAGCCGAAAATCATGGAAGCATCCATGATTTCTCTGAAAAACGTACAATAAGCTAAATATTTTGATTTGTAAAATGTTCCTCTAAGGAAAGAAATACATATCTGCCTGTGGATGACGTCATGATCTGGCAACCACTACCATATTCAATACGCTTCAAGGGCTTCGATTGGCTGATACTCACGGTGACGTCAGCATATGTCGTCACACCATTAGCCATGACAACTGTGGCCTGCTGCTAAGGGTACATAAGGGGTACATTTCAGGTAGGTGTTAGCTTTTTTCTACGGAAATCTAGAGTTCCAAGACAAACGATATATTGAGTACCGGGTTTTCCGAATTGCTTTACAACTAGGCTATCTCAGTTAAAATCACGTTATAAAGGTGCCATATTCCCTTTAATGGCGAACCAGACGTAAGGTCGTGCAGCGACCATTTCAGGTCACTCCAAAAATAACTAAGTATTAGAAACTCCCTATTGTCCCTTGAAACCAATCACACAATCATAGTTCGGATGAGGCCAAAAAGGATATATGGTATGCTTATACTTCCTGCACTTATCAGATGCTCAAGGGGGTCTCCGTGGCCCAGAAATTTTGTTCTCCTTATTTTCCTTTGCTTAGCATCATCATCATCATTATCGCAACATTGTTGGAAAGTTAGAATCCATCCCGCCACTGGTAATTGCACAGAATCTAGCTGTTACCTACTTCATCAGCGTTGACGGTAACTGCTTCAGTCGCTGGATGTCATAAGTCAGATATAGCTTTAATCTCTCTGCGTAAGCTGCTTCCAACGATGAACAAGGTATTACCTGACTCCAGTGACTTTTGCAGAAATAAATCATGTAAAGTGATAAAGCGCACACTCACTAATCAATTTTTCAACACACGAATATACATCTACACGGGTGAACACATGCACAGCCCACACAAATATATCCTCCCACCATTCTCATAGATAACAATTTTGCTCTTTATGGAAAAGTGCTAACATATGTGTTGGATGAGAAGGCAAGGTTTTACACTTATAGTGAATGCACTTTTATCCATCAACCATACCTGAGGTCGACCACGTGACGCCTGCAGTGAGCCCAGGGTCGCGGGATCGAGTATGCCCAGAGACAGGACTAGAGTGCCCCGCTCTAGCTAGTTTCCGCAGCCTAGTTAATTCCCCTCCACTTCGACGCCATCTAACCTAGCAGTTGGCGCGTCGGTCAACCTCAAGCAAGAACAAATGCCTGAGGTATGAATTAGCTCACTACAAAACAATAACTCCAGACTCCATTACCCTTTTCTTCTTGCCCCACAAACAAAGAAATCACTTTCCCTCCCCAAATGTCTCCACAACATTCCCAAGCCCTCAAAATCCATATCATCATCTCTGCAAATCTTACCGATTCTCGCAGAAATTAAGGACGCAGCCCCCGCTGTAGACTTCTCTCTTCAGACGTTGAAGCAATGTTGCCGTTCCTACCCACGTCCAAGGCCGTTGCTCTCATTCGCGATCTTCTGGTCACCAACAATGATAAACTCCCAGAAGGTAGCTCCCACAGCGGTAACTGATGCCCTCCAGCTTTCTTATCCACCATGCTCATGCGGTGGTGCAAGATGGTTTTCAACCCAGGTGGTTTCGTCAGAGTCAAGGACCAGCCGCGGGCACAAGTTATTCCCCTATAGTGGCCGATCTCTAAATGGGCATTTGGGAGGAGAAGGGAGAGCTTTGCAGCCATTTTGATGTTTCGTGACGGGAGCTGACCGGGGCTACAAGATTTCAAAACATCAACAGCATACATTGATTTGAGCGAACCTCCGTTAATGGGGTGGTGAAAGGCATAGCGGATGTCTTTTTCAGAAACAGCTGATAGGCTCGAAATTCGTCTCTCTCCCCCCAGTCATCGCCAGCCCGGATTCACCCCCTACCTCAGTAAAAATTCAGACACGACGCCCCTGCCTCCAGCGACATTTTGGAGGGCGTGCTGATGACAGTTAATGGGCTGCACCAGTGCAGTTATACCTTAAACCAGGTATTGACAACGGATCCCTACATAACCAGGATGAATATAAATACCCACCCCGGTGATCCCGGTGGGCCTCCGAGCGCCCTTCACCCGGGGGTGCCGTTCAAACACCTCCTAGAACTCGGGACCTTGGAAAGAACGCTGGTGAATAGCTCATACGAATTAACGAAGAAGCTAAATCAGCAACGTTTTGGCTCAGCTCAATATTGAGGTCATGACAGGTCAAAGAAGGTGATACGGAAGAGAAGAGCTTCTGGGCTGGAGTGTCTGTTAGAAAAGATTTAGAGTAAAGTTTTACGCACCATTCTCTCTCTCTCTCTCTCTCTCTCTCTCTCTCTCTCTCTCTCTCTCTCTCTCTCTCTCTCTCTCTCTCTCTCTCTCTCTCTCTCTCTCTCTCTCTCTCTCTCTCTCTCTCTCTCTCTCTCTCTCTCTCTCTCTCTCTCTCTCTCTCTCTCTCTCTCTCTCTCTCTCTCTCTCTCTCTCTCTCTCTCTCTCTCTCTCTCTCTCTCTCTCTCTCTCTCTCTCTCTCTCTCTCTCTCTCTCTCTCTCTCTCTCTCTCTCTCTCTCTCTCTCTCTCTCTCTCTCTCTCTCTCTCTCTCTCTCTCTCTCTCTCTCTCTCTCTCTCTCTCTCTCTCTCTCTCTCTCTCTCTCTCTCTCTCTCTCTCTCTCTCTCTCTCTCTCTCTCTCTCTCTCTCTCTCTCTCTCTCTCTATAACGGTGAATCGAATGATGCATAATACCACTATATAAAGTAAAAACATAATAATTACCTGACTTGAGGTAAGGTCAAGGCCATTTTTATGTTTTGACTTAGATCTGATCTAGCATAGTCAATATGCATATCAATCGGCTCGCAATAGCAATCCAAACGTAGTGGTATCAACATAAGAACTTTATCGTCATTTCCTGAAAAGTTATTGAAGCAAATCTGAAAACCTGCTTAAGTAGCTCCGGATGACCTCACAAAGGTCACAGGTCAAAAGATTGCAACATAAACCTACAAAAGGGCCCAGCATACTACAGTTTGAAGAATATGAATGTATTCTCCGCTGTATCTACACTAATGCAGCCCTCGCTTTTCCATGTATTTCCAACGGAGAGCTCATGATCGGTATCTGACCCTAGGCCCTCGATATACAAAATACCGGGATACTTTTTGTAGCGCTCGGTGGGTCCATTATGTAGTGAGTTTCAATTGGGTAGATTAGCCCTGTTCTTACCTATGCTATCCTAAACTTTTTTGGAGATGGGGTCACTTGACCTGCACTGGTGATCTGACCTGAGATGACCTGACCTTGAAAATTTGAGAAAAGATGCAGATTTTACTAAGGATAACGCGTATCAAGAACGGCGGCGCTTCGGCCAGCCCTTTTTGGTGCCGCCGAAAAAAACCCAGGAAGTAATCAAACACCCCCACTGGGGCAAGGGTTAAACCGCGCCCCACGGGGGTCCGGCACCACCTTCACCCCCCCCGTGACCACGGGAGGCATCGATGGCCCCCTCTAACGTGAGTCTGACACTTTTAATTGTTCTTTCGGCAGTTTAGGTCACTGACCCGATTTTACATCAAGCAGCTGCCTGTACACTGAGAAGTGACTGTGGATTTTAAAGGGGTTATGTGTGCCTCTTTATGTTTTAACAGGTTTTTTTGTTTATTTTATGTAGCTAGGATCATATATCGTGAAAATATTCATTTTGTGCATTGTATTCGTCGGCATGTTTTATTTCATTTGACTTGAGCTGCCACTGGGTCCCATATACCTGTTGCTCATAAGCCCTCAATAAACAAATTAACAGACCTTATTAATAAACAAATTAAAGACCTTATTGCAGCCTACTTCAAGCGAGTTAACAGCGGAAAACCCTCCTATCGAACCAGGTGCGAATGTATCGATCGGTTGTCCCATAAAGCCCAGCGCGCCTAGCACTGAATCTACCTCAGGACTGCCTCAGTATAAAATCTATAATACACCAGAGCAAGGCTTTGCTATTCTGGGTGTTCGTTGACGTCATCACCTCCAAGCAGATTGGCGGTTGTCAGATTGGCAGTTGCCATTTTCGGCCAATGTTACAGAGCCGGAGCGCAATCCCTTGGTACAACCTAAACCGGTTTATACCCTCAACCTTCGAAGACAAATGTCGCCCCTGCGGAGCGCTAAGTTAGCACGCAGGTTCTGCTTTTGTTCGAAAGGAATCTGTGGTTTGTTGAGTTGATGCAAAGGAGGATTCAGTTATTTTGTTTATTTTTGCTGAAAAGCCGCACTTTGATAGGAAGGGCGGAGCGTTTATTGCTTTCAAGAATGTTACAAAAATGTATGTATTTGGCAGTGCGTCGGGAGGGCGGTGCTTGCTGAGGGCTGTAGTTCCGTCCAGTTCAATTTTCTTTAATCTAGGATGCTTTATCAGAGTTCTGGTTATCTGACATTTCAAAAATCTTTGGGCTCTGTTTTGTATCGGCCACAGTAAGTTACGTGGTGCTGCCAACTCTCACCTTGCTGTAGGGGTATATTGAGCATCAGGACGTCATTGTTCATTATTCCTAACCTGGATTTGAACCGGGGTTAGGAGCTTGGTAACACAATGCTCCACCGCTGCGCCTCCGCACCCCCGCCGTATGAATTGGGCCTGGTGTGAATATGAAACGATAACTTGTTATCACTAAATATTAATATGGAATCCTCCAAAATAAGTCATTAACTTTCAGAAGTCAGCCTTTTGAGCATAAATATTTAAGGCATTAAGGTGTCGGTTCGACTCCACTCTGGCTTACGACTTGGAGATTGGCTCCGACTGGCTTCTGACTTAGCTCAACCGGCTGAACAACGGATTCGACTCTGGCTCCACCCAAATCCCAAAGTGAATAGAATCAACCCTGCCTTTAGCACAAATTGAGCTGATTCAGACTTTACTTTGATTCTGAGTCGTGATTCCATATGTCTGATGGCAATAGATGCGTTTGTTTTCGAGTTCACGGTGTTAGAAGGCTCGCAATGTTATTCTCTGCGATTTTCCATTTTGTGAACCAGATATCTGTGAAAATCTAGGGCCATTTTTATTAACCCTTTCTCTCTAGAAGCGAAAGTATATGCTCTTAGCTATGTATATACTAAGTATATACTTAGATATGCTCAATGTCAGTAGATATTCAATTGTTCCAAATGTAAAATTTACTAAGTATATACTTAGATATGCTCAATGTCAGTAGATATTCAATTGTTCCAAATGTAAAATTTACTCAAAACTTAAAGCAATGGAAATATGGCATCGAGTTTGGTATATCAAAAAGAAAACAAACAAGGTTTCTGCCCATCTCCATTGACCATGTTGTCAACAATGTGTCATACACAACTCTCTGCGCTGTGCTCTCGAATGGAGAAAGCTAGTTCGCCGTGAAAACAACGACCGCACACTTAGCACAAGTCTGCAGAGTTAATACCATGTATGAGACGGGTGAAAACTTTCAAAACCATCTGCCCGATGCAAAATGTCCCCAGAAAAATACGGAACGGAGAGTAACGTCACAGCAGCATCACAGCGCTGTGTCGCCGTGCCAGCTATATGAACAGACCAGCTCAATTAAACCACTCCTCCGCAATCTGATTTAATTATCTCGACGACTTAAACCAAGAACTTGTTGCCACCTTTACCGAACTTATCTGCCGGAAAGCTGCAGCTCATGGAGAGACGGTAAATTTCAGGCCGGTTCACATTTACCTCGCCCACACCCAGCGCACGTAACATCACCTTAGCACGGGCTGTCACACTTTGCCGCCGCTCTCATATTTCACCCCCCACACCCCCCACGCACCACTGTTTCCGGCTGCTCGCGGCCGCCACGGTAAAACCTTCATCACAAACATCCGGCAAACATCGGTCGAACGTTTTCCACTGAGGCCACGTGTTATCACGGCAGTCACGTGGGAAATAGGCTCGAACGCGGCTGGGATGCTTACAATGTCCAGCACCACCCACCGGCTCAAAGTGTCTATTTATTTATCTATTTATTACACGTTATCTGCTCCTCTACTCCAAATAGGGCTATTAACCAGCGCCCCACCGGGGGGCCGGCACCACCTTCGCGTCACCGGAGGCCAGTGATGGCCCCTCTAACTCCGAAAATATGGGGTTTAGCGCAAATCTGCAAAGTGCATTAGAAAGCTTGTGTGAATTCAATATGATTTTATGTCAAGTGCTTAAGCGCTCAGGTCAATGGTTTGACTTCCAAATGTCAAGTTGGGTTACGATAGGCTATTTCCACTAAAATATGCAATGCTTAGCAATACGAAATCCTTCAAATTTAGTTGTGACAATCTCTTAAATGTCAGCCCTGTGATCACTATGTTAAATAGTGTTGAGTCGACTCAACTCTGGCTCACAGCTTGGAGACCGACTCCGATCATGACTCGCCTGAACTGGTCGGCCAGTTGAGTCGACTCTGATTCAACCAAAATCTGGAAGTGAGTCGACTCAACTCTGACTCGAGCAAAACTTGAGTCGACTCTGACTCTCGAGTAGCGACTCAAAAAGTCGGCTTAACACGCACATTGACAGGGTCTGAGCCACCTTCGCTTTGACGGGGGCGTGACCCGCCCCCCCACCTTAAGATCTCGAGAACCCGCTAGATAGCGAAAAACAGTAAAAGGCGTTGGACAGCCCATTCACTTCTCTATCGAAAATATTTAGACTATTTTTTCAGGTCATATTTCATGGCACTAGAGGTCAAAATATGCCGTCATAGGGATAACATGTAAATGAGGGTTTTCGGCCATTACATCTGAATAAGTAAATATAGAGCAAAACGACTTAAACTATATGACTCCTCACGGCAAGCCAAACCGAATGATATATACTATGACCTTGCAAGGTCAAATACAGGATTTGACCTGACCTGAGGTCAGGTCAAGGTCAAATTAGATCAAAAAGCATATCAGTAGAAACACGAAGACAAAAAATATAATGATGTTAAAATAAACGCTCTATCACCATCAATCGCTAAGTTATTCAGTAAAAAAAAACATTTTTCCATGTATTTCCAATGTAGAAGTCATGGCTAGTGCCTGACCTTAGGTCATCGATATAAAAAATACAGGAACAAATTTTAGAGAACTCGGTGGTCCATTATGTGATATGAGTTCCAATCAGATAAGTTCACCCTGTTCTGACTTATAATATCTTAACTTTAAAGTCAGGTCTTTTGACCCGTACTAGTGACCTGACCTGAGATGACCTCGACTTAAAATTTTGACAAAAGTGGTAAAAATAATCAAAGAAGAGGTATGCCACGTACGGCGGCGCTACGCGCCACCGTTTTTCTGCTATCTCTAAAAAACTCGAGGGGGCGGGTACCCACCCCCGTCAATGCGCGTGTTAAGAAGTCTGGGCATAGCTCTCATGCCATTAGAGCTATGGAAATCTGGTAAAGTATATATGATTGAAAAGTATAATTTCATCGCTATGCACAACACCATTCGCTATGGGCACCTCTTGACCTAACATGACCTGAGGTGACGAAAGCTCAAAAAGTGACCTTGCCGTAAATCAAATGAAAGCCAGTGACGAGGCATACATTATGACGTTCAACTCATTAACTCAGCGGTCTAGCTTAATGAGATCAAAAGTTATCATCACAATGCTGTTTTGATCCCGATAACCTGTGATAAATCAGAGGACAAATATCGCTCCTGGAATCCATGAAAGGGCGGCCAAGAACGAATTTCTGATAAAGCAGTGCATTTTCAAGTGTTGTTTTACTATTTTAAGATCATAAGACAGCTTTTCCCCATGCCCGTTCTATGGGATAGGTCACCTCGTGACCAGGCCTCAGGTCACGACATAAAAAAATCCCGGACACAAATTTGGTGGACTCTGGAGGGTTCATCAAGTGTAGAAAGTTTAAAATCGATCGGCCTAGAAATGTAGCTATGGTAGAGATCAAAAGATGAAGTGGGGTGACCTTTTATTGACCTTGCCTGGTGAACTGACCCAGAGTGGCCCGGGGAAAAGAATGGAGTACGAGGAAGCCTCTTCAATTGTGGTGCTGCGCCTCGTCGTTTTTCTGTTATTCTAAAAAAGCATTAGGGGGCCGTCTAACTCCGACTCCGGGCTATCTACCATCCCCCTCTAACTCCGAAAATATGGGAGTTAGCGCAAATCAGCAAAATGCGTTTGCAGACGTGCCTGAATTTAGAATGACTTTTAATTAATTGTTTAAACGCTCAGGTTAATGGCCTGACCTTTAGAGGTCACGTTAGGTCACGATATTCTATTTCCACGAAAATATACAATGCTTAAGAAACCTGGACAGAGCTCTCATGCCATTAAAGCTATTGAGATCTAGTTAAGCAAATTTGATAAGAAAATGCCAGGGCTTTTCCGTTATGTGCAACATAATGAACTCCCACCAGTAGTTTGACCTTTAGAGGGCACCTCCTAACCTAACACGACCTGAGATCACCAAAGGCCAGAAAGGGATCTTATCGTATATCAAAGGAAAGCCAGTGACGGACATGCACGATGACGTTTAATTCAGCGCTCTAGCTTGATTAGGTCGAAAATTTATCGGAGAAGTACTTTTTTACCACTGGTGACCTGTGATGACCTCAGATAAGTCACAGTATAAATATTGTACCTAGAATCCGTGAAAGAGTGGCCAAAATTTTAATTTGAGAAACCGGAGCATTTGCAATCATTGTTGTGGCTTTAAGATCATAAGAAAGCTTTTCCCCATGCCTTTGCTATGGAAGAGGCCACCAAATAGAAATATCCCGCATATACATTTTGTAGACCCTGGAAGGGTTATCAAGGGCTGAAAGTTCCAAACCGATCAGCCTAGAACTATGGTAGAGCTCAAAAGTTGAAGTGAGGTGACATTGGTTGACCTCGCCTGGTGACCTGACCTAGTGTGGCCCGGGGTAACAAATTTCAGGGATCGTGGGGAAAATGATAAGGTGAGAAGAAGCCACTTCAACCACGTCGCCTCGTCGTTGTTCGGGTATTCTGCAAAACCCTAGGGGGGATTGATGCCCCGGGGGCGAGGGTTAAGCAACCACCGCCATACAAGCTGTATAGAAGTCATAGTCAACAACACAACATGATGTATGCGTAAGAAAATCACGAACAGTTTTCTTACAATATGACAGGCTATGACAACGAACATTATTGCAAATGACGAACTGGTTGTACAGATGAGAAGCACGGTAAGTGAAGGGTCATTTTCCGTGGTTATTTTTGGGCATCGTAACGATACATGAGATGGTTGACAACTCGCGGCACACCTTCTGCTGGTTGTGTATTAAATTTCAACGCAAGGATGGTGGTACACCTGAAATGTATCATTTTTTGGATCATGCACACACATCGAAATAAGCCAATTGCGCCATGAAGAACCATCCCAGCTCATGCATTGCATCATAAATATGGCAAAATTTTATCCTTCCGGAGATAACACGAATATAGAAGTTTAAAAACTTCTAAAGATGGGAGAGAATCACTTGAGTTTTCACTGCCGTTGGCTTGAATGCAGTATCAAACATGGGATAAGGCTAATGCTCGATCAAAAGAGGTACTGTGCATGGTGGTAGGACGTATTTGGCATTCATAAATCCTGAGTATTCCAAAACAACGGTTAGATACCATTTTAACATGCTGGTCCCATGACATGAGTATACATGATAATACCAAAATTTCTAGCGGACTTTGAAAATTGAATTTGCTCACCAATAAAACTAATTCTGACGCGCCCATCAATACGATCAAACTGACGTCTATCACTGCACAGTAGCAACTCAATCTGGGTAGCATTCGCCATCATCCCGTGCTGCAAAAACCATGCGCTACGTGTATCTAAAACTGTTTCCATTGACTTTTGAATTAGGGCCAATTTGTTGCGTGGTCCAGTGATGACAACTTGTGTGTTGTCAGCGTAGCACACAAAGGTAACCCGGAATTCAAGTATGTCTTCCAGAATACGACACGGAATGTCGTTAGACAGGACGTAGAACAGCAAGGCTCCTTGCATTATACCTTGAATTGTGCCAATAGGGATTGGAAGAGGTTTCGAAAGTTTGTCACCAACTCGAACTCGTAGAGTGTGTCCAGAAAGATAGCTCTTAAGCCGACCGGGAGAGACTTGCAATAGCTGAAGTTTAGCAACAATTGTTTCATGGTCCACAACGTCAAAACAACGACTTAAGTCCAAAATGGTCAACAAAGAAATGTTTGACCTATTCATTCCCGACAAAAAATTTCGTCCGTTACAGTTAAAAGAGCTGCAGCAGTAGAGTGTGGTGAGATGAAACCATGTTGATCAGAGCCAAAAAGGTATCAATTTTTTCAATCAGTTGTCAGCTGTTTGTGCACTATTTTTTCTATAATCTCGCAGATCGCTGGAAAGATTGTTGCGGGTCTGAAATTTGCGGGGTCTGACGGACTACTCTTTTTGTGTAGTGGTATTACCCGGGCTCGTTTCCAACTTGCTGGGACAGTTTCCGTAACAATACTGACGTTTATGGTCTGAAGGAGGGTCCCGCCGATGATACCGAAACACATTTTAAGAATTTAATGGGCATATCTCCTTCTACAAATGAGTTTTTGTTGGGCAGAGAAGAAAAAAACTTTGCCAAGTTCACTCAGCGTCAACGGTGTTAAGTTAAGTGCACCTGCATTTATTCTAAGCAGGCGCATTCTAAGTGGGGAAATGTTTGAATGCTCAAATGCATTCATCTCTGTTTCTTTGGTTTTTGTATCCACTGATGTGAAGTATTCATTTATTTGGTCGGGTGAGAAATTATCTGGTTGTTTTGAAGGACTGCATTTTGGGGCAATGGCTGGCTTTAATTCTCGAAAACGCGCGGATGGTGGGGATTAAGCAACCCTACGCGCTATGTCCTCACGTATGTCTCGTCGGGCTGCTCTTGACTAATGTATTTAAACAGCTGTATTTTGCTGAATACGAGTTGGCTTTAGCTAAACGTCTCTGGCCGGTGTGGTTGGTGCAGCATACAGCCTCGACCTTGGTGCTCACCTTCTGAGAATACGATCACCCTCGGTGCTTACTATGACGATACGATCACCCTCGGTGCTCACCATCTGAGAATACGATCACCCTCTGTGCTCATCATCCGAGAATACGATCACCCTCTGTGCTCACCATCTGAGAATACGATCACCCGCGGAGCTCACCATCCGAGAATACGATCACCCTCGGTGCTCACCATCTGAGAATATGATCACCC
This sequence comes from Lepas anatifera, assembly GCA_034440635.1. Classification (NCBI taxonomy): domain Eukaryota; kingdom Metazoa; phylum Arthropoda; class Thecostraca; family Lepadidae; genus Lepas; species Lepas anatifera. Next base: position 665,501 of record JAOTON010000664.1, on the reverse strand, counting down.
GCGGTGCTCACCATCTGAGAATACGATCACCCGCGGTGCTCACCATCTGAGAATACGATCACCCTCGGTGCTCACCATCTGAGAATACGATCACCATTGGTGCTCACTTTCTGAGAATACGATCACCCTCGGTGCTCCCTTTCTGAGAATACGATCACCCTCGGTGCTCACTTTCTGAGAATCCGATCGCCATCGCTGCTTACTATCTGAGAATACGATCACCCTCGGTGCTTCATTTCTGAGAATACAATCACTCTCGGTGCTCACTTTCTGAGAATACGATCACCATCAGTGCTCACATTCTGAGAATCCGATCACCCTCGGTGCTCACCATCTGAGAATACGATTGTCCTCGCTGCTCACTTTCTGAGAATACGATCACCCTCGGTGCTCCATTTCTGAGAATACGATCACCCTCGGTGCTCACTTTCTGAGAATACGATCACCCTCGGTGCTTACTTTCTGAGAATACGATCACCATTGGTGCTCACTTCTGAGAATACGATCACCCTCGGTGCTCCATTTCGAGAATTCGATCACCCTCGGTGCTCACTTTCTGAGAATACGATTGTCCTCGCTGCTCACTATCTGAGAATACAATTGTCCTCGGAGCTCACTATCTGAGAATACGATCGCCTTGGTTCCAAATTCTATAAATATTATCGGTCATAGACACCACTTTGATTAGAATGCCATCTACGACCTTGGCTCAAGAGTGTGATTTCATAAGAAATGGCACATGTCTCAATCAATATTTCAAGTCTGTGTGCATGTGTTCTTGTGCACACATGAATATCCATTGTCAGAGACACCAGTATCCGAATGACATTATTACGGGCCATCCAACGTCGACACGTGAATTGCAAAAACTGCCGAGGTCAGCTTAGATCTTTTTCCGTAAGAAAATCATTCATATAATTTTCCCTCTGTCTGTCTGTCTGTCTGTCTGTCTGTCTGTCTGTCTGTCGGGGGATGGGCGGCTTAGTGAATAGCATCCCAGTATTCTGAGCCACCGGTCACGAGTTGAAGTCCCGGCAGAGCCTCGGAATAAGTTTTTTAATAAAATGTGTCCAATTTTTCCCAGTTGCGGCTCCTGGAGTCGGAGTCTCACTAAAGTTATCAGGGGACTTGTCACGGAGACCCCGACCCCACCACCCGAACGAGCGATTCCCACAATGAAGGGTTGATTTAGAAGCCAAAGTTATCTGTGTCAAAGTCAAAGTCTATCTGATCCCTCAAAATCCCTCCCAACAGGGTGAGAGTTGACGACGCCGTATAACCTGGGTGGTTGGTGCGTCGTTAAACCCCAACAATTATGTTTGTCTCTCCGTCCCCGTCTCCGTCTCCGTCTCCGTCTCCGTCTCCGTCTCCGTCTCCGTCTCCGTCTCCGTCTCCGTCTCCGTCTCCGTCTCCGTCTCCGTCTCCGTCTCCGTCTCTCTCTCTCTCTCTCTCTCTCTCTCTCTCTCTCTCTCTCTCTCTCTCTCTCTCTCTCTCTCTCTCTCTCTCTCTCTCTCTCTCTCTCTCTCTCGCGCGCACTGACAACACACTCCACTCCCTTAAATCCTCAATCCTCTCTTATATCCATTTGTCATATTTCGGCGAGATATACGGCTTGTCAGATAACTTAAATCTACCAAAATTACCGTCTAGTCATCTTCTATGCTGAGCTATATTCAGGCTGAATATCTGGATTCTGTGGAAAAATATGGTATCCCAGGTGACACGGTAGCGGCCCTACGGGCTCATAAATTTATCAGCAGCAGTTCCAAGAGACTAAAAATGAATAGTACTTCATCAAAGTGACTGCTCAATCTAAATAAGGCTCAATCCCCCACTAAATAAGGCGCATGAGAGTGTTAGCGGATACCCAACCTAAGCAATTCATACATAGCTACATTGGTATTGATACAGGCCATCGGAGATATGTTGGGTTAACACCAGCACGGTAGAGGAGTCTGGCGCTAACGCGCACTTTCCGATTAAAGATTCAACTGCTCATTTCATAGCAATAGCTGTCATGGTCTCAGGACATCTCCTGGTAGCGACATATACCCCCTGTACGTGGAAATTAAAACTCATTCCTATATCTGGTATTGACTGAATAATTTTAAGCTGTGAAACTGACTGAGAAATGTACATCCAACGACTTCTAGGCCATCTCTCTCCAAATATATGAGGATTACCATCAGTGGCGGATCCAGGGGGAGGCAAAAAGGCAATTGCCCCCCAAACGGAAAAGCTCGGGGCAAAACTATGTTTTGTTTGCCCCCCAAAGCGATCGACCTCCTTTTTCCCCCGATTTCTTTTTAGCTTGAAAGCAAGATTTTGGTGCTTCAACTCTCAACTTCAAACAGAATTAGTGAAGTTCAGTGTAAATATTGGGGCTTGGATAGGAAAAAAGTATCTTGAGTTCATTTTTTTGCTTTTCATCTCCAGTTCCCAAAATTCTACCGAAAAGGCATATTGTAAAGCAATTTTGCACTGCGCGACGTTTTTTTTGGTTTTCGACTTTGGTTTGCCCCTCCGAAACCATCCGGCCAGATCCGCCACTGGTTACCATTATTTCTGACTCAATACATTGAAGTACGCCACGCTGGTCTCCAACTGCCGTGGTGCTGAACAAAATGACTGCTGATTTAGGCTTTAGTAGCCTGAGGGCAAGATGACGTTACATAGACCTAATGGTACGAAACGTGTTTTTCATAACTTCTTCCAAGTCACGTGACTTGTTAAATTTCTAGGCATTGTCATTGTTTATCCCATCCAAGGATAGATTCCTTTCGTCTTCAATACACCGTCTGTTGATGCTCTGGCGCTTTGTGGCAGCAATTTTGCGAGTGGCTCTGCTAGATCCTATTGTTTAGTTGTTATAAGTAAACATATTCCAAAATTAAACTAATCAGTGGCAAAAAATGGAAGCTGCGCAGCTGCTGGTTTTTGCTGGATCAGACCAGTTTGGTCACGTTGGAGTTGTACTTCTTAAAAAAAACGATTTCCTAGCATTTTCGGGAGGACAAAGCGAGTTCATTGATTTGTTTTTGGGGTGCGATGTGAGGCATACGTTTCTAAGCTTAAGTCGTCACAGGGTATTTAGAAGGTATCGGAACAGGAATTACCACTCCAAATTTAAAATGTCTCAATCATTTATTCCTGTTTTTGCATTTGATTCCTGTTCCCCCGGTTATCCCCACTTCAGGGGTTAGTGAATTCCCACGTCCTAACCATCCCCTCCGCAAAACAACACAGGCATTGTTGTTTGGCGGGGCACCAATAACCTTCGCTTATTGCTTCAATTACAATTTTGATTGTGAAGGACATGGATCTAAACTGAAAACACCTCAGGCCATAGGCGTAGGAACGGGGTGGGCCAGGGGGCCATGCCCCCCCAATATTCATGATTCTTAACCATTAATGGTTAAGAATCATGATTCTTAACCCTATGGCGTTGACTGGAAAGAAATGACTTAAAAATGCCCGCTGCCCCCCCAATTTTCTGGACGTTCCTACGCCTATGCCTCGGGCCCTTGATATCACTAGCCTGTTAGCAATTAACATTTCTCTTCATTCCTAGGAGGCAAAAAGCTTATGTCATAAATACATGATTTACATATTATTCAATTAAATCTGCAGTTAGCGCGAACATACTTTGCCATCTTTCTGAGTCGGAACTCACCCTGACCTAATACTTATTTCAGTCGGAGTTGAGTTGGCTCACTTCTGGATTTGAGCTGGGTCAGAGTCGACTCACCGGTTCAACGCGGTGAGTTGAGCCAGAATCAGAGTCAGTCGCTAAACTGTGAGTGAGAGTTGAGCCGACTACAAAAGTTGAGTCATCAACTAGCATGTTCACGCCCCCGGCCAGTGGCGGACCTCAGATTTCGTTAAGGAGGGAGGACAAGGTGTAGGGGGGGGGGTAATGTGCCACCTCCGGGCCGCCTGCTCGACATCACGAGGGGGCGCCCTCCCGGAGATGGTTGCGGCTGCTTTAGAAGGCGAGTGCCGTAGGGATGTGGCATATTTAGATCAGTCCAAGGGACACCACTGTCTGGAGCAGGGGCGGCGGAGCAGTGGAGCAGGGGCGGCGGAACAGAGGAGCAGGGGCGGCGGAACAGAGGAGCAGGGGCGGCGGAACAGTGGAGCAGGGGCGGCGGAACAGAGGAGCAGGGGCGGCGGAGCAGTGGAGCAGGGGCGGCGGAGCAGTGGAGCAGGGGCGGCGGAGCAGTGGAGCAGGGGCGGCAGAGCAGCGGAGCTGGGGCGGCGGAGAAGTGGAGCAAGGGCGGGGGAGCAGTGGAGCAGGGGCGGCGGAGCAGTGGAGTAGGGGCGGCGGAGCAGTGGAGCAAGGGCGGCAGAGCAGCGGAGCTGGGGCGGCGGAGAAGTGGAGCAAGGGCGGGGAGCAGTGGAGCAGGGGCGGCAGAGCAGCGGAGCTGGGGCGGCGGAGAAGTGGAGCAAGGGCGGCGGAACAGAGGAGCAGGGGCGGCGGAACAGTGGAGCAGGGGCGGCGGAACAGTGGAGCAGGGGCGGCGGAACAGAGGAGCAGGGGCGGCGGAGCAGTGGAGCAGGGGCGGCGGAGCAGTGGAGCAGGGGCGGCGGAGCAGTGGAGCAGGGGCGGCAGAGCAGCGGAGCTGGGGCGGCGGAGAAGTGGAGCAAGGGCGGGGGAGCAGTGGAGCAGGGGCGGCGGAGCAGTGGAGTAGGGGCGGCGGAGCAGTGGAGCAAGGGCGGCAGAGCAGCGGAGCTGGGGCGGCGGAGCAGTGGAGCAGGGGCGGCGGAGCAGTGGAGCAGTGGAGCAGGGGCGGCGGAGCAGTGGACCAGGGGCGGCGGAACAGAGGAGCAGGGGCGGCGGAGCGTGGAGCAAGGGCGGTGGAGCAGTGGAGCAAGGGCGGTGGAGCAGTGGAGCAGGGGCGGCAGAGCAGCGGAGCTGGGGCGGCGGAGCAGTGGAGCTGGGGCGGCGGAACAGAGGAGCAGGGGCGGCGGAGCAGTGGAGCAGGGGCGGCGGAGCAGTGGAGCAAGGGCGGTGGAGCAGTGGAGCAAGGGCGGTGGAGCAGTGGAGCAGGGGCGGCAGAGCAGCGGAGCTGGGGCGGCGGAGCAGTGGAGCTGGGGCGGCGGAACAGAGGAGCAGGGGCGGCGGAGCAGTGGAGCAGGGGCGGTGGAGCAGTGGAGCAAGGGCGGTGGAGCAGTGGAGCAGGGGCGGCAGAGCAGCGGAGCTGGGGCGGCGGAGCAGTGGAACAGGGGCGGCGGAGCAGTGGAGCAGTGGAGCAGGGGCGGCGGAGCAGTGGAGCAGGGGCGGCAGAACAGTGGAGCAGGGGCGGCGAAACAGTGGAGCAGGGGTGGCGGAGCAGTGGAACAGTGGAGCAGGGGCGGCGGAGCAGTGGAGCAGGGGCGGCGCAGCAGAGGAGCAGGGGCGGCGGAACAGTGGAGCAGGGGCGAACAGTGGAGCAGGAGCGTGACGTAGATGTTGGACGGGCTGCCAACCAAGGAAGATATCTAGAAGCAAAGCTCGTCCACCTGTACTATTGTCTACAGTAAACCTGAAGCCGCCACTGTCGCACAATTCTGGCATTGTCTTCAGGCATTTGACTGTCATCATAGATTGCTCCGGCACACCCGCTGGCGTCCTATGAGTACCAGGGGCACCTGCACGGAATTACGGGAGAGCCGACCTCCCTCTCCGCAGCCCCTCTCCATAGATCTCTCCATTGTCTGAGCCGAACGTACACGTTAGCGACGGCTTCACTCCGACCACACGCTCCTTCGTATTTTCTGGAAGTTTCACCGGAGAGCACCCGAAGTTCATTATTCCGTTGCATCACTGATTGATACAGACTCCGCAGCCAACTCGTTATAATTCTAGTCGTCTCACTTCATTTCATCCAATCAGAACAGCTGAAATTAGATACTAAAGTTACGCTAATCATACATGTGGGTTGGCCTTTGATTTGGCTCTAAGAAAAAATATCAACCAATTTGTTCACCAGCTCATTTCAGATGCATAGGCGAATCCAGGATTTCCGATCCGGGGGAGCTGGGTCGGGGACTACCATTTGGACCAGAGAGGCGCCCCTTTAATCCGACCCAACACATCAGGGGGCGTCATATATTCCCGCCGGGGCGCCGACACTCGCATCTTGGGCGGGAAAGGGATGGGAAGCGATTTTTCAGGGGGGGTCGCCAATCACATTTCAGGAGAGCGCAAGCTCTATTTCAGGATGCTCAATCGGGGACACTTACCCTTCCCCACATGGCCTCCTGGATCCGTCCATGCCAAATGGATTCAGAACAACGATCTGGGTGCACTGATACATTATTTCATCAGGTGGAAAATTTCTCCACTAGCGCCACGTGCCCAAGACATTTGAGCATAGACCAGCATTGCTGATATATTAGAGCTCTATAAGCAGACCATAGGAGAATCGTGTTCCGACGATATCTTAACCTTATTCCTGTCAGGGGAGCGGATTCTGCCTCGGAATCGACTTCCGACGATATCTTAACCTTATTCCTGCCAGGGGGAGCGCATTCTGTCTCAGAATCGTGTTTCGACGATATCTTAACCTTATTCCTGTCAGGGGGAGCGCATTCTGTCTCAGAATCGTGTTCCGACGATATCTTAACCTTATTCCTGTCAGGGGGAGCGGATTCTGTCTCAGAATCGTGTTCCAAAAATGCTCTGGCCCTATTCTTGTTGTTCGTCGCGTCGTAGAACAATGCCATAGGTAACAATATTGAGGGCAGCAATAATGTTTAAGTGGTATGAATAATATATCAGGTGACAGAAAATTTATATTTGTTCCAGAAACTCAGAATGCAAGGTTTCAAATGTAATTGGATTGTACTATTGCAGAAAGAATATACGGCTTACAAGACACCCGGGAGAAACAAAAGTAACCACAAAAAACTCTACAGCATGTGATTACAATGAAGCGTAACTTATCATATGTATTAAATGAAAATTAAGTGTCATAGGCATGCTCAGGGTTCACGCAAGTGCAAGCGCATTTTAGTCTACTAAGATGCAACGAATGGGACAGAGGTCACAAAAGGTAATTTGGTTCCCCAACGCAGACCAGTTAATGCCCCGAGATGAGAGGAATATTCCCCAGAGCCAACTATAGCTTGTGGAGTAGAAGCCTTAGCAAATGGCCTTAATTTGTCACATTCAGGTAATACAAATATAGTATGTATTAGGGGATATCATTCAAAATTAGTTCAGATGGTCTTCAGGCCATGAAAAATATTTTTTAAGTGTAAAATAATCCAAAATTACATAACACTATTAATTTCTTGGGGATTAAAAAACATTTTCATATATACATATTCCTAAGTAGCTTGGGAGACTGGTTCCAACAACAAATTGAAATATGTTAGTAACTTCAAAAGTTATGGGCATATCAATGTTTGACACACTCGTAAAGGCCTTCATGTATAACCCCATATCCTCCATAGTTTATGCTCAATTGCTTTCAAAGCTTGTTTTTATATGTTTTCTGACATTTTACTTAAAATCTGTGCTTGAAATCAAAATTTGATAACAAAAAAAGAAAAGAAAATTAGACCATACTTTTTTTAAATTTTCATTTTGACCGAAGGATGTCAAAGGTAGTCTAAAACAAATACAAACACCGCAAAAATGTTTCAAATCCCCTAATACATTTAAAAATTATAGGCATATAAAATGTGTCGTCCTGACAAGAGTAAGAGTCAATAATTAATTTATTTTATAAAATAATGTTCAACTGCAAAATTAAGTTTATTTTTCCAAATTATACAACTAAGGTCAAGATTGTGGCACGAATACACGGTTTGATAATTTTCAGCTTTATCTATGCAGTTTTTACTGAAAACGAGCCCTTTCGTGATTTTGGGTTTTGAGGTCGGGTCACTTGACCTTCAAGCTCGACCTGACTTGACCTGACCTAACAAATTTGTGAGATGAGTAACATTGATCAGCGATAAGGTAATGTAAGTTTCGTTGTTCTGCGCCTCTTCGTTTTTGCGTTATCTGGGAAAAACCAGGAGGGGGCGAATTTTGCCCCCCAGCGGGGCGCGTGCTAAGGTAAGAGCAGTTGATGCAAGGGCGGAACAGTATGTTTGAAACTAGATGTAATGCGCACAGGCTTTACTTCGGGCCAAGGGGTGGCAAAGTGAGGCAAGCACTGGCACTAAAAGTAGGGTCAAGGTTCATTCCTGCACTCGAAGGGAATCTTCGGTGCCCAATTACCCCCAGGACCCACGTCGGGCATCGCCGGCATGGCGCGGGGGGGGCTACACGTTAAAGCCAAATCGTTTGGGGGCCCAGGCCCGCTGCCCGCCCGCCTTGGTTGCACTACAGCTGGTGAAGCTCAAGACACGTGCAAAAGCAAGGGCATGCAAATAATTGCATTTCCGTCACTTATTACGTCATCACTCGGTTTTTCTGATCTGATCGGGCCCAGGCTTGGCGTACAGGGAGGAACAATGCTGTAGGCCAAGTGGTAAAGGTCGATTTCATCCCAATACGCTTACACATGAGAAAGGGGTGAACATACTTTAAGCCCCATGCACTAATTCACAAACTTTGAATCTCATGATAAAATTTACAGCATATATTTGGGCTAATCTAACAATACGATAGCGTTAGTTACATTTTGGGTCCTATGCAACGTGCGCATGCGTGCACCCCTCTTCGATGTTTCAGAACCTACTGGTTCAATTAGCCTAGAATTGATATCCTTATTTGCTCCAGCAAAATAACTGGATTGCACCGATCAGCACTAGAGCTATGTATGCCGTGCGCACGTCCACGCTCCTTCGATAATTAAAGGATAAAATGAACGATAAAATTCAAGCATGTGGCACGATATCCTAAACAGATGATATGGCGTGAATTTTGCACAACACTTCTTGTGAATCTTTGCTACACGGTCCATACCGAATTGTGCTGTATTTTTTGCATTGACGGGGGCGGGTACCCACCCCCCTCGGGTTTTTCGGAGATAGCAGAAAAACGGCGGCGCGTAGCGCCGCCGTACTTGACATATCTTTTTCCTCATCATTTTTACAACTTCTGCGAAAATCTTAAGGTTAGGTCATCTCAGGTCAGGTCACCAGTACAGGTCAAGTGACCTGACCTCAAAAAAGTTTAAGATAGCATAAGTCGGAACAGAGTGAACTTATCCGATTGAAGGTCATATCACATAATGGGTCCACCGAGTTCTCTAAAATTTCTTCCGGTATTTTGATATCGATGACCGAAGGTCAGTTACGAGTTTTTATCTCTCCGCTGTAAATGCATGGGAAAATGGTTTCGACTAAATAACTCAGCAACGGATGGTGATAGAGCGTTTATTTTAGCTGCATTAGACTCGCCTTGTCTTTTCGGTTCAATGATATGCATTTTATATAAATTGACCTTGACCTGACCTCAGGTCAGGTCAAATCATTGATTTGACCTAGCAAGGTCAAATGATATATCATTAGATTCGGCTTCCTGCGAGGATTCAAACAGTTCAAGACGTTTTGCTCTATCTTTACTTGTTCAGATGTAATAGCCGAAAACCTTCATTTACATGTTATCCCTATGACGGCATGTTTTGACCTGTCGTGACCTTATATGTGACCTGTCAAAAAAATGGTACAAATATTTTTGATGGAGAAGTGGATGGGATAACCAACGCCGCTTACAGTTTTTCGCTACCTACCGTGGTTCTCAAGATCTTAAGGGGCCGGGTACCCGCCCCCCCCGTCAAAGCGAATGTGGATCAGACCCCCGTCAATGCGCGTGTTAACAGAGACATCTTCCCCGGCGTAGGGCGTATGGTTATAATTTTTAATGATTTGACCATTGCTTGGAAGCTATTAGTGGTAGCAACACAAAAAGCTTGGCCACAGGGTGCAAACAGGATACAATGGCGCCAATCGTACCTCGCCGTTTCAATAATTTATCAGCTCAATAATTTTGGACGAGGAAAAGATAAAAACCTGCGGCATCTTTCCAATTTAAGCCGTTGTGTATTTCCGAAACTATTGCTGCGAGATCAGGGTATCATCGAGCCAAAGCTGGATCCACCGCTTAAAACGGACTGCAGCAGACCCCGTCACGTCGGTTTAAGGCATTGATTCAGTCTGGCTCTCCTGATTTGTCAAAGTTTCACCACCTTTGTTCATTTAACCGCTCTACGCTGGAAGTGCTGTGTAGTCGCAGCCGTAGCATGATTTGGGATTTCCTCCACTGGCGGCACCGACGTGACACTTGACACGTGACCTCTGTCGCAGTTGAAGGTGGTCTTCACCGGATGTGTCTGCCGCGCAAACTGTTGAAGCATATTAGTTCACTTAGAAACACGCGCGGCAGTGCAGCGGCCATTTAGAACGCGCTTTTGCGGCCAAGGCAGCACACATATCGCATCCCTATGTGGATACAGTCATAGGCGAATCTAGGATTTCTGTTGAGGGGGAGAGGTGCATGTTCGGAAGGGGGCGTCATCCGGACCAGAGGGTGCAAAATACTATCGCGGGGCGCCAGTACTCGCATCCTGGGGTGGTGTGGGGGAAGGGGGGGCGTGACGATTTTAGAAGGCACCGAATTCGATGGGGTTAGTGTCTCCCCTGTCCCCTCCATCCGCCTATTGAAACATACGAACTGCACTCCATAGTCAGCGGGGGCCGCTGCAGCCAGTCTCAGTCCATAGTCAGCGGGGGCCGCTGCAGCCAGTCTCAGTCCATAGTCAGCGGGGGCCGCTGCAGCCAGTCTCAGTCCATAGTCAGCGGGGCCGCTGCAGCCAGTCTCAGTCCATAGCCTCAGTCCATAGTCAGCGGGGCCGCTGCAGCCAGTCTCAGTCCAGAGTCAGCGGGGCCGCTGCAGCCAGTCTCAGTCCAGAGTCAGCGGGGGCCGCTGCAGCCAGTCTCAGTCCATAGCGGCCTAGCCAGTCTCAGTCCAAAGTCAGCGGGGCCGCTGCAGCCAGCACCAGCAGCTCTCCTCCCTTCCATGAACCTCCCACAGCAAGGGCTCTCCCGCGTACTGCTTGGGCTGGAGTGTGTGTTGACTTCGTGTGGTTTACGCTCATGGACTCCTTGTCCAAAACGCTCCAGGCCTTCTTTTCTGCTAGTATAATGAGGGCCTAGACCGCGGCAGCCCTCGTATGCTTTATCACTTTTACAAGCTCTGCCACAGTTTGGTCTGTCCATGTTGTTTCTTCTTTGCACCATGCCGGGTAAAGGCTGCGTAGCTTCTTCAGGCTCCTGAGTCCAGTACAGGAGTCGGATCGATCCGGCAGCAGGAGTCGACGAAATGCAAAGGACATCTGAAACTTTTCTCGAATTTCGCGCAGTTCGTGACCGTAGAGCTTCTTGACCAGCTTTGCGGGGCTTTGCGCACAATGGCGGGATCGCTGGCAGTGGCGCGAAACGGCGAGCAAGTCTTATCAAGCGCGGGTCGGAGCGCGTGCTCCCAATCCTGGATACTTTTGCCTTGACTCATACCACTGGGGCTCCAATTATGCTGTGTAAATGGGACACCCATAAACCTACTTATTTCTGGTGGTGGAATATAGAGACTCAGCATGTGAAACGTTGAAGATGTTATGAAAACGTTTTGTTATTCTCGGCTTTCTCTAGCTCTTTAGTCTTTTCAGGGCCTGACAACACTACTTTTATAGTGCAAGGCAATCCCGTTATCCAGATGTGATGGGTCGTATTCTCCGGGTGAAATCTTACTGAATGCTTGCGCAAGATATGACGAGAAATATACGTTAAGTTTATTCATTCAGTTGAAAGTTGGTTTTCGTTTCATTCCTAGCTTGTCGTCGTCTGAAATACATTTTCTTAGAAGAAGTTTCATTGCTGGTAAGGGATGAACTAATTCAAATTTGAGTTGCTACAAAACTCTGGCAAAACATTAATCAATACATCACGGATGAGGCTACTGTGTGTGCAATTGCATGTTGATATTCCTCTCAGAAACACTGAAACATATTTGACTGTTCCCGGCTTCTGGTTGCATTTCATCGGTCCTGTTGGAAGTTGAGGTAGGGGTGGGTACCTATTTCATTAAATGTGACTTTTCATTACTTTCCGGGCATTTTCCTATGCTCCTGCATGTGCTCAACGTGAAAAGATATCTCATTTCATCAGTTTATATGGTTTTACCCCTGCTACCCGGCAAGTTACTTTTTCTCTTCATGCGGTACGACGGTTACCGCGGCCGGCCGGGCCGGAGCACAATAGCGAGTGCCAATTGCTTTGATATCACTCACTTGTACCATGCAGTGTTGTCAGACTGTCACGTGTGTGGAGTGTGAGAGTTAAGGGGGATGGGGGGCATAAAATTGCAGATGAATATATTAACCTATATGATATATGGAAGAGACTTGATACTTATTTTTATTAATTTACTTTATATTTATCGTTTTATGAAAAAAGATAAATATAAAGTAAATTAATAAAAATCTCAAGTCTCTTCCATATATCATATATAATGTCGAGAACATATCAACAATATTAACCTATACTGGGGTAAAATTCAGTCCCAATGACGGGGGGTGCAAAAGTACAGCTTGTGACTATGACAAAGATAGTCGGGTCGGGTCTATGGGTCTACTGGTCCACTAAAATGGGGCCATCTAATCACTAAAAGATGATCAGCTGGCAATGGAACATTAGTGTCTCATGATACAACTTAGGTATAACAAGGATCTTATATGAAAACATCTGAGGAATACAAAGTTTTTGTTAATTATGAATAGGAACGATTACATTGAAAAGGCACCCCAGGCAAAATCAAATTATGTTTAAATAAACAGGAAGCCCAGTAAAAAGTTACCAATCAAGACCAAGAACATGATTAATAATATTATGTAAGGTAAAATTCCTTCTGCCCAAAATACACAAATCAGTTCTTGTATCAGCTAAGCCATTGCCCAAAATACACAAAAAGGATACACCCTCTTGTATTAGCCTGCCGAACTCCACTGGACAAATTAATTTGGTTTCTAGAACAGATAGCCTCACAACTACTGAGCCTTGTTCCAGCGCACATAGAGAACAAGTATACTTACCTTTCCAAAATCAAGACGAAATTCCCCAGTGAATGCCTAAAGGTACCATTGTTTTTAACGTATATGTAGCCAAACTTTGCAAAAGCATACCCACAGAAGAAGCGAATTCAGCTATCCGGTACCTAATGAAAAAGCATGAAAACCAAATAACATTCTTCGGACTAGAGCGGCATGACATCGATGACCTTTTGCGATATTGCTTGCTGAACAACTACCTCAGGTTTGGCAGAGCGTTTTGCCGAAAATATAGGTATAGCAATGGGAAGCAGAGTAGCCCCACCGATCGCAATTGTCTTTATGAATGCGGTTGAACCCCTGTTTTTGCTCCACTTGAACATAACAATTCTATATTTGAGATACATCGATGATATCATACCATCGGGAGCCAGGGGACTAAGCTCTTTGATTCGTTCTTATAGTCCCTACTCAGCTTCCATCCATCTCTAAAGTTTTCCATCGATCGAATGGACCAGTCAGAGACTTATATCATAGCCTGCTTTGGCACAAATTTTAAGTATACCCCAATGGCAAGTATTGTACAGAGCTACACATCAAGCCGTTGCTAGTGCCCATTATCCTCCCTTATACTTCGGCACATTCCATTCAAACCAAAAAGGCAATTTTGTATTCGTAATTACTATGGGCTAAGCGGGTTGGGCGGATAAAGAACCTCAAAATCGGGGTCTGAACAAAATTTTGAAATACCTTTAAAATGAATGGGTACCTGAACAATTTGATCCAGCGAACACAAACCAGACTATTCAGGGAGAACCTAACAAAGCTAATTCTCCCCAAAACAGCGGGACCCACTTACATTGGGCTGCCTTTCATAGACGATGGTCTCTCCCGTAAACTATCCTAGGCCGTCAAAACATCAAAATTATCGTTCAGGATCCCGTTGTCAAGCGGAAAAGCATTGGCCAGCAATGTCACAAGACCGGCCCTTGATCCACCTCCACGTCCTGCCGGCAACAGACGCTGCTTCTGCTGCATGGTGGGACTGGAAGGTGGATGTCACTATCCGAACTCTTTTTATGGAACAACGTGTCAACTCTGCTCCCAAATTTACATTGGAGAAAGCAAGCGCATGCTTAGAGAACGCTACATGGAACGCCTCAGAGATGCAAAAAACAAAACGCAGAATACAGCTTTCACCGGACATTTCAACAACGAACATCCAAAAGCCACTAATACAGACAACACAAAATTAAATATAAAAATTCTCAGGCTAGGCAAAGATGTCCCAGAAGTTAAAATCAATGAATCGATTGAAATCCGGAATAAGAAACCCCAGCTAAATATAGTATCTTCCTGGACGCTCTTAAAACACATGCGATATCAATCGGATAAAAGCATCGGGGAGGGAGGAGGGTAGCTCATTGTTTCAAAGTGATTTCAAAACAAAAGTTTTTCGAAGTGATTTTGTTAGATATGATTTGGTATCACAACATATATAGGAAGTAGGTTCCGGACGTTGCGCGCAGCGTAGTGCGGTTGCTGCAGAATGACTAGAATACTTATGTGAGCGTATTAGGACTGATCAGTTTATGTTCTTGGTTTATATATGTGTGAGTATTTGTACATATGTTTGAATATCAATAAGTTACCTGACCGTCTGGACTAGGAAATGTTAATGCATGAACAAACTACGTGATTGTATCGTCCTTAAAATTCGAATTGCTAAAAGTCTTCTCGCCGCCGTCAGTCATGGCATTGGTCATGCCTCATGAGTGACATGGGTTGACTTTTGACGCATACCATACACCTATGTTTGACAGTAAAAACATGTTAAAAACAGGCATGGGTTAACACGGATGACATAAAAACACCGTTTTAAGACTCCCGCCACACTGACTTGAAAGGTGACACAGTATTTCTATTTTTTAAAGATGAACATTAGGCCGCTTCATCACATAACACGACCTCATACTTGTTAGCTGTAATAAAGGTACCTGTCGAAATTCAGATGTTTTGAAACAAATGCTGGAATCTGTACCAATACAGTTTGTTGAGATTGCTGAAGAACAGCGGTGAAAAGCCCGTGTTAAGGAGGAGCAATACTATTTTGGTCTCGTTTTGGAGGCACGAGGGATGGAAAATGTATGTGCTGAAATTGAAGAAATAATGAGTCATGTGAAGGAACTCGAGTTTGAATGAAGGAACATTTAAGTATTTAGGTTTAAAGTATTTAAGTATTAACTATTCCTGAAACTATTAAGCAGTTAAGGAATTTAAGTCTAAAGAAACACAACGCGAGGCATTATCACGAAAACAGCCCGTTACATACATATTTTCAAGTGACGGGTAGCAGGGGTAAGACATTAGTTTTTAATCAAAACAAAGGCATATGTCAATCAATTAGACATCGTAGCATTCAAATCAGCCCGAAAACCAACAGTTTTAGGAATGGTCCCACCCCTAGTTGAGGGCGGAAGAATCTTCCCACCCAGACCAATGGCTCTTGGTGGCAAGGAGTGGCAAACGCCCGGTGTGTTTTACAACTGTTGGCGGGGATTTCAGGTCATCTGCAGTCTCCGTCCAACCAGGTCAAATGATGAGTCCCAACATAACAATAGACGAGTAGTCGTTAACAATTTTCGCCCATTTACAATATAAAACACGCCTTTATTGGGTGAAGTCAATTAATCTGTCATATTCCTTGCTACCCCTATTTCTGTCAGTAGGGGGAAGGGTGGATTCGGCCCCTAAAATCTCAAAATCTACCTGTCCGATTTCAAAACAAACACTGTCACGGTGGTCCCCCGAGCCACCTTTGCCCAGGTGGGGGGTGTTAAATCACTCCCTCAATCTCGGCTCCTATGCGGGATATCGAAAAACACGAAGGCTGATGGATAGCTCATTAAATTCCTGAAGAAACTACCCTAGACACTTTTTGACTCAGGTCAATATTGAGGTCAAGACAGGTCGAAGGAGGTGAAAGGTAAGAGAACAGCTACTGGGCTCTACACTGAGAGAAAAATTGATTCCTTTTGGATAAACTGAGTCGGTGCTGAAAGCGAGTCCAGATTCTGGTGTCAAAATTGGTTGGAATCAGGCAGAATCATACTCACTGTATTCCCGTCGCAGATTCAATGTAGTCTCTTGGACTAGATTGAGTCCAGCACGTAGTGTTGTCTGAAGCTCGTAGAATGATCACCGTAAGCTCGGGAATAATATGTCTGATGACTAGTTTCAAATGATTCTTCGCTCGGTTTAAAAAAAAACTCCATGGGATCAATGTATACAACCAGCAATGGAATCATGGTATCATTATATTGCAGCTCGCCACGAATCATGGATTAGAAAAACATGCCCTTTCACTCAACACGGCAACTGAATTCGATGCAAGCCTCTAACGAAACCACCTCTTTTGAGTCTGCATGTGGCATAAAAGTAGTCTAGTAGCAAAACTGATGCTGGTATATAGGGTGCATCAATCGCCCCACTTTTCAAAAATATTCTGCCTCGCTCCTGTCACCAAAATTTATTTGTTACGTATCCTGAAAGCATCCACCATGTCAATTTTCAAGAGTATCTGAATTGACCTAGGGGGTCCGCATCTACCCTGAAGTTCGCGAAATTTCATGAAATTTATCATTGACGGTGTCTACTCACACGTTGTTCAAAACTGGCTTTCGAAGTCAAAATTCCTGTTATTTACAAATAAATACAAGTACCATTCTACAGCCATCTAACACATTCATTTTCAAATGTTTCTGACTTCATCCAGGGGTCTGAAAAAGTCTACCAGGTATAATTGTAGTCTGCGTGGCATACTTTTAGTCGTGCCTGGAGTTCCATTGGGTTCCCGGGATATTCCTCGTTAGTCTTCGTGTTTTTTTAAAGTAAAACTCTCTGTGAAGATGTTACTTACATTGCTGTTGTGGCCTTGCTATCACATTAACTTTGTGTAATGATGATGAGGGTAATCCACTTTTTTATCGCAGTATACTTCAGCCTCTAGAAAAGATAACATAATTATAACTTTGTATTAGGACACAACGATTAAACAAAAATCGCATTCACCGTTTTTGGACAAACATGAAATGCCTTTAATGAACAATCATCTCCAATATCGCCCAGGAGCGGTCCAGGCTTACAATTCAAGCGCATGCCGCTGTCGTCAAAGATAGTAGCCCTCGTTTACATTGGATATATCGAGATAATTGTAGACATGTTTGCTTCGAAGTATCCCGTCATGGCTGAGAAAATCTAATTCTTTACACGATATTGTACAGAATGAGATTTACCTCTGTCCAGCGATGGACGTGCGTTCAGAGGCTCCTGTGAAAATCTTTCCAATCTTTCCAGGGCGCTTCTAATCTTTGCTCAAAGTGAGCTGAAAACGATATTAAGGACACGTGGGTGGCTGTATCCAACAGTAACAGATGCTTCCCAGCTTCCCACTACTTCATCAACTTTGCATAGCAAGGGCTGTTCTGCGCGGCCAAACTTGGGGCTTTAGTGCATGTTATTGTTCTCTAGCTGACACAGATGGACTCCTGGTTTTGGCCACCAGTGCAATGAATGCCTGAACCGTCGCAGCCCCAGTATGCTTCTTCACTTTCACTAGCTCTCAGCGGAGTCTGTCGGCCATCAGACTCAGATTAAGCTTCTACTCTTGATCCGTTATCACCGCTAGGTCTGTCGATGTCTGTCGTTCTCCCGTACACCATGCCAAGGGCAGCGTGGCTTCTTCAGGCCCCTCAGGTCACAACCTGAGTTCGATCTATGTAGAAGCACGTGCCAACGTAAAGTGAAAAAGGTCAGCAATTTCTCTCAAATTTCGCTCGGATCACGACGCCAGAGCTTTGTGGCCAGCTCTGCGTGCAATGGCAGGAGCACTGAACATGGTGCGAAACGGCGATTAAGTTTTCTCAATCGCGGGTCAGAGCACGCGCACACAATCTCCGGATACGCTTTGACGTGGGATCAGAATACAATGGGGATTCGAATGCTTCTGCAGCTAAAGCTCCCATATTCCTAAGTATTTCCGGTGACAGAATATATTAATTCCTAGTATGATATAAAACTTTGAAGGGGGTATTAATAGCTCTTTAAATTTTGTGGCTAGAATAGGTTGAGTACCTAAATGATTCTTTGTGGTATAAAAGATCCCGCTTGCACACCAAAATTGGTATTATATTAAAACGCGCATTGACGGGGGTCTGAGCCACGGTATTATGGCAGTAGGCAGATTACATCTCGGTTCAAAAGGATCACATCAGAAGGTCCACCGTTCAAAGGGTCTAATGTTCATAGGTTCTACCCTTTGAAAATTAGACCTTTCGAATAAGACCCTTTCGGGTCGGGTCGGGTCAGGTCAGAAGGTCTGTTCCGCTCCGTTCAGGTCAGGTCAGGTCAGTTGTGTATGACCTTGGTCCCTATTTTCTAGTCTGGGGATTTCAACCCTCTTTCCAGAATCTGAGTGCGCCTCTGGTCTGGGTACGACTTAACACTACTCAAACCCTCTCTCCTTCCGTCTGTTTCACCTCTAGGGATTTTCTTGCAGAATGTGGGCATATTTCTAAAACATTTCCCAAAGTGGCACCCAGGCCAGAGGCGCACTCAGAATCTGGAAACAGGGGTGATATCCCCAGACTAGGAAATAGGGACCAAGGGCATACAGACCTAACATAACATAACATAACATAACATAACATAACAAACATAACATAACATAACATAACATAACATAACATAACATAACATAACATAACATAACATAACCTAACCTAACCTAACCTAACCTAACCTAACCTAACCTAACCTAACCTAACCTAACCTAACCTAACCTAACCTAACCTAACCTAACCTAACCTAACCTAACCTAACCTAACCTAACCTAACCTAACCTAACCTAACCTAACCTAACCTAACCTAACCTAACCTAACCTAACCTAACCTAACCAACCTAACCTAACCTAACCTAACCTAACCTAACCTAACCTAACCTAACCTAACCTAACCTAACCTAACCTAACCTAACCTAACCTAACCTAACCTAACCTAACCTAACCTAACCTAACCTAACCTAAGCTAAGCTAAGCTAAGCTAAGCTAAGCTAAGCTAAGCTAAACTAAACTAAACTAAACTAAGCTAAACTAAGCTAAGCTAAGCTAAACTAAACTAAACTAAGCTAAACTAAACTAAGCTAAGCTAAGCTAACCTAACCATAATTTCCTCCTATTATCATGCGTCTTAGCACGCCTCTGCGGCATCATGCACGCAACTCTCAAGCATCTGAGCACGCCTTTTCGGACCTTTTGAACGTTGGACTTCTTGTATAACAGTGGTTGACAGATATTAACACTTAAACCAACACAGCAGGCAGATGAACGCGTTTCGACAAAAATTGTCTTCTTCAGCATCTATGGTAGGAGGGATAAGGAACCCGTCATCAAGACATTCAGCAGTTTCATCGTTTGGATTTTTTGTGCAAAATTATCGTGCGATAGAAATAACAGGCACCGTTTTTGAGGATATTCCAATAATGCTTCTTGAATTATTCTAAAATGTATACAAGCAAGCTTTGTACTTCAACACAGTGGTCTTGCGATGGGTTCACCGTTAAGCCCAGTTGCTGCATGCCTATACATGGAATGGCTTGAAAAACATCATTACCTAGAGATAATGGGGTCAAATGTGATCTGGGCTCGATATGTCGATGACATATTAGTTGTAGTCCCCAATGATATGGACCTAGAAACTAAACTCAATCAACTAAACTCAGTTGATCCAAAAATCCAGTTCACCATTGAAAAAGAACATCAGAGAACTCTAGCTTTCCTTGACACAGAGATTGTTAGGAGTGCCGAAGTTAAATTCAAAGTATATCGAAAGCCAACGAACAAGGAATGCTATGTACATTATTACTCAGGTCACAGTGATAGGGTGAAACGAGGAGTAGTATTAGGATTTTTCTTAGGGCCTTCCGTATTTGTAGTGATGAATACCTGCAAGAAGAGATAGAACATATTATGACCTCGTTCACGAAGCTAAAATATCCGAGAGGATTTCTGATAAATATGAAAAAGAAAGCTCTAGATATAAGAAAACGATCCGCGAAATCCAACAAAAAGGAACAGATACGATGTGTTACGATACCTTACTCCAAACCAGCTGAAATTATTGCAAACAAACTTGAAGAAACGGATTGCAAAGTAGCATTTTGTTCCGGTAAAAAACTTAGTAGCATCTTAGCGAAAAAAGAAAGATCAGGTGACTCAGAACCAAAAGTGTAGTGTACCAGGTGCCGTGCGGGTCGTGTACGAAATCGTACATAGGTGAAACAGGACGGGGTCTAAAAACAAGATTAAAAGAACATAGAAGAGACCTTCGAAACAACTCAGAATTCAGTGCATTTGTCATACATTCCATGAAAACAAATCATCTACCAAACTGGGATAGAGCTAAAATTATAGCAGTTTGTAAAAACAAAGATAATAGGAAAGTTACAGAAGCAGCACATATAGCTAAAAATGATACTTTTAATCTTAGGCCAGGCTTCATGAAATGGGCAAAATCTGCGGCTGTATTAGGAGTTGGTTAAGCAAAGGGAGAAAAAAAGTTTTATATAATAATAACAAAAACAATAATGATGATAAAATAAAAATAGAACATTATTTAAAACAGTGATAAGGCTAGATTGTCTCATACCAAGCTTGCTTGTATACATTTAGAATAATTCAAGAAGCATTATTGGAATATCCTCAAAAACGGTGCCTGTTATTTCTATCGCACGATAATTTTGCACAAAAAATCCAAACGATGAAACTGCTGAATGTCTTGATGACGGGTTCCTTATCCCTCCTACCATAGATGCTGAAGAAGACAATTTTTGTCGAAACGCGTTCATCTGCCTGCTGTGTTGGTTTAAGTTGGACTTCTTATTCAACAGGTCTAACTTTCAAAGGGTAGATCCTATGAACATTAGACCCTTTGATCAGTGGACCTTCTGATGTGATCCTTTTAAACCGCGAGATGTGATCTGCCTATTACCATAATACCCTGAGCCACCTTCGCTTTGACGGAGGGGGGGTACCCGCCCCTCCTAAGATGTCGAGAACCACGCTAGGTAGCGAAAAACGGTAAACGGCGTTGGGTAGTCCATCTACTTCTCCATCGAAAATATTTGATCCACTTTTTTCGTCATGTCACATTTAAGGTCACTAAAGGTCAAAACATGCCATCATATGGATAACATGTAAATGAAGGTTTTCGGTCATCTCATCTGAACAAGAAGAGATAGAGCATAACTATTTGAACTGTATGAATCCTCGCAGTAATCCGAATCAAATGATATATAATATGACCTTGCTAGATCAAATCAAGGATTTGACCTGACCTGAGGTCAGGTCGAGGTAAAGTTAGGTAAAATTCATGTCACTAGAACTGCAAAGACAATGCAAATCTAATACAATCAAAATAAACGTTCTCTCACCATTCGTTACTAAGTTATTCAGTTAAAACCATTTTTCCATGTATTGCCAATGGAGAGGTCATGGCTCGTACCTAACCTTAAGTCATCGACATCAAAAATACTGGAACAAGTTTAAGAGAACTCGGTGGTTCCATTATGTTTCAATTTATGTTTCATTATGTTCAATCGGATAAATTTATCCTGTTCTGACTTATGCTATCTTAAACTTTTTTGAGGTCATGTCACTTGACCAAAACTGGTGGCCTAACCTGAGATAACCTAACCTTTAAATTTTGACAGAAGTTGTAAAAATATTGATAAAAAAGTATACCGAGTACGGCGTCGCTACGCGCCGCCGTTATTATGCTATCTCAGACAAACCCGAGGAGGGGGTGGGTACCCGCCCTCACCCCATCAATGCGCGTGTTAAGCTTCTTCTCACTATGTTTAAAAGTCGAGAATCATTTTAAGCTGTCAAGGCCTAAATAAACCTTTCCTTTGCTGGAATTATGCTGGGAAGAAGATTTAATGAGAGCAAACATGCTCACATGATCCTTGAATACGGTTTCATGTCATCAGTCTATGCTCGAGCAGACCGTGATTCCGGATTTGATAGAGCACGTAGGAACGCAAATTTATCTCAGTGTAGCGTCTGACAGAGTTGTGAGTTAGTATCAATGATTAGACACCATTTGCTTCCTCCTATTATGGTTAATCGAATTCTGTATGATATGACTATGCTAGGTCAAAATTTAAAATTAGTGTAGCCTAAAATCCGGCCAAGGCCACCATTTGACCTACCAGAGTCAATCTGCATATCAATCGACTTGCAATAGTAGTCTAAATGTAATGCTATCAAAATAAAAACTGCTATCATCATTTCCTGCAAATTTATTGAACTAAGTCTAAAAACTTGCTGAGTAGTCCTAGATGACCTCTCAGAGGTTAAGGTCCAGACTAGCTAAATTAACCTGGAAAGGGGCCTACGATACTACGATTTGGAGAATGTGAAAGTATTCCAAGCTGTATCTACGTAAATAGAGCCATTTTTGCCCTAATCCCGTTCACCCCGTGCATTTCCAATGGAGAGGTCATGATCCGTACCTGACCCTAGGTCATCCATATAAAAAAACCCCAGAATATATTGTGTAGTAAGCGACGAGCACATTATATGATATGAGTTTGAAGTGGATAGATCACCTCTGTTCTTACTTATACTATCTTCAACGTTTTTTTTAAGAGAGGTCACTTGACCTGCACTGTTGGCCTGACCCGAGATGAACTAGCCTTAAAATTTTTAGACAAGTTTCAGAATTTATCAAAGATAAGGTGTGTCAAGTAGGTACGGTGGCGCTTGCCTGGAGCGCCGACTCTCAGTGGGGTTGTAGGGTAGGGAGAGGAGGGGGATTGGGAAGGGGAGGGTGTGAGGTATATGAATGAGTTGGAAAATGTAGTTGATGTAGATCATTTCAAAAATGTTTTTGTGTGGTTTCTTAGGATTTGGGGCAGCGAGTCGTCATCGAGGAGCCTTCTTGTGCTCGTTTATAAGCCATTAGCCGGTAACTGATGATTTTCTGATTGGTGAAAATCGTCACAAAATGTGCAGTGAGATTGTCATGAATACAGGGCTTCGACCGTCACCGGAGAAAAAGTAGGGTGATGCTTTGCGCCGCCGTTTTGGAGTTCCACCGAAATACCGGAGAGACGGTATTCAAACACCCTCCGCCGGGGCGGGACTAAAAAACTAAAATATACTTGAACGTGCGTAGGAATTTCTTAATTACAATACCCCAGCACTTCTTATTGTCGTGTAAATGAGGAGGGGGCTAGGACACTGCGATGTGAAGAATGTGATAGTATTCCAAGCTGTATCTACATAAATAGAACCATTTTTTGCCCTACTCCCGTTTACCCCGTGCATTTTCAATGGAGATGCCATGATCCGTCCATTATTATTACTTCTGTTCCTCCCAGCGGTCTGTAAGCAGTTTAGTCACTCTGCAAAAGTACAATCCAAATATATTGGAAACCCCTATTTTAGGTTGCTGGAACCACCTCTGTGTACAAGGTTACATAGAAATAGAAATGATCTATCACCTGACGGATAATTTTACACATTCTAACGGCGCTCAATGTTGTTACAGACATGTATTGTTACATGGAACATTTTTGCCCCTAATACGGGGAATAATTGCCCAATATCTATTCCATCTATTGTTGTACGAATAACGCACCATGTATAATACTCGGTTTGGGAATAAACTATCCCTAGATATTCAGCCATGCCATATTTCCACGAGGGACAAACAGCAAAAAAGAATAGCTCCACCTCAGGTAAATACATGATCTCAAACTCTCCAAGAATCTGCCCAATGTAGCTTTAGGAAAAGTCCAAAAGTTTCAAAACTCTATCGCAAAACATTTGAGATACAAGGAAAAACATGAGCCGGCAGAATCCGTCCCTCCTCTGATGGAGTTAAAAAGATTATGGGCGCAAAATAGCCTTACAAGCTGAAACGCCCTAAACACCCCCTCCCCTAAAGCTAGGGGGAGGTTTGACTGGGTTTGACGGCTGCGCGGTATCATCGTCCGGTCAGCTGGCAGCTGAGTCGACATTGGCAGAGACCTGTAGTTTGCTCTTGACCCCTCTTGTGAACGAGACCTGATTTGATGGCGCCACTGTTGCCGTGTCCACGCCAGCGGCGATACTGGTCAGCCCAGGGCTGGCCAGCATGTCCAGCGCTGACTTATTTAGGGGTGTCGCGGGGCGCCGACAGGTGGCCATGCGGCTGGAGGCACAGATGCAGAGAAAAAGAAAGGCCCAGTGGATGGCCTCCCTAGATGGTCCAGGCTGGGCAAGAAGGGGAACTGTCACTCAGTGCGGTGACTTGGTGGACGATGGTGCCGTACTGGAATTCCTCACTAGTTTGGATACCATGCAGCTTCCAGACCAGATCGAGGAGGTAAAAAAACCTGGTGTAGTACATTGTAACCGCTTTATAGAAAGCACGATGCTTTAGCATTGGTTCACTCACAAAATGTGTACGAGCACCTGTCGTACTTATTTCGGGGGAGCTGGAAGATTGAGCTACCGCACGAACTGACCTTGTTTTCTTCTAGACCCAACCTCCACCTGTTGGAAACAACAGATCCAGTGCCGTCTTTAAACCCCACTCATCACGTGCTGGACGCGTGCTTGGTTTGTCTGCCAAGCGTGTGTCAGGCGACAAGGCAAGTGGGCTTCACCCCTTGATATGGTGTTCAAAAAGACGGAAGTTAAGTCTAGAAGGAGGCAACAACTATTCATGGCGCAGATCAATATTCAGGCTCGCCCCAGACACGTCAGCCCTGGTACTGTGCATGCTGGTAGGCTCCTACCAAGCGGGGGAAATACAAGCACTTGGACAATGTCATTGCGTGCAAACAGGACTTGTATGAGCATGACAGAAAACAATTTTTTACTTTACTTTGCGTGATAAGCTGCGGGGCGGGCACGTGGCTTCAGGGCCTTACTCGTTAATCACGTAGTATTGATGAATGGTCACACTGTGACACTGGTTGTGGGTTTTAAAGCTCTACTAAAAAGGCTCTTCAGATGACTGAATGTTGCAGGCAGGCTAATGCCTTGTCGGTCGCCGGACTGTTTCCGGGCATTTAACGATGAAGCGCGATTGCACTCGATAGGAGTCCGCTGCCCTGGGGACCGATCTAGATTCTACTTATCTCCATGTATGTGTTTATGTACGTATATTGGGGAAAGTGCCCATATAAAGCACGACACCCAATGACGCACGAACGTAATCAAATTGCCTCAAGATGCCAGCAAAGCCCAAGGATGGTCATTTGAACTCATTTCACGCCCTCTCTGGGGTTTCCTTCATATTTGTGAAAGTGGTCGGTTTAAGGACTTTGTGTTGGAGATCGTTGTGGCGTACTTTGTGGAATTATCTTCTGATTATCCTGAAAGATGGTGGCCTATTACTTGCAACGTCCATCGTTGCACTAATTTCTGCGTTTTAACACTCGATCACACATTTTGTATGGCACATAGAAGGCTGTTGATCTGTTGATAGGTCTTGATTTCTAAAGGTCGTTTGGACATATTGCCAGTGAACGCATCTTCTATATTTTCCCATTTCCAATAAAAATAAAGAGCCCTATAACATTACTTTGTCGATTTTTGGGTAGAATTTGAGGATCTGGTGGACCATGTGCGATAATTTGTCACCGAATATAATATGTAAAAAGCATAGGTACCGGACATGTATGGAAAGAACGTGTGCATACATCAATATTGAAATTTCTGTTTTGGAAGATTCGATTTACATATAATGTGAGTTAGGCATGTTTACTTTGGCGTTTGTAGGATCAGCAGCAGCCTTTTACAGCTTGGGCAGACGTCAACCAGTGGGCGGGCTACAATCCAGGCAGGGGGGCTACAATCCAGCCATTACCCCTTCGGCCCAAAGCAACCAAATTTGGTGCACATCAGTGGGATTTGACAAATTTTCAAAAACTTTTTCGCAGCTTTGTCTGGTTTGACCCCCCCTCGACGCTTGGTCTTGATCCGCCCCTGGGGATCGAATCGATTCGGACCGAAATGCTTGTTTAGTCCTCATTGAATTTCAAAGGCAGTGGCACACGTTCTAAGCGGAGCTAATATACCCATTGTTGCTTATACCTTTGCTACGCGGTCTCTTACAACGTGTTTCGCTTTTACGCTGCAGAAATTAGGCCTGGAGAATGAAACTGCCACTAGTGCTTTGTTCCGCCTGCCACTACTCTTTGTTGTTCTGGAAAGACTCTCATTAAGATAACAACTGCCCTCACGTTCACTCCAACACATTTCAGCTCTTGTTTGCTTGCGTACGCTCACTATTTCATCAAAGAGGTAGCACTAGAGGTCCAAAATCACTTTCAAGAGTCCGGACGTGCAGCTTTCAAAGTGTTCTGTCCTGTTCTGTTGGGTCAGACTACACAAATGGCACGCGGTAGGCTATCGCCCTTTGTTAGACGCTATGGCTGCCAGACTTGTTGAGTCACGACTCGGAGCCGGAGTCGACTCAGAGTCGACTCAAATTTTGCTCGAGTCTGAGTTGAGTCGACTCAAATTCATGTTTCGGTTGAATCGGAGTCGACTCAACTGGACAACCAGTTGAGTCGAGTCAGAATCGGAGTCAGCCTCCATGCTGTGAGTCAAGAGTTGAGTCGACTCAACACTATTTTCTTAACCCGCGCCCCACCGGGGGTCCGACGCCACCTTCGCCCCACCGGGGGGGCATCGATGGCCCCCCTCTAACTACGAAAATATGGGCGTTAGCGCAAATCTGCAAAATGCAATAGAAAGCTCGCGTGAATTCAGTAAGAAATTACTTCACATGTTTTAGTGCTCAGGTCAATGGTTTGACCTCCAGAGGTCAAATTACGTCAAGATCGGCTATTTTCACTCAAATATGCAATGATTAAGCAAACTGGGCATAACTCTTATGTCATTTGAGCTCTTGAGGCCTGGTAAAGTACATTTGATAGCACATTGCCCGTTCTTTTTCCGCTATGTGGAACGTAAAGACCTCCCGCCAGTGGTTTGACCTCCAGAGGTCACCTCGTGACCTAATATGACCTGAGATCACGAAAGGTCAAAAAGTGACCTTGCCGTATACCAAATGAAAGCCAGTGACAAGACAAACACGATGGTGTTTGTTTCACCGCTCTAGTTTAATTAGGTCAAAAGTTATTGTCAAAATACTGTTTTTGACCTCTGGTGACCTTGGATGACCTTGGGAAAGTCAAAGGGCAAATATGAACCCTGGGATCCGTGAAAGGGTGTCCAAAAACGCTGTTCTGAGCAGTCTGAGTATTTGCAATCATTTTTGTGGCTTTTATATCATGAAACAGCTTTACCCCATGCTTTTCCAATGGGAGAGGTCGCCTCGTGACCTGACCTCAGGGCACGAAATCGAAAAATCCCGGATATACACCTTGTAGACTCTGGAGGGGTCATGAAGTGTAGGAAGTTTCAAATCGATCGACTTTGAAATGTAGCTCTTACAGAGCTCTAAAGTTGAAGTAAGGTGACCTTGGTTGACCTCGTCTGGTGACCTGACCTTGGGTGACCCGGGGTAAAAAATTTCAGGGATGATGGGAAAATGATGCAGTAAGAGGTAGAGCCCTCAACTGCGGTGCTGCGCCCCGTCGTTTTTCTGCTATCCCGGAAAAACCTTAGGGGGCATCGGTGGCCCCGCGGTGGGGCAAGGGTTAACATAAGTGATCACATGACTGACATTTTAGAAATTTTCACATCTAATTTTGAAGGATTTCATATTGCTATTTGGTAATAACAGGTAATTCAGTATTCTCATATCCACACTAGACCCATACCTGGATCAGTTGTTAGCAACATAAGTTATGTAAAATATAGTTTAAAAAGCACACACATTTTATTTTTTCCGTTTAATCCCAGCAATGGCATGCAGAATTATACGGAAAATGTGTGATTCGGCACAAAATCAGACTTTTCAACTTTGAAAATGCACACTATCCAAAATCCTAAGCTCATTCTCATGCAAAAGGTAATTCACTCTTAGGAAACTATATCTTTATTTTCTATTTTCTTCCTTCATTTGGCTAAAACACTAAAAATACGTATTAGCATCAAAAGAGGGTACCAAAAAATCGTATTTTTTCACATAAGCCTTGAAATCATGGTTGGCAAAATACCGGTAAAAACTAGGTTTATACCAGCCAGTGGCATAAACTGGTAAATACCGGTATTTACCACGAAAAAGTGGAAAAAAAAAGTGGAAAAACCTTTAAAATGACAATGATAGACCAAAAAGACATTTAAAGGCCATAGAGCGGTTGTAAATGTGAAGCAAATGAAGGCACTGATATGGTCTCTGATCAAAACTGGTGTGTAAGCAGGTATTTCATCTTATAGGCATCATGGTTCAGAATGCTATGAATAACCAGCCTATACCCAAAACTCTGGAAAATGTAAAAATGTAAAAAGTGATAAATTCTAATCCGTAGGTACCAGACGTACGTCATTGAAAACTTGGTAAGGTGAGTTTAGAAAATCAGCCTGGTTTCAAACATTGCCAAATCCCACCTTTCTTATTCTTCACTGATGGGCACTCAGGTTCCAATTTCTGAATATGCATCCGCTTTGGGCCTTTGATATATTTTTGTCTAGTGTTATGAATGGAAGCTGATTATTCCTCTCATTTTTAAGTAAGCAGTTCGTCGATTTTGCTGACTGAGCAAACAGAACAGTGGCATTTCTTAATGGTACACTTTGAACCCTCCTCAGGTAGTAGGTGTTCAGAAACCGATAATTTAATGACATTTGATATTCAAGCAAAGCGTTTGACTTTCTTTGCTGTAAAATTTAATTGTAAAGAAATCAAGGTTCTTTAATTGCTTGCTTAACGTGGCATGTCGAATGCTTTCGAGATCTTATGCTGTTGATTATGCGAATCTGGGGAGATAATTAGGAATGTTTCAATATCATCGTCAATTCTCTGGTCAGGATTCCTTGCTAACTATACTGAACTGGGAAAAGTTGGTTGACCCTCTATCACCAACCTAATATTTTTATGTACCTACCTATGATATTTATATATACTGACAAGTGGATCCAAAATCAAAATACAGGCAACAGACGCCATAAGGGAACATGAAATCATTACCTAACTATTCGCTGGGTTAAGCTACAGCAATGTGAGTAATTTCACTGTACTTTTCTCGTCCTAGTGGGGAGAGAGTGTTTGAACACCTCTCGGGTTTTTCCAACGGTGCCGGAAAACAGCGGCGCAAGGCGCCGCCGTACCTGGCATCACTTATCTTTGACCAAATACGCAACTTTCCCTGAAAATGATTATTTGGGGTCATCTCAGGTCAGGTCACCAGGTCAGGTCAAGTGACCCTACCTCATAAAATGTTTAAAAATTGCATAAGTCAGGATCTATCGATCTGAAACTTGTCACATGATAGACCCACCAGGGGCTAGAACATTTTTTCCGGGATTTTTTTATACTGCAGATCTAAGGTCAAATACGTGTCATGCATATCCATTGGAAATGCATGTAGAAAACGCAAGTTGGTCAAAAAATGGCTCTATTTCTGAACATAGCTACGGCTTAAAGGGACTTATTTTATTGAAATGGTAGTATCACTGGCTTTGCTGTAATGAGAGGAATTGAATGACTTGAATATTGGCTCCAAGTTAACCCAGTCAGGTGCTAGATTTAAAAAAAAGCATTCTCAAAACTTCTACTCCTTTGACTCATCATGACCTCAGTATTAACCTGAGCAAAAAAGTTACTGACTTGGTATCCTCATAATTTTTCGTGGGCTTTCAGCGCGTTCGCGTGTTTTTTTTTTTTGCCTCTTCTTCGAGGATCCGAGTTCAAGGGGATGTTCAACACGCGCATTGACGAGGGCAGGTACCCGCCCCCATGGGTTTTTTGGAGACAGAATAAAAACGGCGGAGCGCAGCCCCGCTATTCCGAGTATACCTTGTACCTGATCATTTTTACAACTGTATTCAAAATTTCACGGTTAGGTCATCTCAGCTCAAGTCACCAGTGCAGGTCAGGTGACCTCACCTCAAAAAAGTTTAAGATAGCGTAAGTCAGAACTCAGAACAATGTAAACTTGTCCGATTGAAACTCGTATCACATAATAGCCCCACCATATCTTTAAAATACATTCCGGTATTTTCGATATCGATGACCTAAGGTCAGGTACGAGCCATGACCTACCATTGGAAATGCAGGGGATAGGTTTAAACAGAATAACTTAGTAATCAATGGTGATAGAGCTTTTATTATCCGCTCTGCTCTGTCCGTATCTTTACGTTATGTATTCTGGGGTGGAACACTTACGCATATGGCCGGAGGTTCCAAATTTTACGCCGTGGTTTCTCGGCGCAAATCAACTTTCATTTCCCCTGAATAAAACCCTATTACATCCCTTACCTATTTACAGTACAGGAATGAATTTTTAACGACAATTGTTCTTAATTCCATACTTTTGCTGAATTCATAAACACCAGGGCTATTGAATTCGGCTGGAGAGGCACTATTTGAAAAGTGAGTGGGAAAAACAAAAGTAAAAATTACACACGTAATTTAGTGGAAAATCAAACTGGTTCAGTTGCGATTCCCACCCAGCGCCCTGAGATTTGGAACTGGACGAAGGTGGATCTGAGCACAATGGGGCGGGTATTAATAATTCTTGTGGGTAATTGAAACTCCTAATTACGAAGGGAGTGCTCAGAAATCAAATCACAAGATTCAGTGAAATACGTACCTTCAGTAGCGTCTTCCTCCAAATTGTGGTGTTGCAACTATTATTTTACCTCCTTCATACGAGTGCCAGGTGGTCAGAAATTTTCTTCGCGCGAACGGGAGACACCTAATTAAAAGGACTCCGTTCAGGCGGCACCATGCGTGGCTAGTATTTTTCCACTCCCCATATACCTAAAAAAATTCCGTTCGAGCTGAGTGTGATCGGAAGCAAGTAGCTGTAAAAAGTACAACGAAGCTTTTTGTAATAGATTCTTAGAAAAATAGATAGAAAAATAGATTCTCAGAAAAAACAATTGTCTATGCAATTTGAAAATGAGGGTTGATGATATCATGAGCATCGCCACCTGCAAAAAATGAGGGGGCCAACCAAATTTCAACCTCATGCGGACAAGAAATTTACCACGTTAGGAGAAAAGCTCCTCGAATATGGGCTCCTCGCTGCCTTCCTCACCGGCTGGTTATAAAAAGATCCGATATTCTCCCATTTTGACTGAGATCAGGAATTTTTTACCAAAAAAGGGTCCAATGCCTGGTGGAATAAGAGGAAATGTAGTTCCAACCTAGTTTCCTAGTCAAAGCTCAGTATCCCTAGATTCGAGCGTTATTTAACATATGCTTAACTTGATACGAGCAACATGTCGTGCCTGCTCCCTCGGCTCGTCGTGCTTGCTGCTGGGGCTATAGTTTAACAGCCCCCTACAACAGCAAGCGCTGAGTGCAGATCACCGGATGTGACGTGACACCTCGTAGCATATAACATAGGAAAATTAAATGGTTACATATCCAAATGTTTGCAAAAAGAGGCAAATAGTTTAAGATTAAATGTGCGTCCTCACACATTTTTAAGCGGGCAGTGCCATTAGCAGCAGTTTAACACACGGCCCAAAGGTGAAGGAATTCCTCCATGCCCGTGTGAGTCACTCGGGCGTGAAGGAATCCCTCTTGAACGTACCTTTAAGTAAAGGCATCTTGGTAATTTAAGATCTTTAAAGGGAAGGTGGCACCTTCATAACGTGATTTTAACTTAGATAGCCAAGTTGTAAAGCAAGCCAGAAAACCCGGTACTCAATGTATCACTGGTCTTGGAACTCACGGTTTCCGTAGAAAAAACTAAAACCTACCAGCAATGTACCCCTCATGTAACCCTAGCAGCAGGCCACAGTTGTCATGGCTGTTGGTGTGACGACATATGCTGACGTCACGATGAGCATCAGCCAATCAAAGCCCTTGAAGCTTTTCGAGTATGGTAGTGGTTTCCAGATCATGACATCATCCACACGAGATGTTTATTTCTTTTCCTAGAGGAGCATTTTAAAAATCAAAATATTGAGCTTATTGTACATTTTTCAGAGAAATCATGAGTGGTTTCATTATTTTCGGCTAAAGGTACGCCTAGTTTCACTAAATTCCAGGGTTCAACCAAGGTGCCACCTTCCCTTTAAAGCGTAGGATTTAAATATTCTCTTCCATTGCTGCTGGGTGTCACTGCTCTTAAGTTTCATTGAGGCGATTATCTATACATATGCTGGGCCCATTCAAGCATTAACATGCTAACTGATGTTGTATCTAACTTGGTTTCGTATGTTTCAATGGTTGGTGCTGATTATTTTGCTTTGTGTGGCAAGGAGCGTTCAAACAGCGGGAGCACAAATACATTATTGATAGATTATACATATTAAGCAATTAGTTTAAAGTCAATTGCTGTATCGTAATGGGACTGAAAACTAACTCCAAATAAGTCTTTAACCCTTCTTTGACCTAAGCCATAGGATTTCAAAATATATTTAAATAATATTGCTTAGTTCTTGCTGGGTCTTACCAGCGAAAAGCCAAGAAAGACAGCTAAGCGATGAGGAACTCCTATGATGCCGACCAGCGCCGCTACACCGTTCAAAAGGGAGTATAAGGGTAACGTCGATTTAAAGACCTTTTTAGACATATATTTTTGTATTATCAATAATAATTTACATCTTCTTTTTATTCTTAAAAATGTTGCAAAAAGTGGCAAAAACTGGCAAAAACTAGTTTATGCCAGCCGGTTTTAACCATGGTAGATACCGGTAAAAACCACTCAGTGGCAAAACCCTGCCAACCCTGCTTGAAATGGGTAGAAACGGAAACTAAAAGCTTCAATTGTCTGCTTATTTCAAAGCACTATCTTGATTTGTCGTGGTTTGAGAACACCCACTGGTAGATAATAAAAACTGCCTATTTACGGAAAATGGATATCAGTCCTAACTCTGGCGTAGCCTGAGTAATTTCAAGCTGTGAAACTGATAAACTGAAAAATATACATCAATCCCCTCACTCACAAACAACTACCTCCCGCTCTTCAAATTATGATGATGCCGATTATTTTTATTTACCACTCTCACACTGCTGCCCCGCGCGCGCCACATTAGTCACAAAATGATCATGGTGCGCAACAAAATGCTAGTAGCCGTGTTATTCTGCCGAGCAGAACGCATACTAGTGTGCCGCACGCATGCGCAGTGAGGTATCGTGTGTCCATGATACCAGACTGCGCATGCGTGCGGCATACTATTTTGCGTTCTGCCGGCAGAATAACACAATGACACGGCTTGTCATTCAGGCTTTAGTACCCCGAAGGCATGATTACATTAACATGAACCTGCAGATTTTCCTTACGCCTTTTTGGTCACGTGATTTTTAAAGTGCTATCCATCGTAAGGTTTGCGCTATCCGAGGCTAGGTTCGTAATGTTTTTAATAATGCGCCATCTGTAACGTTTACGTGTTTACTACCCAGCATTTTCGGGAGGACTATCTGTAGGACCGTGGGGAGGCCAAGGCGAGACGCAGGGCGAGTATTCATCTTTTTTTGGTTTTGGTGAAGTGCTGGAAAGGGGCAGTGCACAGTGTAGTATTTATTTCTAATTTAAGTTCGTCACAGGATTGTTCAGAATGTTCTGGGGCAGGGATTGCCTCTTAAAATATCATACGTTCAAATATTGATTCCTGTTTTTTTGCAGTTGAAACGTGGCTTATTGCTTCAATCATGACTGCTCATGAAGGACATGCCTTTAAAATGCAAAGCCATCAGGCCCTTCCTCATACTCACCTGTTTGCAATTAGCATATTTCTTCATTCCTATACAGGAAGAATTTCTTCCATGAATTAATGTATTGAAATTGGCATATTATTAAAGGAAATGTACAGTTAGATTAACACCATGAATAAATATACTTGATATTGCATATAATTGAAGGAAATGAGCATTTATTCTGTGCATATTTTGCCACTATTGAGTCAGAATCGACTCCGACTCAATGCTGATTTGAGTCAGAACCGAGTCGGCTCACTTCTGAATTTGGCCTGAGTCGAGTCGGCTCACCATTTTCAACTCAGTGAGTCGAGTGAGAATCAAAGTCGGCCATTTAGCTGTGAGTCAGAGTTGAGTCAACTCAAGAAAATTTGAGTCATCAACAAGTCTGATGGCTGCTGCTCTGACCTGGTTTGCTGGCTTTACACTGGTCCAACACACCTTTTCAAATTTGTCACTCCTAGCAGCTGTATTTCCAGCACTAAAACAAACCACTGAAGTGTCGATGTATATAGGTAATACTTTAACCCCCGCACCGGCGGGCCTCCGAACCACCTTCGCCCTAGTGGGGGGTTTCAAACACTCCCTCAAACTCTGCTCCTATAAGGAATAGCGAAAAAAACGCGATGACTGTTAGATAGCTCATACAAGTTCATGAAGAAGCTTCATTGGTCACTTTTTAGCTCAAGTCAATGTTCAGGTCATGACAGGTCAAAAAAGGTTGCATGTTAGGGTAGTGTTTTTGGGCTCTAGCGTCTGACAGAGTCGAGTTAGAACCATTTGTAGGAACCATTCGCTTCCTCATGTCACGGCGAATTGAATGATGTATAATGTGACTATGCTAGGTCCAAACAGAAATGACCTGACCTCAGGTCAGGGTCACTTTTCAACCTAGCATAGTCAATAGAATATCTATCGACTCGCAATAGCAATCCAAACGTAATAGTATCAAAATATATGCTGTATCATGATTTCCTGCGAAGTTATTGACCCAAGTCTGAAAACTGCTTAAATAGCCCCAGATGACCTCTCAGAGATCACAGGTAATGAATTGCAACATGAACGTGAAAAGCCATTTGGAGAATAGCTGTATCTACACAAATACAGCCTATTTCCTGTTTTCTCCATGTATTTATAATGGACAGGTCATGATCCGTACCTGACCTTACGTCATCGATATGAAAAATCCCAGAACATATGTGGTAGCACGCGGTGGGCCCCATCATGTGGTATAAGTTTCAATTCGATAGATTCACCCATTTTGTACTCATGCCACCTTAAATATTTCTTTAGGTTAGGTCACTTGACTTGCACTGGTGACCTGACCTAAGATGACCCAACCTTAGAAAGTTGTGGGCTGCGAAATTGATCAAAGAGAAGGCGTGCCGAGTACGGCGGCGAGAAGCGCCGCCGTATTTTCGTGCCGCCGGAAAAACCCGAGGGGGTGTTCAAACACCCCCACCGGGGCGATGTTTAAGTCTTGTTTTCCTCTTAAGAGAGAAACATTTTGTCAAGGCGAGCCTGTTTTCCAAATTACAAACACTATTTCGGATTGTTTGGTGACTCCAGTTGCAGTTTGAAAAATGCTTGTTGACGGCACAAATAATTTTACTAGTATGCATTTATAATAAATGACGGCAGAAAACAATTGGTCACATTGAATGCCGCACCACACATTTTCTAGAAGTAATGTTGTAATGTTTACCAAGCGGGCGGGTTCGCCGCTGGACTAGTGGATATTTCCATCACGTGTCCAGCAGACAGGGACGGACATTCCCATCACGTGCCCAG
Organism: Lepas anatifera; assembly: GCA_034440635.1. NCBI lineage: Eukaryota > Metazoa > Arthropoda > Thecostraca > Lepadidae > Lepas > Lepas anatifera. The sequence continues at coordinate 629,886 of JAOTON010000664.1, read as the reverse complement.
CAGACAGAGACGGACATTCCCATCACGTGCCCAGCAGACAGGGACGGACGTTCCCATCACGTGCCCAGCAGACAGGGACGGACATTCCCATCACGTGCCCAGCAGACAGGGACGGACATGCCCATCACGTGCCCAGCAGACAGGGACGGACGTTCCCATCACGTGCCCAGCAGACAGGGACGGACATTCCCATCACGTGCCCTGCAGACAGGGACGGACATGCCCATCACGTGCCCAGCAGACAGGGACGGACATTCCCATCACGTGCCCAACAGACAGGGACGGACGTTCCCATCACGTGCCCAGCAGACAGGGACGGACATTCCCATCACGTGCCCTGCAGACAGGGACGGACATGCCCATCACGTGCCCAGCAGACAGGGACGGACATTCCCATCACGTGCCCAGCAGACAGGGACGGACATTCCCATCACGTGTCCAGCAGACAGGGACGGGCGTTTCCATCACGTGCCCAGCAGACAGGGACGGGCGTTTCCATCACGTGCCCAGCAGACAGGGACGGACATTCCCAGCACGTGTCCAGCAGACAGGGACAGACATTCCCATCACGTGTCCAGCAGACAGGGACGGGCATTCCCATCACGTGTCCAGCAGACAGGGACGGGCGTTTCCATCACGTGCCCAGCAGACAGGGACGGACGTTTCCATCACGTGTCCAGCAGACAGGGACGGGCACTCCCATCACGTGCCCAGCAGACAGAGACGGACATTCCCATCACGTGCCCAGCAGACAGGGACGGACATTCCCATCACGTGCCCAGCAGACAGGAACGGACGTTCCCATCACGTGCCCAGCAGACAGGGACGGACATTCCCATCACGTGCCCAGCAGACAGGGACGGACATGCCCATCACGTGCCCAGCAGACAAAGACGGACATTCCCATCACGTGCCCAGCAGACAGGGACGGACATTCCCATCACGTGTCCAGCAGACAGGGACGGACGTTTCCATCACGTGCCCAGCAGACAGGGACGGGCGTTTCCATCACGTGCCCAGCAGACAGGGACGGACATTCCCAGCACGTGTCCAGCAGACAGGGACAGACATTCCCATCACGTGTCCAGCAGACAGGGACGGGCATTCCCATCACGTGTCCAGCAGACAGGGACGGGCGTTTCCATCACGTGCCCAGCAGACAGGGACGGACGTTTCCATCACGTGTCCAGCAGACAGGACGGGCACTCCCATCACGTGCCCAGCAGACAGGGACGGACATTCCCAGCACGTGTCCTGCAGACAGGGACGGGCATTCCCATCACGTGCCCAGCAGACAGGGACGGACGTTCCCATCACGTGTCCAGCAGACAGGGACGGGCATTCCCATCACGTGTCCAGCAGACAGGGACGGACATTCCCAGCACGTGTCCAGCAGACAGGGACGGGCATTCCCATCACGTGTCCAGCAGACAGGGACGGGCACTCCCATCACGTGTCCAGCAGACAGGGACGGGCATTCCCATCACGTGCCCAGCAGACAGGGACGGACGTTCCCATCACGTGTCCAGCAGACAGGGACGGGCATTCCCATCACGTGTCCAGCAGACAGGGACGGGCATTCCCATCACGTGTCCAGCAGACAGGGACGGGCATTCCCATCACGTGTCCAGCAGGCAGGGACGGACGTTCCCATCACGTGTCCAGCAGACAGGGACGGGCACTCCCATCACGTGTCTAGCAGACAGGGACGGACGTTCCCATCACGTGTCCAGCAGACAGGGACGGACGTTTCCAGCACGTGTCTAGCAGACAGGGACGGGCATTCCCATCACGTGCCCAGCAGACAGGGACGGACGTTCCCATCACGTGTCCAGCAGACAGGGACGGGCATTCCCATCACGTGTCCAGCAGACAGGGACGGGCATTCCCATCACGTGTCCAGCAGACAGGGACGGGCACTCCCATCACGTGCCCAGCAGACAGGACGGGCACTCCCATCACGTGTCTAGCAGACAGGGACGGACGTTCCCATCACGTGTCCAGCAGACAGGGACGGAAATTCCCAGCACGTGTCCAGCAGACAGGGACGGACGTTTCCAGCACGTGTCTAGCAGACAGGGACGGGCGTTTCCAGCACGTGTCCAGCAGACAGGGACGGACGTTCCCATCACGTGTCCAGCAGACAGGGACGGGCATTCCCATCACGTGTCCAGCAGGCAGGGACGGACGTTCCCATCACGTGTCCAGCAGACAGGGACGGGCATTCCCATCACGTGTCCAGCAGGCAGGGACGGACGTTCCCATCACGTGTCCAGCAGACAGGGACGGGCACTCCCATCACGTGTCTAGCAGACAGGGACGGACGTTCCCATCACGTGTCCAGCAGACAGGGACGGACGTTTCCAGCACGTGTCTAGCAGACAGGGACGGACATGCCCATCACGTGCCCAGCAGACAGGGACGGACATTCCCATCACGTGCCCAGCAGACAGGGACGGACATTCCCATCACGTGTCCAGCAGACAGGGACGGGCGTTTCCATCACGTGCCCAGCAGACAGGGACGGGCGTTTCCATCACGTGCCCAGCAGACAGGGACGGACATTCCCAGCACGTGTCCAGCAGACAGGGACAGACATTCCCATCACGTGTCCAGCAGACAGGGACGGGCATTCCCATCACGTGTCCAGCAGACAGGGACGGGCGTTTCCATCACGTGCCCAGCAGACAGGGACGGACGTTTCCATCACGTGTCCAGCAGACAGGGACGGGCACTCCCATCACGTGCCCAGCAGACAGAGACGGACATTCCCATCACGTGCCCAGCAGACAGGGACGGACATTCCCATCACGTGCCCAGCAGACAGGAACGGACGTTCCCATCACGTGCCCAGCAGACAGGGACGGACATTCCCATCACGTGCCCAGCAGACAGGGACGGACATGCCCATCACGTGCCCAGCAGACAAAGACGGACATTCCCATCACGTGCCCAGCAGACAGGGACGGACATTCCCATCACGTGTCCAGCAGACAGGGACGGACGTTTCCATCACGTGCCCAGCAGACAGGGACGGGCGTTTCCATCACGTGCCCAGCAGACAGGGACGGACATTCCCAGCACGTGTCCAGCAGACAGGGACAGACATTCCCATCACGTGTCCAGCAGACAGGGACGGGCATTCCCATCACGTGTCCAGCAGACAGGGACGGGCGTTTCCATCACGTGCCCAGCAGACAGGGACGGACGTTTCCATCACGTGTCCAGCAGACAGGGACGGGCACTCCCATCACGTGCCCAGCAGACAGGGACGGACATTCCCAGCACGTGTCCTGCAGACAGGGACGGGCATTCCCATCACGTGCCCAGCAGACAGGGACGGACGTTCCCATCACGTGTCCAGCAGACAGGGACGGGCATTCCCATCACGTGTCCAGCAGACAGGGACGGACATTCCCAGCACGTGTCCAGCAGACAGGGACGGGCATTCCCATCACGTGTCCAGCAGACAGGGGACGGGCACTCCCATCACGTGTCCAGCAGACAGGGACGGGCATTCCCATCACGTGCCCAGCAGACAGGGACGGACGTTCCCATCACGTGTCCAGCAGACAGGGACGGGCATTCCCATCACGTGTCCAGCAGACAGGGACGGGCATTCCCATCACGTGTCCAGCAGACAGGGACGGGCATTCCCATCACGTGTCCAGCAGGCAGGGACGGACGTTCCCATCACGTGTCCAGCAGACAGGACGGGCACTCCCATCACGTGTCTAGCAGACAGGGACGGACGTTCCCATCACGTGTCCAGCAGACAGGGACGGACGTTTCCAGCACGTGTCAGCAGACAGGGACGGGCATTCCCATCACGTGCCCAGCAGACAGGGACGGACGTTCCCATCACGTGTCCAGCAGACAGGGACGGGCATTCCCATCACGTGTCCAGCAGACAGGGACGGGCATTCCCATCACGTGTCCAGCAGACAGGGACGGGCACTCCCATCACGTGCCCAGCAGACAGGGACGGGCACTCCCATCACGTGTCTAGCAGACAGGGACGGACGTTCCCATCACGTGTCCAGCAGACAGGGACGGAAATTCCCAGCACGTGTCCAGCAGACAGGGACGGACGTTTCCAGCACGTGTCCAGCAGACAGGGACGGGCGTTTCCAGCACGTGTCCAGCAGACAGGGACGGACGTTCCCATCACGTGTCCAGCAGACAGGACGGGCATTCCCATCACGTGTCCAGCAGGCAGGGACGGACGTTCCCATCACGTGTCCAGCAGACAGGGACGGCACTCCCATCACGTGTCTAGCAGACAGGGACGGACGTTTCCAGCACGTGTCCAGCAGACAGGGACGGACGTTCCCATCACGTGTCCAGCAGACAGGGACGGGCACTCCCATCACGTGTCCAGCAGACAGGGACGGACGTTCCCATCACGTGTCCAGCAGACAGGGACGGACGTTTCCAGCACGTGTCCAGCAGACAGGGACGGGCATTCCCATCACGTGCCCAGCAGACAGGGACGGGCATTCCCATCACGTGTCCAGCAGACAGGGACGGGCATTCCCATCACGTGTCCAGCAGACAGGGACGGACGTTCCCATCACGTGTCCAGCAGACAGGGACGGGCACTCCCATCACGTGTCCAGCAGACAGGGACGGGCACTCCCATCACGTGCCCAGCAGACAGAGACGGACGTTCCCATCACGTGTCCAGCAGACAGGGACGGACGTTTCCAGCACGTGTCCAGCAGACAGGGACGGACGTTCCCATCACGTGTCCAGCAGACAGGGACGGGCACTCCCATCACGTGTCTAGCAGACAGGGACGGACGTTCCCATCACGTGTCCAGCAGACAGGGACGGACGTTTCCAGCACGTGTCCAGCAGACAGGGACGGGCATTCCCATCACGTGCCCAGCAGACAGGGACGGGCATTCCCATCACGTGTCCAGCAGACAGGGACGGGCATTCCCATCACGTGTCTAGCAGACAGGGACGGACGTTCCCATCACGTGTCCAGCAGACAGGGACGGACGTTTCCAGCACGTGTCCAGCAGGCAGGGACGGACGTTCCCATCACGTGTCTAGCAGACAGGGACGGACGTTCCCATCACGTGCCCAGCAGACAGGGACGGACATGCCCAGCACGTGTCTAGCAGGCAGGGACAGGCATTCCCATCACGTGCCCAGCAGACAGGGACGGACGTTTCCAGCACGTGTCCCAGCAGACAGGGACGCCTCCAGTTTAGCGCCGGAGCCAAATCAACAATCAATGCCCGGGGCCTGGTAATCGGTCGCCGTTCCGGGCGCCCGAGGCGGAACATCGCAGGGAGCTTAGTGGAGAGCTAACCACCAAAACGGTAGAATTTGTGGTTACCTTGAAATTAACCAACCGCTTTTGGCATGCAAATGGCATTGCCATGACTTTGTCATGCGCATGGCACACTGTCATGACATTGAATGCCATTGTGAGCATGCGGCAGACGCCTGGTTGCGCCTCTGGCATACGGCGGCGTTCCGGTAATAATTCAGTATATCAGTCCAGTGCAGGCGGCATTGTCTGAAAGTGACCGCGATATCGCTCCCGCTATAGCCTCAATCATACCGGTGCCAGATTTCTCAACTGTCTGGCGCACCCTGATGGCCCTCAGGCTTCCCAAAAGGAGCACTAACCGCACTCGAAAGCTATAGTCGACTGTGGCAAATGTTGACGCTCCGCTTAAGTGACCTAGATTTCTCCGAGTTCAGACTCTTCAGTTCAGACTCTTCCATGGTGACTGTTGGGTGGAAGGACTCTTTAGTGGCAGAACTCCTCTTGAAAGCTGAACATTTTGTCGGTAGCTCCCTGGCAGAAGTGATGACAAATTTCAAGAAATTGTGGTGCAAAGCGACGAAGAAAATGCTGCTGGACGTTTCCCAGTGAGTGATTCACTGACAAATTGGTTAGTTATTCTGGAAAATCCGACTCGTAGATATCTGGTATCTATGGAAATTCATTTCAGAAAAATCCGCCGATCTCTAGTCATCTTATTGTCACTGGCTTTTGAGCGCGTTGACCGCTTTGCTGCGCACATCATTTTCTTTTTGGGTTCTTTAAGTGCCGATGCAAAACACATCAGTTGTGAGTTTTAGACGTGATTTGGGCTCTGAGTTTTAGACGTGATTTAGGCTCGGGACAATGTTTTTCGGTCCTTCTACCCCAGTGAGAAGCTGACTTTATTGTAAATTTCAAATTCAAATAGTATTTTATTTCACATTTTTTCGCAAATATTCACCTGAAGATACTAATCATAAATATCGCTGTACATGGATTTTGCATGGCTGGTTCGAGAAGGGATAGAAGGTATCATCTTCCGACCCAAACAATGAGAAGTTGTGATGAAGAGTACGAGTGTGTGATGAACGGTATGGTGGTTTGGTTAACAATATGAAAGTGTGCTGAAGGATGAAGTGAAAAGGCCCACTATTACCTGGGCGGAATTTTGACTTTTATCTGAGTATCTGGAAATGCGCACTCGAATAGCACTGTCCTTGGCTTAACCTTAGTTTCAAGCCTGATTGGAAAACCAAGATTGATTGTGGAAAAAAGTTAGCTCGACCAATGGTTAATTGGAGTTTTTTCAGAATGTATAACAGTAGCGCTTCGATAGAGGCACTTCTGGTACTACCCATCCACTTACCTTGCCACTGCTACTTTTCATGACCTTAACGGAACCACGTGACAAATGCATAGAGCGCAGAGTAAGGGTAGTTCCCAGTTATTCTATACGGTGAAATAATGATTACTTACGCTCACCCCCCCCACTATCAAGGCATTGTTCAGCAGAAGTCTCTTTACGTTGTGTTTTACTGGCAGTGACATGGGGGCTATATGACCTTTAGGGTTGGCGCGCCCTTAAGCCCAAATCATCATCACCCCCACTATTAAAGGAAAACGCAGTGACGTAGAAATTAGCTTTCTGAACGTCACGTTTATCCACACCAGCGCTCTAGGGCACTTACCCACCAGAGGTCTTAACTTTAGGGTGGCTGCAACGCACTAACCTAGACACTTCGATGCAAGACTACACGGCACACTGAGAACAAATGAACACAAGGAAGATGTGCTTAACCGTTGATCACACTTCTACGGAGCACTCAACACATGCGTTAAGTGTAGGGGAGACCGGGGCAAAACAGACTTTGGGGCAAAACGGATTTTAGCTATTTCGGTATGTTGCTGGTTATTCCATCTAGATTTTAGAAGATGAACTATTGCTTTGGACAAAGGACGGCAGAATATAGCGTGTATATCGTCAGTTAGCGGCATCATTTCGGCTGGAGAGGATTTTCCTGCAAGTATTCCGATATTTACAAGTTTTAAATCTTCATTTTTTCGAGTGAAAAACTGAGCTCAGTTCTGATTGTGATATGTCTGAATAAGTGGCAGTGTAGGCTTAGGGTAAGGGTAATTCCAAATCTCAAAGCCTGCTACCTTTTCCGGCACGTAAAAACTTGAATCAGAGTAGCTGTGGGGCACAACGGAAGGGGCAAAATGGACCAATAGTGTAAAATGGTCTGACGGTCTGGTTTACCCCTATCACTTAGGATAATTTGCTATGTAGTTTGTTATTGCTGTAAGGTCAAAGAAACAACGAGAAAAGAAGGCAGGGACGGATCCAGGAAGTGGGCGGTCTTGTGCCAAAATAAAAGCAGATTAAAATTTTAACTGAGTTAAAAGATGTTGACGCTTTAACGAAAGCATGATGTCCTTTCGCCATATTACCTGCCAGGGATGTGGATTTAAATATCTTTGGGGATGTGCGGGCAAAGTCCAATGGCAGCACGTCATACTGTCCGTTTTGCCCCTTCCTGAATAATAGTATTCCCCAGGGTTGAGGCAAAATAGACAAAAAACATTAGCTGGTATATTTTACTGTCATGTTTTTCGAAATTAATTTTTCAAGTTGATACTCTTACATTAGAGACACAATTCATTAGGCTACGTCAGGGTGTATAGCTCAAAATTTTCGGCCCGCTATTGGGCCTGCTATGTTAGAAAAATACTTAGGGTGTCCGTTTTGCCCTGGTCTCCCCTCCATAGAAAACACAACACGGTTGTGCTTTTGAAAAAAAATGGTGCCAAATTGGCACACCGGCATAGCACAACCGCTTTGTAACCTGCAAACGTCAGATGTGTCAAGTCTTAGCCCACACAGCTATAATGTGTCAGATATCTGAACAATGCTTATTAATGTTTTGTATACAAGCCCCTGTACAAATTACATTGGAAGCTGATGTGGAAATAAATATTTTCCGTCACTTTTGAAAGTACGCCAAAGCAATTTCTAGGCTGGCATGCGTGGCAGAAGGTGGGGTAAGTATCCTCTGGGGTTTTGTGGCCAATAACTGATCCAAGTCAATCGCTAATCATCCCCGTGCTGTGTCGTTGTGTGAATGACTCAGGATAGATCTTTCATGTGCGAAATATACTTACTCAGATTCTGGAGATAGGTGTTGTCAACCGAGAGACTTCCAAAGGATACCAGCTCATTGATGATCGATATGCCATTCATGAATGAACTGGGTCTTCATACTAGTGTGTCACTGTAAGAACAAGTCTTCAGTGCATTGATTCGTATGACGGTATGGGTTGTTATATGGAAGGGCGCTGCTGCCGATTTCGCAGTGGGGGGGGGTGGACCACGCAGTGATCGAAGTCTACAGGTTCATCTGCCCTCGTTCTCCATGCTTGGTCGGCTGGGTAAAGAAGTATAGCACTTTTGGCGTATTAAGCGCTGCTCCAGTGGGTGGGAGGGGGGGGGTATTTGAACACCCTCCATCCGTCTCGGCTCTTATAAGGGATAGCAACAATGCAAACGGTGGTGGAAAACTCATAGAAATAATGACGAAATAAATTTGTCACTTTCCGACCCAAGAGCAATATTGAGGTCCATATTGAACTTGCAACGACAATTCATATTGAAAATTGGTCAAGTTTGCTTCTTCCAGTGATGTTGGGCGTAGGTTTCAATGTAAGTATCGCCAGTGGCGGGTCCAGGGGGGGCAAAAAGGCAATTGCCTCCCCCCAAAACGGAAAAGCTCGGGGCAAAACTATGTTTTTGCCCCTCCCCCAAAGCGATCGACCTCCTTTTTCCCCGACTCCTTTTTAGCTTGTAAGCAAGATTTTGGTGCTTCAACTCTCAACTTCAAAGAGAATTAGTGAAGTTCTGTGTAAATATTAGGGCTTGGATAGGAAAAAAGTATCTTGAGTCTATATTTTTCACCCCGTGGCGTTTTTTTTGCTTTTCGTCTCCAGTTCCCAAAATCCTACCGAAAAGGCATATTGTGACGCAATTTTTCACTGCGCGACTTTTTTTGCTTTTTTGCTTTTCGACTTTGGTTTGCCCCTCCAAAACCAACCGGCTAGATCCGCCACTGAGTATCGCCTGGTAAAATAGCCATGAAGCTTTAAACTATTTGTGCTAAACAATTTAAACCAAATTGCCATGTCTTCTTCTGACACCTCCACAACAAAAAAGTGAGATGTCAGTACACGACGAACAACTAACTACTAACTTCTACTAACACGAAGGGAATGTGACTGTAGAAGTGTGTGTTGCACACATTGGAGGATCCAGGAGAAACTTTTTGAGGGGGCCAAACCAACGTTTTGGGGGACTAAATGGGGAAAAAGTTGCGAAACTTAGTACTTTTAAAGAAAAAGGCTAAAGTTTGATCCTTTTGTGGAGGGGATCAAAAGATACTATTTTAGGCTTTGGAGGGGGCCCACGACACCTTTGGCCCTCCTTGGATCCGCCAGTGCACAGTGGGAACTTTTCCACTCCTTGCCTGAATTTAATCGTAAGTTGAAAATTTGGTTTCTTGATAAAATATGCTCTCAACTGGTTGGAAATTTTCTAAATTTTACTCTGGTAACAATTATTTTGGCTCCCATTTCCCCAAAAGTGGGTGAAACATGTACCTAACATTGTATGTATCGGCTATATAATATCTATGTATCGGCTACATTCCCTGCCAGGTAACCTTCCTCCCTTTGTTGCCCGTGATTTCCGGTGATTGGCAGGTTCTACCTCGTTCACTGGACTGACCGGGTAACGGAGAGGGGAGATCATGCTCATCTTAAGTCACTCTCACCTCATCATCACATAAAAAGGCCTAAAACATGTCATTGTGTTACGGATGTTTAACAGATATTTAACATACCTGTAGTCGAGCCTCCAGATTGACAGATACTAAACATGTCTGCGGTCGTGCACCCAGTGTTATAACGCGCTGTTGGTGTATATACGTAAGACAAACATTATTTAAAAAAGTCGTGGAAAGTGCGACACCCAGTGTTACCTGTTTCAATGTCAGAAAATGTTGGCAAAATAGGTATAAATTCAAGTGGGATGTCCGATATTGTTGAATGTATACCAAAAGTTGCATTTCTGGAAATATTCACTCTTTTTTGCGTGCGCTGAGGTGAGTAAAAAATGTCATAGGTCTGAAATTATATCAAGTTATACTGGACCTGGTTTCTAACCACGCTCAATTGTGCATATCCAAGAAATGGGTAAGGTTTTAACTACTAGTGACGTCGATTAGCGCACGGAAATGTATTAATTAGGACACAGTAGACAATTCTATGCAAGGACCAACACAAATTTCCTGTGACTTTTCGCGACTCTTGGAGAAAACTGTGTATTTTTACGGCAATGCGCCCGGCCGGCGCGGCGTCCGTCCAGCCGCAATAGCACAAATGGTAAGGAGGTTGTAGAATTCTGAACTTTTTTAGCAATAATGACAGCCGTAGGTAGGTGGTGGCACCATAGGCGGATCCAGGGGGAGGGCAAGTGGGGCACTACCTTCAATCGACCTTCGTCGCCCCCTGAAAGTGCGATGACGCCTTTTCTCATCCCTTTCCCCTAGTATGCGGCCATGGGGGTCTGTCGACCCCTGCGATAGCATTTTGCGCGCGCCTGATGCTTCTGGGGTTCCACCTGATGGCTTTCTGCCTCAAAAATCTTCACCCTCGGGATTCGGAAGGCGCCCCCTAGGTGCTCCCGGTCGAACATCCAGAATCCATCTATGTGCTGCACTATGCCAGAACTTGTGCGATCCTCTGTCGACTTCTACCGGAGATAGCGTTAGCCGCTTTTCCGGCCGGAAAAATAAAATGTTTATTGGATCCTAGATTTCAGTGTTAGATTATGAAATGAGAAATTCCACGTATTGAAACATGTTACTGTTTGATTTAATTAACATTAATTGCACTGTATTAATTGCAATGTCAATTGATTAATTACATTAATCGACACCCGTTTTGGTTACCAATTTTATCTCTTTGAGATTAATACCTTTGGTTTCCTCAGACTGCCGCCTGTCGGCGGGTCGCACACGCTGACCTGAGGTCATTTCCAGCCGGGCAAGGAGCGGTGACTCGCATGTGGGAGGTATCTGCCGGACTTCTGTAAACGTTTATGGGCTATGATTTAGTTTGACTGTAACGTCAGTCCTTGGCCATACAACGCAATTTGACGCGACGGCGTCACCCTGGCGATTTAAAATGCAGAACGGAATTTGAACGCCAATAATTCAAACAATGTTTTGCTATTTCCAACCTTTTGCAGGAATCATCCGACAAATACATTTGCAGAAATACAGCCAAAAAACGTTTTTGGCTCGGAATAATCGTCGGGCTTATTTTGAAAATCATTTTGTGGGCATTTTAGGACCCCTTCTTCAGCACGTGTTAAGTCCAAATGTGAGTACAGTGTGAAATGTCGTCATTTTATCACTATTCAAGTGATTCCCAGCACAATTAATAAAATTCACTTGTGTATTCTGTCTTTAGGAGAGAATTCAGGCTAAAAGTGGAAAAGTTCCCACTGTGCAGTGGTTGCACAAAATGAAGGCATGATCAAGCAATGTGTGGCACATTATATTTATCCCTTTTCATTTGTGTCACATGCTGTTGTGAGTTTTTTTTAATTTTGTGACACATTATTGATGTGTTGTTAATTGGGGTCAGGACACTATTATTGTGATCAGAGAATGTGTTGACAGAATATACTGGATCCATTTAACACATAATTTTCGGCTTAACTGACTCACGAATTGCCTACCAAAAAGCGCTGCGTGCAAGGTGCACAAGGATACCGTGTTAGCACATGCATATTGTGCTTATATCCGATATTTCTGTGTCAAACGGGCTTCAGTGCAGTTCATCTGTTCCAATAGGCGAATTCCGGGGATAAGGGGACTCATCGAACCGCAGCGTCCAACGAGATTGCCACACCGCCCCCCCCCGCCCCAGGATTCGAATACTAGCGGTCCCGCGATAGTTTGCATCCTCTGGTCCGGATGACACTCCCTCCCGGCCATGCACGCCCCCCCGAACAGAAATCCTAGATCCGCCTATGAATGTTTCCACATAGGGGTGCGAAATGTGTGCTGCCTTGGCCGCAAAAACGCGTCCTAAATGGCCGCTGCACTGCCGCGTGTGTTTCTAAGTGAATTACCATGCTTCAACAGTTTGCGCGGCAGACACATCCGGTGAAGACCACCTTCAACTGCGACAGAGGTCACGTGTCAAGTGTCACGTCGGTGCCGCCAGTGGAGGAAATCCCAAATCATGCTACGGCTGCGGCTACACGGTAATTCCAGCGTAGTGCGGTTAAATGAACAAAGGTCGTGAAACTTTGACAAATCAGGAAAGCTAGATTGAATTTGCCGCCCCGGTAGCTCAGCTCGTAGAGCGATGGGCTCTGGCTCGCTGCTTAGGAGCATGCAGTTGCAATGCATGTGCAGATTGTGCAGGCTTGGAATCGGTTCACCTGAGACGCTCCGGTGCTTTATCTTCGCCCGACGAGGTCGACTGGCAACTGACTGGGGAAAGGGTGGCCTGAGCGGGGTGGCCATCACTGCGCTTTGTGAGACGTTAAACTTTGGTTCTAAATTGACCCTTCATCACGGGAGTTTCTCGCTCGTGTGGTGGGGTCGGGGTCTGCGTGACAAGGCTACTGACGACTTAACCTATGGCGCACATGGCAAGGGGGAATACCCAAGATCGAATAACGGCGATTTTGAAAATTCAAATCTAAGATCCACCAAACTTATTTTGAAAAAGAAAATTTCAAAATTTTATTTTAGAGAAGGTCGTCAAAATATACAATTTGTGTATTTTAGATTTTCCAAAACCCTCCGGTACGATTTACAAAACAGTTAGATTTACAAATAATACCCAAAATTTTCATATACGAGTTACAAAATGAAATCAATGGCAGTTCCAGAACCAGGACAAATATATACAACCTAAAAGTTTTGTAGCGGATTAGAAGCCTCAATACGCTGGCATCTACACATAAAAAAAAAAAAAGAAAAACAGGGGGAGGTAAGGAAAAAGTGGAAAAACAACAACAATAGCAATGGTATGCAAGTATATTAGTCCGACAGTTGAAATTTAATTCGATAATTTACCCCCCAGGCAGCGGGAAAGGGGACAAGGCGGAAAGGACCGGGGGGGGGGATGGAAACACATTTCAATATACAACGATATGAGTCGCGGCGGGATAGGCGGGAATATACATTTGAAAATGTAGTGACGGTCACGCGGTAATCTAGAATGGGTTATAACATTTGAATTCATATACCCAATGTATTCGCCCGGCACGGCTCTAAGCAGTCTTCTCACTTACAACGTTTAGTCCTCTGATAACATTCCCCCATTGAACCAAGCCCCGATGAATAAAAAGTCACAATTGTGAATGCACTATCATCTCACATAAAAAATAATATAATAAAACCATATAACTGGTATCAGGATCAGCAGAGACGGCTTCCTTTACAAAAACCTATCGCATACGATAATACTGGCAGAGGTGCAGAAACTTGCCAACTCGGCTACTGGAGTTTGGACATTTATGATAGTCGAGGTCATAAGTGTGACAAAATAGCGATCGTGACAGTATGGTTCAAAATCAAACCACACATTTCGAAATACAGAATGAAGCGTGTAGCGAATATTTTAATTTAGCAACTCTGTCCTTCAATTGCACAGCGTACCATCAGTGCTACAATATTGGTACTGTGTTCAGTTTCTACTAAAACGAGAACCCCCGCTGCAGAAAACCCGAAAACCGCTGTCACAGTTGCCAGATTTTAACATGCAGCCCAATGGTGCTGATTGTTAGTAGTTGCCAGAAAGTTGTCGCCTAGATGCCGAAATGTGACAGTCAATTTTTCAAGAAATACATGATTGTGGGCATATTTAAGGTATTAAAGATAACGCAGATACGTTATCAAGTACTTCTCGTCCATTTTGTCAGGTTAAATAATATTTAAAGTTTGAGTATCTTCGATTTAGCGGTCCCTATTTCTTTGAATTTAGTATCAAGTACGCCTAAAAGCTACTAGAAAAGTACTAAGTGAGTGAAAGAAATAAACATAGCTGGCAGCAATTCTACCTAAACTACGCAACAGCGACAAGACAAGTTCGCAATGTTTTGTGATGTAGAGCCTGCCAAAAATTTGAACAAGTGGGAAGCTACTTCTGTTGAGGGCATATTTATTAGGTATGTCTGAGATAAGTGCAGGCTAAAACTAGCTGGAATAAATAGTGCTGCCCATGGCTAATCTAAGATGAATGTAGGCTACTTGATACTGATGCACTTTCACACATCAAACTTGGTTTTTCATTCCTTAGCTTGCTTGTGCCACCTTATTTGTGCCCTAGATCAAGATTGGTTAGGTAGATTTGGAGCTGGAGGAAGTTGGGAGAGTTGGCGCCAGCAACAGACTGGCAACAACAGTAATTCAGGTGAGATTTCATGATCAAATTATCATGTCAATATTGTACAGATAGCAAATGTGTGCCAATGCAGTCCTCCACAAAGTGTTAAAACACACACTGGAGAGGGGCCTGGCACTAACATGCACTAGAGGGGGCCTAGTAGACCCCCTTCTCATCTCAGAAAATCACAGAAAATCTCAGAAAGAAAGAGACTTTGAAAAACCTGGTTGGGGTGTGTTGCTTACTACCAGTGGTAGTAAGCAACACACAGGACCTGAACTGCCTGGAGTTAAAACAGGATTTTGACTTATACACTGGATCTTTCTTTGATATGAGACTCCAATACCTCTGTACATATTAGGCCAATAGACATAATTTTACATCTATGCAGGGTAGTTGCCTCAGAGTTTTTACTGCAAGAAGGAACGACCAGGCAGGTGATAATCAGGTGTTGGGGTAAAATCTTAAGCATTTGATCTGGCTATAAAAATGCTACCTAAGGTCCACTTTACCAACACATTTTAGGTAGATCCAAATCCTATGTTGACATTGACATTTTGTCCCTTTGTTGATATGTGAGATAGAAGTTCATTGGGGGTGGGGGAAGCTGTGATCAGGGTTCCCAATTGTGTGTAGGTGTACGCTCCCATTTATAGATTAGTTCCCAATAATAATTTTCATAATTGCCACATTTAATCATGGGAAATATACCATAATTGGGAACACTCCTTCCAAAAATGGAAACTTCTTCAAAAAAATGCATGTCATTGGGGAAACTCCAGTCAGAGTTGCCAATAATAGTTATGATCCCAATACTGAAAACAATGATCCATAATTGGAAATTTTCCTTCCAAAACATAAACATGATCTAAAAATAAAACACAGTTTACTACTTGCATGCGGTAATGGCTTGGTGCTGAACCCTGTCCGTTGCAAAAAGTAAGAGACTGTAGATGACATTCAGCATATTGGAAATAGTATTCAATTATAAAATTATTATTTCCAGCTTTTGTGACAGAGGAGGCATACGTCTCATTGAGTTTGTGACAGCCAGTATACTTCTGAACTTCTGATACTTGGTTTGTGGATAGAACCTCCCAAAACCCAGCCATAGCTCCGCCCCTGGTAAATATATAATCTTGAAAATTTCAGAAAACCTGCCTGTACTAGTTTTAGGAAAAGTCAGGAAGTTTCAAAGTTCTATCGCAAGCCGTTTCGGAGATATTCTCGAAAAACCTGAAGGGGGCAATATTAGCCCCCTGCCGGAAATAGGGTTAAGGAAGGATCCGACTCCAATACCCGAACTTGCAACAACTTGGACCAAATGTATAAAAAAACAATGACTTATACAGAGAAGGTGCAGTCTGATAACACTGGTCAACAAAATTTAACTTTTGTCATGGATCCAATATAAAATAGTTCATTTCTATGGTAATTTGTGGCGCTGAACATGAATCTGGCAGCAGAAATGCCGGTATCAGATCAGAATTTTGAGATCCAGTATGTCTGTGTGTTGTCTTTGTGCAAGCCTTCTTGGCATCAGTGACATTGACAGTGCAAAACCCAAGAGATCTAGGAAAATGAACGCTTAGGTGTTTGTGGAGGCTAGGATATTCTACCTTAAACCGATTTTCATTGACCTAGGTCAATATATTTAAGGTAAAACGAGGCCATACAGGTCAAATTCTGTGTGTGCAGGGTAGCCATTGGGAAATGCCGTGATTATGCGATGAGAAGCCGGATATGGAGAGAAAGTGGCCCAAAGTAACAGAGGAAGGGTCTGAGGCAATGTTCTCTGAAACTTTTAGCCCAAGGTCGTTCAAGACCATTGACCTTTGAAGTCAAAATATTACATTTTGCCTATAACGTGTACTGCAACTAGTACTATGGCAACCGTCGGGCGGAAAAAAGGTTTGACCTTGACCCATGACCCTTTGTCTTGAACCTGCGACTTTGAGCTCAAGATTGAGTGACCTAGCGTATGACGTCATAGCATGTATATACGTCATATTAGGCGGCATCATCCGACCAAAGGCACTAGGGTCAATGACCTTGAAATGGTGGTATGACCTTGACCTGTGACTTTTTACCTAGATTCGACCTTCAATGATTCACCCTCTGACATAAAATCCTCATTATATAAGGTAGAGACGTCACCTCTCGGTTTACAATACCCGGCGAGCTTGTGCGACCGAGCGCAAGCCCTGTTCAATGTACAATGTTCATGCACTTGAATGCGAGGCAGTCTTTCGTTGCAATAAATTCACATGTATATTGATAAGCTGCCTTGTCTGGGTGCAGATAATCTGGATTCTCGACATCCTTGATCTATATTTTTCCACAAAAGGCTAGGCTGATGACAGTGTGTGGAAAGTGTAGAGGCTATACAACAGGTATGCTCTGGAGAAGAAACCAGGTCCGCTGGCAAAAAACGGTTACTGAATTTGAAACCAGCGGTATCGGAATAGGCAGAAACAGGTGCTCACGTGCCGGATCCATTTTGGCTGTTGACCAGTGTAATCAGTTCATCATACAATTCTGCTGCTATGAAAATGTAGTTTTTATCTGACTTCATCTGTAGATGGGCAATTCACCCGTTGATGAATTGTAGACAATAAATCAGGAAAAGGTCTGTGTGGGCGAAAATGGAGCGACAGCCAGACCAAAAAAGTAATATAAAAAGGACGAGTATTTAAAGCGGCGGACCCTTTGGAATGCTGACACTTTTCAGGCGGAGGACCCAGCCTTCATTCGCTGATACCCATGACCTCGCATCAATAGTTTCGGAGATACACACCCCCGCTTCAATACAAAATATGCCGCAGCTTTTTTCCTTTTTTGTCATGCAAAATTATTGAGCTGAAAAATAATTGAACAGAGACAAGACATGGTTTGTGCCTGTTTACACCCGGTGGCGGCGAGGCTTTCTGTATCACTACCACCAACAGCTTCTGAGCAATGCGCAAGGCACTAAAATCTATAAAAATATTTCCCACACTGGGGAAGCTGTCTCTGTTGTCGGGAAGCTGTCTCTGCTGTAGGGAAGCTGTCTCTGTTAAGGCTGAATGCGCGCGTCCATGCCATTTGGTACTGACTGTTTAGTAAACATCCATGAGAAAAGTGAGGGACACAATTAACACTATATCATCTGTTTAGAATATCGTGGCACTTGCTTGAATTTGGCATTAATTTCATCCTTTAATTATCGAAGGAGCGTAAGGACGTGCGCACATCATACATAGCTCTAGTGCTGATCGGTGCAATCCAATTATTTTTCCGGAGCAAATAGGGATATCAAATTCCAGGCCAATCCAGCCAGTGGGGTCTAAAACATCGAAGAGGGATGCACGCATGCACACGTGGCATAGGGTCCGAAATATACACAATGTCATATTATTCTTAGATAAACCTGAATATATGCTGTTGATTTCATCATGACGAGATTCATATTTTCTGATTAGATCGTGGGCCTCATCCTTGCCTCACGCTTAAATCTGCTCACCCTTTTCTCGTGCGCGAGCGTATTAGGATGAAATCAGCCCTCACCTCTTGGCCCGCAGCATTGTTGCTCCCTGCATGCCCTGCTTGGGCCGACTCAGATCAGAAAAAAAACAGTCATGGCGTAATAAGGGATGGACATTAGATGATTTTATTTGAATGCGCCCCTGCTTGTGCACGTGCCAGAGCTTCACCAGCAGTAGCACACCCAAGTGGGGGAGATTGGGCGGGCCTGGCCCCCAAACAATTCGGCTCTAAAGCGTTGCCACCACCTCTCCCCTCCCCGACCCTGTCGGCGGTGCGCGACAGGGGTGTTGGCGGTCGAGGGCAAGGGTAAGCCTTGGCCTGGCGTTTAGTGCCGGTCCCCAACTCACTTTGCCGTCCCTCACCCAAACTAAAACCTCTGTACATTAAAATTAGCCTCATGCCTACTGCTCCGCCCTTCGGATAGCTTTTCCTAGTTTAACACGTGAATTGACGGGGCAGAGGGTGGGTACCCGCCTCCCCCCACCCTCAGTTTTTTGCAGATAAAACAAAAACAGCAGCGCACAGTGCCGCTGTACTTGGTATTGTTTTTCTCTGATTATTTTCACAACTTTATTCTTCAAAATTTCAAAATTGGGCCACCTGTGGTCAGGTTACCAATGCAGGTCAAGTGACCTCACCTCAAAAAAGTTTACGACAGCATAAGTCAAAGCTGGGTAAACCCATCCAATTGGAACTCGTATCTTATAATGGGCCCACCGAGTTCTCCGAAATTCATTCCAGAATTTTTTACATCAATGACCTAAGGTCAGGTAAGAGCTATGACCTCTCCTTTGGAAATACATGGGGAAATTTTTTTAAAGTGAATAACTTAGTAAGAAATGGTGGTAAAGCGTGTTTTCAACACCTGAGTCTGTAACAGTGAGAACTGGCGTCCCAGACCCGTGCCGTCTTCTGTTGCCTCAACATAATGGACAGCAGAAGCCAATGTCATAAACATCGTGGTAAATAGTATGAACTATTTACCACAACACTTCGAATGAACTAATAACTAGTTACCTCAGTTTCATAAATCGAAGGCACTTAATTTGAAAGCCAGGTTGTTGATTTTGCCGATCGTAGTAAATAAAGCTTGCGTCAGCTGACTGAAGGACAAGAGCATTTTCAATTCTGTAAAACCATGACATAATACCTGACTTAAAATCCGCAAGTAAATCAATTATTATTATTTTCAATTTAATTTTAACTGGTTAATAGCCCAGTACACGGACAAACTCAGATGTCAATGTGTTTTCCTTCACTTCTTGTTCTGAAAAAGACAGCTGCGTACCTAATCGGACAAGTGGATTCAGGGTCCGATCTAAGGGGGTGGGAGAGGCGTTTTAGCTGTATCTTCCTATTTGTGCCAATTTCCTTTAAAAAACTTGTTTTCACAATTTTGAGGTAAGTTGCGACTTCTTCCTCCCCCTTCCCCCTCCCCCTTCCCCTACCCCCGTCACCACCACCAGCTCAGGTCCCCGTGTGCCTCGGCATGGGCGGATCCGGGATTTTCTCAAGAGGGCAGGACAGATGTTAGCCTCAGATGCTCCCATTTTTAGGACCTTAGGGCCTGGGGCTCCACCTTTTTCATTCAATGAGCGTGAAACCTCTCGAAACTTAAAAAAATAGATGCAGTGACGAATCCAATTTTTAAATGGGTAGCGATAGGGGTGGATCCAAGAAGAGGGGGAGGGCAGTAGGGACGCCCCCTTGTGCTATGCCTAAGCCTAAGCACTGTACAGAAACGGCAGCCAGAGGGGTCAAAGAAAGACTCCGCAGGGGGCCCCAGTGATGGCCGATAATCATTCTCAAAGTTGATTTGAGGAACTTTACCACGACTACAATGAGGAGCTCGGGGCCCTCATAATCTAACTGGGGACGACTTGAGTTTATGTCAAAGACCACAACAGTTTTTCTCAGTTTTACCCCCAGTGTTGATTACGCAAGCCCCCAGAGTTGGCCTCAGGGCTCCCAAGTGTTGGTCTCAGCGGCACCAGAGTTGGCTGCTTCGGGGGCCCCAGGGCTGTTCTCGGGGGCGCCAATTGTTAGTCTTATGGGACTGGAACTTGCCCCCTGCGCTGAGCAGATATACTACCTCCTGAAGTTACCTTATGTCCCCTGAGTCGATCTGGTGCCTGCTAGTCATCAGTGTGCCCTGAGCCCATCTTATTCCCCTGAGCTAGTCTGGTGCCCCATGGCCAATATGGTGCACTTTAAGCGACCCGGGCCTCCTGGGTGATTACGTGATTTCCTGAGCAGCCCCAGGCCCTGAGCTGAGCTGGGCCCACAGGGGTGGTGAGGGCCCCTGAGATGGTATGGGGCCCTGAGCTGAGTAAGTGCCTCCGACTGATCTGGTATTCCCGAGCTGATCTGGGCCCCGAGCTGGTCGGGGACCACTGATCTGATTGTTTGTCCCCTAGGCTGATCTGGTGCCCTATGGGCCGATCTGGTCCCCTGAGCAGCTCTGGAGCTGTGACCTGCTTGGGCCCCGAGCTGGTGAGGGATTCCTGAGCGAATTAGTGCCCTGACTTGATCTTGCCCCGACCGACAAGGCCCGAACTGATCTGGGGCCCAAAGAGCTGATATGGGGCCAAGAGCGGATCTAGGTCTGAGGGACCCTGAGCTGGTCCGGGCGCTGAGCTTGGAGAGCCCCTTAGTTGGCTAGGCCCCCTGAGGATCTGGCGCCTAAACTGTTCTGGGGCTGAACTGGTTTAAGGCCCTCTGAGCCTATCTGTGGCCCATTGAGCTAGTCGATGACCCATCTCTGGGACCAATGAGCTAGTCTAGTCCCTGGGTGAAGCATGAGCTGCTCTGTGACCCTGATCTACATCAGGGCCCCGGAGGTTGTCTTGAATAGACAGATAAAAGAACACAAGGCCAACTCCCATCATCTCGCGGCGGGGTCACTGAGCTAGTCTAGTCCCTGAAGGCACAAATGGGGGATGGGAAGCTCCTCTGGAGGGCTCTGATCCACACCTGGGGGCCCCAGAGCTGGTCTGAATAGATGGGGAATAAGAACACAATGGAAACCCCCTTGTAAAACAAAGCAACGAGGAATGAGGAATCTCTAAAACGGCTTGGATACCTGGGGCATTCCAGGACAGATCGACCAAGGCTTGACACCACCATGTCTAGAAAAAAGAAACTTGTCTCCGGGGAGTGTTGGGCCAGAAACACGCCTTTGACAATCTTAGCCCCCTCCGACCAACGGTGACCGAGTTAAGCCCGAGGCATTTCGAGAGGTCACCTTGTAGACTCATCTCTGATGCGTCATAACGCAAAAACGCATTGCCTGATCAACAATTTTCTATATCATTGAGCTTTCTGAACCATACATTATTTTGATATAATACAATTTTGAAATTCAAAAAAATTCACTTTTAATTCGTTTGACCTTTCTTTGGACCAGCTTGACCTGTTGGCAGTTGAAACGACCTTAGACACCCAAAAATTGTTCTTCAAAATTATCTTTCGATAGAAAAAAATGCGTTTTTATATAAGTTCCAAATTTTAGCACCTAAGGTAGGCATGCACACGGTTTTGACCACTGCAGTAGTACAACGTTATGTTTAGAACCGCAAGAAATAGATTGCTTTGGAATCGGTTGCTTGCAATGATATCGCATTGTCTTTACGGAATTTTCATCGTGCAAGTGTCAGAGTTTATGAGAATTAACACACGCTCACACGAGGGGCGGGCAATCGGCCTCCTCAGGTTTCCACAGGTAGTAAAAAAACATCATCGCCCAGCGCCACCGTACTTCATTTACCTCTAACTCGGCATTTTTGCCGCTTCGCAAAATTTAGACCTGCGCCATATTAAGTCAGAACGCCAACCCAGGTCAAGAGACCCAACCTCTAAAAAACTTTGAAAGTGCGTTAGCAAGATCAAATTTAACCTATCGTACTTAGATTTGCATACAATAGTAAGGTTACCGAGCAAGATAATTGATTGTTGCAGGATTTCCATATCGATAACCTGGGACAAGGTCACGATCTTCCGTTAGAAATGCAATGCGGCAATTGGTAAATTTGATAACTTGAGAGAATTGAAAATTATCGATAAATGCTAAGGAGGTTTTATTTTTACGTTTCTGTATCTGACTTTCCACGGCAGTTTGATCATACTCATTTTACCATACAGACCTAAGCCCGGCCAAGGTCAAAGCAGGCTAATTTTGAAATTTGACTAGACAAGATTATAAGATATATAATCCGATCGGGCTTGACAAGAACATTTCAATGGTGCTGAAAATTTTCTACGGCTCTGCTCTGTCAGCTATTATGCCACAAAATTTAGGTTTTACTGTGTTCCTGTGAGGAATACTTTACCTGGAGCGACCTCAAAGGAGACCCGATCAAACAATTGTATGTAGCATTGTCGGTAGAGATTAAAAATGGCTATTTAGCGCCGGCGCTCCCAGTGCACTGTTCATTCTATATGGTTTACTGAACAGCAGAGATAACCAACAATTACGCCACGGAGCCTGTGTGATATCAGATGGCTCCAAACACAGCACTGCGATGGTTCGTGTTTGTTTTTTAGAACTTATGCCTGGGGTATGAAAGCGAGAGAAATGACTGAAGAACGTACACCTCCGACGGACAGCTGTGCTGCGCAATGTAAAAACATTAACTTCAGAAATTGTGCCGCCATGCACTCGATTTCAAAGTAATGCTAAGGTTTAATTCCAGGGCAAAAGTTACATCGAAACAAAATTCAATTATGCGAATGAATCGTTTTCACTACGTCTCACAGCAAGGGCGCCGCAACTACATCGAGCACGGCCAAAACGGCGACATATCGCGATGGTTCCAGTGATGGTCCAGTATTCACTGGATTCCAGTGACAATCAAATACGTGATGCCAAAGGCACGCAAGCTTTTCCTACGCATGCATTTTCAGCACGATTAAGTTCTTGCACATTCCACAATCAAGCATAGCCAGTGTTGCCAGAAAGCTGCAAAGTCTGTTCGCAATGTGATTATAAAAAATAAGAAAAGGTTCATAGAATACCAGCGGTAAATAAGACATCCATTACTGTTCATGAAATCTGTACAAACAAAAGAGGAGTGGTTCGGGTTTCGTATACCCATGTTTGAACCAAGCATTGTCGGCTGTGCAAGTAGACTTTCTTTCATGGGTGCCGTGAATGATCGAAAATTTAGTCATGGCGAATGTCGAATGCAAAGATAATATTACATATACTGGTATAAACCATTTGGCTTAAGTAATGAGGATCTGACGGCCATCATTGCGGGTGAATGAATGTGTTTGGCAAACAAAGTCAGTGTCAGTGTTGAAGTCATCTCAGTGTATTCCCTTATTCTTCAATGATAATACAAGGCATCAGGAGTGTGGAATTATATATATTTGTGGGTGCCCGACCACCCCAAAAAACGTAGAACAGTGGTAAAAGTGGAAAACATCCTTCAATATTCTCTTTTTCATTTGAAGCACTGCTTCGGTTCAATGCAGTTCAACCGGCCTGTGAGAGGGCTAAACACATGATACATTTTTCTATTTATTTCACGGCGTGGCTCGATATTGTTTGAAATTTTCCCACCCCTAATCATTAAAAACACAAATCAAAGGCCTTTGAAGAGGTGTTTGAACTCGGATCCGTGTCGGCTATAAAATGATCACCTTTAAAAACACTTAGGCAACCTGTTCAAGTGACCAAGTTGAATGCATTATGATTTCAGAACATTTGTTTGCAAATATGAACAGATTCAAATTACCCCCTCGGAATGAAAGCCTTTCAGACACGTTTTTAACATTGTATGGATCCTCTCAAACGTATGCTGTGCTGCACTGGGTCACCTTGTATCGATACTATTTTTCCATCTCTGGGAACAACGTAATTGTGGATTTAGTGGTGGTTGCAGGATAAGTTATACTTATTTCAATTATGGATAAGTTCGCGACATTTTTGTAAATTTTTGTTTAAGGGTGCATGACTAAATAACCCATTACTAACAAGTTCCTTTCCCCGTCTCCCTCGAAACAATGGCTCTTTTCTATCACTTTTAATTTCTTTATTATAAATCTTGTCCAAGTTGTTGCCAGTCCAGTTATAGGAGTCTGAGTCTCACTAGAGTCATCAAGGGACGTTTCACGGAGACCCCGACCTCACCACCCAAATGAGCAACTCCTACGATGAAGGATTAATTAAGGAATCAAAGTTGAACGTCCTACAAAGCCTAAGGACGGTCGCCTACCTCAGGTCACCCTCTCACCCGACACTTACCAGGCGACCTACGGTATTTACAGTACCTACCACCTGCCAGTTTACCTAAATCATTTTGCCAGAAGTTGCAAAAATGGCGGGTTAGAGGCAGATGAAGTACGGTGGAACTGGGCGATGGTGTTTTTTTACTACCTGTGGAAACCTGAGGAGGCCAGTTGCCCGCCTCCTCGTGTGGGTACGTGTTAAATCTCATAAACTCTGACACTTGCACGATGAAAATTTCGAAAGACAATGCAATATCATTGCAAGCAACCGATTCCACAAGCAATCGCTTTGTTTGCGGTTTTAAACATAAGGCTGTGCTACTGCAGTGGTCAAAAGCTGTCTGCATACCTACCATAGGTGCTAAAAATTTTGAACCTATAGAAAGAACTTCTTTTATTTTTATCGAAAGACAATTTATGAAGCAAAATTTTGAAGTGTCTAAAAGGTCAATTTGAACTTTCAACAGGTCAGGCTAGGTCACAAAAAAAAGGTCAAACGAATTAAGTCAATTTTTTTAAATTTCAACATTTTCTTTTTTCAAAATAATGTATAGTTCAAGACGAGTTCAATGATATAGAAAACGTGTTGATCAGACAATGCGTTTTGTGTTATGAAGCATCAAAGATGAGTCTTCAAGGTGACCTCCCGAAAGTGCTTCGGGATATAAGTCGATCACCGTTGGTTGGAGGGGCTGAGAATCTCACAGGCGTGTTTCTGGCCCAAAACTACCCCGGAGACAAATTTGCAGATTTTTCTAGACATGGTGGTGTCAAATTGAAATATTTTTGGTCGTTTTGTCCTGGAATGCCCCACCTGGCACCCCTGGTTATATAAATTGCTCATTATACTGATGGATTCTGGGAAGGGGATGATAAAAGGCATGTGCCCCTGAGCTCAGAGGACAGTCCCCTAAACCAGGATTTCTACTAATTAATTTATATGAAGAACTAGTGTTCACAATTTTCAGCCCTGTCACACCATCCCCATCCAAACCACCTGTTCACCTGTTATTTACTCTTACCTGGGACCGATCCTTGAGAATATGGAACTTAATAAACGCGTTCAAAAGGCATCTCCCAAACTTTTCCGGCAGCAAAAATGTGTTCTTCCAAAGACACTATGCTACTCCTTGTCCCACGGCGATTGTGGGAGGCAAGGAACTTAATCCGCGTTCAGCCAGGGCTCACTCGTCACGACAAAAACATTGGGAATAACAAATGAATTTTCGCCTCCAATATGCCTTAACCTGCACATTGTAACCGATAGCACATGCTCCGCTGATTTCTCTTATGTTAAGTACTTGCATGAGTTGGCTGTCCTTAAATCTATCAAAAAAGTCATGTTTTGGCTACTTCCAGGACATTTTGGTAATATTTTTTCCTTTTTTTGGTTTTAATCGAGTTTTCTTTCTCCGTCAATGATTTATTTGCATTTTATTGAACCAAAGATACCCAAAAATGATATAAACAAAGATATAGTAAGTTTTTAGGTTACGTTAAAAAGTGCCCTTTTTCCACGGGGTGCCCCTCAAAGTTGGTGTGCCCCCCATACCAAAGCTCTGGCTGCGCCCCTGCCCTCAAGAGTTGTTCTCGGCAGCCCCACCAGATTCAGGGAGGCAGTGGG
Organism: Lepas anatifera; assembly: GCA_034440635.1. Classification (NCBI taxonomy): domain Eukaryota; kingdom Metazoa; phylum Arthropoda; class Thecostraca; family Lepadidae; genus Lepas; species Lepas anatifera. The sequence goes on along the minus strand of JAOTON010000664.1, from coordinate 603,757 downwards.
GGCGATCGCCTCCTAGGGCTGAGTCTAAGCTTTGCAAAGGACCCGCCGCAGCCCCACCCCCAGTGATGTCTGATGGTCGTTCTGGGGAGCCCAAACATGACCCGAATGTTAGTCTAGGGGGCCACAAGAGTTGGCCTCGGGGCCCCAGGGGTTGATCCTGGGGTTCAAGTCTTGGTTTCGGGGGCCCTCAGAATTGGGTCGTCTTATAAATAATATTAGCTTCAATACCTCATTCAATGCTTGCTTTTATACGACCTTGACCTACAGGCAGCACATATACACTCAATGTACTATAGGCACAGAGAAATTTCGGGGGGAAAGTTATAGGCATGAGGCCCACGGGCCCCCTTCTATCCATCGCTGAATATGTCTATATCTACAATGAGTACAAAAGGCTTATGCCAGGGGCGGATACAAACCCGAGCTGGGGGGGGTGGCAAACCCATGACTGCCTGTCCTCCTGGGGGGGACGTGTAATTCAGATGCTCGGCAGACCTAGTATAAGCGACCTCTCCAAGTACATGATCGCTCTTCTTCCTGGGGGGGGGGTGGGCAGAGGTGCAGAAAGTATGCTGGCTGTCACAAACTCGATGCGACGTATGCCTCCTCTGTCACACAGAGCTGGAAATTATAGTTGAATACTTCAATATTATTTCCAATATGCTGAATGTCCTCTACCTGTCTCTTACTTTTTGCAGCAGACAAGGTTCACGCACCAAACCATTATAGCATGAAAGTAGTAAACTGTGTTTTCATTATTAGATCATGTTTTTGATTTTGGAAGGAAAATTTCCAATTATGGAGCATTGTTTCCAGTATTGGGATCATAACTATTATTGGCAACTCTGACCGCAGTTGCCCTCAATGACATGAGTTTCGCTTTTTGAAGAAGTTTCCATTTTTGGAAGGAGTGTTTCCAATTATGGTACATTTAACCATGATTAAATGTAGCAATTATCATGAAAATAATTATTATTGGGAACATATCCATTAATGGGAATGTGCACACAATTGGGAAACCTAATCACAGCTTTCCCCCACTAAACTTATATCTCACATATCAACAAAAGGGACAAAAATGTCAATGTTAACATAGGATTTGGATCTACCTAAAAAAATTTGGTAAAGTGTACCTTAGGTACCATTTTTATAAATATATCAAATGCTTAAAATTTGCCTCCAACCCACGATTATCACCTGCCTGGTCATTTTTTCTTGCAGTAAAAACTCCGAGGCAACTAGCCTGCATAGATGTAAAATTATGTCTATTGGCCTAATAGGTACAGAGGTATTGGAATTCACATACCAAAGAAAGATCCAGTGTAGTCAAAATCCTGCTTTAACTCCAAGCAGTTCAGGTCCTGTGTGCTGCTTACTACCACTGGTAGTAAGCAACACACCCTCAGAGTTTTCGAAGTCCCTTTCTTTCTGAGATTTGCTGTGATTTTCTGAGATGAGAAGGAAGTCTACTAGGCCCCCCTCCAGTGCACGTTAGTGCCACTGCCAGGCCCCTCTCCAGTGTGGGTGTGAACACTTTGTGGAGGACTGCATTGGCACACATTTCCTATCTGTACAATATTGATATGATAATTTGATCATAAAATCTCACCTGAATCCCTGTTGTTGCCAGCCTGTTGCTGGCGCCAACTCTCCCAACTTCCTCCAGCTCCAAATCGATCTAACCAATCTAGGGCACAAATAAGCTAAGGCACAAGCAAGCCAAGGAATGAAAAACCAAGTTTGATATGTGAAAGTGCATCAGTCTAACAGTAGCCTACATTCATCTTGGATTAGCCATGGGCAGCAATATTTATTCTAGCTAGCTTTTGCCTGCACTTATCTCAGATACACTTAATAAATATGCCCTCAAAATAAGTGCCTTCCCACCTGTTTGAATTTTTGGCAGGCTCTACATCACCTAAAAATTCCGAACTTGTCTTGTCGCTGTTGCGCAGCTTAAGTAGAATTGCTGCCCAGCTATGTTTATTTTTTCATTCATTTAGTACTTTTCTTAGTAGCTTTTAGGCGTACTTAATACTAAATTCGAAGAAATAGGGGCCAATAAATCGAAGACACTCGAACTGTAAATATGATTTCACCTGAAAAAAATGGACAGAGAAGTACTTGATAAAGTATCTGCGTTATCGTTAAAGCCTTAAATATGCCCACAATCGTGTATTTCTCGAAAAAATGACTGTCACATTTCGGGTATCTAGGCGACAACTTTCTGGTAACTACTAACAATCGGCACCATTGGGCTGCATGTTAGAATCTGGCAACTGTTACAGCGGTTTGCGGGTTTTCTGCAGCGGGGTCCCTCGTTTTAGTAGAAACTGAAAACAGTACCAATATTGTGTCACTAATGGTACGCTGTGCAATTAAAAAACAGAGCTGCTAAATTAAAATATTTGCTACAAGCTTCTTTCTGCATTTCGAAAATATGTGGTTTGATTTTGAACCATATAGTCAGGATCGCTATTTTGTCACAATCATGCACCTCGATTTTCGTAAATGTGTCACAAACTCCAGTAGCCGAGTTGGCAAGTTTCTGCACCTCTGGGGGTGGGAGCAAATATTTTTTGCTCTACAGACCTAGTGAAAACACTTTCCAGAAATTTATCCGGCGTTGGGGGAAACATAGTTTGGCCCCACTCCAGAGCTTTAGGGGGGAGCGATGGCCAGAATGCCCCCCCGCGTCCGCCAATGGCTTATGCTAACATAAGTCAAGAACCGACAAAGATACTTTTAGCGACATCTTTTTTTCTCGGAAGGACCTACTAAGAAAGTCTATAGATGTAGTTTCGAAACAGAAGGTTTTCTGCTTTTTAAAAGATGGCAGAAAAATCTTCCGGATCCAGGAAAAAATGATATCCCATCCCAACCAAAGACGTCCTATCTTTTGATCATTCAATTAAAAAAGAATGTGTTTTTCAATAAATCTGGAATCATTGAACCATCCCCAGATCAAACCATCGGACCAGATCCAGTATTTGATGACCTATTTAAAATCACATTGATTTCTAGCTACCAGCAGAACAAAATATGTAAACACGCCCCGTTTCAATTAGAAAATTCCAGTGTCACAACTGCTCGGGAAGCTTCCAAAGTTGGGATTATATTAAGGCGATAGATTTCGTTATAGTGGCGATTACCCATATTGCCTTGGCTTTCCTAAGGGATGAAATGACCCTATCTAATTAGTTTCAAGTTTCAACACTGGGTAAGTCCGGGGCGGGATTGGAGATAAACCTCCTCCCGGCTAGAAATCCGGGTATTCATCTGGCAGACGTCTCCGCTCTCTGCCCAGGAGTGATGATGTGTCCAGGAGGATGCTGGGAAGGGAATGTTATATACAGAGACGTGCTCAGAGTGCTGGGAAGGGATGTATTGTGCAGAGGCGTTCTCAGAGTGTCGGGCAAGGGATAAATTGTAGAGCATAGGCGGATCCAGGCGATCGGGGGAGGGGCACCTTTCCGGTGGGCGCCAGTTTTGACCAGCAAAACCTATCAGATGGGCGCAAAATCCTATCCGTGGGCGCCGATTTCCGCATCGTGCGACATTTCAGTGGGGCGCCATCGACCATTCAGGGGGGCGCCGTGACCATTTCAGGGGGCACCGAGGGTCGATCGGGGGGGTCACGTGCCCCCTTACCCCCTGGATCCGCCTATGGTGGAGAAGCGTGCTCAGACTTGCAGGAAGGGCGTGAATTTAGCAAAGGCGTGCCAAAGGCACTGCTGGCAAGGGAATGTATGGTACAGAGGCGTGCTCAGAGTGCTGACAAGGAGACGCATTGTAGTACATAGGTGTGCACAGGGTGCTGGGAAGGGATGTATTGTACAGAGGCGTGCTCAGATTGCTAGGAATGGAATGTATTATACAGAGGCGTGCTCAGACTTACTGGAAGGGGGTGAAGTTAGCAAAGGCATGTCAAGGCCACTGCTGGCAGGGGATGTATTGTACAGAGGCGTGTTCAGAGTACTGGAAAAGAGATGCATTGCACAAAGGCGTGTTCAGAGTGCTGGGAAGGGGATGTATGTACAGAGGCGTGCTCAGAGTGGCGGGCATGGAATGTATTGTACAGAGGCGTGCCGAGACTGCCAGGAAGAGGGGAGAAGTTAGCAAAAGCGTGCCCAAAGGGATGTATTGCACAGAGGCGTGCTTAGACTACTATGGAAGGGATGTATTGTACAGAGGTGTGCTCAGAGTGCTCGGCAGAGGATGCATAGAGTCGTGCTCAGACTTGCAGTACAGAGGCGTGCTCAGACTCCCATGGAGAGATTTATTGTGCAGAGGCGTGTTCAGAGTGGTGGGAATGGGATGTATTGTACAGAGGCGTGCTCAGATATTTACGGAGAGGATGTATTGTACAGAGGCGTGCTGAGATTGGTGGGGATGGGATGCACTGTGCAGGGGCGTGCTTAGATTGTCATGAAGGGGTGAAGGTAGCAAAGGCGTGCCAAGGGCACTGTTGGCAAGGAGATATATTTTACAGAGGCGTCTTCAGAGTGCTGACCAGAGGATGCATTGTACGGAGACGTGCTCAAACTCTTATGGGGGGACGTACAGAAGCTTGCTCAGAATGCTGGCGAAGGGAAGTATTGCTCAGAGGCGTGCTTAGAGTGTTGGGAAAGTGATGTATTGTACAGAGGCGTGTTCAGACTGACAGGAAGGGGTGAGGTTAGCAAAGGCGTGCCGCGGAGACTGCTGGCAAGGAGATGTATGGCCTTGGGTTCCTTGAGTTCCTTGAGTTGACTTTGGGCCCCTGAGAGGGGTTTCCAAAAGGGAAGACGGGCCTGGTCTGGATCATTGGGAGTCTATTGCAGAGAAGCTTAACACGCGCATTGACGGGGGGCGGGTACCCGCCCCCTTGGGTTTTTCGGAGATAGTAGAAAAACAGCGGCGCGTAGCGCCGCCGTACTTGGTATACCTTTTCCCTCATCATTTTTACAACTTCTGTGAAAATTTTAAGGTTAGGTCATCTCAGGTCAGGTCACCAGTACAGGTCAAGTGACCCGACCTCAAAAAAAAGTTTAAGATAGCATAAGTCGGAGCATGGTGAACTTATCCGATTGAAACTCATATCACATAATGGCCCCACCGAGTTCTCTAAAATATGTTCCGGTATTTTTGATATCGATGACCTAAGGTCAGGTACGACGCATGACCTCTCCATTGGAAATACATGGGAAAAATGGTTTTTACGGAATAACTCAGTAACGGATGGTGATAGAGCATTTATTTTAGCTGCATTAGACTTGCCTGGGCTTTGTGGTTCTACGGATATGTATTTTATATAATTTGACCCTGACCTGACCTCAGGTCAGGTCAAATCCTTGATTTGACCTAGCAAGGTCAAATTACATATCCTTCGATTCGGCTTGCTAAGAGGATTCATATAGTTCAAGTCGTTTTGCTCTATCTTTACTTGTTCAGATGAAATGCCCGAAAAACTTAATTTTACATGTTATCCCTATGACGGGCATGTTTTGACCTCTCGTGACCTTAAATGTGACCTGACAAAAAAAATGGTTCAAATGTTTTCGATGGAGAAGTGGATGGGCAGCCCAACACCGTTTACCGTTTTTCGCTACCTACCGTGGTTCTCGAGATCTTAGGGGGGCGGGTACCCGCCCTCCCCCGTCAATGCGAAGGTGGCTCAGACCCCCGTCAATGCGCGTGTTAATATCATGGCATTGAGGCTGAAAGTGGTTTTGGGGCTTCCTGAGCTGGAGAGGTCCGCTTAGGTGGAATTCCGATGGATGCCCTGAGCTAATCTAGGACGCCTGAGAGGTAGTATGCACTCCCTCCTGGCAGTCTGAACACGCCCCTGTACAATACATGCCATTTCCAGCACTCTTAGCATACCTCTGTGCAATACATATTGCCAGCGGTCTCCTTAGCAACGCTAACCGCACCCTCCCTGATAGTCTGAACATGTCTTTGTACAATACATCCCCTTCCAGCACTCTGAGCACGCCTCTGTATTATACATCTTGCCAGCGGTCTCCTTAGCAGCCTTTTGCTGACTGCGCCCCCGTCCCGGATAGTCTAAGGACGCCTCTTTACAATACATTCCATATTCAGTGCTCTGAGCACGGCTCTGTATTGTACATATCATTCATATCAGTCTCAGCACGCCCTTGTTCAATACATCCCCTTGCCAGCTTTCTGAGCACGCCCTTGTTCAATACATCCCCTTGCCAGCTTTCTGAGCACGTCCTTGTTCAATACATCCCCTTGCCAGCTTTCTTAGCACGCCTCTGTACAATACATCCCCTTGCCAGAAATCTGCTTGGCCCACCTTTGCTAACTGCTCCTCCTTCCTGGTAGTCTGAGCACGCCTCTACTGTGAGCACGTCTCTGAACAATTCATCCCCACGATAGGAGTCTGAGCACGCCTCTGTAAAATGCATCCCCTTGCTAACAGTCACCTTGGCACGCGTTTGCTAGCTTCACCCACCCCTTTTTCTGGGAGTGTATGCCTCTGTACAATAAATCCCCACCATAACAGTCTGAGCACGCCTCTGTACGATACACTCCCTTTCATAGTAGTCTAAGCACCCCTGTGTACAATACATCCCCTTGCCAGCTTTCTCAGCACGCCTCTGTACAATACATCCCCTTGCTAGCATTCTGAGCACGCCTCTGTACAATACATCCCCTTGCCAGCACATTGAGCACGCCTCTGTTCAATGCATCCCCGTGCCAGAAATCTGTTTGGCCCGCCCTTGCTAGCTTCTCCCCCTTCCTGGCAGTCTGAGCAGGCCTCTACTCTGAGCACGTCTCTGTACAATAGATCTCCACGATAGCAGTCTGAGCACGCCTCTGTACAATACATCCCCTTGCTCCCTCTTTCCTGACAGTCTAAGAGTACGCCTCTGTACAATACATGCCCAGCATAGCAGTCTGAGCACGCCTCTGTACAATACACCCACTTCATAGTAGTCTTAACACCCCTCTGCACATTACTCCCCCTTCAAGCAGTCTGAGCACGCCTCTGTACAACACATCCCCTTTGCCAGCAGTCTCCTTGACACGCCTTTGCTAACTTCGCCCCTTTCCTGGCAGTCTGAGCCCGCCTCTGTACAATACAACCCTATCTCAGCACTCTAAGCACGTCTCTGTACAACACATCCCCCGATAGCAGTCTGAGCACGCCTCTGAACAACGCATATCCCTGCAGAATTCCCCTAGGCACGCCTTTGCTACTGGAAATGAGGATTTATTTCGATCATGGGTAATTTGGAACAAAAGTTAGGTTATTCCTTGCTATTCCCAGATCTTGGGATATATTGGGAAAAAGGCCGGAGAGCGGAGACGTCTACCAGATGATTACCGAAATCCGTAGCTACGCTCTATATTTTTGACATTTGAAAAAGAGACTCGCCCTTCCACTTTGGACTGTCCAGTTAATTTCCCGAAATGTTTGGGTGGACTTCGGAAACGTTGTTGCAATAAATCCAGGAATAGGATTCAAATGCATTGGCGGATATTTTATATTATAAAGGTATAGGGATAGTACAAAGGTATAGGGGAAAATTTTGAGGGGGAGAGGCAAAATTTTGATGAAAAGGAACAAAAAAGTTGATGAATAGCATAGACCGAAATCGGTTAAAAGGAAATAAAATGCTGCTGTAAGAAATGTTAAAATGTCAGAGGTGGTAGTACCTCCCCATCCCCCCTACTCAAAACTTTACGGCAACACCATTCAGAAAATAGGGTAAAAGAGCAATAACCAGACCAAGAGAACGGTAAATGAATCGAGCAGAAGTAATTTTCCAAACCCGATTGAAGAAAATGATTGCCAAAGAAATAATAATAAAGAAATTAGATTTAATTAACCATGCCCCTACCCATAGTTGATAACCTACGTAGTAAACAGCCCCCCTCCAACAGCAAGCGCAGATCACCGGATGTGACGTCACACCTGGTAGCATATAACATGGGAAAATTAAATGATATCCAAGGTTTTGCAAAAAGAGGCCCGTAGTCGAAGATAAAATGCATATTCATTGCGTTTGAGATAAACTTGATTGCTGTGTATTCTCACAAATTCGTAAGCGGGCAGTGCTATTAGCAGCAGTGTGGCGCATGGCCTGATGGTGAAGGAATTCCTCCACGCCCATGTGACGTCACGTGGGCGTAAAGGAATCTCTCTTGAGCGTACCTTTAGGTAAAGGTACCTTGCGTAGTAAATACTACGGAGTATTTACTCAGCGGTGTTTATGAAATTCACCAACCAATCAGAGCGCGAGTTCGGGTGAGCTACGTATTATTAACTAACGTAGTAAGAACTGAGGAGTCGTATTTACTGGGCAGCGTTTTATGAAACACTTCCTTAGTAAATACTAGCTAGCTACGTAGTATTAACTCATCAAGCGTTTATGAAATTGGCTTCAAGTCTCCATATTGGAGGCCTTGTACTCCAAACTAGAGCTGGAGAAACTGAAGAGAAATGATGGCACCGCCACTACGAAAACAACAGCATGAAAGTATAATGACAAAAAGCACACGCACCATTACGTCTATCTAATATGTGATCTGCATTCCATAGTACTAAATCCCACCGCTGCATCGGCGCAGGAACCAGCGCGCTGGTCCTGGCATAATTTGTCCATTCTTTTAATTTTTGGACAATCCATTTTTCATATAAATAGAGGGAAAAGCCATTACCTCGTAATTCGAGACACAAGTCGCACTAACACAACGTGTTGCAAGCAAACTTGTGGAAGTTCGTGGATCCTGGATTACCACACGCTATTCCACAATCTACGGGGTGTTTCAGAAAGAATACTTTTAAATGTTCCGGTAAAGTACGACAAATTCTTCAAATCCCACCATAAAACGCTCATTTGTTTATAAAACGCTCATTTTTCTATAAACATTTTTCATTTGCATCAAATATTTCCCCCGTCTTAAATGTACTCGGAAAATGATGCAAGGAACATAATATATGCCCGCTTATATTTGAGAAAACAGAACTGGCAACACTCCAAAAATGCTTTAGCACACAAAAATGGTCCGTGAACATGCACATCAAAGCCACAAGTTTCAGTAATACTACAAATTTAAGGCCTTTGGCTCAAGCTCCATATGGCTCATTGGCTTACCTTCCATTTGAATGACTGGATGCGGCGGGCACAGCGTAAAAGACATCACATTTCACCGCAGAACAAGGGACATATACCAATTTGGGATTGCTTGCTTGGAACCAACCATTCCTAAGCTTGAGAGGTGTGTTTTAGAATTAACTTCCAGAGGCAACGTGTGTGTGGACTGTGATGTACCGTAGTGACGATGTAATGTTTGCAGTGTCATTGGCGTGATACTTGTCACGGGATACACGCGTGATTTCTACGAATATTTTCGATGAAGGCAAAATGGACAGTATTTTTCAACTCATTTCTAAGACTACTTTGAATCAGCAAAAATATCAAAACAGCTATCACAATACGAATAATCGTAAATGTCTCAAAATTCATTTTCGATTGATATGTAAATCATACCACAACCACCTGTTTATAACCACATTATGATCAATTCAAAAATATTTCTTTAACACCTTGTAGGACAGGACTGAGCAAATCCTGAGGAACAGCACAGCAAGAAATATCTTATGTCATAAGCTAAAAGAAGGAAAGAGAGAGCATACCGGAATACCAAGAGAATGTTGGCAGGGAACGACTGATGGTGCGGGGCAGGACCCGACAGTGTCATGGGGGGCTGCTTCCCCCTCAGGCCGACTTCACCAACTGTGCTGAACTTCCAGCGCCCTACCCGACCACCCAGCTTTGCAGCAAAACATAGGGTTCTGAGCTAATCGCATAACATTATCTTATTAACTTGAATAGGCCGAACCTATTTCTGCTTGTAAAACTATAACACGCCCACTGGGTGTCGCCCAGTGGTGAGGGGTCTTGCGCCAACGCGCAGAAGAGGAGTCCTTAAGTCCCCAGAGATATAAAATACTGAGAGGGTTAGGAAAACATCCGCTTAAGATTAATGGGGACTATAGTGATTAACACTTTAGTGATCTCCCGTGGACATAGGTCAATATCCTCAAAGTAAAAAAAACGCCATATACGTGGCCATGCTGGAAGCCTATTGGGAAATGTAATCTTGCAACAAAATAAAAAACAGCACTCACACACACTGAAAGCGGACTAAAGCCATAAGAGAAAGGTCCCATACAATTTTCTCCGAGATCTCGGGGTTAAGGCTATTAAATATAATTGACCTGTAACATCTTATTATAAACATATTCGGTACGATATACACTATGATTAACACTATAGCAACCATTGAACAGGAAATAACGGCTGACCTTGACCAATGACCTTTAAAATTGACCGTTGACATTGACCTTAACATTGAGTAATCTTACTTATGACGTTATAGTAGAATATGCATCATAATGGGTCACGTCACCTGGCAGGAGGTACTGAGGTAAATGACCTTCAAGATCTGGTATGACCTTGACCAGTGAACTTGACCTGGGCCTCCAAGTGAGGTGACGTATGACGTTTCGAGCACATTGGCATTGTGACCTCAGGTCTACGGTGCAAGCGCACCGGTGCGACCGCGCGATTGTGGCGATCTCGCAATGTGGGTCTTCACCGAAGGCTGCATTTTCAATGTGAAAATATATATTCCCTGGGATTGTGGCTTCCTACAAATTTAAGGAATATAGGAAAGAAAATGAACGACTGATTTTCGAAAGGATTTTAGTGCCCGACGCGCTCATCACTTCTCTCAAATTTAGCTCAACAGCGTTTTTCTGCTTGGAACGATACTCCTGCCGCCCCGCAAAATAGGCAGGGCCAATTACGGCCCCGTCAGCTGGTCAAACCTGGTTACATTTGGCATGTTTTCTCAAAAACACTATGCTTGTTTGCGAGTTTTTAGGTTCTAAGAACTCCGCAGGATTGTTCTGGGTTCACTCAAGGTCGCCTTTCTGAACGGAAACCTGTATCCGCCCCCGTCCGCAGTAATTAAACATCTTCTGAAGGTCTCGGCACTCTTGAGGTTGGATTACCGAGCTGTGTCCAGGACCACCGCTGCAGCACTTCAAAAGCTAAACAGGTGGCGAGTAATTACACTAAGGCATGAAGAACAGGGATGTCGGCTACATCAAGGGTGCCTTCCACCACACTTCCGGTGGATGCGTACGAAAACTACCACTCAAGTTGCTTTTATACGGTGCCTGCCTGACCAAAACACCCGCAGTTGCAACGCGTTGCAGGCCGCCTATCTGCTGGAGCGCCCTGCGGTTTTGGTTAGGACACCCAAACATACTCCTGCAACGCGTCGCAACATTTTGCAGCAAAAGTTGAGCGCTTTCTGTCCAATTTCTGACACCGGCAGTCTGGGTCAGAAGGCCATCTCCGTGTTATTTGTTCTTTTAGTCAACAAAATGTATTATGTGATTTTTTAATGATATTTATAATCGAAACTCAAACTGAAAAAACAAAGTCGGTTGGAAACGATCACCTTTTTCTCCTAAACTGTCCTTTCAACAGCTCTAACTGCCAGCTGAGTTTTGGTTGTTGATAAACAACAGCTTGTCGCAACTTGAGCTGCCAGATTGCTGCTAATGCTCAACTTTTCCTCGTCTGGTCACAACCCCCGGAGAGATCAGTGACCGCTGTGCAACTGCTGCCCACCGTCGGCGACGTTCCTGGCGCGTTCGGTCAGGACACCGCATTGCACAATATTTAACCTCGAAAAATCACTGACACATATGTGCATAATCACTTTTTGACTGACTACCTCGAGTTTTATCTTCTTGGTTAACAGGCAATGCGCTGATAAAAGAGTGGGCAACATCACACTGCAGGCTGGTGTGGTGTGCTACTCACCTTTCGTCGAGCTCTGGACAGGCGTGCTTCCCTCGGGTCGTCCTGCTCGAACAGCCGCGGAACTCTTCTCCCCCACACCTGCGCGGCGATGCGCGCGTACGTGAAAACAAGCACCAGCACCGGTATAAAGTACTGCATCAGCATCACGGTAAAGCTGTAGACCTCTCTCCGGCCGTTCTGCCAGTGCTCGTCGCAGACCCAGAGCTGGTTGAGCAGGTAGCGCCGGTAGGGCGGGATCCAGGTGCGAGAGGTGATGGCGATAGGCAGGCAGACGACGGCGGCGAGCAGCCAGATGAGAGCCATGGTCAGCCGAGCGTGCTGCGTGGTGCACCTGGGTCGCAGCGGGTAGATGATGGCGCGGTAGCGGTCGCCGCTGATGGCCACCAGGGAGAAGGCCGACACGAACACCGCCACCGCCTGCGTGAAGGAGACCAGCCTGCACATGAGGTCGCCGAACGGCCAGTGCCGCAGGATCAGCACGCTGGTGGAGGTGAAGGGCACGCAGAGCAGGGTCATCAGCAGGTCGCCCACCGCCATGTTGGCCATCAGATAGTTAGTAACGGTCCGCATCCGCGGCGAGGATACAATGACGTAGAGCAGAAGGCCGTTGCCGATGACGGACGAGGTGACGATGAACACGTAGCTGGCGATGACTCCCGTGTTGAACTGTTGATCGGAAGGCTCCAGTTCAGAGCACTGCCACAGGCCAAACTCACCGACGGTGATGTTCTCGCTGAAGCAGACACAGTCCCGCAGTGGCGGGTTGCCGACAATGGACTCGGGCGAGAGTCGGCCCTGATCCAAACAGCTCAGGTTCGAATCTGGACCCACGGTCGCATCCACAGTAGGAACCCCCATTGTAGTGGCAGCCATTCTAAGGCTGCTCTACTGAGAATGTCGGAAGAAATTGGCGTTTTTTAAGCTCATATGTTTCAAAGATTTGTTTTCAATACAAGTAAATAAATAGATTCGAACAACTCGAAAACAAACAACAACGAATCACTCAGGCACCATTGTCCCGGGCTACAGTTCCGTTCCGTAATTTGAGGTGTGTATGTCAGTGCAGGGACATTAGAGCTCACAATGCTTTAGCCCCGGTTGGAGTCGCATCGCTATTGAATTCGTCGACAAAATGAGTTTCGGCATTGAGGACAGAAATCCACTTAAACACTGTCTTTTGCGGTCGTTGAGCTGTCCAAGCAGCTTAGTGCGAGCTAACAGGTTGTCAATAGATGTCTGAAACTTCTGAACTAATTGCCAGGCCGGCGGATGGGCACGACTCCTTTGAGTTTTCGACTTCGCTTGAAGTTGCACAGAAAGGCCGCGGGCTACTTGAATGTCTGAAGTAGTGCCATAGCCACACGTGATTTTATCTTCCTGGGAAGGTCTAGATCTGATAGAGCACCTCAGTGGTGTTCCGAGACAGAAATGTCAGTGGTCCCTCCCAAACGTCAATGTGAATTGTTGTTGCGTTTTCAGGATAGCTTCTCGAAGCTTACTAGGCAGGGTAGATAGCTCAGAAGAAGTATTTGATGTGCGGCTTTCGTCCAAGTATGCACAGTTTCATTGCTGGTCAGACGCCTCGGCTGTACGTCGTCCGTGTACCTGGAAAAGTTGTAGTTCAATCAAAATCTAAAAACAAACAAACCCCACCTTTGCACAACTCGTACTTGTCTAAACATTCAATATGCTTATAAATAGGCATAACTTAAGCATTTTTGGATGAAAGAAAGACAATACGAATGGTCCCGAAAGTTTTGAAACGCATTCAGATGTTAAATTCAGATATAGAGAAATTATGTTTCTTTTAGTCAGGAAATGCCAAGAGGAATCACTCCGTTGGGTTTTCCGCCGTCGCTCAGATGTACCGCACAATTGCCAAGCAGGTTTGCCCGCACAATTTTTGGGGGCTTAACGACACACCAACTGCCAGAGTCATACGGGGTAGCCAACTCTCACTCCGTGGGAAGGGATTGTGGGGATCGGATCAATTTACTCAGAGGCTCCGCCGGGAATTTTTATGTCAGGTCAATATTGAGGCCAGCATAGGTCAAAGAAGGTTCCATAGGCTTACAACAGAGCAGTGTACGTTTCCCTCTCTAGATCTGCCCTCAGGGAAGCTAGAGCACATCTTTATGCCTCATTGGATTACTCTCATCGTGGCAAATCGAATGATGTATAATATGACCTTGCTAGGTCAAATAGTCAAAATGACCTGACCTCGACCTAGGTCAGGGTCACAGAGTGAATTGGTATGGTCATGTCGCATATCAATCGACTCCCCGTGACAATATCAGCACAATGCAAGCAAAATGGAAGCTTTATCTCAATTCAGTGACAAATTATTGGCAAAACAATCACTCTCTGCTCCCGTGACCTGATATGACCTTTGAGAGGTCAGATGCTCAAAAACTCAACTTTATGGTCAAGATAGTGGTAAGAATAAACGGTTTGAGGATTTTCAGCCTTATCTATCCAGTATTTACTGAAAACGAGCCCATTCTATTTTTTTACCATAGACTTATAATGGGGGTGATAAAAAATTGTCCCCACCTTAGGTCAACAGTATCAAAATCCCGAGATAGCAGATTTGTAGAACCTAATGACCTTATCATATTGTGGAAGTGCCAAACTGATCGGTTTTCTAATGTTCCCAGGGCGCTGCTTTAAACTCGTAATTTTAGGTTTTGAGGTCGGGTCACTTGACCCTAAATAGCTCCTTGACCTGACGTGACCTTAACTCAACAATTTGGTCAGATGTGTAAAATTGATCAGGGATAAGGTATTGCAAGTTTCGTTGTTCTGCATCTCTTCGTTTTTTAGCTATCTGGGGAAAACTAGGAGGGGGGCGAATTTCGCCTTCCCCCCAGCGGGGCGCGTGTTAAAAGAAAAGTACGTTAACACGTCGCAACTGACTTCATTTCAAGGATTGACAGGTTCATGGTGCTCCGAATATGTTGGAGCATTACAAAGTCATGCCGAACTCGGATGACCTTAGTTAATGACCTAAAATGACCTCTGCTATTTTATCACATTACACCATACTCGAGACGCTTACCATTTGAAAGGCCATTTGGCTGCCAGTTTATTGTTATCAGATGCTTCACACATGTAAGGATCCTGTGGATGGAGCATGGCATTTCCCTGTAGTATAATTGGTCTTGAGTTGTACGCATAGCGGCAATAAATATGCAATTATAAACACTACCAAACGACAAAACAGGAGCGAAAAACAGTTTGTTCCAACATCTGATACGATATCAACCACCAAAATTGGACAAAACATATTGAAAAATTATTTGAAAATTTTCGCACAAGATCCAAAGCAGGGTTTTCATTGGGACAACCTTCAGTGCTGGGAATACATCCATGAGTTCTTTACACTCGTAAGAGCCAGCAAGTTTTTTGCTTTAGTTCTGATTCTCTCGTGCCCAACACAGCGGAATTCGCAACCATTCAGCCTGTACTAATTCCACACATCTGATACTCTCATCTGGGCATCCAAAAACTGAATTAATTCCCAGCTAGTTTCGCCGGACAGTTTAAAAACCGGTACAACCTGTTGAATATCTGTGACCATCAACCAGATTATGGCATTGAGCGTAGGTGGTAATTCTTCACCGCTTCACACGGAAAGAAAGGCGTGGGATGGTATCGGAGGCTCTGTGAAGTTTGCCGTATACTGCAGGGGTGTTAGAATAACAGTGAATTAATAAATTGTATGTGCTGAATAATTTTTTGTTTACTGGAACATCATCAGGCTACAGTTTCTTTTCACATTTGCCTAGTAAATTACATCATTAAATCATTTGAATCAAGTCATATCATAATCTTATCGAGTTTTGTGCTATTTTTGTTTTCTTTTGCAACTTCAAAATTAAATCCGAAAGATACCCAGGACTAGAGACAAGTACACCTCCGTCTAAATTAACCATACAAGTGCAGTGTCACTGATGGATTCGACTGTATGCTTAATGACGGTGAGAGGGTGCGGTTGAAGATTGCCTCTAATATGTGAAGTTTTTTCTTGCTTGATGAGGTTGCTATGATGCTGGTGGTTTTGGTGAGGTCTTGTCTTATGATGGTTCTGTTGCGGTCTTCTTCCATGTGAGCCTAGTGTGCACCGTTTGTAAGGTGCATAGTCAACCTTCGGGATAACGTTGTTGTCACTCCAACGTAGCTATTTTTTGCGAAGCTGAGCCTTCGTAAGGACAAACAAATATGTATACTGCGTTGAATTTTTGCAATGGATCTTTTTTGGCGTTGATATTGTTTGCCATCACTAAGTTACTCACCTTTGGGTTCTTATAGTAAATAACTAGTTGGAGGTTGTCGGTTCTGTTCGTTGGTCTGACGTTCGAGTTCATTTCAAACGAATCATAAAAACATAATCTGAACATCTGAACATAAAAACGTCATAAAAATGAATCTGAAAAACATCAAAAAGACGAATTTTATGATGTTATGAGTTTTTATGAATTTTTGTATATAATTATTTATATGTATTATTCTTTCACGTCAATAAATAAGAGACAAAAGGTGGCAAGTGGAATAAAGTACACATACGCCTACAAAAATTACACAATCTTTCACACAGCCTTGCACACACATAAAAGTAAAGTAAAAGGCGTCTCCTGATTCTGCAGTCCAAACTTCAAATAACATTTTCTGAAAATCTGATCCTGACACCTCACGTTCAAAGATTTGCGATAAACTCTCGTGAGCGGCAGCAGCAAATCAAGCAGAAAAAACGTAAACATACGACGGAAGAGGGAAACCTATGAAATGATTCATATTTTATCTTGCTTTATCTTGTCGCAGAGATGTCTAGACAAATGCGAATAAGTACATGATGTTTCCAAAAAAATGATATACAATTGCAATATTCACCCCGGCTTTAACACGCGTCCCGCTGGGTTCCCTGGCATGACGCGCCCCGCTTGGGGGGGCGTTTTTCGCCCCTCTCCGTATCTCGTTTTCCAGGAAAGCTAAAGAAAAATTACGGACGGCGTTCGAAAGCTCTTGACGAGATGAAGAGAAGTTACAGGAAAATTTTGATTTCAGGTCAATATTGAGGTCAGCATAGGTCAAACAAGGTTCCGCTTACAACAAGGCAGTGTACGTTTCCACCTCTAGATATTTACTCAGCAAAGCTAGAACAAATATTTATGCATTATTGGATTCCTCTCATCGTGGCAAGTCGAATGCTGTATAATATGACCTTGCTAGGTCAAATTTTGAAAATGACCGGACCTCGAGCTAGGTCAGGGTCACAGGGTCACCTGGAATGGTCATGTTGCATATCAATCGACTCCCCGTGAGAATATAAGCACAATGAAAGCACAATAAGAGCTTTATCTCAATTCAGTGAGAAGTTATTGGCAAAACGATCACGGCATGTTTTTGTGATCTGACATGACCTTTGAGACGTCAGATGGTCAAAAACTCAACTTTATCGTCAAGATCGTGGTAAGAATACACGGTGCGAGGATTTTTGGCTTTATCTATTCATTATTTACTGAAAACGAGGCCCTTTCAATTTTTCACCACAGACTTATAATGGGGTGACCAAACACGCGCCCCGCTGGGCCGGGCGATATTCGCCCCCCCTACTAGTTTTCCCCAGATAACGCAAAAGAGACGCAGAACGACGAAACTTACAGCACCTTATTCCTGATCAATTTTACACGTCTGATAAAATTTTGAGGTAAGCTCAATGTCAGGTCAAGGAGCTATTCAAGGTAAAGCGACCCGACCTCAAAACCTAAAATCACGAGTTTGAAGCGGCACCCAGGGAACATCTGCGAACTGATCAGTTTGAAGCTTCTAGAATATAATGAGATCATAAGGTTCTACAAATCAGCTATCTCGGAATTTGGATATTGTTGACCTAAGGTGGGGTCAATTTTTTGGTCACCCCATTATAAGTCTATGGTGAAAAATAGAATGGGCTCGTTTTCAGTAAATACTGGATTGATAAAGCTAAGAACCCTCAAACCATCTATTCTTCCCACGATCTTGAGCATAAAGCTGAGTTTTTGAGCATCTGACCTCTCAAAGGTTATGTCAGGTCACAGGAGCACAGAGTGATTGTTTTGTCAATAACTTCTCACTGAATTGGGATAAAGCTCCCATTTTGCTTTCATTGTGCTTATATTGTCACGTGGAATTTATGGATATCCAACATGACTATACCAGGTCACTCTGTGACCCCGACCTGGCTCTAGGTCAGGTCCTTTTCACTATTTGAGCTAGAAAGGTCATATTATACTTCATTCGATTTGCCGCGATGAGAGGAATCCAATGATGCATAAAGATTTGCTCTAGCTCCCCCGAGCACAGATCTAGACAGAGAAACGTACACTGCTTTGTTGTAAGCCTATGGGACATTATTTGACCTATGCTAACCTCAATATTTACCTGAAATTAAAAATTTTCGTATAAAATCTCTTCGTCTTGTCAAGAGCTTTCGAACGCCGCCCGTAATTTTTATTTTGCTTTCGTGGGAAGTGAGATAGGGAGGGCGGGTGAAAAGCGTCCCCACCCCAGCGGGGCGCGTTATGCCAGGGACCGCAGCGGGGCACGTGTTAATAAACAAACAATGTTCTAGAAGCTATGCTAGCCACGTACTTACATACAATGTTAATATCTGCCCCATAGAGCTTCCGAGCCACCTTCACTCTGGCGAGGGAGAGTGTTCAAACACCCCCCCTTCCCCCACCACTCGAATTCGGCTCCTATGCTGGATTAAAAAAACTCGAAAGCTGGTGGGTAGCTTATAAAAATTCATGATGAAACTACATTAGTCACGTTTTGGCTCGGGTCAGTATTGAGGTCATAACAGGTCAAAGAAGGTGGTATGTTAAAGCAGATCTATCGTTTGACAGATTTGAGTTAGAACCATTTTTTAGGCACCATTCGCTTCTCTCATTACGATGAATGGAATGGTGTATGATAAGAATATACTAGGTCAAAAATATAATTAATCTGATCAAGGACATGTTAAGGTCACCATGTGCCCTAGCATAGTCAATATGCATATTGATCGGCTTGCAATAACAATCTACACGTAATGACATCAAAATAAAAGCTTTGTCATCATTTCCTTCACAGTTATTTAACCAAGTCTGAAAACCTGGTCTCGAGGAGGCGCTGGCCGGGTGAGGACGTGTGCGCGTGCGCTCCGTCCGGGGGAGCCAGTGTACTGTACAGACGAGTGCCCGGCATGGCGGAGCGAGACAGACAATACCGAAAGAGTGAAGTCTAACGGCAATAAGGACTTTTGAGAATTTCGATTGGTGAGATGCCAAAAAAGCCGACGCCGACACGCGCTGGTTTGGTTCAGCAGCAGATTGCGCAGTTGCAACCACCACGGGAGAGGAGCCCCGCAAAACGACGCCGACCATCTGATCGAGGGGACTCATCCGGCATGGAATCGGTAAGAGAGCTGCTCGAAGAACAGCTAGAGCAGTTTGCTCTCATTAAAGAAGAATTTATGGAGATCGCAAGCAACATGAAAACCGAACTGTCGTCACTGAGCCAGAGAGTCAAGGATTTAGAAGAACATACCAACAAGAAGGATGAAGAAATCGAAGTTTTGAAGAAACAGCTGGAGAAGAAAATTTAATTATGACAGAGCTGCAGAAGAAAGTCCATAAATCTGAGGTCATCTCCAAGCTGCCGACATTGATTTTCTCCGGTCCAGCCACGCAGAGGAAGGCGATGCGCATGCGCGGTGCGGCACTGCTCCGGCCCGTGCCCGGCCAGCCCGCAGCCGAGGCCGGCACGGCGGCCGGGGTCGGCTCAAGGTCACCGGTCGCAGAAGCGACGGTGCCTGCGGCGGCGGGCGAGAAACCAGAGTCAGCTGACCGCAACGTGTCAGCGGACAATCGAATGTCTGCGGACGGCACGAGCCAGCAGGAAACGGTGGCGAGCTATGCGGAGATAGCGGCCACTGCCACTGGAGAAAACTCAGCGGCTCTATCGAGCCAAGGTGATTACAGCGCACCGAGAGCACCCAGAACGGCGGACAACAGCCTGTCACGGCAACCTCGCGAATACGAGGACGTAGCTACGACAGTAGTGGAACTCCTGAATGCCGCGTTTCCCGACATGCACGTTCATATCAGTGATATTGATAGGGCGCTTCGCGGGCAGGGCAACAAAATCTGGTGTCGGTTCGTGAGGTCGGGGAACGGGTCAGTGCGAGATCTCGTGTACAGCAGCAGGCTGAGTAGTGCACTGCCCAAGGGCAACCAGCTCTATATATCCGAAGCCCTCACAGGATACAGACAGGAAATTGTCCACGAGTGTCTGGCTTTGCGGAAGCAAGGCAAGCTGTACACGGTGTACACGCGGCATGGGTCTGTGTATGTGAAGCAGCGAAAGTTTAGGTACAGCACAAGTGTGGACACAAGTCGAGGGTTAGGTCAATATCGGAAAAGAAAGGATGTTTTTAATTATCTGCGTAGGTTAGATTTCAACATTTATATGTTGCAAGACATACATTGTAGTAAATCAAGAGTAAACTCATTTCGTAATATGTGGGGATGCTCGAATGCAATTTTGCACCTCTTGCGAATAATAGCCGTGGTGTTGGGATTCTTACCAAAAACTTAGATGTTATATTTTCTGATACTCATCTTGGTGGAGACGGCAATTACGTTGTAACGAAGGAAAACATAAACAAAAGCTTCGATATCATTTTGGCATCAGTTTACGGCCCAAACACTGATAACCCCCAATTTTACGGGGAATTAGAGAAAATATTCAATGAAATCAACAGCAATGATGCTCCAATCCTAATTGGCGGTGATCTGAACGTGGTGCTTGAACCTGAGCGTGATCAGCACAATTACGTGCGAGATAATAATATCAGAGCAAGACAGAGGATAAAATAAACTATGTCTAAAAGCAGCCTTGTCGACATATTTCGGATGCAGCATCCAGATGTAAGACGTTATACATGGCGAGTGAAAAGGCCAGTGTTACAACAGGCGAGGCTGGATTATTTTTTGACATCAGAAATGCTCTAATCCCGCATAGTGGATTGTCAAATTCAGCCATCGTATCGGAGTGACCACTCTATGAATACCTTACAGTTGAAGATAAATGAACAGAGTCATGGTAAAGGATTTTACAAATTTAATGTTTCACTTTTAAAAGATCCTGCGTTTACAGATAAAGTTAAACAAATTATAAAGCAGACCATTGTTCAGTATGCAGTTCCAGTATACACTCAGGAATATTTGACAAGCAATCAAGACGTTCAATTTGGAATTGACAATGCATATTTCTGGGAAGTACTCATTTTAAATATTAGAATTGAAACTGTAACATATAGCATACACAGACATAAAGAGAGAAGAGCAGAGCAACTTACAGAAAACGATAGAGAGACTTGAAGAAACCGTTAATGTAAATCCTAACGCTGATATTTTGGATGAACTCGAAATGCGTAAAAGTCAATTGGAGAATTTAAGAATAGAAAATTAGAGGGGTGTATACAGAGATCTAGATCGAAGTGGCAGCAGTCAGGCGAAAAATCAACGAAGTATTTTCTTGGCTTGGAAAAGTGAAACTACATATCGGAAACAGATTCCGTCATTAAAAGCTGGTTCTGAGATTATATCTAAACAAGAAGAAATAATATCATATTTAGTTAACCATTTTAAGGAGGTGTTTCGAGAAAGACCGGTTCAGGATCAACAATTAAGTAGTTTCCTTGATAGCAGTGAGATGAAGACGTTATCTGAAAATCAGAAGAGAGAGATTAATGAACCATTAAGCCTCATTGAATTAGAAATTGCTCTGAATAAGATGAAAAATAACAAATCACCGGGATCAGACGGATTTCCAGCAGAGTTTTTCAAATTCTATTGGAACGAGTTAAAACATTTTTATTTTAGGATGGTAGAGCATAGTTACCAAAATGATAGGTTGCCAATGACTTTGCGCGAAGGCGTATTAACACTTCTACCGAAACGGAACAAGCCAAAGGCTATGATAAATTCATATCGTCCGATAACGCTCCTGAACTGCAGTTACAAAACTTTGGCGGCAGCAATCGCCAATCAGGGTTGGAAAAAACCGGTTTAAATTGAATTTATGCCAGCCATTGGTTTTTATTAATTTAAGCCGGTTTAAACCGGCTTAAATTAATAAAAGCCGGCTTAAATTCAGAATCAATAAAAGACCCATTCAATCCAAGAACACACTTTCATATCAAAGATAGTTAGGTGAGAACTGCACAATACTATCAATTTGCTTATTGTTTGAAGAATTTGAGTTGAGCATGTCATCCATCAAGTTGGCTGAGCACAAAGCCAATGTTGATTAATATGGCAAGCTGGAGCATACTGTTGCGAACAGGTGAATATGATACTGTTTTAACAGTTCACGTAATCACAGCGCTTTACCTGGATGTGGAGATTGGTCACATATTCTTTCGCTATTATGGTTGGTTTGATATATGGACTTTACGTAGTCATTAAAACAGTTCCAAAACAAGGCAAAACTGTATTGGTCTCACACAAAGCGTGAAAAATTACTATACAAAAAACATTCACTGAGCAGCAGCATATCACATTGCTCGACTGCATCATGTCGGCTTAATGACGGCCGCGCAGGGCCCTGTGCCAGGAAGACAGCTTTGCATTTGAAAGTTGGTGGTTAGAATTTTGGCCTTGTTCAAACTTGGGCCATTTACTATATCGTGCTTTTTTGGTGGTCTTTTAGTGGATGTTGGCCAATAACATTTGGTGCTTGGTTATTGGAATGAAAAGGTATTTGTTAAAATGTTAATAATAGGTTAGCTTGTGCTAGGGTTTTTGTAAGCGTTTGTGACACTCCAAAAATATATGTTTAAGATCAGTAAGTAATTATGGACATGAATATGGTATTTATACTTTAAGTTCCATATTATTTTTGAAAATATGAAAAACACTTCTCGCGAGAACTTAACGTGAGCGGCTTTTATTATTGTCATGATAAGTGGTTTAAACCAGGGTGGCATAAATTAATTTATGCCATCCGGTTTAATCCATGGTTTAAACCGGTTTAAACCAGAACGTGGCTTAAATTTGCCAACCCTGTCGCCAATAGATTTAAAACGGTGGTATCTAGTGTTATAAGTACCGAACAGACAGGTTTCGTCAGTGAGCGTTTCGCAGGTGATAACACGCGACTGACATGACATTTTAGATCAGCTCAAAGTACAAGAAAAGTTGGGGCTCTTTTTGAGTATAGACATTGAGGGGGCATATAATTCAGTGAGCTGGGATTTCGTGCGGAAGGTAATGCGAAAAAGAAACTTTCCCGAAAGCACAGTGAAATGGTTTGACATCTTGTACCGCGACTCGTTTTCTCGTGTATTGTATAATGGACACATTTCAGAACGGATAAAGTTGGAACGGTCGTGCCGTCAAGGTGATCCATGGAGTTGTTATTTATTTTTAATAGTTATTGAATGTTTGTTAGAACAAGTTGGTAGAAACCCCGAAATTAAGGTAATTAAAATTGGTACTAGAGAATATAAGTATACGGCTTTTGCGGACGATTGTCTCATGTATTTAGACGAAAGCGTCAACAGCTGTCGAATACTCTTTGAAGACCTCGGCATTTTTGCTAAGTTTTCGGGTCTAAAATCTAACATTGAAAAGACTGAGGCCTTTTGGGCTGGTTGTGGGGCGGAAACTCAGGAGCCTGGAGATTGGCATCTCCAATTGGCGCAGAGTGGTGGGGCCGAGGACGCTCCTTATAAACAACTGATATTCTGTGGAACTAAACTGTGTAGAAACTCAATATCGTGTTTATAGCAAAGTGACACAGTTAGAATACTTTGAGTGTGACCCACTTCTGTCTTTAGAGTGTACATTCCCGACAAAAGGCACTTAGCGTCGGGTCTGGTTGAGGGTGCACCCGTTCAGTCCGCCATGTCTGACGGGGCGCGGTCAAACCCCGCTACACGGGGACAACTCAGGTCGAGGTCAGCACACGCCACGCCCGGTAGCTCGGTGGCCGAGTGGACAACGCGCTTGCCTTGGATCGGCCGCATCTGGGCGAGCAGGGTTCGATTCCTGGTGGCTGCATCTATTGTATTCGTTTTCTGCGCAGTCACTGTTACACCTGCATTCGAAAATTGCGCTGCTTGCCCCTCCAATATCACCTGCGATGCCTGGCCTGCCGCATCACCAACGGGCATTTTACACATCTGGACTTCCGAGGCCCAACGCAGGTTGCGACTTAGATTACCGAGCCGCGCCTGGTGGCTGATGCTGCTGCTGACGATGTCCGGCAACATAGAATGCAACCCTGGACCTGCTCTCCGCGTGTACAGTCAAAACGTCAACAGCTTGAAAGGAAAGTTAGGCGTGCTGCGCACATACGCGGGTGAGCTGGCGGCCTATGATGCCGTATGTTTCGTCGAGACGAAAATGGCCCCTAACCTTCCAGCCGACTCCGAGCTACAGTCAGCCCTTCAAGACTATGCTTGGTTCAGGCGCGACCGCACTTCACATGGAGGTGGAGTTGCATGCGCTGTGAAGACGTCGCTTTCACCTCTCCGTAGGCCAGATCTTGAGACGGATTGCGAATCCCTTGTCATCCAGTTGGGATCTAGAACACATGTTTTCCTCGCCGTTTGTTACGGGCCTCCAGGCGAGTTTCTGGCAACGGAGAGGATAGCTAAGCTCCTGCGCGGGATCCACGCCAAGGGTCGGCCGTACCTGTTGACTGGGGACCTAAATCTGCCGGAGCTGACCTGGACCGGGGAGGGTGCCACATTTCAGAGGCACTCCCGCCGTGCTGTGACGTTCGTCGACGCGCTTGCCGAATGCGAGGCACAGCAGTCGGTGACGACTCCGACGCGAGGAGACAATATACTTGACCTGGTGGTATCTCGAGGTGGAGCCGTAGTGAGCGAGGTTGGCGACGGAATTTTCGGCTCCGATCACAAAGCAGTAGAGAGTAGCTTTATTGTCAACATTGGACCTGCGCCCCGACCCACTAGGTCCAAAGTGTATGATTATAAGCGTGCGGACTTTGCTGGGCTTCGCCAGGCCCTGAGGGCGCTGCCATGGAATATTCTGGACGGTTTAAATGTTAATGAGGCCGTCAATATGTACTATGACCTTGTGTTTGCTGCCATTTGTGATTATGTTCCTATGATCGAGTTGCGTCGGAAATATCCGCCCTGGTATGATCGGGCTGTGCGTGATCTCTTGCGGGATAAGGAGCTGGCCCAAAAACGTAAGAAAGCGAACCCAATCCAGGCGAACATTGAGGCTCATTCCAGAGCTAGAGCTGATTTTAAGAGGCAGGCTGACCAAAGTTATAGGTCATACTTACTAGGTCTGATTCGTGATTTTAAAGATAACCCGAAGCGGTATTGGACATTTATTAGATCGCTCAAGTCGTGTGCCCAAGTATCTCCTGTGCTTGAATGGTGTGACCGGAAAGTGGCAGATGTGGTCGATCGGGCCAATGTGTTCAATGCGTGCTTTAAGAAAAAGTTTAGCGATCCGCATATCGGTCCATTGCCCGCGCCGCCTACTCTAAACGCCCCCGGCCTAACGCAGTTTGAGGTACCACAGGGTCGGGTGGCACAGCTCTTACGAGAGTTGAACCCTCACAAAGCTTGTGGTGCCGATGGCCTTAGTGCAAGAATCATGCGTGAATGTGCAGAAGAGCTTGCGACCCCTCTTGAGATTATATGTCGTCTGTCGGTGGGATCCGGGGTGTTCCCAGATACATGGAAGAAGGCCAACGTGATTCCAGTTTTCAAAAAGGGTTCGAAAAAGCTTCCGGAAAATTACAGACCAGTTTCTCTTTTGGCAATCAGTTCAAAAATTTTGGAGAAGGTAGTTTGCGAGAGCTTACTTCGAACTTGCCGGCCCGCGCTACCTGATTCTCAACACGGATTTCTTCCCAACCGTTCGTGCGTGACCAATTTGTCCTGTTTTATGGAACACTGCTGGATCTCACTGACAGAAGGATCGCAGACGGATGCCATTTACACGGATTATTCATCCGCTTTTACCAGTGTCAGCCACAGGCTGCTTTTACACAAGCTCAGACACTCTTTTAATATCACCGGACTTGCATATAGCTGGATTGAATCCTACCTGAGCCAGCGCTCCCAGCGAGTCATTATCGATGGGAAGTACTCTGACTGGGCCCCGGTAACATCCGGAGTTCCGGAAGGCAGCATTCTTGGCCCAATCCTCTTCACTTGTTACGTTGCTGACCTTCCAAGTCACATTAAAACATGCTCTCTGGCGTATGCCGATGATGTCAAAATTTTCCATAGAATTCAAGGCCCAGCAGACGTCGATTCTCTCCAGGCCGACCTGAACCGCTTAAGTGAGTG
Source organism: Lepas anatifera (assembly GCA_034440635.1). Taxonomy (NCBI): domain Eukaryota; kingdom Metazoa; phylum Arthropoda; class Thecostraca; family Lepadidae; genus Lepas; species Lepas anatifera. The sequence goes on along the minus strand of JAOTON010000664.1, from coordinate 577,531 downwards.
GTCAAAAACCTGGCTTCTCAAGCTCAATCCAGCCAAATGCAGGACCATCACATTTACTTTACGGACATCACCCATCATCTCTTCATACATTTTAGACGGACATCAGCTGGAACGCTGTTCTCACATTAGGGACTTAGGTGTAGTTCTCGACTCTAGGCTGACATTTGCAGAGCATGTAGACTCGGTTATGAGCAAGGCAAACCGAATGCTTGGCTTGCTGATGCGAAGCATTCAGGTGTCTTCCTGCGCACGCCTTCCGAGATTCAACCATTGTGCTGCTTTGTGTGCGTATAATGCTCACGTCAGATCACTCCTAGAGTACGGCAGTGTTATCTGGGCTGGTGCCGCAAACATTCACCTGTCCCGCCTTGAACGGCTGCAGCATCGCTTTTTAATGTGGTTAGCCGCCAGCACACATAGCCGATGTGCAATGGACTACGTGTCACTCCTAAATCATTTTCGCTGTTCTTCTATTAAAGCGAGGTTTATACAAGCCGACATAAGGTTCCTGCGTTCCGTCTTCAACGGCCGCCTGGACTGTAGTGAGCTGATGCCCATGTTCTCCCTCCTGACTCCCGGCCGACGCTCACGACACACTGGCTTGTTTAATGTGCCTCGTGGGCGAGTTAATGCCGTGCAGAATGGGTTCCAGATCAGGCTTCCGAAACTTGTAAATGATTTTCTGCGGCACACACCAGCAGAGGACTTTTTTCAGCCTACTCATTCTTTTCGATCGAGTGTGTTGCGGTATGCGAACAGCGTTGGCACGTACATGAGATAGTATGCTTACTTGCTATGTGCACTGTGTGATTGCGGATTTTTTTTTGCTTTTTATTTTATTATTTTAGGATTTTTATGCTTTTAGATGCCTTTATAGTAGTATTTTTCATATGGTGGTCCATCTTCATATATTTTATTTTACGCCCACGTAGTTCATCATTTTTAGCAGCAGCAGCTTCCATGCGGAGGCTATCGTTGTATTTTATATATACATATACTTTTATACATTTTTAGAGTGCCTTTTTAAGCCATGGAGAGACTCTGTAATGCCATGTGTAGGATATGTGTGGGTGGTTGACTGTGGAAGCGTGCGAGTGTGGAGTGTGATCCCTTACGGAATGTTGAACGATTTTAACCAACGACTGCAACCATAAGTGGGCTCTGGCCTGTGGCTGTTCTTGTCTAATAAACAATAAACAATAAACAAACAAAGCCAATTTGTGGGGATATGAATTTTCGTTGGGTGAAAAAGTTGAAAATTCTAGGCATATATTTTTCCAATGACGACTTAGAAGTGTATGAAGAGAACTACGAAATCAAATTGCAGCAAGTGAAGGCGATATTAAAAAAATGGAGACTTCGTTTTCTTACGCCTAAAGGCAAAGTAGTGGTACTAAAATCTCTGATTATTCCAATGTTCACGCATATTTTCACGTCACTACCCAAGCCGCCTGATAGGTTCATAAAGAAGTTGAAGGAAGAGATGTTCAGTTTTGTGTGGGGAGGAAAATCAGATCGCATAAAAAGGAGCAGTCTTTATAAGTCATACGTAAGAGGAGGACTAGCCATGACTGAGATTGAAACTTACATTGCAGCGTTAATAGTAACTTGGATTCGAAGACATATATGTACGGGACATATCTGGCAACAGTTATGTGATGAAGTTATATTAAGGGGAAAATACATTTGGGAGCGTAATTCACAGTCGGTCAATATTATAGCCATTCAAGTATCAAATCCTTTTTGGAAAGAAACTCTTCAGGCTTACGCATGTTTTTCAGCGTCACTGATTTTTTATCCCCATGTTATGAGTAGTTGCAGCCTCTTTTATTCGAACGAATCAAAATTTAAAGACGTTGAAATAGCACAGTGGAGAGAAAAGGGCTTGCAATATCTAAATGATCTAGTAAACCCGGAGACGGGACAAATTTACCATTTTGGTATATTCAAGAGGGTTTTTGGTGTGCAGTGTACTTATTTGGATTATATGGGCCTGATACAAAGTTTACCGAGGGAATGGAGAATATTAAACAAAACGAAAGAAATGGGTCCCCTTGTACATCCACAGACAGCATTCCTAATCAAAGAAAGGCGTGGAGCACGGATATTTTACGATCAAATGTTGGGGAAAAAATTCCAAAATAGTGTGAACTCGTGGGAGCTGTTTTGGGAAACCGAGCTGGGTGAAATTGATTGGCAGGAAACATATGCCCGGATATATTGTAGCACACGTTCAGTTTACTTGCAAATGGTTCAATATAAAGTTGTGGCAAAAATAGCAAGAACAAGAAGCCTTCTATTTAAAATGGGAGTTGAGGATGCAGAAATGTGTAAGAGGTGCAATCTGGTTAGCGATACAATTATGCATAAGTACTGGTCGTGTATTTTTGTAAGGCGTTTCTGGCGAGAGGTGAAGACTTGGCTTAACTCATTGAATGACCTAAACGGATTTGAGTTAACACAAAGGAAGGCATTATTGGGTGTCAAAGGTAGTAGTTTTGTGAATCTTGTTACTATATTGTGCAAAGACGTTATAAATCGCCATGAAAACCTGAGCTTACGTTCATTGAAGTCTTATATACAAATGGTGAAGGAAATTGAGAGAAATGTTGCGCGATGGACATGCCAGGAAGAAACATTCCGTGAGAAATGGAAGTGTTGGAACAGCGAGGAGGTGGGAGGAAGAAATTGAATTAGGGTGCAAAGTATAAGGTTGAGTGTGATTCTGATGGCTGAAGTTGTTGTCGAAATAAGTTTCTGTTTATAGAAATGTGTTTTATGGTGTGTGCTGTTTTGTACTGTCTACGTTTCCTCTCTGACCTGGATAGGAAGACAGGCCACCTGCTCCTAATGTTCGCCGAACTGTATGTCTAGCCTATCGGGTGACGCGTCACTGCTGGGATCGTACAAATTAGTTATCTGAGAAGTAGTTACTTGGAAAGCATGTTCAATAAACTGACAAAAACCTGAAAAAAGTCTGAAAACCTGCTTAGGTAGCCCCAGATGACCTCTCTGAGGCCACAGGTTCAAAATAACAACATGAACCTGGACAGGGTTTATATACTATGAAGAATGTTCTCCGTATACTATCTGGAGAATATGAAGGTATCATAAGCTGTACAGCTATTTGTCCACCAAATCCCGTGTTCCCAATGCATGTCCAATGGTGAGACTATGATCCGTCTCTGACCCTTAAGTCATCGATAAGAAAATCTTGGATCATTTTTCGTAGCACTCGGTGGGTCCATTATGTGATGTGAGTTTCAATTATATATGTTAACCCTGATGTTACTTATGTTACCTTAAACTTTTTTGAAGGCGAGGTCACTTGACCTGCTTTGGTGACCTGACCTGAGATGATCCGACATTAACATTTTGGTAGAAATTGCAGAATCAATCGAGGACTGGCGGAAAAACTCGAGGTGGGTGTTCAAACACCCCCACACCGAGGCGAGGGTTAAACCACGAATGGCTGCACCTGGTGGCCGTATTTTTCCCTGAAACAAAATAACAAGGAGCCGTTGAATATTGTTGAAGTGTTTTCATGTTCGTGAAGTAAAGTTGTTAATTCTGAAGCTTTTTTCGTTTCTTCTACGGGCTAACAATGAACGTCGACGTTTTGAGCTGGAGGCATTATTTAGTGCCATGTGTAGCTTTGGACCCGTGACCTCTGAAAAGTCATCTGGAACTGCTGAGATTTCTGGACTTGGGTCAATAACTTTGCAGGAAATTGTGATTTACGTTTGATGCATCAGTACGTTCGGATTAGCATTACATGTTGTGATGCGCTTGCCGCCGTGAGTACACCACGTTTAATTAACGGCGCTGTTTTTAGCGGGCGTCGACTCGGATTTTGGCGTGGGTGTTTCCCGTGCTGCCTGGAACTGGCAGTGGCGATACAATACAGTTGGAATAAAGACCGGAAAATCTGAGTGTTCTTTATACCTTTTACTTGTTGCATCATTGACGTCTTCCCAATGAATTTTTTGCCAAAATTTTAAGCAATATAATTAACCACCACATTAATAGGGATAGTATAATATAGTGTGTTTTAGCCTCCTCACAAACCTGTTTCACCCGATACAACAAATTAAAAATATTTAAAATGTGAACGCGAAATTGAAATAATATATCAATCACAATTCAAGTTTTCATTGGGGATGACTGGATAGCCCAAAGAGTTATAAATGCACATCCCTGCGCCTTTCACCAGTGTTTTTTGAGGTGAACAGCAGTTTTGCTGAGGAGGGGTGTGGCAATTTATGAATTTTTCTGGCGAAGGGGGGGGAAATTCACCCATCTTCTGACGATTTCTGACAAAGGGGGAAGGGGTTCGAACACCCCCAATTCTTTGCTGACGTCATATGTGAATAACCCCTTAACATGCGCATTGAAGGGGGTCTAAGCCACCTTCACATTGACGGGGGTACCCGCCCCCTAAGATCTCAAGAACCACGCTAGTTAGCGAAAAACGGTAAACACGGTTGGATAGCCCGTTGAAATCGCTAAAGAAAATATTTGTACACTTCTTTGTCAGGTCATATTTAAGTTCACTAGAGGTCAAGGTATGCCAACATAGGTATAACATGTAGACGAAGGTTTTCAGTCATTGCATCTGAACTAGTAGATATGGAGAAAAACAATAAAAATCATAAGAACCCTCGCAGCAAGCGAATATTAATATATATTAATATGAGACTGAAATCAGTTCAACGTCAAATTAGGTCAAAATGCATATGATTCGAACCGAAAGGATAAGGCAAACCCAATTCCATTAAAATAAGTGTTCTACCACCATCCATTTCCAAGTTATTCAGTTCAAATCATTTTCTCATGTATTTCCAACAGAGAGGTCATGGCTTGTGCCTGACCTTAGGTCATCGACATAAGATATACCGCAATATATTTTGTAGAACTCGGTAGGCCCATTATGTGATATGAATTTCAATCGGATAGGTTCACCCAGTTTTGACTTATGCTATCTTAAACTTTTTTGGTGTCAGGTCACTTCACCTGCAATGGTAACCTGACCTGAGATGACCCAAGCTTAAAATTTTGTTTCAAGTCATAAAATGATGAGAGATGCACCGCCGTACTTGTTATATCTCCAAAAAACCCAGGGGACGGGTACCCACCCCCCCAACCCGTCAATGTAGTGTTAAGGTAGATCAATATGAATTACGTCAATTGCTTGAATACTGAAAGCTCTTAAACGTACCTGCTCCTGTAAGCGACCGGCTCCAACCGAAAACGAGTAACCATCCTCCTCAAATTGGTCGTTTTTTGTGAGGCTTGTGGTGGGGTGTCGTTTCAGTACGGTCAGTAAACTACTCGTTAGTGCAACATTCGCGGCATTGCCTCGTCAAAATATCTACAATCCAGTAGGATAAAGCTAAAAAAATAGATATCATCCTTCCGTTGTTCGCTGGATCGTAAAAAGTGTTGCAAAAATTTTTGTCATTGATATCTTGGTGCTCAGCAAATTGTCATACATGATCACCATACAACATAGGTGAATCCAGGATTGTCGATCAGATGGGGGCATGGTGGGGGGGCGGCCATCCGAACCAGGAGGATACCATTTTTGGACGGCAAGACCTCTCAGGTGGACGGCGAATCCTGTCGTGGGGCGGCGATGCTCGCACTCTGAGGGGGAGAGCGGGAAAGGGGGGAAGCAAGCTTCCAGGTGGGGGGGGCACCGTGACAATTTCAGGGGGCACCAAGGGTTGATCACAGGGGGTTGGGGTGAGTGCCCCTCTTGCCCTCTCCTAGATCCCCAATGCCATAGAAGGATGGCTTGCTGTTCCATGTGATTTGTATTCCCACGTTGCTCAGAGGCCCTCTGGTTTAGTTCCATGTGATTTGCATTCCCACGTTGATCAGAGGCCCTCTGGTTTGGCGCTTAGCCGTGGTCATGTCACGAACGCAGCGGAAATATATTGGAGTCTAAAGGTTTGGCAAAGCTAGCAACAGCGCAGGGCACGGCCGTTGAAGCAGCAGGGCACGAGTCTCGGTCGCAAAATCAATGGTGAGAGCGAAGCTCTAAGTGATATCAGAGCTGAGCAAATGGAAGCCATTGCTGCAACTCAGAAACCACTGTTTGATGTATCACCATCTTTTTCAGATGTGCTTGTGGTCGGGTGAACATGCTCTCACGACGTGGCAAGATATGACGGGCAGAAAGAGAAAGCCGAGACAAAATAAGTAGTACACTCATAAAGAGCACTGCAACATATGTCTTAGGGAAGGGGGAGAAGGAACTATAGAATGGAAGTGTTAAAGTTCAGCTATAAAATAAAGTCACCTGTTCAAATATAATTCAAATCTCATCAGAACCCGCATCCTCTTCTTCCTCGCCTCGGTGCACAGTGGTCGGAAACGGCCTCACGGATGGCTACCGAGGGTTTGCATGTTAATTTTGCCGCAGCGCTGAAATGGCTGAACCGATTGACCCCAAATTTTCAGCAGATCATGCTGAATCAATTTTAATTGGAGAAATATGCTTAAGTTGATTCACGTAACACTCGCACTCGAGAGGGGCCTGGCACAAATGCGGCTGGACGGGGGTTGGTAGGACCCCCTAAGATCTCGGACACTAAGAGGCGTAGAAAAATCCTCAAATGCCTCTTATATATGGGGGGTGGGTGGGGATTATAGTGATCTACATCATGACCGATTTGTATTGACCTAGGTCAATATCTGCTAGTTTTCGTGTGTCAATGGTGGAACACACACATCATCGCTTCCACCAATGACACATGAAAACTAGCAGTCCTCAAAGCACTACATATACACGAAAAAAGCCCTCACTCAACATGCAGATAAACACACACCGAACACTTACGCTTTGGGGGGATGAGACGATGATCAATGTTCATTGTTAATGAATATATGCCACATGTAACTGATGTAAAATGTAACTAATTTATGTAATTCGTGTATTGAAATGTAGTAAATGTAAGTGTTATACGCTCAAACTATGTTAATGTTCTTATAGGAATACCTAGATGCATCGTGTAGAATAGGTAAGGTAGCTAACAAGGAAGTGGTACTGTTATAATGCTCGTTCGCGCGATATTAAAAAAACATGTTTTCGAATTATGGAATGAAAACTAAGAGCAAATATTTAATGCTGAAGATCACTGTTGAAAATACAGTGGAAACTAGTCCTAATTAATGAGTTTTGGTGACCTTTTAAACGAATTAACGACTGAAATCAAAAGCAACGCACGAAAAATAGAAAAACTCCAAAGAAAAATATCCAGGTGCACGAGTGTTATACTATTCATCTGTCATTGCCTCAAAGATATATATATATATATATATATATATATATATATATATATATATATATATATATATTCTTTTTTGCCGATTGCATCTGGTATCATCACCGCCCTTAGTTGCTACTAGTCTATGCTAGTTATGTCTAGCATTCCACAGTTCACAACAGGACGGCCCGCACATCTATAGCATGTTTATATATATATATATATATATATATATATATATATATATATATATATATATATATTCACACTAAAATGAATGATGCACACATACACCGACATGTGTTAAAACAGATGACAGGCAAAGATGAATAATAAAACAGTGTGTAAAAAAGTGTGTGAAGACTCCGCTCAAGCCGGTTTGCACATTGCGAGAAAATCATGCGAACGGGAAACATATTTTGACCCATTGCCTGTTGAAGATAATTTTTTTCAAATTAAAAGCACATTTGTAAAGGGAGAGACGACACGAGCTGGGTGGTGGGTGAAAGGCGTAAAGGAGAGCCCGCCCTTGTCAGTACCCTCGCCCACGTTTATATTTGAACATCCCTTTATCAAAGTCCCATACTTGTTGATTCAATTATTTCTTATTTTCTTTTTAGGTGCCCCGCAAACCCTGAATCATACGACAACGAGGTAACAACGAACGTGAGCATGCTACTAGTACAGTGTCCTACAAACTTTTGAATCATCAAAAAACGAAGCAGCCACCAACTTGAAACCAGGCCGTGATAACGCTGGAGTAGCCCACTGCGATCTCGAGAGCTCAATGTGGGTTTTTTAGACGAAGCGTTCATGAACATTGTACGAACAATGCATGAACGCGGGAGTAGCAGTTGAGTAGCGGCAGACGAAGTTGGAAGATGAACGCGGGAGTAGCATTGGAGTAGCGGCAGACGAAGCCGGAATGAGCGGGTAGTGTAGCTCAGGTATCGACCTTCTGAGCGAAAGGTCCCGAGTTCGAAACCCGGGGCATGCTGGGCGCGGAGTGTGCTACCGCGCTTTACCGTTGCATTTGCGGCGATAATCGCCAACCGCCGGCAAGGTCCACGTTTTTTACAATGGAGGTCATAAACGTTTGAATGTTATAATTATCAATGCCCCGGAATTCCCCTTCCAGGACATTGGGCAACAGCCCCCATTGCCAAATGCCAGGATCTGGAAACTAAAAAAAGTCGGCAGCTCGACCTTGGATCCTTTTGACGCACATGTAACAAAGGGAAAAATATGTCGCAACTGAGCAATGATGATAGAAGAAATAACTTGCAGATAGTACTGTAAATATTACAAATAACCTTCATTGGCTTTTATGCTAAGATTGTAAATACGCTGAGACAAAATTAATTTACTCAATGAATTCATTTTTATATCAGCTTTTTACCATCTAAACATAAGAAACAATGAGGGAAATATCAATTTTACCATTTCGAGTACGTATAAATTATCATTGCCCTCAAGGCTACACTTAAACTAAAAGATAAATCCCAGACACACTGAAATATGTGACATATCAGTTACTAAATGACCCAACCAAGACCAATATTAGGATTTAAGCTCTTTCAGCTCATAAAAAGAATCATATGAGGAACCAGTTCCATTGCAAAGAATTTTGACTGCCTTAGTGCAAAGTTGACCATATGACCCACGAAAACCATAACTCGAAATAAATTCAACATAACACGAAAATCAAGGGTAGTAAAAACGTTGTACATGTATTACTTCTACAAAAATTCTAAGGCGGTTAATAAACGCTAAGGCATAGAAATGCTTTCATACATATGTGAGTATGCACCAAATACCGAACACCAAACATCGCTTTACTCATTTGGTCCGGGCGGCCTTTAAGCTTACATCACCACGCCCATGATCTGTGTCATGATCTCTTGTGCTTCTTTTTCCGTGAGCGAGCTCAGGCTTTCCACTTTCAGCACATGCACCGCCACCGCTTTGGCCGTCGATTTTGCGGCGCTATACCGAAGTGATAGGACGAACATAATGACGACCCACGTCGGCAGAGCTTGATCCTTGTCGGCGCATTCAACGATCTCTACTTCTTCAACGAAGATGGTCGTATCAAACACTCGTGGGGAGCCGGTCATCTGTTGGAAGTCGGCGGCGTCGCCGTCTAAAGCCCACTTAATGTTGTCGGCTGCACGCTCTGCAAATATACAACGTGCACAATTAGACGTAACCCTGAAACGACTCCACGGAGGGAAGGAGCCTCTTGCTAGTGAAACATGTACATTGTACATACATGGTGATCCAAAATATATTCCCGCATTTCATCCTTAAAATGGATGACATCCTAAAATTGAATATGAAATAAAACAGCACGAATGAATAGCACGTGCAATTAAGTTTTAAATGGATACATTTGTATTCATTTCTTATCATGTTGCAACTGAGTGCACAGCAAAACATAAAGATAGTACATTTTTGCGGCCGACTGATCAGCCGCAAGACAGAGATCGCGTGGCCAGCGTGCTCTCCGGACATAAGCCCCTAGATTTCTACCTCTGGGGCTTCTCGAAAAGCAAGGTGTACAGATCTCCCCAAAAGAACCTGGCAGCACATGAGAAAGGCATCCAACACGAAATCCGAGGCACTTCCTCTGACACATGCAGGAAAGCCATCGATGACGTAAAAACGAGGGCTGAATATGTCTCCAACAAAATGGAAAGCCTGTCTCAAACCGCCTCAGATTACACTGGTTGCGTGATTTTATGTACAATATATTCGGCTCCCAAATGGAAGGTACATGGACAATCTGTTCTAAAGTGACTAGTTGACGCATTGTAGTTGTTCTGAGTATTGCAAATGAAACTTGAATGTTTACTCTTTTGAATTCACAATAGTTGTCTTTGTATGTTGAAAACTGTGCTTAAAGTAGAGGTGCAAAATGAGGGAATATATTTGGTCTATATTTTATATTATATATATATATATATATATATATATATTTTAATATATTTTATCACCCAGTATTTCTTATTTCTAAATTTATAAAATCATTAAAATTGTACTTAGCTGTTGAGAGCGATCATATGATTAGAAACAGGAGGGCCAGGAGCAATGGCTTAACTCACACTAAATTTCGTAATTGGTAACTCATGCAGTGGCATGGAAGTAATGGACATTTAAATTCAATTCATGCAATACGATGCAATCTTTTTGCCCTCCAAGAGTTCTTAAAATGTAAATTTAATGCATTATAGGAAGATATGTTCGGGCGTATCCCTTCATCAGAATAATTGTGATAGCCAGTGTCCCGGATCCGGGGGACCAATTTGCTCCTGGATTAGCCAATACCCCCCGAAGTTGTTTCGGGGCCCCGCGCCGGAGAAGCATGTGTGATTTTACATGCAGGTAGAAGTATATGCAACATATTTTCGTAGCGAATACATGTGAATGGATCTAAGATACATTCAAAAGTAAAATAATTATTTCCGAAACACGATTCTACGAGTACAGAACGCAAGCTTTTTCACACGGTGTCACGAACCCTCCCGCCCTGCACTGTTCGAGACATTCCAACGCATAGGAACCCTAGTCTAGTGAATTATACCTACTGCCATGCTAACTACTATACATATGTAATTTAAAAGTAGGTATTTCTGATACTTAACTCCGAAGAAAATGACAAGGGTCTTAGTTCCAACGCATGTAGGAAGCGTATTATCGCTAACAGAGCATAAATCACTGCAACCATAGGCGCAGGGACATTTTTCAAGCTGATTGGGCAAAAGTCGTCAGCCCCGGTGAGGCCAAATGTGATTCGGCCTATCTCTTAATTTTTAACACGGGCATTGACGGGGCGGGTACCCGCCCCCTCGGGTTTTTTCGGAGATAGTAGAAAAACGGCGGCGCGTAGCGCCGCTGTACTTGGTATACCTTTTCCCTCATCATTTTTACAACTTCTGTGAAAATTTTAAGGTTAGATCATCTCAGGTCAGGTCACCAGTACAGGTCAAGTGACCCGACCTCAAAAAATTTAAGATAGCATAAGTCGGAGCAGGGTGAACTTATCCGATTGAAACTCATATCACATAATGACCCCACCAAGTTCTCTAAAACATGTTCCGGTATTTTTTATATCGATGACCTAAGGTCAGGTACGAGGCAAGACCTCTCCATTGGAATTACATGGGAAAATGATTTTACGGAATAACTCAGTAACGGATGGTGATAGAGCATTTATTTTAGCTGCATTAGACTCGCCTGGGCTTTGCGGTTCTAATGATATGCATTTTATATAATTTGACCCTGACCTGACCTCAGGTCAGGTCAAATCCTTGATTTGACCTAGCAAGGTCAAATTATAAATCATTCGACGCGGCTTGCTAAGAGGATTCATATAGTTCAAGTCGTTTTGCTCTATCTTTACTTGTTCAGATGTAATGGCCGAAAAACTGAATTTACATGTTATCCCTATGACGGGCATGTTTTGACCTCTCGTGACCTTAAATGTGACCTGACAAAAAAAATGGTTCAAATGTTTTCGATGGGCAGCCCAACACCGTTTACCGTTTTTCACTACCTACCGTGGTTCTCGAGATCTTAGGGGCGGTTACCCCCCCCGTCAATGCGAAGGTGGCTCAGACCCCGTCAATGCGCGTGTTAACGGAAAATGTCTGGAATCAATTCACGGTTAGGGGGCATTGCATCCTCAGTCCGAAAGTTGGGCGGGGGGAGGTGCCACCCTCTTTCCCCGGTTCCGGCGCCTATGACTGCGACTATTTTGCAGGCACACTCGTATAGAGAGCGTCCAGAAAGCAGTTATGATCAACAAAGGTCAGAAAAACACTTAAGTTCCCCAGAGTGAGCTATTTTGACCCGGATAAGGAAGCCTTTCTCAGGCAAAAGTGTCTTATAGCTTCAGCAAGGCGGTAATGAGATGCTATGATAATGGGTATAATTAGAATATTATTATTTTTCAGTGGTGGGCGCACGATAATTTCATCCCAGCTTCGATAACTTTAAACGAGGAAAGTGACTTCGATCATTATAATTCGATAGAGAAATTGGTGACTTAGATAATGCGCTAACGATAACGATAAGTATTCTGAATAATTTCCATAAATATATACTTTTTATGTTAGTATTGCACATTCCTTTGGTAAACGACAAAAATATAAAAGTAAACGGTCGTATACATTTGCATTTCTATGCAGTAATGACGATGCGTAAGCTTTTGTACAGTGTACAGGACAGAAAACGGTTAATTTGGAACACAACTATTCGTAAAAAAGCTACTAAAAGTGTTTTTCAATCAGGTCAACTTTGGTGGAGTTTTGGTTTGGTCATTACGTTACACTGTCCAAAATTCCTTCTAAATATTGATAATCCACAAAAATATCAGCGGCCAAAATCAATGTCTTTTACCACGACTGTTTGACCAGTCCAGTTATCAAATTTAACATAGGGAACCTGGACATAGTTCCGATATTTCATTCATGGTTGTCATACGAAACAGTGAAGGTGGGGCCGTCCTAGACCTGTATGATTACTCCACGCGCCTATGGGTCTTTGAGCAACAAGGGTGTAAAGTGCATGTGCAGGAATGGGCTAATACCTCACCGGATAATAGAAAACCCTCCACAGCTGTTACTTGGAATTCGCTTAACTGGATATTTAGCCTCATGCACATCACAAGGGTACTACTCTAACCATCCCCTGACCTCAATGCTTGAAATCGCACATCGCACTAGGCACGTGCAAAGTACAAAAATAACAATTTTAGGCTAATGTGACCCCCTTTACATAGCTTTCGAGCAAAAAACATGGGGGCAGATGCGAAGTAACTTGGCCTCTTATGTTAGCTAACATGTTAGCCGTATGCATGCATGAGCAGGATGGTGTAGGACGGCAGGTTTGTGAGCTCGTGCCTGGAAAGTATTTTTGGTCTGAGATCCTCCGCTTAAAAAATATTCCCTTTCGAGCCGATAGCTATGCTCCTATATGTGCCACACCAACGCAGTTTCGGAATAATATCAAGCCGGACCAGAACTCTTTGTGGTGCTAGTTGCGTCGCAGCTCGTGCTCCGTGTACCCCTTAGCACGTGCAGTTGTGCCCCAACCAAAAAACTTGTGACATTGCTATCTTTGTGACCCCATAACCTAAATTTGAGCCATAACGTTTTGACAGTAATCCTGTTGTAGAAGCCGTATAACATGATTGAGTTGTCCAAAAAGTGGCATATGGATTGAACGCTTGTGATAGCAGTTACGCTGATATGTTCACAATACCTCCAGTGCGGAGAAATTTCAATTTCTCCTCAATGGTTGTCGGTAGAGCTACCCCTCATGAGTTACAATTGTTGTACCTAATATGAAAATGCCTTCAGCTACTAATCTACTCAAATTCTCGCACGTGTCCATCGTCTCAGAGGTGTCGTCGTTTGTACGGTGGTGCCCTGAGCCGGTTTGGCACCTGCAGTTTTTTTCATAGAACGGCTCACTTTCACTGACCCTATTTACATCACACAGCTTCTCTAAACCTATTTTATGCGTATGCAATGATGGCCAAAGGCAGTAGGTGAGTCATATCTGATTTGGGCGGTATGGCTGACATGTGTAAAACCTGTCACGTGATGGGGTATTAACACGCGCACTGGAGGGGGCCTCGGAGGCCCCCCACCTGTTTTTCCGAGGTGGCCGGAGAACCGCTTGAAGCGGAAAAACGAAACTTGGCCACATTTAACAGAATTTAATAGCGCGTCGATTGGTGAAGACTTTTTGAAAATCGGCCGAAAATTTTTTGACTTATAGGCTTTCAAAGTCAGACCTGCATTTTGAGATCGCCGTAAACGCGCGGTCGGACCAGTTAGCTTGCATTGAAGTCCGAGTGGTGACGTCATAACGTCATATAAGCGGGACTATATGTCAAGGTCACTTCACATGAAAGTCAAGGTCAAGGTCAAAGGTCACAGGTCAAGGTCATATCTGCACTTTCAAGGTCACTGACCACTGCGCGTCCGGCCAAATGAGGTTACCCCGTCTGACATATATTATGCTATGACGTCATCGGTAGGGTACCCCAATACAAAGGTCAAGGTCAAAGGTCATTGGGAAAGGTCAATTCTCATTTCCCGCCAAACAGTGGCTACAGTGTTAGTCAAAGTGTAAATAATAAATAGTATACCATATGGTGACCTTAAAGGTCAATGACCTTGAATGACCTTGACCCAAAAGTTGTGGGGAAGCCTCTTTGAGACCTCTTCTCTATGAACCTTGTCCGCCTTTAGCTTATTCCCGCCATTTTCCTGCATAATCACAGCATTTATCAATCGATACCAGCATGGCCAATATTTGACCTTTACGACCTCGTTTGACCTTGAAGATATTGACCTAGGTCAATGAAAATTGGTCATCATGTAGATCACTATAGCCCCCACCCACCTACCAAGTGGCGTTTTTCTAACCCTCTTAGTTTTCGAGATCTTAGGGGGCCTACCAGGCCCCCCTCCAGTGCGCGTTAGTGCCAGACCCCCTCCAGTGCGGGTGTTAACATGTTCGCCAATAGTCAAGAGGAGAAAATGGGCGTTTATTGTGGAGTGTTTGATTCTTGATGTGCTCCTGAAGCAAAACTAGACTCATATTCTCCGGGCATCATCTGGCTTCATCCTTTGGCGAATATGTAAAAAAAGTGATTTTCATTTTACTAAGAGGTCCATTTGCTCTCAGTGCGCGTGCAAGCAGTGTTACCCTCTTTTGGCTAGTAGGGCACCATCGCTTGAATTGTATAACAGAATCTTGATTTTAGTGGCAATGCGAAACAAGCGAAATTTAATAATTACGGAAGAAACACCCTCAAAACGGCAATCGTAATTGCTTTTTAGAGTAAATTTGTTTTATCATGATGATAACCATACCGAAAATAGTTATTAGAAGCTGTTCGTAGTGTTTTGTCAGCAGCTGTTATCTGAAAAATAATTACAACTATAACAAGATATTTGATCATCTCCTTAAACCGATATGGTATTCATGCAATTGCTGCTGCATTCACATGGCGGCGAATAGCTGAATTCGTATTTCTTACAGCTGCAGCGAGCCAGGCAGCCTATCACACACTTGCAGCTTATCACCCGGAGAATATTCTTGGGTGCTGGTGGCAGAGTTGTGCATAAGAGTGATTGTTTCCTTTATTTCTCCATCCCCATTACTTTCGATTTTTCACACCACTGCACTGGAGATATACGCGGAGAGCATAGTATTTGGCTGCAGCAGGGGCCGGAGTTAAGTCCTTTGCAGTGACGGAACACTTGCTTTTGAAAGCCGTTTGTGGATATTTCCGGTATCGTATATTTTTAGGGTTTGGGTCGGCTTTCTCCTAAGTATTGCCTTCAACGCTTCCTCTCTTGCAAGTTCAATTTCTTCTTTGGTGGCATCAGTACCGTGAAATGTCTGGGAAATTTCAACAAACTTAAAACTTTGAAACTCTCGTATCCCAGGCGTTTTTCCAGTCCCATATATCCTTGATGCTGTGTCGCATCCAGTAAATGCATGACAAAAAGTATGTTACAGCACATGACTGGTCCTAGCCTAGTCTGTATTTATAAACGTTTAAAATGAGGTTAAATTTGTCAGGTGTGCATGTAAATTTCATTTGGTTAACTGTTGATGTGTTGAAACAGCATTACCAAAGATCTGTGTTGTCACCGACTAATGTGCACAAACTCTTTGCTACCTTGCTTAAAATCGGAGACATAATTTCCCAGCCTCCATCGCCCTCTGCTTCATAGACCTCTATAGCGGAATCCCTCAGACGGTCTTGTAACAATTGTACGAGACGATTCAGTTTAAAAAAATCAACCTACGATAATAAATATATACACTATATCAATCGCATGCCTCCATAACATAAACATTAAAAATTTCAGAGGCGGTGCCCTACTAGCCAAAAAGAGGCTAACACTGCTTGCACGCGCACTGAGAGCAAATTGACCTCTTAGTAAAATAAAAATCACTTTTTCACATATTCGCCAAAGGGATAAAACCAGATGATGCCCGGAGAATATGAGTCTAGTTTTGCTTCAGGAGCACATCAAGAATCAAACACTCCACAATAAACGCCCATTTTCTCCTCTTGACTATTGGCGAACATGTTAATACCCCATCACGTGACAGGTTTTACACATGTCAGCCATACCGCCCAAATCAGAAATGACTCACCTACTGCCTTTGGCCATCATTGCATACGCATAAAATAGGTTTAGAGAAGCTGTGTGATGTAAATAGGGTCAGTGAAAGTGGGCTGTTCTATGGAAAAACTGGAGGTCCCAAACCGGCTCAGGGCACCACCTACAAACGACGACACCTCTGAGAAGATAGACACGTGCGAGAATTTGAGTAGATTAGTAGCTGAAGGCATTTTCATGTTAGGTAAAATAATTGTAACTTATGAAGGGTAGCTCTACCGACAAGCACCATTGAGGAGAAATTGGAATTTCTCCGCACTGGAGGTATTGTGAACATATCGGCGTAACTGCTATCACAAGCGTTCAATCCATATGCCACTTTCTGGACAACTAAATCATGATTTATGCCTTCTACAACAGGATTACTATCAAAATGTTATAGCTCAAATTTAGGCTATGGGGTCACAAAGATAGCAATGTAACAAGGTTTTTAGTTGGGGCACAACTGCACGTGCCAAGGGGTACTCGGAGCACGAGCTGCGATGCAAATAACACAACAAAGAGTTCTGGTCTGGCTTGATATTATTCCGAAACTGCGTTGGTGTGGCGCATATAGGAGCACCGCAATCGGCTCGAAGGGGAATATTTTTTAAGCGGATGATCTCAGACCAAAAATGCTTTTCTGGCACGAGCTCGCAAACCTGTCTTCCGATACCATCATACTCATGCATGCATACGGCTAACATGTTTGCCAGCATAAGAGGCATAAGAGCATAAGTTACTTCGCATCTGCCCCCATGTTTTTTGTTCGAGAGCTTTGTAAAGAGGGTCACATTAGCCTAAAAATGTGATTTTTGTACTTTGCACGTGCAAAGTGTGCCTGCAATGTGCGATTTCAAGCATTGAGGTAAGGGGATGTTAGAGTGGTACCCTTGTAATGTGCATGAGGTTAACTATCCAGTTAAGGGAATTCCAAAAGACAGCTGTGGAGGCTTTTCTATCATCCGGTAATGTATTGGCCCATTTCTGCACGTGCAGTTTACACCCCTGCTGCCCGTGCCCCTATGATCGGATGTTGAAACGGCTACAGTCCTAGGTTCACCTTACTGTTCTATGTCCTAAAATGAATGTGACGAATGAAAATGGAACATGTCCAGGTCCAGTCGTAACTTGGCTGGACTGGACGGCAAGTGAAGAGCAACGTATGTATGTATCATCCCTACTAAAGGAGCGCCTGAGCACCTTCAGTGGCCATCTAAAGTGCATCTCACTGTCGTAGAGTTAGCGTTTTTAAGGCTGACTAACATGAAAGACTATTAAAAAGAAGACTTTATACATATTTAAAACAAAGTTATCTTTATAGAAGTGCCAAAGACGGTGACTTCGATAACGTAAATTATATAATCGATGATCGATTATCGAGGACTAGAAAAAACTTTAGCGTTGATAACGGCTTCAAAAATCGTTAGCGACGAGAGTTATCGAAGTGCCCACCACTTGAATTTTTCTTACTGATATCCTAAAACCACACGACGAACAGCGTTCATTGAAAACGGTTAAAGGTAACTTTCTGCTACCTTGGCACTCCTCAGATTCGCACCGACCCCTCCAGCGCGGAATACTGACGCTGTACCTATCCACTCCACTATTACGGTATTATCATGGCAATGAACAAAAACAAGATGGTAAAGCGCCCGCGTCGAGAATCTTTTGGCTTGTGGCAGCACATCTATTTCAGTTAATATGCGCGCGGTAGTTTCTCATTTCCTAGTAGGGGGCCGACTTTTGCCAACCATCAATTCACGACTGGGGAATGCAATTGGCCTAGAGGGTCCCCAGCCAAGGTCCCAGATGTGTACCCCGGCTAGTGATTGGCCTAGAATGGCTGAAAGCAGCTTTTAATCTAATGAAACCCAAATGTAACACTGAATTATTAAAGACTGGGGACCAGCCTACAGGCACTGATGGACGACGCAGAGGGGGAGGTCAAGGGCCATGGCATCCCAAAAAGACCAAAATTGGGCTAATTTTTCTTAAAAGGAACACTATGTATTTGCAATTTCAGTGTCCCAAAACTAGTTTTCAGCTAGGGATTGGAGTGGATAATTCCACCGATGTTTCTAGTCAGTGAGTGGAAAATTCACAACTGCCCATTCCAAACAGCAGCGAGAGGATTTCGATGTTTCCTTGCATCGAGGCGGAGGATTATGTGATAAATTTTTATTGGCGAAAGAAGGCCTCTGTTCCGTCTCCTTCCTCCTTTACCATGGCGGATACTAGCCATACTGTGAAACAAGACTAGTGAAACAAGCTACAAGCATGTGCTGAAAATTCAGAAGAAACATCGGAGAAGTGAGTGGAAAATTATGTTGGCATGGATGTCGCTCTGCACCCAGCACCCTATATTTTAGGACACTGGGATTTTTTTCCGAGTTAACCACCTCCCCAAAACGAGGGTCCTGCGTCCGCCAGTGCCTAGAGGTGCGAGAAATCAAAGTGCATTGAATGAAAGGTATATGTGCATTTAATGAAATGGAACATTTAACGGATGGAGACCCAGGGGATAAACCTAAGATGCCAGAAATTCAAAATTTCAAATGCCACGCTCCTTGACTTTTCGTCTTTCTTACCTCATTCTCCTGCGCTGGCAAGATAGGACTTCTTCTAACCTCTGATCAGTAGTAGATCTAGGTGGGTGGGGGCTAGGGGACTCAAGCCCCCTCCCCGAAATGTCCAAGCTCGGATAGTAAATGCATGGCCGGAGGCAGTCTAAGTTGCTGGTGGAACAGGCTCCCAGTCCTCTAGCCCCCCCCCACCTCCCCTAATGTGGTCCTGGATCGGCCACTGCCTCTGGTGATAAGCAATTAAACACGAAGAAGTTCAAATACATAGCTATGTCACTACAATTTAAACACATGTCAACGTCAATATGATCGAAGACCTTACCTTGATTTGTGCTTCCCCGCAACTTCACCTCCACTTGCACTGCGCGTCAAAAGCCGTAACTCCCGGCTGCATGTTGCACCACGGTGCAACGCGCATGCGTCAACCGTCTATAAAGCCAAGCAAATGATACGTGATGATTAGGGAGAGATGATACCGATCGCTGGCGCGTGCGCGCAGCGTGATGCTCAAAACATCATCTTAGCCTGCTATGCCTTCAGTTGGAGAGGAGGAACGAACGAACGCAAAATGATAGCGACGCGCGAACTCATCAATTGCAAATGCCATGGCAATACTGTACGATTGTAAGACGATGGACCATGAACTTAATATCGTCATGACCTTATTGTGATGAACAGTGAGATGAACTGATGAGTATATGCTAGTTTGTGTTAACATAACTCTCCAGTAATTTTGACATTTTTGTCGGGTCCTCACAAATTGACCCTTCATCTTAACGTGATCATGCCATACTGAATTTGTTTTTCAGTGACTGTCTCAGGCACAAAGTGCGTCAAATATCTACCACTTGGCTTATCTGTCAGTGGGTAGTGTTCCTCAGTGATCATCCCCATCTTCAGCTTGTCAGAGATATCCGACACTATAGCTTTGGTCAGTGGCGGATCAAGAAATTCATTGGGAGGGGGGCGGCTAAGGGGCTCGTTCCTCACCCGCCAGTAGCTCGGGCAGCCCAAAACCTACGCATTTACTATAGGGGCTCAGCCATTTTGGAGGGTTTGAGTCCCCTTGGATCCGCCACTGGCTGTGGTGTTCTTCTCTCGTCTCCCACACCGAGAGAAATTTTTATTCCTATGTACTCTATCTAATCCGGAATCACGGTCTGCTCGAGCATAAAATGATGCCATGAAACCTTATTAAAGGAACATTTGAGCATGCTTGCTCTCATTAGATCCTCTTCCCAGCATAATTCCAGCACAGGAAGTGTTTTTGTAGGCGTTGACAGCTTAAAATGATTCTCGGCTTCTAAACATGGTGGGAAGAAGCTTAATATGATACCAATATGGTGTTACACGTGGGATCTTTTTATACCACAAAACATCATTTTATCACAGACCTGCTCGACCTATTCTAGCCAAGAAATTCAAAAAGCTATTAACATTATTTTATTTTATATATTTTTATATTTTTTTTTTTTTTTCTTTTATCCTCATCAAAGTTTCATTTTATACTAGGAATCAATATATTCTCTCACCGGAAATAACCAGTACACTGTGAGAAACTTTTATTCCTATGTGTTCTATCTAATCCGGAATCACGGTCTGCTCGAGCATAAAATGATAACATGAAACCTTATTAACCCGCGCCCCACCGAGGGTCCAGCGCCACCTTCGCCCCACCGGGGGCCATCGATGGCCCCCTCTAACTCCGAAAATATGTGCGTTAGCGCAAATCTGCAAAGTGCAATAGAAAGCTCGCGTGAATTCAGTAAGAAATTACCTCAACTGTTCTAGTGCTAAGGTCAATGGTTTGACCTCCAGAGGTCAAATTAGGTCAAGATCGGCTATTTTCACTCAAATATGCAATGCTTAAGCAAACTGGGCATAACTCTTATGCCATTAGAGCTATTGAGATCTGGTAAAGTACATTTGATAGGAAATTGTCAGTCCTTTTTCCGGTATGTGAAACGTTAAGACCTCCCGCCAGTGGTTTGACCTCCAGAGGTCACGAAAGGTCAGAAAGTGACCTTGCCGTATATCAAATGAAAGCCAGTGACGAGACAAACAGGAAGGTGTTTGTTTCAGCGCTGTAGCTTAATTAGGTCAAAAGTTATTGTCAAAATACTGTTTTTGACCCCTGGTGACCTTGGATGACCTTGGAGAGGTCAAAGGGCAAATATGGCCCCTGGAATCCGTGAAAGGGTGTCAGCTTTTCCCCATGCTTTTTCAATGGGAGAGGTCACCTCGTGACCTGACCTCAGGGCACGAAATCGAAAAATCCCGGATATACACGTTGTAGACCCTGGAAGGGTCATGAAGTGTAGAAAGTTTCAAATTGATCGACTTCAAAATGTAGCTCTTACAGAGCTCTAAAGTTGAACTGAGGTGACCTTGGTTGACCTCGTGTGGTGACCTGACCTTGGGTGAACCGGGGTAAAAAATTTCAGGGATGGTGGGAAAATGATGCAGTGAGAGGTAGAGCCCACAACCACGGCGTTGCGCCTCTTCGTTTTTCTGCTATCCCGGAAAAACCTTAGGGGGCCATCGATGGCCCCCCCGTGGGGCGAGGGTTAAAAGAACATTTTAGCATGCTTGCTCTCATTAGATCCTCTTCCCAGCATAATTCCAGCACAGGAAGTGTTTTTGTAGGCCTCGACAGCTTAAAATGATTCTCGGCTTCTAAACATGGTGGGAAGAAGCTTAATATGATACCAATATGGTATTACAATTGGGATCTTTTTTACACCACAAAGCATGATTTTACCATAGGTGCTCGACCTATTCTAGCCACGAAATTCAAAGAGCTATTAATATCCTCATCAAAGTTTCATTTTATACTTTGAATCAATATATTGTCACCAGAAATAACCAGGAATATGGGAGCTTTAGCTGCAGAATCATTCGAAACCCCAGTGTATTTTGATCCCACGTCAAAGCAAGGCAATAGAGTAAAGGTAAAACGGAGCGGGCCGCTCAGCCATGGCCAATGACAGCAATTTTTACAGCTGGCACAGGATAGCTGACTGCTGGAAAACCATAGGGTGGGTGCTGAGCCAGAAAGTTTCTTTCAATACATATACCTGCTAAGGGAGTTACAGGTAAATATAATATTTTATTATATTTATTTATCTTATTTTGTAGACACAAAAAGAGTTTCAGTAAGTTTTATTGTCAACTGATTGCCGCCAGGTCACGAGCTGGCGGTGTGTATTGTCTATGGAGCTGGCGGTGTGTTGAAGAAATAGGGACTTTTTGGCGTACAACTTGGCGTGAAAAAGACAATTTACAAACTGCGTTCATATACCGTTCTTCTCATATCTACCAGTGTGTTTTATTTTGAGATAATAACTTTGAGACGCTGGGATTGACTGTCTGTTTGTGTGTGTGAATTTGTTTATGGACGGAAAACTGTTAAATTTTTAAAAAAACCTACCTATAGTGCCAACTTCTTTGGTGTGATACTAAGCGCTGTGATCACCGGTGCCTATGGATCATATCAGGCACAGACGTGTGCTCATGCTCAATGCCTGGATGTACTAAGACCAAGGAAAAGGATCGTGGTCTGCTATTCTTCAGGGTCCCAAAGGAGCCAGCCAACTAGGTAAGAAATATGCCACAAAATGATTTTACACTCGTCAAATTTGACTATGGGGCAGTGGAAGTCGGGTGGCTTTCCTCGCCAGTCTGCAAAGTATGATAATTCTGACCAGTTTTTGGTGTAAAGTGTACCCCAAGACTGGTCCAAGCAAAGAAAATTTTGGAGCGAATGAAATGGTGACCAGCATTTACCAATACTGAGAGTTTATAAATGAGAGTGGCGGTTGCCAATACCGAAGCCACATAGAAGTTGCAGTGTATAGAAAGTGGACGAAAAGAATATAAAATACCATATTGTTATTTTAAGTTGAACAAGAATTCAGGGCATTCATGCCCTAGGACAGCTGGGGATATAGTACCAGTTGTGTGGTTGGAGTACCAGCCAAATACATTGTTTGGAAATAAGTAGAGATCAGTGTGTTTTTATGCCCATTTTGGTTCAAATTTTAGGTGAGAGGTGGTACGATATTCTCAATAGCTGGTGCAACTTCTTTGGGATGCTGCCATACTTTGCTGACTGGCTTCCTTACTGCATGGTGTCCTCTTATCAATACTGACTGACTGCCTCTTGATTCAGCATGTAGAATTTGGCAGATTTACACAAGATCTCATTGGTGCAGCTTTTGGGCAGAATTACTGGTTTGGGGCAACTTTTGTCATTCTTTGTGGTAGGTACAACATTATTGGAGCTGAGTGTGACAGCTTGGACAGTGTTGACCCTTATTAAAAGTCATAAAGGTGTCAATAAGATAGTAAAACAGGTAAAATGGACGAAAAAGAAAATGTCTGCTTCAATGTGAAGAGGATTCTGGCCCAGCTGCTGAATTTCTGCCTGGAATTGGGGTAGGATTTGAGCTACTCCAAGCATATTGTGCAGTTTCCTGCCACATTCTTGATATTCCCGTCATAGGCAGATCCAGGATCGCGGATGGTGGGGGCACCGTGCCGGGGGTGGTAAGAATTTGATGCCTGGCTTCATAAGAATTCAAATGTCGTCAGCTGGTGGGGCACTAATAGCCGTTTCATTAATTTGTTTAGACAGGCTTCAAAAGCCTTATTCAACAAAATGATTTGATTATTTGTGATACCTCATTAATACCCATTGTTAGTTATTTGGGTTTTCGGGCGCACGAACCAAGATTAATTATCGCCCGTTTGGTACCCATTGTAATCGTGTTGTATTGTGTTCTTTTCCAGCGCGACTGAGGTAACCTGGACATGCGAAACCTCTTCGGTCGCGAGCAGCAGCGCGCGGCTCAGGCAGCTTGAACTTGCGAAACCCTTCGGCGGCGAGCAGCAGCGCCGGCCTAGCTCGCGTGCAGCAAAGCCGTCATCCAGGCGCTGGTGCTACCAGTGCTCCCTCTGATATGATGGCGTATAGCCGGAGTTCAATTGATAGCTGGATTTGTCAATCAATGTGGGATTCTTGTATCTGTGTTTACAAGCAATGTTTAAAATAAATACCAATGAGATATTGAATATGCTACGAGTTGTACTAACGGGGTGAACATTTATCCCATGCCTTTTTATATTAGTTGAGTCTTTTTATTAATACTGTGTCCCACAGAACATCTATTGGTGTCATACGGGACTTAGCTCGCAAAACTTTTGAATACCTTCTTTTGATAACTACAATGGAACTCTTCACTGTTCTTGTCATTTGGCCCTGCTCAGCAACCAACTCCTCTAGATCTGTCATCTAGGCTGGCAAAGTGACTTTGAGTTATACGCTTGGTAGAACAGTGGCCTACCAATATAATTGCACGTTTACGGTGGAGTCATTTTGCACTGCCAAATCTTTTTATTTTCTTATGTCGCGCCGGCTCCCCGCCATTGGATTCGCCATTCCGCCATTGGAGCGCCATTGACCTTTCATAGTGGTATGATGGGCATTTCAGGAAGCTTCGTATAGATCGGCCAACAAGTGCTCCCTCACCCTCTGAATCTGTCCATTGTCTATGCCCATATCTAAAGCCATTTTTTAGGCACAAGAACAACACGTTTGAGAAGGGTGTTCCGCGATAAATTTCCGCAAGCATGGTGTTTTGTGAATCGGCTAGAATATAGCCATTTGAGGAGATCATGGCCTCTCAACCTCCGTCAAGATTTGGACTGCCTACGTACTCATGGACGTCGAAAGTGGGGGGATGAGGAGACGCGTCCCCCTACTCGTGGATCAGAGGGGGACGGTCCCGCAAAAACTTTGGGACTCGTCCTAGGTTTTTATTTGGATTCTCTTATTACTTGCGTTTGCCTTCGTTAATTGTGTGGAATTTTCCAACGCAACTCGCTAAATTTGTTGGTGAAGTGTATTGCCAGTATCGTTTTCAGAGACAGCCTATTGGCTCCAAATTTTGCGCCCCAGCGCCCCTCCTCCCCGCCTCTGGTCGTCCCCAGTCATGGTCCGTCCTCACCGGTAAAAATTCCGTGGCGAAGCCTCCGCCTCTGCACCGCAGTGTCACATTTTGCGGCGCCCGTCATCGACGATCGAGCTTCATATGTGTAGGTGGGGGTGGACAGGGGCGGACGCACGAGTGCCGTTGGGGAGGGGGGGCAACGCAGGAGAAATGGTGAAAACAGTATTATTAAAAGATCGGTAAAAATTTTGCCATTTGGGGGGCATGGCCCTTGCCCCCTCCGTACGCGGATCCAGGGGGCGGGTGCCCCCATGGACCCTCGTCGACCCCTAAAATGGTCACGGCATTGCTTTGGAATGCCAATGGCGTCCCCTGAACCGTCGCTTCCCACCCCCCTGAATCCGCCTAAGTCCCTCTGCGTCTGCCAATGGGGGTGGGGAGGGGTGGGTAATTTTCTATACACTCTCCTCCCCTTGGAAGTTTGATCCGTCGCTGCTCCGGATATTTTTTACTTTTGCCCGATTTTAAGATGAGAGTATGGTCACTGGCGGCGGAACTAGGGGGGCACCGTGGCACGGTGCCCTCCCTTAAATCATGAATTTTAACAGTAACCCAATGGCGTTGACTGGAAAGAAATGGGTTCAAACATGGGCGGATCCAGGATTGCCGATCGGGAGGGGGGCACCTTCCCGGGTGGGCACCGTCCGGTCCATGGGGGCGCCATTTTTGACCGGCAAAACCTATCAAATGGGCGCAAAATTATATCGGTGGGCGCCGATTTTCGCATCCTGGGGGAAGCGACATTTCAGGGGGGCGCCGTGACCATTTCAGGGGGCGCCGAAAGTCGATCGGGAGGCACGTGCCCCCCTTGCTCTCTGCATCCGCCTATAGGTTGAATAGCTCATGGCGCGCGCCCCCTTAAATTTGGACGTTCCGCCGTCGCTTAGTATGGTAGAAAACCGTCGGAGTATATATCTTTTCCACCGTTTCGCGTGTTATTTCTATGCAAATACTACTTTTCTATTACCTTTCCAATTCTTAATCAAGCGGCGGTGAAAATTCAGTGCACCAGAATAGTCTCCGCTGGTGGCATTGCTAAAATTACATCGAACTGCATCATTTACTTGACGTTTACGCTTTTACTTGTCCCATTTGAGTATCTCCGGAATACGAGGTGCAATCATCAGCTGGCATGAAATTGTTTTGATGTCACGTGACCGTGCCACCCTGCGTCAAAGCGTATCCGGAGATTGCGTGCGCGTGCTCGACCCGCGATTGAAAAAACTTACTCGCCGTCTCGCGCCATCTTCAGTGTTCCTGCCATTGCACGCAGAGCTGGCCACAAAGCTTTGGCGTCGTGATCCGAGCGAAATTTGAGGGGAATAGCTGACCCTTTTCACTTTACGTTGACACGTGCTTCTACATCGATCCAACTCAGGTTTTACGCTGAGGGGCCTGAAGAAGCCACGCTGCATTTGGCATGGTTTACGGGAGAAGCCACATCGACAGACCTAGCGGTGATAACGGATCAAGAGGAGAAGCTTAAGCTGAGTCTGATGACCGACAGACTCCGCTGGGAGCTAGCGAGAGTGAAGAAGCATACTGGGGCTGTGAAGGTTCAGGCATTCATTGTACTGGTGGCCAAAACCAGGAGTCCATGTGTGTCAGCTAGATGACGGCAACATGGACTGAAGCCCCAAGTTTGGCCGCGCAGAACAGCCCTTGCTGTGCAAAGTTGATGAAGTAGTGAGAAGCATCGGTTACTGTTGGATACAGTCACCCACGTGTTCTAAAGATCGTTTTAAGCTCACTTTGAGCACAGATTAGGGGCGCTTAAAAAGATTGGAAGGATTTTCACAGGAGCCTCTGAACGCACGTCCATTGCTGGACAGAGGTAAGTCTCATTTTGTACAATATCGTGCACAGAATGATATTTTTCAGCCATGACGTGATACTTTGAAGCAAACATGTCTACAATCATATCTATATATCCAAAGTAAACGAGGGCTGCTATCTCTGACGACAGCGGCATGTGCTTGAAGTGTAAGCCTGGACCGCTCCTGGGCGATGTGGAAGAGGACTGTTCATTAAAGGCATTTCATGTGTGTCCGAAAAATGGTGAACGTGATTGTTGTTTAATGTTTGTGTCCTAATACAAAGTTACGATTATGTTATCTTTTCTCGAGGCTGGAGTGGACTGCGGCAAACAAATTGGATTGCCCTCATTATCATCAGACAAAGTCAATGTAATAGCAAGGCCACAACAGCACGATAAGTAACATCTTTACAGAAAGTTTCAATTTAAGAAAAAAACACGAAGACTAACGAGGAACATCTAGTGAACCCAATGAAACTCTAGGCACGACTCAAAGTATGCCACACAGACTACAATTATACCAGCTTAAGTTTTGCTACTAGACTAATTTTATGCCAAATGCAGACTCAAAAGAGGCGGTTTCGTTTGAGGCTTGCATCGAATTCAGTTGTCGTGTTGAGTGGAGGGGCATGTTTTTCTAAACCATGTCTCGTGCAGAGCTGGAATATAATGATTCCATGACGATTTTGCTGATGGAATACATTGATGCCGTGGAGTTTTTCTATACCGAGCGAAGACTCATTTGAAACCAGGCATCAGACATTTGATTCCCGAGCTTACGGTGATCATTCTATGAGCTTCAGAAAACACTACGTGCTAGATTCAATCCAGTCAAAGAGATTACATTGAGTCTGCGAAGGGAATACAATGAGCCTGATTCTGCCTGATTCCAACCGAGTTTGACACTAGAATCTAGACTCGCTTTCAGCACCGACTCCGTTTAGCCAGAAGGACTCAATTTTTTCTCTCAGTGTAATATGGAAGCTTTAGCTGCAGAATCATTCGAATCCCCATTGTATTTTGATCCCACGTCAAAGCGTATCCGGAGATTGCGTGTGCGTGCTCGACACACGGTTGAGAAAACTTACTCCCCGTTTCGCGCCATCTTCAGTGTTCCTGCCATTGCACGCAGAGCTGGCCACAAAGCTTTGGCGTCGTGATCCGAGCGAAATTTGAGGGGAATAGCTGACCCTTTCACTTTACGTTGTCACGTGCTTCTACATCGATTCAACTCAGGTTTTGACCTGAGGGGCCTGAAGAAGCTACGCTGCATTTGACATTGTTTACGGGAGAAGCTACATCGATAGACCTAGCGGTGATAGCGGATCAAGAGGAGAAACTTAAGCTGAGTCTGATGACCGACAGACTCTGCTGAGAGCTAGCGAGAGTGAAGAAGCATACTGGGGCTGCGAAGGTTCAGGCATTCATTGTACTGGTGGCCAAAACCAGGAGTCCATGTGTGTCAGCTAGAGCACGGCAACACGCACTGAAGCCCCAAGTTTGGCCGCGCAGAACAGCCCTTGCTATGCAAAGTTGATGAAGTAGTGAGAAGCATCTTTTACGGTTGGATACAGTCACCCACGTGTTCTAAAGATCGTTTTACGCTCACTTCGAGCACAGATTAGGAGCGCTTGAAAAAGATTGGAAGGATTTTCACAGGAGCATCTGAATGCACGTCCATCACTGGACAGAGGTAAGTCTCATTCTGTACAATATCGTGCACAGAATAATATTTTTTCAACCATGACGGGATACTTTGAAGCAAACATGTCTACAATCATATCTATATATCCAAAGTAAACGAGGGCTGCTATCTCTGACGACAGCGGCATGTGCTTGAAGTGTAAGCCTGGACCGCTCCTGGGCGATATGGGAGAGAACTGTTCATTAAAGGCATTTCATGTGTGTCCGAAAAATGGTGAACGTGATTGTTGTTTAATGTCCTAATACAAAGTTATGATTATATTATCTTTTCTTGAGGCTGAAGTATCAGTATCAGTGTATTCGACGAACGTCCGCCATTACAGGGGCTTTTCACTTGTCACGTCATTGAAGTAAAAAATCCGCGCTCATGCAACAGGAGGGAAATAGCAAGAAAACAAACATACCTAGAACACACACATGTCCACTCACTCACTTACAAACATCATATCACATTCAAAAACTTCGTCGAAACATATCACCCATGACTAGATAATGAAAACGGCTGACTAGTTGCTGGTTGTTCCTAACAGTTTAGTGTAAAATTCAAGTGATGTCGGTTCTGGCTAAAATCATTTGCTTTAGTGCTTTGCAAAAAAGTGGGTCATTCACTTTCAGACCAGTGGAATTGAGAAATTGAACGCCACGATGGTTGAGTCTACGGCGACCACTCTCTGTTCGAATCTGTGGAAGAGTGAAAAGACCCGCTCGGCGCGTGTTGTGATTATGTAAATTAGAGGCTGGCGGGCCTATGGTCGCCAGTAGCTGAGGCGGTGAACCAGTCAGAATTATTCGTCGCACAGCACATGTAGTTTGGTATTCGACGAGTTGCTGGGCTGTGAACCATCCTAATTGAGGTAAAACATCAGAAATATGTTCGCGGCGTCTCCGACCAGTCACTACACGCGCACAGAAATTTACAATCTTTTGCACACGGTGCAGCTGAGTGACACCACAAGACCCGTACACGGAGGCACAGTAGTTAACGACAGACAATATCAGGGCCTGTACTATGCATTTCAGTGCCGAGCGCGGCATAACATGTCTTGCGTGACTTAGTGTCACAAGAATTCCAGTGCATTTTCGCGCTACTAAATCAATATGCGACTGATAATTTAGTTGCCTATCGATTAATACCCCTAGATTTTTCACTGAACGCGTTTCTTGCACAACGGCACCACAAAAGTTCAAACTAACAGGGGGAAGGTCGCGCAGCATTGCCCTAGTACCGAGAACAATCATCTGAGTCTTTTGCGTGTTCAGTTTCATTTTGTTTAAGCAACACCACTGGTATACAGACTTCAATGCAGTTTCTAGTCGAATGACCAAATTTGATAAATCTATCTTCTTGCCGGTAACCATGAACTGCGTGTCATCGCAGTATTGCACTATCGTGACATCATCACCCACGCACAGGCTCAGATCATTGGCATACAAAGAAAACAAGGTACAACTTAAGGCCCCTCCCTGGAAAATTCCCATTGGAATATGCCGAGTTTTGGAGAGGACACTGTCTCCTCCAAAGCAGCCACGCCGCGCTGAGCTATCAACTGCCTGCATCTGCACCTGCTGCGTGTGGCCTGCGAGGTAACTGCTGAACCAGCGGGTGTCAATGCCGTAGTGTGCAAGTTTTTGAAGAAGTTTTGAGTGTGGCACCACATCAAAGCATTTAGAAAAATCAAGCAGGACAAGAATCGAAATTTCACTTCTGTCCATAGCCCGAAGTGCCGTGTCAGTAATAACACTTAAAGCCGTTTCAGTAGAATGCTGTTTCCGGTATCCATGTTGTGCATCAGAAAGAAGCCTGTGATTTTCAAGATATTCTGTCAATTGTTTCTGAACAATACGTTCTACTAATTTAGTAATGGCCGGTAATATAGCGATGGGTCTTGTATCCGCTGGTCCAGCAGTCGTCCTACCCTTGGGTATGGGTGTAACTAAGGCATGTTTCCACGAAGCAGGCACAGAGGCAAAAGTTAAACTGGAGTTGATGACATCCAAAAGTGGAAAGCCTAAACCAAAAAAGAACTTTTGAAGGTAATGAACACTGATTCCATCTAATCCGGTGCCTGCATAGTGGCGAGATTTATACAGAGAGTGTCTAGGTCGATAGGGCGAACTTTGAAGGAGCATGTCAAAACACGGGGCAGTAAGGTGGGTACGACCGCTGAGGGAGCTGGCACACTGTCCGCAGTGTTTTGTCCTATTGTTGCATAATAATCGTTCAATGCATCGGGCGAGATATTCGGTACAGTACACTGCTGCTGTTTGCGGCCTATCACCGGCCGCAGCACGCGCCACAGTCCACCCGGCCTCCGCTGCCTAATTTCACCGGCGTACAATGACACACAGTGGCGGCGGATGGCGGCCCGGCACAGTCGGTTGACACGAGCATATTCCCCGCGATCTCCAGCATTCAGTGCAGTACGGCGGCCCCGTAGCAAGTCCTGTGTTTCAACAGAAACAGATGAAACTCTCCGCTGGTGGGGATTAACAGGCCGAAGTGGTGCAACGTTGTTACGGTGATGGATAAAAACATGCCCAAAAGCATGCCACTTATCAGAGGTGGACTGCGAGTCGCGGACGCACGACCAATCGGCGTTGTATAGCTGTTGATTGAAAGACTGTGGTAAACAAATTGCGTCACCCTCATTATCATTAAACAAAGTTAATGTAATAGCAAGGCCACAACAACACGATAAGTAACATATTTACAGAAAGTTTCAATTTAAGAAAAAAATACGAAGACTAACGAGGAACATCTAGTGAACCCAATGAAACTCCAGGCACGACTCAAAGTATGCCACACAGACTACAATTATATCAGCATCAGTTTTGCTACAAGACTAACTTTATGCCAAATGCAGACTCAAAAGAGACGGCTTCGTTTGGGGCTTGCATCGAATTCAGTTGCCGTGTTGAGTGGAGGGGCATATTTTCCTAAACCATGTCTCGTGCAGAGCTGGAATATAATGATTCCATGACGATTTTGCTGATGGAATACAGTGATGCCGTGGAGTTTTTCTATACCGAGCGAAGAATCATTTGAAACCAGTCATCAGACATTTTATTCCCGAGCTTACGGTGATCATTATATGAGCTTCAGAAAACGCTACGTGCTAGACTCAATCTAGTCCAAGAGATTACATTGAGTCTGCGAAGGGAATACAATGAGCATGATTGTGCCTGATTCCAACCGAGTTTGACACCAGAATCCAGACTCGCTTTCAGCACCGACTCAGTTTATCCAAAAGGACTCAATTTTTCTCTCAGTGCATCATCAAGGGACTTGTCACTGAGACCCTGACCTAACCACCCGAACCAGCAACTCCCACAGTGATTTAGTTGAACGTCCTACAAAGCACAGGGACGGCCGCCCCGCTCATGCCACCCTCTCACCAGTCAGTTGCTAGCCGACCTCCGGCGGGTAGACTTTGAGTGCCGGAACGTCTCAGGGAAACCGATCCCAATCTTGTACAAGCACTGCCGCTGCATGTTATTGAGTAGCGGACCGGAGCCCAGCGCTTTAGCAACTGAGCTACCGGTGCGGCAAAATTATCCTATGCCAACTGTCTTAGTTCTTCTCCCTGTCCTGTTCTTTTGACCCTGCCATGATGCTACTGCTCACCCTGTCTAACTTGTTGGGATCGCATGCTAGGTGGACCATGTAAGGCCAAAGGTAACCAGCAAGGTGACCGTTTTTTATCAATTTTTTCGGGGTTTAAACATAACCACTTAATTCCAATTTCCCGCCAATAGCCCGGAAGACGAGAAAATTTCATTCTTCAGTTTTGCAAAGGAACGAGCGTCCAGATAAACAGATGCAATAGAATAAAAAGAGAATAAAATCCAGATTTTCATCAGAAAAAAATGTTTCCTGGAGAAGCATATGAAATGATATTTTCTCACTGAACCCTACTGTCCCGTAGGGGGTTTCCCAGCAGCCCATCTCCCTTGGTTTCGGGGGATACCGATAAACGTGAACAGCGGTAAAGAGCTCATGTGATATATCATCAAACTGTATCGGTCACTTTTTGGCACATGTCAATATTGAGGTCATGACACGTCAAAGAGTGTCATAGGTTAGAAAATAATTTGTACATCTCTATCACCCGACTGGCTTGCATAAGAGCCAATTTTTAGGTCGCGTTCGATTGGTCCCGTTACGGCAAATATAACACGCGCATTGACGGGGGTCCGAGCCACCTTCGCTTTAACGGGAGGGGGGGGCGGGTACCCACCTCCCTTAGATCTCGAGACCCACGCTGGGTAGCAAAAAAACAGTAAACGGTTTTGGGTAGCCCACCCACTTCTCCATCGAATATATTCGACATCATTTTTTGTCAGGTCACATTTGCGGTCACTGGAGGTCAAAACATCCCGTCATAGGGATAAAATGTAAATTCAGTTTTTCAGTCATTACATCTGAACAAGTGAAGATAGAGCAAAACAATTTAAACTTTATGAATCCTCGCGACAAGCCGAATCGAATGATATATGATATGACCTTGCTAGGTCAAATCAAGGATTTGACCTGACCTGAGGTCAGGCCGAGGTCAAATGAGATAAAATGCATATCATTAGAACTGCAAAGACAAGGGAAATCTAATGCAGTTGAAAGAAACGCTCTATCACCATGCGTTACAAAGTTATTCATTTAACATTTTTCCGATGTATTTCTAATGAAAAGGTCATGGCGCCTACCTGACCTTAGGTCATCGATATAAAAAATACCGGAACATATTTTAGAGAACTCGGTGAGCCCATTATGTGATATGAGTTTCAATCGGATAAGTTACCCCTGTTTCGACTTATGCTATCTTAAACTTTTTTGATGATAAGTCACTTAACCTGCACTGGTGACCTGACCTGAGATGACCTAACTTTAAAAAATTTGACAAAAACTGCTAAAATGATGAGAGAAAAGGTATATCAAGTACAGCGGCGCCACGCACCGCCGTTTTCATACTGTCTCCGAAAAACCCGAAGGGGGGCGGGTACCCGCCCCCCTCCCCTGTCAATGCGCGTGATAATGATACGGAACATTATCATACTAGGTTAATATGTAATGATGGTCTGAACCAGTCAGGTCAAGGTCAACATCTGATCTGAAATGGTCAAAACACAAATCAACTGACTCGCAATGATAACCTTAACATAATGGTATCAAAACAAAAGCTCCAACAATTTTTCCTGGGACACTATTAACCTAGGTCTAGAAACCTGGTCAAGTAGTCTCAGATGACCTACCAGAGGTCACATGTCAAAACTTGTGACTGGATCCTTAGAAATGGTCAGAGATGCAACGATGTTTAGAATATAAAGATATTCTCAGTCTTATCTAGAGAAAAAGAAGCATGTTAGTAAATTCCCGTTTTCCGAATTCATTTCCAATGGAGAGGTTATGAGAGGAGTCCTCTCCTTACACTAGACTATGGATATAGAGAACTATTATGTCATAACGTTACACTTGTTGGTCCTATTATGTAATATGAATCCTCGATCAATAAATAAAATGTATTCAAACTGGTGCACCTTGAAACACTTTAGGAGCTGAGATCACTGGATCTGGCCTACGGACCTGATGGAAAATGTCCTAACCCTAAATGTGCTTTGTACAAGTTGCACAACTGATCTAGGACAAGGTGTGCCGAGTAGGGTGGTGCTCCACGCTGTTGTTTTTTTACACTGTCGGAAAAATCTCGACAGGGTTGATTCAACACCCCCTGTCCCCCACTGGGCAGGGATTAAAACAGGGCATTGTTTACTTGCATACGGGGACCACCGCTAGTCCCTAACCACTCTCACAGGTCCCCAGCAGCTCCGAATTTTCTCGGTTGTGTAGAAGTGCCCTTTAAGTTCTGAATACGTTTCGGAATTTTGTTCTGTGCAAAATTTTGCGCTCTTTGCTGAAGGCCATGATATATTCATAACTAGGTTTTGTGCAAGGCAGAAACTAAAATTGTTCGAAAATTGTTAAGAAATGTTGGCATCCTCTAGATCCTTGCCTCCATTATGTCACCAAGCAACATGACCAAATTATATCATGCCCTTATTAACCCGCGCCCCACCGGGGGTCCTTCGCCCCACTACGGTGCACGGGAGGGACATCGATGGCCCCCTCCCTCTAACTACCCAAAATATGGAGATTAGCGCAAATCTGCAAGTGCGTTGGAAAGCTCGTGTAAATTCAGTATGGTTATAGTTCAATTTCTTAAGCGCTCAGGTAAACGGTTTGACTTCCAAAGGTCAAGTTGGGTCACGATAGGCTATTTCCACTAAAATATGGGGCGTTCCAGAACAAATCGACCAGGCACCACCTGGATTTTATATAGCATAGTCTCAGATTTCGTCCTAACTTCGTACACAGGGTTATCAGAGGCGTAGAATTCAGATTTGAGAATATTGCTTTCCTCAAAATAAGGGTTTCGGTGTAACAGCTTGCTGAAAGTCGTGAAAATCCGTGTTTTTAGCAAAACATGGTGGCACACAATAATTATTTTCTGTATAGTCCCTCGTTATGGATGCTCATTTAAAACGTGTTGTATTTAAAATGCTATTATCCAGCTTTAAGAATCTAGTTTTTCAAAATAAATTATTTGTCAGTTCTTAGAACTTTGTATTCAATTTTTGAAACAATATTTTCTAGATGTGGCAAGTGATTCACCATAAAATGACCTTCAAAAAAATGTTTCCCTGTGCCTCTGCTTTCTAATAATCTCAATTCAATTTGGCATTCTTGAATTTATTTGTGTCTAATCAGCCAAAGAGCGCGCGAAAATCGGCCGCCCCGGCGTGCCCCACCGATAGGCGACTGGCATTTCGGCCAACCGACGACACGCAGGCGTGTGGTGCTCAGCGGAGGCTATGGGTTAGAAGTTTGCTGCTAGGGAAACATGCATCTGCATAGGCACATGGTATTGCGGAAATTTTCCTAAGGTAAGGGTGTGCCGTTGAGAAA
Organism: Lepas anatifera; assembly: GCA_034440635.1. Taxonomy (NCBI): domain Eukaryota; kingdom Metazoa; phylum Arthropoda; class Thecostraca; family Lepadidae; genus Lepas; species Lepas anatifera. The sequence continues at coordinate 541,992 of JAOTON010000664.1, read as the reverse complement.
AATATTTTCTAGACTTTCTTCTTCTTTCATCTTTTTTCGGCCTCAGTAAAGCTTCATTAAGAGTAAAGAACGTAAGCAACAGACGTTATAAAGAATGTGTTTTGAAGCAAGTTGGAATCAATACTATTCAGGTCTTGGGTGGAAGCGAATTCACAGTTAAAGGGCTGTGTTATGAAAGTAGTGTATTAGATTTAGTGGCATTTGGTTCGGTTCACCAGCAGAGGAGGCAGAGGAGGCAGAATCAATGTATAAAAAAACATAATTTCTAATTTCTATTGAGGCATGAAAGTGATCTACTTTTGTTCACACCTGTAATAAGAAATTGAAAACACACAGCAAAGAATAAACCAACTTCAAAGGATCAGTCCAACCAAATTCATTTCTGTTATGACGGCAGTGCCCTCCAGCAGCTGCAATAAATGGGAAGCATCGACTTCGGCTGAAACTGTTGGAGCGCCCAGTGAGTCAGTCGATGATGATTGTGTCTCCGCAGCGAGCAGCTCTTCAGTAACTGCCTCCGGCTGCTGTCTGGCTCTTCTTGAGCAATTGTGACGTTTTCCGAATTTAAATGTATTCTGTTGCGGAGAACACTCGACGGGGTCGGTACCAGAGGTTCTATTTTTGGTCCCGGCGTCTCGGAGCCGGGACCGGATGCTGGGCTCGGCCGGGACTGCCGGGATCACCTGGGTCTGTGCCGGGACCGTGCAGGGACCTCTGATATTAGTTAATTTTTAACCAATTAAGTTAATTTTCCCTTATCATTTGACGTATAAATAACCTAATATGGCTAACTACGCACACACAAATTGTCTTAATTAAGCCTATATGGGCTGTTCATAAATGACGTCACGGGGGGAGGGGGTGCGGGCCGAAAAGTGACATACCATGGCCAGAGCTGAAAATCTCTTCTCGATCCAGGGATCTTGGGTGGGTTAACGGCACGGGCATTACAACCCCTAATTTAGTTGTAATAAGCTCAATTCGAAAATAAATTAAATAACACAATTACACATAATTCATGACTGAAATAGAAAATCGAAGTCACTGAGCATGTATCTGCGAGAGTCATCCAAGAAGACATCAGTGACCATTTGCCAATCATAGTGCCAACAAATATTCCCAAAACTCGACCTATCAAAAAATAGCGTTTGATAAGGGCATGGCACCGCACGGATTGGAATTCCTTATGTCTGGACATTTTACTAACGGATTGGTCGGAGCTGGAGGCTGCTGAAAACGTTAACTACATGGTTGAGCTTTTCATGCAGGTTTGGAACGACCTTGTCGATAAACACTACCCTGAACGTCTGATAGACTGGCAGTGCTCATTGCCCTTGGATCCAGGATGTACCAGGCCTGAGGGAAGCAATGTCGGAAAGAACAGCAGCACGAGACCAGTGGTACGCATGTCGCTCCCGCTTGAATGCAGACTATAGAGATTCGGATCCACCTGCCGAGCTCGTCCAATACCGCCAACTGCGCAATAAAGTGAAAAGCCTGCTGTCTCGTGGTCACCGAGATTTCAACTGCAGGCAGCTACTCTCAAAGAATTCTAAAGGTTTCTGGACCACAATGCGCAAATTCTACAAAGGAAGCGGCATTGATGACAGGGATCAGCTAACCATAGATCTTGACGTCTTGAATGAACATTTTGCCAACGTAGGAGCCCGCATTGCTGCCAGCCTCCTCACTAATGACACCAATCTAACATCAGTGGTCAGACCAACAAGAGTGTGTGCTGCAAAATTCCACCTGGTGCCAGCTACGATTCCTGAACTATCTGCAGCAGTACGAGACATGAAAAATTCTAACGCAGTCGGTATTGATAGCAAAACTTTTAAAGCGGTACGCAAGCGTTTATCATCACTTGCTCCGGTGCTACTGCGTATCATAAACAAGTCCCTATCATCTGGCATCTTCCCAAACTTGTGGAAAACAGCATGCGTTGTCCCTATACATAAGTCTGGAGACCCTTTTTCGCCTGGAAACTATAGACCCATCTCTCTACTCAGTGTGCTGTCAAGGATCACCGAAAAATTGTCTGCAAGCAGCTTATGAAGTATCTCAGCTCAACCTCTATCCTGGCTGATACGCAGTATGCCTACCGAGCTCACCATTCAACAGAAGATGCCATGCTCAATTTTGTCAATTACGTCCATAAAAACATGGATGATGGCCTTGTCACCTCAGTAACAGCCATCGATCTCAGCAAGGCCTTCGACAGCGTCAACCACGATCTTCTGCTGGAGAAATTGGGGTGGCATGGAATATCCCCTCACTGGTTTGGAAGCTACCTGGATCAGAGAAGGCAGAAAGTAAGAGGAGGCTCTGTTACACTACCAGTGACCCACGGGGTGCCACAGGGCTCATTGGTTGGGCCACTGTTGTTCAGCCTGTTCACCAATGACCTGTCGAACTTTGTACCATATGGCAAGCTGATATCATACGCCAATGACACCCAGATCATTGATGAATGCACACCGACACACCTATGCTTAGCTGAACTGAAGAGCCGAGCTGAAGAAACGCTACATGCCCTCCAAACCTGGTTCGGAAGAAATGCACTGAAAATGAACGCGTCAAAAACTGATTTCATCCTCATTGGAACCAAAGCCACTCTGAAATAGACAGCTGACTTCTGGATACAGATATCTGAGTCTCTCCTACCTCCATCCAAAACCATCAAATTGCTGGGTGTTGTGATCGACCGAACGCTTTCTTGGAAACATCACATTTCAAAGGTCGTTCAAAAATGTTTTGGCTCCTTGGTGGCTCTTAGCAGATTTCGTCATCACTTCACACCCGAAGCCCTGCATCTAATCATCCAGGCCCATGTCCTTCCACATGTCGGATACTGCCTCCCGGCTTGGGGAGGGGCAACCAAGACCCAGTTGGGAAGGGTGCAAAAGGCCATCAACTTTGGAGCTCGAATTATCAGCGGCACTCGAAAAAGGCAACACATCACACAGCACATCACACACATCACACCAGCTCTCAGGAGCTTTGGCTGGCATAATATCGAAACCAGTATTGCCGAACGCGATTGCCTTAAAATATTTAAGGTAGCTCACGTCGACCACTCTCCAGCACCCCTAAAGGCAATGCTACCACCAAGGGAAAGTGTCTCCCGCAAGGGTGACTAGAAACTCAAACACCCAGCTCCAACTGCCTCGATTTCAACTGGAGAGTGCGAAGCGTGCCTTTCCGTACAGGGCTATTGCCCACTGGAACACGCTTCCCAGGGACGTCACTCGGATCCAAAGGCTGAACGCAATAAAGAAGTATTTCCACAGAAAACTAGACGATGAATAATAACTTGGACGGTATGCTTAGTTATAGCGTGTATTTTATGTGTGCTGCTTGTCACCAGTGTGTCAAAGGCGTTACGACACCTGATGTACGAATGTGTGGTATCTGTGAATCCCTATATATAACGATGGAATTTGTAACGATGCCTCAAAAACCAAATAATTGGATGGGACGCGTGCTATGAATACAGAATACAGAAATACTGGTTGAAACGTATAAGACAAGGCTGCAAGTTGTATGTATGTATGTATTCACATCAGCAGGTCTTTCCGCACACAGTGGGTTATTCTTAGACCTTGTCAAAAACAAAGTCAAATGTCAGTGCCCCAGCACATCGTCACGAAATGAACACAAGAACTACACAATGCCCGAACATGATATGAGAATTGCTAAATTAAAATAGAAACGTAAAATATGATGCTAGTATCTACGAGCACTCAATTCATCCGATCACCCCGCACAGCGCGCCTGATATTCTTTTGAAGACACAATAGTTTGTTGCCCGAGGATTTCCAACAAGTACACAAATATTGTAAAGCGATGAGACACGATAAACAAAGGTACGTTTTCCATAATTTGTTCTCGGCTTTGGGAGCGCCAAGTTTTCCGATTGTCTTGTCTCCCGATTCAAAACATGACGGTTAAAACGAAAATTCGATGCCAGGGACGAAGGGCAACCTGTCGTTATCAACTTATAAAGCATACACATGTCAAAATATTCGATAAAATGCTGGGCATTGAGCCATCCCAGCTCTTCAATGACATCCGAGATATGGTCGTGCTCCTTCGACCTGATATTATTCTGGCCGCAAAGTTAAAGATTTTCTGCATCTTGTTCTTTGATTCAGAATTTGTGCTTCCATAGACCTGAATGCAGTCCTAACATGTGCAAATACAAGCGAGTCAATAACACGAGGAGTACTTCAGTGGGCAGAACATGTTTGGCATTATACAAAGCAATAAGTATACCAAAACAGCGATCCGATATACACTTACATGATGAGACCAAGAAAGATTGCGATCCATAAATACCCCTAAATTTTTAACTACATTTTACTTCCAATTTCCTCATTCATAAACTGAATGTGTACAGGTTGCGATATGTGTTTTAGCTGCCTTTGGTCGCCACACAGGAGAAGCTCCGTCTTGCTGGCATTGACCAACATCCCGTTTTGTTGAAACCATGTGGTCATCACTTCCAGAATTTCTTCCAAACAATTTTTCATTTCAGGCATACGACCACGTGGACCAGTGATTCCTAGCTGTATGTCGTCTGCGTACCTTATACATTTAACTCGAAAGCCATTACGATGTGATGGGATGTGACACGTTAGATCATTACCCGCGATATTTGCGAGTACAGGGCCCAAACATGTGCCCTGAAAAGTACCCATGTTGATAGGGAGGGGTTCCGACATTTTATCCCCGATTTGGACTCGTTGCACATGTCCGCTAAGATAGCTCCGAAACCAGCCCGGATGGATTTGTAAAAGCTCTAATTTAGTCGAAGTGACCCATGATCAATTACATCAAAGAAACGACTCAAGTCAATCAGGGTTAGTAAAGTCACTTCGAGCGGTCCATCCCTTTTAAAATTTCATCGGTAACTTCTAAAGAGCAGTGGCTGTTGAGCGCCCAGTCTAAAGCCATGCTGGTCGTCAGCCAAAACGTGCTGCTGGTCGAGGTATTGACTAAGCTGGTCGAGGTATTGACTAAGTTTGTTCCAATTAACCCGCATTTATTGCCGGGACCAATGCCAGAACCACGTTGGGTCTTGCCGGGACCAGTCGAGGTCTGCCGGTGCCGGGACTGGCGCCGGGACCAGGAATCTAGAAAAAAGTAAATCCTCTAGTCAGCACAACAAGTCGTCTTATCCCGTGGCATTCGACCACTCCTACGTCGCAAAATGTTTGAACACCAACACCGACAGAAGAAAACTGGCGTCCGAAACGAAGCAGCCACCTTGAAGCCATGCCTTATCTCCATTCGACACCCATCTGCCCCAGTAACAATGTCATACCTACTACTGTGGAGAATGTGCTCCCAGCTTCATAAGCTGCGCACTGGACATCTGACATCTCGCGCGTGTCAGATCAAGCACTGACGCACGAACCGGGGCCAGGGCTCATCCGTGATGGACACGATGTCGTTTCAACACGCAAAACAGACCAAACTTGTACAAATGCACAAGTTTCTTCATTTTCAAAATCCAGATATATGACTCAAATCCGTAATCGATTTTATGGGCAACGTTAAGATATGGCGAGTCGTACACCCTTAACCGAATTAAAATTGCATTGCTCTCAGCCTTTTGTTGAACACGTGTTTTCTGCTTTTATTCCCCACCTTTAATCTCGATTGCAAGAGTTCATACGCTCCTGAGTCAATCTACTGCCCGCGCCCACACACCGGCGGCCGCGCCGACAACGGCCGGGCAGACGATTTTTGCGCGCATGGCGTCATTCCATGGCTAATTACAGGGGCAGACGCAGACCCGAGTTTTAGGGGGCCCAGACCCATGTCTGCCTCTTCTCCTGGGGGGAGGGGGTGGGAGCGAAGATTTTTTGCTCTACCGACCTAGTGTAAACACCTTTTTTATTTATCCGGCGTTTGGGGGTCAAAGATAGTTTGGCCCCCCTCCAACGCTTTGGGGGCCCCTGCGTCCGCCAATGGTTAATTACACATTGATAACGTATAGAACGGAAAAAAATAATTGACTTCACTAAAGAGAAGAGGTGTGGGTGCGCATTTTTCATGTCAATATCTTTAATGTGAGTAATTGGCCACACTTTGAAAAAATCGTTGGAAAAAGTAGTCAAAATTTTCTAAAAATTTTGAAAATTTTGCATAAAAAAACGAGATGCTTCAACCTTAGCTGTTACATGCTCAATCTAATCCCGTGCCATTTGAAGCTAAGAAATGAAAGCTAAGGCTGAAAATAATCGCTGTATATCACCATGTTTTCACGAAATCGGCGATTTTCACGATTTTCTTCAAGTCATAACTCCGAAACCGTACGTCTGAGGAAATAATTAATCTCAGATTAGGATTCCACGCCCTTGACGACTCAGTGGACGAAATTGGAACGAAGCCAGAGACTGTGCTATGTAGGGGCCTGGTCGATCTGTGCTGGAGCGCCCCATCTGCAATGCTCAAAAAGCCTGGGCATAGCCTCATGCCATTACAGCTATTGAGATCTGGTAAAGTAAATTTCATAGGAAAATTATATAGATTTCTCCGCTATCTGCAACATAATGACCCCCGCCGGTGGTTTGACTTCCAGAGGGCACCTCTAGACCTAACATGACCTGAGGTCACGGAAGTGACCTTGCCATCTATCAAATAAAAGCCAGTGATGAGACATACACGATAAGACTTAATTCAGCACTTTAGCTTGACTAGGTCAAATTTTATTGTCAAAATGCTGTTTTTGACACGGTGGGTGATCTGTGATGACCTCAGATGAGTCAAAATAGAAAATATCACGCCTGGAATCTGTGAAAGGGTGCCCAAGAATGTTTTTTCTGAGCAATCTGTGCATTCACAATACTTCTTGTGACTTTTAGATCATGAGACAGCTTTTTCTATACTTTTTCTATAGGACAGGTCACCTCGTGGCCTGATTTCAGGTTACCGAAATCGAACCACGGATATGAATTTTGTTGACCCTGGAGGGGTCATCAAGTGTAGAAAGTTTAATTGATCGGCCTAGAAATGTAACTATGGTAGAACTCAAAAGTTCAAGTGAGGTGACCTTGGTTGACCTCGTCTGGTGACCTGACCTAGTGTGGCTCGGGGTAAAACATTTTAAGGGATGGTGAGGAAATGACGGGGTGAGAGGCAGATCTCTCAACCACGGTGCTGCGCCTCGTCGTTTTTCCGCTATTCTGAAGAAAAAAAAAACTTGGAGATGGCATTGTAGTAAAATTTTGGGGCCTAGACGCACCAACTGCCAGGGTCATATGGCGTCGCCAACTCTTTCCCTGTTGGAAGGGTTTCTCGGGAGCCAGCTTGCTCCTTGTTCAGGGAAGCCGCCGGGCCTGAACCCGGGTCGGCTGCGTGGCACAGCTATCGACCACTCCTTACCGCGCCCCTTGGAGATGGCATTGATGACCCCCTCGGCCGTAGGGGCGAGGGTTATTAAAATTTCCCAGGCCACCCGAGCCTGGTGGCAGCTTGCAAAATTTCAAACGCTTCAAACTCCAAACAGCTACAAACTTCAATTAGCTACAAACGCTCCTGACTATCGGCTGCCAATATACCACTGCTGCCGTATTCGCTGGTGTAAGTACGAGTCGCACAAGTCTGTCGGGAGAGGAACGCGGGTCCGCAATCGGGCTCACTGCTCAATACACTTGTAACATCAGCTTAAAATGCGGCACAATCACCGCTTTCCTTGGGGGAACAAAATTCCAGCAGGGGCATTCGACAGCTGGTGTGTAAGGCTAAAGTCGTATGTTTGCGCCCTAAGCCACTGGCTTCCCATATTTCCTGGAGCGCAAACCCGCACAGAAGCTGGCTATGGCGGACACTCTGCCGACAGACGGTTTGAGGCGGGACATTCATGACCTATTCCACGCCATAATGCTTCCGCCGAGAAAACAGTGAATAAACCGTCAAAGAAGCCTCCTCAGCATGAATTGTTTTGTCAAAACAATGTCACGAATAGTACTATGAGACCCACCTACATATCCATGCCATACATACATGGTGTCAGTGAGCCTATATCAAGATTGTTTCGTAAGCACAATGTCATAGTAGCCCATGCATCGAGAAACCTCAAACGTACTCTAGTCAGGGCTAAGGAAAAACCAGAACCGGGAGGACTAAAGGGAGCAGTGTACAAGATTGAATGCGAATGTGGGGACAGTTATGTGGGGGAGTCAGGTCGCCATATGGCAGTACGCATGAAAGAGCATAAGGCGGACATGGTACATGGCCGCACTAAGACGTCAGCCACTGCTCATCATGCGTCCCAATGCAAGAAGAATATTGATCCAATAAATTCAAAATATTAGCGAGCGAAAGAAACTGGAACAAAAGTTAGAGACGTCATCGAAATTCGTGAACATAAGTTCATTCTGAACCACAGTGTAGGTAAATTATCTTTGAGTCCGATTTGGGATCTAGCCCTAGGTTAGTTCGGCAGGCTAAGTCAGTACCCTTATCCCCCCCTTTTGTCATTGATGGTTCCTGCAGGTGCTTCCATGTGAGTTGAATACATTTGTTTTAAATTGTGTTTAGATTAATCTGTAGACGGGGTCGCCTCATGGCCTCGTCGGTATGAGTCGCATGCTCAAACTGCCTCCGCTGTCTCGGTCGTCCAAAAGTAGTGATGCCGTTTCTGGGTTTATTTTATAACATCTCGTGATTTCGAATCTTCATAATTCTGCCCTGGGAAACATTTCATATATTCAAACACTCGTTTGATAAGAACCCAGTAAACCACAAGTAAATCATAAATCACAAGCCGATATAAATCACATCTAAATTTACCATCGTTAGAATCAATCAGGTTTCACACAAACATGTTTATAATTCCATATCAAATATCAAAAAGTCGCAACAGCGTTTCCGAATACACTTACGTTCACAGGAAAGGTGTCACCCGCACACACACGTGCGCTCTCGCTCGATGCTGTAGCGGAAATGACCCGGGGTCAACGCTTGACCTGGCCGCCAGGCGGCAGTCGGGGCAGAGCCGGAAGGGCAAGTTATGTGGGCAGTAATAAATGCTCACGGTGAAAATAAGTGCGGAGACTAATTAGTTGTATTAACATTTGACAATAGAAGTTCACTACATAATCCTAGAAATCAAATAAACCTATCTTTCAGAAAATCAGTATCCAACCGGAAGACTTGAGCGACATCTGCTGTCTAGCCGGCAGAGGCTCACGATGACGTCACAGGCTGCGGCACAGTGACGTCACCGATAACAATAGTGGTAGCGCACTTCGTCCAGCAACAGAAGACACAGGTATACACCTCATCCGACCTCAAAACACAAACCACTTTAAAATTACCTATCCGGTGAAAATAAACAAATGGGGCATTCCAGGACAAAACGACCAAAACAATTTCAATTTGACACCACCATGTCTAGAAAAAATCTGAAACTTTGTCTCCGGGGTAGTTTTGGGCCAGAAACACGCCTGTGAGAATCTTAGTCCCCTCCGACCAACAGTGACCGAGTTATAGCCCGAGGCATTTTTGGGAGGTCATCTTGTAGACTCATCTTTGATGCTTCATAACTCAACAACACATTGCCCGATTAACAAGTTTTGTATATCATTGAACTTGTCTTGAACCATACACATTATTTTGAAAAAGAAAATTTTAAAATTTCTAAAAATTTTGACTTTTAATTCGTTTGGCCTTTTCTTAGATGACCTAGCTTGACCTTTTCGACATTGAAATTTACCTTTTAGACACCTCAAAAATTTTGCTTGATCAAATATCTTTCGATAGAAAAAATAAAAAATGCGTTCTTTCTATAAATTCCAAATATTTAGCACCGAAGGTGGATATGTAGACCGTTTTTGACCACTGCGGCAGTACAGCCTTATGTTTAACGCCGCAAACATAGCGATTGCTTTTATAATCAGTTGCTGGCAATCATATGGCATTGTCTTTACGAAATTTTCATCGTGAAAGTGTCAAAATATATGACAATTAACACGCGCCCACCCGAGGGGGTGGGCTACCGGCCTCCTCAGGTCTCTACAGGTAGTAAAAAACACCTTCGTGCAGCGCCACCGTACTCCATGTACCTCTAACACAACATTTTGCAACTTCTGAAAAAAATAATTTAGGTCAACTGGGAGGTGGTAGGTACCGTAAATACTGAAGGCCAGCTGGCAACTGACTGGTGAGGGGGTGACCTAAGGTAGACGGTCGTCGTTATGCTTTGTGGGACTTTCAACTTTGGTTTATTGATTAACACTTCATCGTGGGAGTTGCTCGTTTGAGTGGTGGGGTCGGGGTCCCCGTAAAGAGTCCCTTGATGACTCTAGTGAGACACCTACTCCTAAAACTGAACTGGCAACAACTTGGACAATATTTATGAAAATAAAAATTGCAGTCATTAAAAGTGATAGAAGGGGATCCATTGTTTCGAGGGAGACGAGGGCAAATGAACTTATTAATAATTGACCTTTCAGCCTTAAACGAAAATTTACAAAGATGTCGCGGCTTTATCCATAATTGAAACAAGTATAACTTATCGTATGGGCACCACTAACTCACACAATTACATCGTTCCTGGAGATGGAAAAATAATATCGATACAAGGTGACCCAGTGCAGCACAGCATACGTTTGAGAGGATTATTAATTATTCATGCAATGTAAACAAACGTGTCTGAAAGGCGTTCATTCCCAAAAAGTAATTTAAATCTGCTCATATATGAGAAAAAATGTCCTGAAATTGTAACGCATTCGACTTGGTCACTTGAACAGGTTGCCTCATGATATTTTTACAAGGTGATCATTTCATAACTGACACGGATCCCAGAATCCCAGGTGAATAATGACACAGTGCATTGGTAGTGATGCCGCTAAACAGCCAGTTTTAACCACTACCGAATATGTTACATACAATCGTTTGGTCGTGTCACCTTTGAGTTTGCTCGAGGTAACAGTATTTTTTACAGGAACTAAGTGAAAACCTAAATTTTGTGGCATAATAGGTGACAGGAGAGCCGTAGAAAGAAACGTTCAGCACCATTGGAACACTCTTGTTGAGCCTAAACGGATTATGTATCTTATAATATTGCCTAGTCAAATATCAAAATTAACCTGCTTTGACCTAGAGCCAGGCTTAGGTCTGTATGGTAAAAAGAATATTAATCAAACTGCAGTGGCAAGTCAGACACGACAGCGTAAAAATAAGACCTCCATCACAATTCTCGACAATTCTCAATTCTCTCAAGTTATCAAAATTTACCAATTCCCCATGCATTTCTAATGGAAAGATCATGACCCTGACCCTGCTCCCGGTTATCGACATAGAAATCCTGCTACGAAAATTATCGTGCTCGGCGACCTTACTATGTAATGTGAATCTAACGACGATAGGCTAGATTTGATATTATTGATGCACCTCCGAAATTTTTTTCGAGGCTAGGTCTCTTGACCTGGGTTGGCCGTCTGACCTAGTATGACCCAGACCTAAAATTTTGCCAGAAGCTGCAAAAATTTTGAGTTAGAGGTACATGAAGTACGGTGGCGCTGCGCGAAGGTGTCTTTTTTTACTACTTGTGGAAACCTGAAGAGGCCGGTTGCCCACCCCCTTGTGTGGGCGCGTGTTAATTCTCATATATTTTGACACTTTCACGATGAAAATTTTGTAAAGACAATGCCATATGATTGCAAGCAACCGATTACAAAAGCAATCGCTTTGTTTGCGGCGTTAAACATAAGGCTGTACTACCGCAGTGGTCAAAAACCGTCTGCATATCTACCTTAGGTGCTAAAAATTTGGAACTTATAGCAAAAACGCTTTTTTATTTTTTTCTATCGAAAGATATTTGATCAAGCAAAATTTTGAGGTGTCTAAAAGGTAAATTTCAATGTTGAGAAGGTCAAGCTAGGTCATCTAAGAAAAGGTGAAACAAATTAAAAGTCAATATTTTTACAATTTTAAAAATTTCTTTTTCAAAATAATGTATGGTTCAAGACGAGTTCAATGATATACAAAACTTGTTAATCGGGCAATGCGTTGTTGAGTTATGAAGCATCAAAGATGAGTCTACAAGGTGACCTCCCGAAAATGCCTCGGGCTATAACTCGGTCACCGTTGGTCGGAGGGGGCTAAGATTCTCACAGGCGTGTTTCTGGCCCGAAACTACCCCGGAGACAAAGTTTCAGATTTTTTTCTAGATATGGTGGTGTCAAGCCTCGGTCGATCTGTCCTGGAATGCCCCAAATCCTATAATCAATGTCATCAGTCGGGCCAGTTCAGTGCTGTAACATCAAAATCAAAGAGGAATTTGGAAACACTTCGTAACTTCAGCTACAGGAAAGCTTACTTTAGAAATAAAATCAACCTGAGCATCTAAGTAGCAAGCTGTGCTTAACTCAGAAGATTGATCAACGACAGCTCATTCTGAGCAAACTATCCATTTGACAGGGTAAACTTGCCAGATTCCATAAGACAGTCATTAGTGTCTCAAAAGATAACAGCAAAGGCTTAACTTCGTAGCGAAAATCATCTTACTATTTCGGGCATCACAAAATTCCGTTGAGCCAAAATATAACATCCCAAATTACATGACAAAACAACTAAGCCACTAAGAGTGTCTGCCAGGGGTGCTATAAGCGACAGTTTGCATTAAGACTTGAAACTTTATAAAACGGTAAACCCAAGTGAAAGTCACAAAGGCTCAATGAAACAATATATAATTATCAGTGACTGCGATCAAACCAATTCACAATGCTTATAAAATGGTTAATAATAATAATTGGCACCACCAACCGGTCAATCGTCGCCAACATTTCCGTGAAGGGTTTGGGAGCCAGCTTCCCTTTCAGGAGCCGCCGGGAACCCGGGTCGGCAATGGAAGCCAGCACGCACCACCCACACCGCGCCCCCATATAAAATGTTAAGTTGGTTTCATGAGAACGTTACGGCTTGAGCCTATTCAACACATAATCACTAGCAAAAATTATTACCAGCTTCACCCGAATAAGACAATTCCAAAATAATCTGTAGAAAAGACTTTATAACGGTAAATTCTAGACCGAATAATAAGCACTGTCTGCGTGTAAGTGTGACTTATGGCAATATGTTGATATCTGGAAAGTCAATCACCAGGACAAAGTCCAGCAAAAGTTTCAACTATATGCAGTCAGCTCACAACTTACTAGTTACAGAATAGTCAACTTCCTCATGATCCTGGCCGGACTGTGCATTGGAACGCAACATTAGGAAAGTGAATACAAAATCCAGCTATCATTTCTGCATTCTGGAAAGTGATCATTGAAATCCAACAAACACTAATGGCTTCGGCAACATCCGCCACATCGAGTCTAGTAATCTTCCAAACTGAAACCTCAAGAAGTCCGACATGATAAAACATGAAAATATTTTGATGATTATCACCTCTATCCCGTTATGAAAAGATAAATGCAATGGTTTGAGTGCATCTCAAATTCTAACGCAATAAACATTTCAAACTCCTAGCACAATTACGGTGCGAAATATTTCAAAGAAACGTGTCCGAAATATTTAGTACGGCCATTCTCCGTGAACAGTAAAGTAATGTGCTAACCAGAAAAAATTTAGCACCAGGAAACGGCAAATATTTATAGCAAGCTATTTATAAGAGCACCCAAGAGACAACTGGTCTCTTCACAATAATTCCTCTCTTCCTCTTGTGAACGACAAAATTAACACCTACAGTGTAACTCAACATCCCTGAATCAATAATGAAGTCTGCCAGGGGGTTTACGAAGACGGGTGGACCGTCTCAGTTCACTCTCAGGATCACTCGAAGTGTGTGCCAAACTAGATTCGACACTAGAAGGTATCAAACCACTATTTACGACAGCGTTCATTACTGTCGCTGGAACATAATCACGCACTCAAACACCAAAATTCCCAGGTGGCTCGGCACCAGTGGTAGTATGGGGGCGCGGTAGTGGAGTGGTCAGCGTAGCTGGCTTCCATTCAGCCGACCTGGGTTCAAGGCCCGGCGGCTTCCCTGAACAAGGAGCAAGCTGGCTCCCGAGAAACCCTTCCAACAGGGAAAGAGTTGGCGACGCCATATGACCCTGGCAGTTGGTGCGTCGATAAGCCCCAACAATTATTATTACCAGTGGTAGTATCTGTACCACTCATGTTTTGTGAATTGGGAACATTGTCAATAGTAATTCCCGTGCTGCTGGGAGTCATTGCGGGCATCTTGACTTGTGGTTGACCCGCAATGTCGGACGCAACGGAAACATTGGTTGGAATCAGTAGAGCCAATGCAAAATGTCCAAGCGCGCCATTAAGATCAGACGACTCGGCTGACTGAATGCTACTATCTGAGTTGTCCCCGCTTCCATCAGGGAAAACACTACAAACGGCAGCTACCGCGAGTTCTGTGCCTACTGGTTCAGAGAGACGTGATTTCAATCTGTTGGCATGAACAATAAATGTTTTGCCGGTATCAACGAGCTTAACTCGATAATTCAGTTCACCACGTCGCGCACGTTCACCAACACAACAGCACGCTTCCATGGTCGGATAAACTTGTAATATTCGCCCTTTTTGACGACGGATCTGTAGAGATGGACATTGTCGCCAGGCGCGAAAACTACATCGTTAATCTTTCTTTCATACCACTTCTTATTCCGACGATGCCGAGCGTCCGAAACTGCTAACACGGAAGTATGCGTGGTTTTTATTTTTACATGAACTATCCACATAATCAGCGACCGTCTGACTCCGATAAGTTTGAGGAGCAGCCAGCTCCACGTCCACTGGAAGCTTGGGCTCCCGCGAAAACAACATGAAATAGGGACTGTATCCAGTCGAACTATGGACTTGGGATAGGTAACCCAACATCAACAGTGGCAAATGTTCCTCCCAACTATCGTGGTTGCCATCCAGGTATTTGGACAGCATTGTTATGACTGTTCTCATAAATCTCTCCCAGACTGAGTTTCCTTCAGGATGACATGCCGAGATCTTAGACTTTTTGATATCCAGCAGCCGACACATTTCGGTCATTATCTCGCCGGTGAAGTTCGCGGCACCGTCATTATGTATCCGTTTCGGACATCCATATCTAGAATTAACTTATTCACCAAAACATTCGCCACAGTGGAAGCCTTCATATCAGGCAACGGATATACTTCAACCCACCTAGTGAAATGGCACGCAACGACTAGCAGGTGTTTGTTACCGGACTTTGTCTCTGTTAACTCACTCAGGAAATCGATTGCTACTGTTTCAAATGACTCTTCAGCCCTCAATTGTCCCATTGGGGCCCTTTGTTTGGGATTCGGGTCATTTCGTGACTGACACTTGTCACAGCGAGCACAGAAATCCTTCACAGACTCTACTAACTCGGGCCACCAAAATCTGAGACGAATCTGCTCAATCATATGGTCAGAACCAAAATGTCCTCCGGTCGGTCCCGCATGAAGAGACATCAGTACACCGGCTACTAGACTCTCTGGAATGACTATTTGGACCGAATCCTCGTCATTTGGATGTTTTCGGTAGAGTCAATACAAAACACCCGACTCTCACTCCGATCTGGTTTCTTACCCGTGGAAACACAAACTATCATTCCAGCAATCGCTGGGTCCTTTTCCTGCTCATCACGCAGAAAACAGTTAGACCAAGGCTCCGAAATCTGACGACACATTTCAAAATCGTCAGTTTGAGTGCCGACGTCTGCACTTTCTGGAGGCCGGCGTGATAAGGCGTCCGCTATGACATTTTGAACACCGCGACGGTAAATTAAGTCGAAATCGAACTCCGATAACCGTTCTAGCCACCTTGCAAGCATGCCTGATGGGTCACGAAAGTTCATCAGCCATAGTAGGCTGAGATGATCAGTCTCGAGACGAAAGCGTTTACCCAAAAGGAAATGTCTGAAATGAGTGACAAAAGTGACGCATGCTTAAAAGTTTGAGCCTAGAAGCTGAATAATTATTTTGTGCTTTGGACAAGCGCTGACTGGCATATGCAATGACCCTATTTTCCCCTTCCTGGCTCTAAAATAAAACAGCGCCCAATCCCTCAAAGCTTGCGTCACAATGCAAAGTGAACTTTCCAGCGTCAGGTGCGACCTGTGGAAACGCCAGAACAGGCGTCTCACTCAACGCCTTCTTCAAAGAGTCAAAGCTGAGCTGTGCCTGCTCCGACCAGCTGAACTTAACGTCTTGAGCAGTGAGTCTGTATCAATGGACTGGCCAATGTTGAAAAGTTGCGGACATATTTCCTAAGAAAACTGGACATCCCGAGAAAAGAAACAAGCTGCTTCGCTCTGCGCGGTGTCGGCCACTCTTGAATGCGTGAAATTTTATCAGGGTCCGCAGAAATACCCTTGTCGGATACCACATGTCCTAAAAACTTAACACTAGTCTGGAAAAATTTGCATTTACCCAAAGTAAGTGTCAACCCTGCATCCTGGAGCCTCGTGTGAACTTTGACCACAATTCCTAAAACCTGTGGAAGGTAGTTCCCGAAACAAAGCAAATCATCAAAATAATTAACTACTTCCGTCTTTGGAATGCCATCTAGAACTATATTTGACAACTTAGCGCAAGTCATTGCTGCTCCTTTTGCCCCTTGAGGCATTCTAGTCCACGAATGACTCCCAAATGGTGCCACTATTTGTGTTTTGAGCTGCGAAGTAGGATCCAATGCAATCTGAAAATAGCACTTATTCAGATCTAACGAACAAAACAAACTTGAACCACCCAAAGCTTCTAACGTGTCGTCCATTCTGGGGATTGGATAAGACGGCATTTTTGTTACCGCGTTCAGAGCTCGTAAATCCGAACAAAGTCTCAGCGAGTTGTTTTTCTTACGAACGAGACACAGAGGGGACGACCATGAACCGAAAGATTCGACGAGAATACCCTGTTTTACCAAATCATCCATTTTTTCTTTTAACTCTTTTCTGAGATTGGGTGGAACCCGTCTAGGCGTTTTCCGAACTGGGGGCTATCTCCCGTATCAATCTCGTGAGTGACCAAAGTGGTGAGTCCAATATGGCCGTCGAACATACTTTTGTACTTCTGTAAAATTTTAAGCACCTGTTCCCTTTGTTCAGCACTGAGATGGTTACCAATTTTCGCATCAGAAAAATCGACTGAAGATCCCTTAGGAATTCCATCAGGTAATGACAACTCTGCAAATCCGACCTGAAGCTGCCCAACTTCAGTCTTTTTGGGAATCGCTGGGGGGGTTTAACGACGCACCAACTGCCAGGGTCATACGGCTTTTGGGAATCGCAATATTCTCCGTACTGATATTACGCACCACACACGGCACAGTTTTGCCCGTGATGTTAATGATTGCGCTCACGAAATCTAAGCCCTCTATATGAGCAGATGGCTCAATCAGTGCGGGACCACGGTAATCAACCTGGGGAGTCAAGAATGACTCTTAATGAATTCAAGAATGAGTCAAGAATTACTTCTTCCCCTGGCGGAATATTGACAGAGGTGCCAATGACTGCGGCACCTACGGACACTTTTTCAGCTGATGTTGACCGCACCTTTTCGACAGGGGTTAGTACTAGACTGTGAGGCAAGATCAATTACACAGGGGCACGCTTTCAAAAAATCTAGCCCGAGCAAACACGGAACATCGATTTTGTCAGAGACATAGATGGAGTTAGGTTTTGAGACTCGACTGAGTCGTCAGCTGATGCGACAGCTCGCACCTTTTCGGTCTCACCCATGGACATAGCGCTGGTTAGATTTCTAACCTTAACTACAGCAGCGTCAAAGGTGGAGATGCCGTCGGCCACAACTTGAATGCGAAATTCCAACGGAAGAGCCAACAGGAAATGGTTGAACAGAAGCCCGGCTGGGTCCTGGTTAGGGAAAGCTGACTGAACCAGCTTTTTTGAGCTGAATGTTGAATGCATCAAGAGGTTGATCAATCTGGTACTTCAACTAGTTGAGAGCTAAGTGACAATCGACTGACTTTTGCCTGCAAAAGCGCTTCTTAGACCGGCAACTACCAAATCCTGAGATTGTTTCTTTTAGTAGGATAGACCATCATAAGCGTCCCTGGCGATACCCTCTAGGCAAAGTGGCAAAATATCCTTTTGTTTCGCCTGATCCCAGTTATGAATCCTCGAATAGATCTCAAAATTCTCAAGAAATCTGACAAATGACCCCTGACCACTAAACTTGGGAATACTCAGTCCTGAAACTCCAGAATTCATATCTGCAAGATTTGTGGAAGACAAAGTTTCAGTCTGAGATTTAAGTTCTGGTTTTAAGCCATGTTTTCTCAATTCCATGAGGAAAATTTGGGAATAGCACAGTCGGTCGTCTCGGTCATGTCAGTTGTCAAAAATGTCTTAAACAAGCCAACAGTAATGAAACATAAGACAATACACACTGAATTAAACACTGGAATTAACGATCTCGCTTCAAGAGGAATTTAACATTACGATCTAAGTCCGATGTCTGCATGGTCCAAAATCTTCTTTCCAAACTTGAAACAGTGATACTCTAGTCTTGAAACACCACGATACAATGGAAGGCACCGTCTCAGCCAGCGTGAGCGTTGGTAACCTTACGGCCGGAGGCGGTCACCTGACTCAGTCGCCGGAGCCCTGACCGAGGCGGGTCAGGGCACTAGGGTGCATCAAACGCCCCGACTTTTGAAATTAGCTACGCGGCTCGGCCCAATTTTTTTGCCTTGGACCTATTAAGTCCAAATATGAAATATTATGACATTTCGAAAGGGGCTGAGGGGTGCCACCTAGCGGCCAAAGTTGTCAGTTTTAACCATTTTTGGATATACTTTGGATTGACCTCAGACGTCGTCTCATTTTATTAGTGGACTGTTTTGTGACCAAACATTGTTGTGCTAGTCTAAAGCATATGCATGCCAAATTTCATGGATTTTAGACATCTTTTAGGGGTGCCTCCTGGTGGTGAAAAATCAATATTGGCAGTTGTTTTTCAATTTGTTTCATTAAATGTGTGGACAGAATCATTTTGTATTTTGGTCCAGTTGAAACGAGATTTTGCTGAATCGACCTCAGGGTACTTGCGAGACGGATTTCATGCATTTTGGATTTTTTTTTGCCGCACCCAAAACATTTTTTCGCTATACACAGTTCCATTGCTCTAAAGACCACACCCTACCATGAGATCAATACCAGTCACAACACTAACGCTCAGAAAACCACCGATATGTACCTATGTCAAATACATATGTCTACCTATGTCAAAATTGCCGCAAAAAAACACGGAGCTCAGCAGGAGTTCATGGCTAAGTAAGCAGCAAAGTCCCTAATACAATTTTTATATAATTTCATTTTGGATTTCTTTTTATGGCACCACCTGGCGGCCGAAATTTCAAATTCATACTGGTTTCTGTTCATCCGTTTTTATTTATTGAGGACATTGGTCCTGCGTGCAGCTAATGTTTCGGGGTGATAAACTACCGTTTTACCGTAATCTGATGCCTTCTGTACATACAAGGCTAAGAACGAAGAAAGACGAAGGTAAGTTGTGGGAAGCGGACATGGAATCAAATTGCTGGTTACACCGTGGTAGAGTAAGAGAACGGATGGACAATACGGCTTCCCATATCGAATTTGACGGTTGAGCCTCTTGAACAGCGGGAGTACTCAGACGCAGTGGTGAACATGGTGTTTGCCACAACAGGGTCGAACACAGGTCATCGATCAGCCGCCTGCATCCCACTCCAAGATCGGTTGAACAAGGCTCCACTCTGATCTGGGGACAGGCACTAAATCTGGGGAGAATTCACGTCAGTGTTTTCAACAAACTCGATATCGAGAAATTCTGCTTGCCTAACCAATAATTCTAACAAAAACCGACTCACATTCATTATACATTGAAGAAAAAACGGACCAAAAAGCTGAGCAATTTTTCGAAATTGATTCTTAAAAGAAATTGATCAAGATAAGCGAAATATGTAAGACGGTTGAGTTTATCTTTCAAATAAACTCAACTTCACCAGAAAGTCGCCCGTTCCTGATGGAACTCAAAGAGAACCTCCTTCAAACTGTCAGTCCGAGACAGAGCCGTGATGACCACGAGGAGTTCAGAGAACTAGAAATTACTTTCCTTGGCTCAAATAATCCAGATGTATATTTTCGGCGCTCAGGAGCAATGCGTAGAGCTAGATAGATGAGCGCCTGCCTTATGCGATGAAAATATGCACGTCCGAGCACCACATTTCAAACGTTCAAGACGAAAAATCCCAAACGCAGGAACTTATGTCAAAGGTTTGGCTGTTCGGGAACTTTATCCCCTCCGTCTATGGCTTGTAATGGACGATACGCCACGACGCGGTGGATTCCCCATGGCATGATCTGAATCTTAACCAACACTTGTCCTGTTATGGGGACTTAGTGAACGAAGTTGTTGGCACCAGTGCACTGCTGGCTTTCAGCCATCAGCGGTACTTAACCTTAGAGATGGTTTCCTTGCTCTTTTCAGCAGCTTGACATCTCAGCCTGTATGAAGTCAGCTTGCAAAACGTTTTCTGGCGGTGAAGCTCAAGATCATACCCGAGGTACCTCTCAGTCGTCAAGGAAGTGGGTCCGGGAAACCATCTTTTTGCAGAGTTTGAGCAAAGAGACTAAGTTGGTAGACCTGGCTGAACCTGAATCGTGGTCTAAATTCAGACTCCTGAAGCTGGACACCGGGTTCCTAGAGCTGAATGTCAGTGACGGGCCCGACTCATCTACCTACCAAGCATCTACGGTAAAGCCCAGGGCCATACATGTTCCCAATGATACCGCCGTAAGGGGAGGAAAGATGGCCTCGGACTTTCAAACGACAGCGAAGTCTAAGCGACACTTGCAGAACATTCTGCAAGCGGTCGGAAAAAAACGGAAAAGGCAGCCTGATCCACGCTCAAGGAAACCGAAACACGAGTAATCTGTGTGCTCAAGAAAGTGGGGGTTGTGTGAATAGTAGAAATAGAAACAGTCAGATGTGACAGATGTCAGATCAGTGGTCAAAACTAGCGCAACTGAACATGACGTGTTGTCGAGGCCATGGGTTATGAGCGCGGTAGTGGAGTGGTCAGCGCAGCTGGCTTCCACGCAGCCGACCTGGGTTCAAGGCCCGGCGGCTTCCCCTAAACAAGGAGCAAGCTGGGTTCCGAGAAACCATTCCAACAGGGAAAGAGTTGGCGACACTGAAAGAGTTGGCGACACTGTATGACCCTGGCAGTTGGTGCGTCGATAAGCCCCAAAAATCAACAAATAGGCCGTGAGTTGTGCTATGAATGTCTCTTACAAATTTCGTATTTGTTATCGAAAGAGCGGTGTTAAGTTAACTACAATAATAACATAAGCAACAACTTAAAGTAACATGATTTCAATAATCTAAGATATTTCGTGTCAATTTGGAAACATCGGCTCTTGGCGTTAATAATCGTACATGACCTTAGATCCCACAGCGGTGCTTTTCATGCAAGGCCCAAACGGGGGGGGTCGGGCGGACAAGTCGATACAAGACCACAGGGAAACAACAAATTTATAAAAGGTACTTAAGCTGGAACCTTCAAGTATTTCATAGATTGATGAATCAAGATGTTTTGGTCTCAGCATTGTATAACTGGCATTGTATTGTAATAGGAATAATACCTACCTCATATCGATCAACGATTGGGTCCTTTCACGCAATATCCCAGCTGAGCCGCACACTGTGCTCCTGTGGATTACTGAAATGAGAGGAGCTCGTGCGAGAACTCCCAAAAACTATGAAAGGCTATGGAAGAAAATGGATGATTTGTTGAAAAATAACGAAAAAGGAAGATGAAATATTGGTCCGGAAATTTTGAAGGTGATATCTGTCACTTGAGGAATTTGCGTCACAAATTATCGTTGGACCTCAACCAAAGCTTCCTACTCATTTTTCATAGTCATCAATTTATTAAAAACTTAAAAATTAATTTCGGCCACCAGATGTCACTCATTGTCAACATTTTTAAACGCCTTAAACAGATACTTTGGACCTACAGGTATAGGAGTTCATAAGTGCAACAAAGTTCAAAGTTCCAGTTCAAGGTTTCAGTTGCAGCAAAGTTTATAGTTCAAAGTTCAACAAAGTTCCAGGATGGTTCAACAATTACGTTCGATAAAAACTCACCAAAACGCCAAACGTTGCAAACTTCTCCTGTCAGGTGGCACCCCTAGCTGGCGTCCAAAATGCGCGAAAGGGACTACACAGGTAATTTGGAGCATGGAAAACAGTATTTGACCAGTGCTGGGTGCGATTTTATGATGATACAATTTCCACGGGCGATCCAATGAATATAACAAATTGCAAAAAAATTGAAACTTTGACCGCTAGGTGGCACCCCTAGCCCAATATAGATTTAACAAAAAATTGGGATTTGAGGTTTTCATGTCTGAAACAACAAAAAGTGACGGGTCGCGAAGCTAATTTATCAAAAAATAAAAACCATGGGGCGTTTGATGCACCCTACTGGGCACCAGGAGCCGTGCGCCGCAGAAAGCTAGTCACTGCTGGCTGCGAGTGAAGCTTGCCGGAACTAATCTTTGAAGACCAGCTTAAAAACGACGGATGAAGAACAGCGTGGCAGGTCCGTGTCCGCTGTCACCAAAATGTAGACGGGGTCGCCTCATGGCCTCGTCGGTATGAGTCGCATGCTCAAACTGCTTCCGCTGTCTCGGTCGTCCAAAAGTAGTGATGCCGTTTCTGGTTTTATTTTATAACATCTCGTGACTTCAAATCTTCATAATTCTGCCCTGGGAAACATTTCAAATATTCAAACACTCGTTTGACAAGAACCCAGCAAACCACAAGTAAATCATAAATCACAAGCCAATATAAATCACATCTAAATTTAACATCGTTAGAATCAATCAGGTTTTACACAAACATGTTTATAATTCCATATCAAATATAAAAGTTACAACAGCGTTTCCGAATACACTTACGTTCACAGGAAAGGTGTCACCCGCACACACACGTGCGCTCTCGCTTGATGCTGTAGCGGAAATGACCCGGGGTCAACGCTTGACCTGGCCGCCAGGCGGCAGGCAGGGCGGTTTAAACCGGTAAATACCAGTGGTTTAAACCACTTTTAGCCGGCTTCTCCAGCCCTGGGTAAAATACCTTAATCTCAGTGCCTTTAAATTTTACCTGGCCACATCATTTCCAAAATATTTTCTATAGAGATTTGGAGGGTCTCTCCAACACTTTTGACCGTTTTTCTCTATCTAGCGGGGTTATCAAGATCTTAGGGGGGTCCTTGCCGCCCCCGTCAATGCGCGTGTTAAAATATGGTTCTGACATTGAAAGCGTATAATGAAAAGATTGAACGATTTTCATAATTCTACCACCAAAAGACGCGCTCATAAATTATCTCAAATGTAGCAAAGTAGCCTTTTCCAGCCGCTAATGGTTCTCCGACCACCTCAGAAAAATAGATAGAGGGGGTAAATTTAGTACCCCATCCACTGCACGTGTTTAAAAGTCCCAGGATCATCGAAAAATAACCAATTTCATTCAATTAGCAGAAGTGTGAAAGTTCTGAAACAGCTATGAAGGGAGGGCAACAAAGAGTCCAAATCCGACGGGTATTTATTTTTACCAGGCATGTTTCTGGTAAGCAGGACACTGAACATTTACTGGCCCCTGCTTTTTCGACGGGCGGGGGGCACTTATGGTTTTGCGGTACCTTGGGCTTTTGCAGCAGCTGTAGACGTAGTGCAGTTTTGACCCAGCGAAGTCGGTAGCGGAAGCGCAAGCATGACCAAGCACAGCTGACAGTCATACCGTCTCAGTCCCCAGGTGGTTTCTGGAGCGGAAGCAAGCAGACCAGCACAGCTGACAGTCATACCGTCTCAGTCCCCAGGTGGTTGATCAACTAAGGGCTGAGTTAGGACTGGAGACATTAAAGCGCATAGAAATATTCACAAACTCATAGTTTTCCATAAAATATCGTATCCAGGTCATAATTTACCTACCTATATTACGCCCTCATTACAGAACCCAGACATAACAAAGCGGGCAGACTATTACTGAACGCAAGACCATTGACTACGCTGTAGTCAAGAACCTGCCCTTGTCACGTCTCCGTAAAAAGCTGGAAGGATCCACCAGAAAGCCAAAGGAAGATTCAGAACACTAATCAATTCTAAGACATTATCACAGAAAGATTCGGTATCGCAAAACTCTCTAATTATTATTTTTTGGGCACATGGGACTAACCCAGCTTAACGCGATACTTTGAAATACATAACCCATTGCACACTATGCAAGGGGTGCACAATGAAATGCAATGCAATGAAATGCACAGTCCAACATGTTCAAGTGTCCATCCCAAGGAGGGTGTGAGACACTATGTTTTTGAATGTCTATATTTTTCTCAACATAGCAATGTTTTATTAACTTTGATTATTACTAATGGCATCTTCAGGAATTTAGAAATACAAGATAGAAAGACATTTTGTTTTTAATATCACAAATAAAAGATTGCAAACCACCATTCCCAACTCGTTCCAAAATTTCATCCTACAAGCCAAGCGTTTCAATTTCTGAACTGAATAAGAGAGGCTTCGAAATGGAATGGTGGACGGGACGCGTGGAGTAAATAATTGACGTGAAATATGACGGGCGCTGAGTAGATTGGCTTATATATTGTCCAAAGTGCTGTGTGACAACTGGTGGGAACCCACTTTGTTTGGTGGTGGAGCGATTTCCTATAACTTAAACCGAGTAGTAGACAACACGATTTAAGACCCTTATGTTTTTTGTGCCGATCGCGTATGTTAAATGATGAATGTGCTGATGAGAAATAAACTATATACATACATCAATACCATAATGCCATTATAGGCGGATCCAAGGGGCAAAGGGGGGACTGCTCCTCCCCCTCCGATAGATGCTTGGCGCCCCCTGAAAGGTCGGGCCCTGAAAGTTCGATGGCGCCCTCTGAAGTGTTGCTTCCCATCCCCCTCACACAGGGTGCAAGTCTCGCCGCCCCCGAGGTGGGCTCTGGTGCAAACCTGATGTAAGTTTTTGCGACCCCCTACAGGTGTGCATTTGCATCTCTTTGGGGTTCCCGGGCAGCCCCCAACGAAACGAGAAAATTTCGGTATAATTAATTTTCAGGACCTGCATTGGTTCATGCAGTTCAACAAGCTTGTGAAAAGGCTAAAACATGTTTATAGTATACTGTAACCTTTAATTATGGTGGTTGATAACATTTTCTCAAGCTTGGGTCCCCCTGATCATTTTGCGGAAGGCGCGAAACGCCCTTCCGACCATGTGCCCTGTCCTCTGGTCGGAAGTCCTGGATCCACCTATGCATTTCATGACAACAAAATGAGTAATTCCCGCAGATCAGATACGGCGAGACGTTGCAATGCTCGGCGTAAAGCTTACCGTGAGATGCTGTCACATTTGTCCTGACCTGGATATCAAGTTCGACATCCTTGATCCGCACTGCCCTCACTGAAATCGCTGACAGCGATGTTAACGCCAACCACCCTCCTTATCCTCGCAGAACTACAGAAACCCCACCGACAGCTATTCTTGCAATTCAACTCCTCAAGAAGATATGCCTCACGTACCAAACGTATCCTACGTCTGGAACAACAAATTACATCCAGCGGTACTATAGAATCCTGCCAGGGTCACCTCAGTCCGTCGCACGCGTCAAAGGTCAGCCCACAGGCTATTTCCCCAGGCAGCGCGGGGGGCGTTGGCCGCCGGAGAGCACGAGACAGACACGCGCGCCGCAGGCCGGGCACCAACTGTTCAGCCGAGCAGAGGGGCTCCGAGCACCGAGGCTCGCGCGTCCTTTGCTCGCGCAGCATGGTCAGGAACTATTAATACAGTATAACTAGAGATGTTTAGTGGTCAGAATCGCTATTCCAACAAACCGAAGTACCCCCCCCGACGCGAATACAAGTGCAATTGGTGTGAAGTGTAATCGCTTCACTGAAGTTTAGAATAGCTTACCAATACAGAAGGGCGCCAGTATGGGTGCAGTATGGACACCAGTTCAATTGTGCAGAGGAATGGATTCGGAGCATGGACATCGGAGGGGACATGCCGTTTAAACCCATTTTCAGAGCCATTCTATTAGAGGGGCAGGTGGGAGAGTTTGATCAACGCTAGTTTTGTTTATGTCATTTTGCGCGTTGTGTGTATATGATCTTATCTTACCTTTACGGTATTCTTTTATCCTTAGATGTTATCGTTAGTTTTACCTACTCTGTTTTATCATATGACATGGAAACGTGAAAAGCCACCTACTAGTTTTATCAACGTGTGTGGACGCTTCCGAATACATTATGATTTTGATTTTGATGGACTAATTTGCGGCGGTTATCATGTCCATGAGAAAGTACAATTACGTGCGCAGGGGACACTCAGGCAGGATGAAGCGCACCTTGTTTTCAACCATCGGGATAAACATAACGCAAGTCATACAAGCTGTGCCTAGGGCAGCCCATTTTAATTGCACCCCACAGGCTCGGAATATAGCTCACCAGATTCGTATTATTCGGCCGAAATGCTAGTCAGAACAGCTTTTGGTTTCCTCCACTCAAAAACAGACCAGGCGCAACAGGGTAGGGCATATATTGTATATGGCACCAATACACAGTAATGCAGAACGTCCGAAGAACGGGATTAAAATAAAGGCTTTAAAATTGGTGGTCCAAACAAGCACGCGCAATATTGCATCTCAATTATTTGAGGCTTTCGTCAAATGACCATTAAGTGATATCAGTAAAATGTCACAATTATGTACTGGTAAGATCACCTTTAATTAAGAACATATGTTGATAGAAGGATTAATTTCGTTTCAATTGAAACCTTATGGTCAAATGGTTTAACCTTTGCCCTACGGGGGCCTTCGATGGTTTTTTCCTAAGGTTTTTCTCGGAATAACAGAAAAACGACGAGGCGCAGCACCACGGTTAAGGGCTCTACCTCTCACCCCATCAATTTTCCATTATCACTGAAGTTTTTTTCCGGGGGCAACACAAGATAAGGTCACCTGGCGCCGTTAACCCAGGTCACCTCACTTCAACTTTTAAGCTCTATAAAAACAATATTTTTACGCCGATGGATTTAAAACTTCCTACACTTCTTGACCCCTCCAGGTTCTACACAATGTATATCGGGGATTTTTCGATTTCGTTTATTATCCGGGATTTTTCAATTTTTCTATCAAATGTACTTTACCAGATCTCAATAGATCTAATGGCATGAGAGCTATGCCCAGTTGCCTTAAGCATTGCACATATTAGTGGAAATAGCCTATCGTCACCTAGCTTGACCTCTGGAGGCCAAACATTTGACCTGAGCGCTTCAACATGTGAAGTAAAATCTTACTGAAATCACACGTGCTTTCTAATGCATTTCGCAGATTTGCACTGAACTCCATCTTTTCGGAGTTAGAGGGGAAGGGGGACATCGATGGGCCCCCGGATGGGCGAAGGTGGCGCTGGACCCTCGGTGGGGCGTGGGTTAAATAAAAGCATAATATATTTGGGTTTTGTTTCCAGTTTTTCGACAACTTAACAATTTAGTGATACCATTAAAATACCTCTATACATTGGTGATGGTTGTTTCCTTCAAGAGCCTTTAATGATAGCACATTGTTTGTTAATGAACACGCGCCCCGCTGGGGGGAATTCGCCCCCTCATGGTTTTCCCCATATAACGCAAAAACGAAGAAACGCAAAGCAACGAAACTTACAGTACCTTATCTCTAATCGATTTTGCGCATCTGACCAAAGTTTCTAGGTCAGGTCATGTCAGGTCAAGGAGCTATCCAAGGTCAAGTGACCCACCCTCAAAACCTAAAATCAAGAGCTTGAAGCGGCGCCTAAAGAACATCTGCCAACCGATCAGTTAACGGTTGGCAGCCAATGTTCCAAAATTGGAACACAACTATGTGGGCTCATATATATTATATGGAATATTTTATTAACAATTTCTTGTGCTCACGAGCAAGACAATGAATGGAACCTATTTTTCATATCAAAGGCTTTCCAAAATATGATCTTAAAGTTGAGAAAATGATTTTTGAAAATTACAATTATTCACTTTGTGACCTTCCACAGATAAAACGTTAGCCCAACCCGTAATATAATAAAAATCATTAAAGTTTGGGTTGAACACGACAATACATAAACCGGATAAGCATGTCCTTTAACCGCGAATTCCATTGTTTCTTATAAAGCTTTTGAAACTAAGTTTCTATTTCATGTTCCAAAAATGGAACATTGGCGCCTTTCACTGAGCTAAGTTCACGCTTACCAGCGACGTGCTGCGCGCGGAATTCGGTGGTTGTTGGCTGCTGCCGCGGCCACCGCGAGTCTTTGACAC
Source organism: Lepas anatifera (assembly GCA_034440635.1). Lineage (NCBI taxonomy): Eukaryota > Metazoa > Arthropoda > Thecostraca > Lepadidae > Lepas > Lepas anatifera. The sequence continues at coordinate 513,634 of JAOTON010000664.1, read as the reverse complement.
AGCAACTTTTCGCCGAAGGCCCGTAGCCAGGCGGGTGTGCTGGGTGTGTGGGCATTACCCGTGAGCTCAGAGCACCATCTGGTGCTTCTATTTCCCCCATTTCAGCGGGTACCATCAGGTCCCAAAAGGGGAGTGGTACTGGAGCACAGCGTCAGACATGGCCATGCCGGTCGTCCCGACCATCATTTCTTGCCAGAGGTTCAGAGACCTGAAGAGCTGCTTCCAACTGGTCAATAACCAGGAGCTGCCAGCCGGCGACAAGATGGCGAAAGTGCGACGCCTCTTCGACGCGCTTGTGCTGCAGCAGTTTCGTGTTTTTAGTCAGGAATTGAGCATCGATGAATCCATGGTACCCTGTTATGGGCACCATTCGGCAAAAAATGTATATCAAATGAAAGCTGATTAGGTTCGGCTTTAAGATCTGGACGCTGTGCGCTGCCGGCGGCTATCCGTACAACATGCAGCTGTACTCAGGGAAGGAAGGGGGGCCAACCAGTGCAGTCACTGGGAAGTCGAGTGGTAAAAGGCCTGCTGTCTGTGGTCCAGGGGCCGGGCAGACACTCAGACTTCTTCGATAACTTTTTCACTTCCGTGCCTGTGCTGGAAGGGCTTACTGATGAGGGGTTCAAAGCAACTAAAACGGTCAGAGAAGGAAGAACGTCAAAGTGCCCTCTAAAAGACCAGAAGGAGATGAAAAAACAAGAGCGAGACAGCTATGACTACCGCTCCAACGGTCGGGTCTTCGTCTGTCGCTGGAACGATAGCAGCGTAGTCACATGCGCTTCCAACAACTTTGGTGTGCCACCAGAGGCATCAGGCAAGAGGTACTCGAGGACGGCGGGGGCAAAGGTACCCATTCGACAACCGCTTCTTCTCCGCCGGTACAACGACGGAATGAGAGGAGTGGACAATCTGGACAAGTATCTCTCCTCATACCGGCCTAGGCTGCGCTGTAAGAAATGGTGGTGGAGTCTCTTCACCAACGCGCTGAATATCGCTGTCGCCGCAGGGTACCTGCTGCACAATTGTGACTTTGTTAGCTCGAGCTAGGTGCACAGGGGTTCCGAGCCCGAGGTAGCCCACATCGACTTCCGCCGTGATGTCACTTACACTGCTCCACAGGGGTACTCTGATGACGTCACCGAGGCCAGGACCGAAGTCTTACCTGCCAATGTCAGCTCGGAAGGCGAACCACGCACTCGTGTCCACGTCACAAGGACGATGTGCCGTGTGCAAGAAGAATGCCACAAAGAAGTGCTTTCTCTGTGACAAAAGGCTCCATGTGCCGTGTTTCGCTGTATACCACGGTGTCAATGCGACTGAGTAGGAGGTAGCATCAAGTGACAGAGGCATGTGAGGCGATGCACCAGCAACATCCTTGTCGGCTGTTGACTCGCGTTTCCAACCACAGGACTAGCAGAAGGCAGTGATTGTTCGATGTCAGTTGACAATCACTTGAAAAACAATTCCTGTTACGTGTTCATTGTTCAGTGGTACACACTATTTTTATTTTAATACAGTTTCTTTGTCACACTATTTTATATTCGCGTGAACTAACGCTGACAGAGAGCAGACCGTCGGATGAGCAAAAATTTGAAAAGAGTTGAGAACCGAGAACATGGGACTAGGGGATATTTTATGTTATGATTCAAAAACTTGCTACAATTGTTTGTATGATCAAGTTAATGTACAGTCCCCCGCAATTGAAATTGCCATGACTAGGCTCGACCGGTTTAGGATGAATATGTCGCAACCTATGGCGTCTATAGCTTTATAAACGGGTTCTTCTTATGTATTTTTGCAAGAGCTTTCCAGTGGTTACCATTATTTCCTAATCTGACATCTGCGTGAGAAAATATTACACAATTACTGATTTTGCTGCATTTTGACGGGGTAGTCTTCGGCTGACTTGCCACCGCCCCTGATAATCCCCGACCCTTCGCTCGACTGGCACGCATACCTGGGTCACGTGATTACTACGTGTTTACAACGACAGGTGCAAGGCCACACGTAGTAAATAGTGTGTGGCAGGCAGGGGGCACAGTGTTTTGAACCGAGGTGATCAGTACTGTCTCGTAGGTGTCTAGCCCCAGGCGGTCCGTCCAGTGACCGAGGCGCCTGGGCACGAGAGTCCAAGACTGGGTATATCTGAGTTATGGCTTCAAACAATGTTTCCAGCCTCATAAGGCTCACAGGATCACTGCTGAAATCTTTTTTCTGGGGGACTAGAGTTCATGGGGTTTAAAACGGCACCCTGTGGCCGAATTTTGTTATTTAACACCCGCCCCGGTGGGTGTCCGAGCCATCTTTTGCTGTAGGGGAGAACACTTCCCCTCGAACCCGGCTCCTATGCAGGATAGAGGGAAACGCGAACACTGGTAGATGGTTCATAAGAATTTATCGCGAAACTACATTACTCACTTTTTGTCTCAGGTCAATATTTAGGTCATGACAGGTAAAAAAATGTGATAGGGTGTAGAGGAGTTTATGGGGCCTATCGTCTGACTGAATTCAGTTAGTATAAACTGTATGGGGCCATTGGCTTCCTCTTTTTACGGAAAATTGAACCATGTATAATATGACTATACTACATGAAATCATAAAAGTAACGTGACCTAAAGCTGGGCAAAGGTCTATATCTGATCTAGCATAATCAATATGCATATCAATCAGCTTGCAATAACAATCCAAACGTAATGGTATCAAAATAAAAAACTTTTTCATCATTTCCTGCGAAATTATTGACCCAAGTCTACCTGTTTAACCCTCGCCCCGGTGGAAGGTGCTTAAACACCCCCTCGGGTGTTTTCCGGCGGCACGAAAAAACGGCGGCGCGAGGCGCCGCCGTATTTAGCACACTTTATCCTTGATTGATTCCGCAACTTTTCCCCAAATTTTAAGGTTGGGTCATCTCAGTTCAGGTCACCAGTGCAGGTGACCTCACCTACAAAAATGTTTAAGCGGCATAAGTAAGAAATGGGTGAATTTATCGAATTAAAACTTATTCCATATAATGGGCCCACCGAGTGCTACAACATATATTCCGGGATTTTTTCATATCGATGACCTAAGGTCAACTACGGACCATGACCTCGCTATTGTAAATACATGGGAAAACAGAAATTGGGCTGTATTTGTGTACTCAACAGCTGAGAAAACCTCAATATTCCCTAAATCGTAGTATCCTGGGACCCTTTCCAGGCTCCTGTTGCAATTTTTGACCTGTGACCTCTGAGAGGTCATCTGGGGCTATTTAAGCAGTTTTCAGACTTATGTCAATAGCTGCATGAAATGATCCAGCTTTTATTTTGATATCATTGCGTTCAGATTGCTATTGCGAGTCGATTGATTGCATATTGACTATGCTAGGTTAAAAAGTGACCCTGAGCTGAGGTCTGGTCATTTTTAAGTTTTGACCTAGTATGGCTCGTTCGATTTTCCGATTTGATTCATCATTCGATTTTCCGTGACGAGAGGAAGCGAATGGTGTCTTACTCAACTCTCCAGACGCTAGATACCAAAAACTCTACTCAAAATCCCACTTCCTTTGACCTGTCATGACCTCAAAATTGACCTGAGCCAAAAAGTGACAAATGTAATTTCTTCATGAATTTGTATGAACTATCCAACAGCGCTCGCTTTTTTCGCTATCCCACGTAGAGGCCGAGTTCGAGGGGTGTTCAAACACCCCCCTCCCACCAGGGCAAAGATGGCTCGTAGGCCCACTGGGGCGCGGTTTAAGCAATCCAAGATGACCTCTCAGAGATCACAGGTCCAAACTTGCACCATGAGCCTGGAGAGGGGCTTAAGCTACTACGATTTGGAGAATAAGAAGGTATTCAACTACATATCAACAGAAATAAAACCATTTCCCTCAATTTTTGTTTTCCCATGCATTTCCAACGGAGAGGTCATGATCTGTATTTGATCCTAGGTCATCGATATGTAAAATCCCGGAATATGTTTTGCGCTAATTGATGGGGCTATTATGTGATATGAGTTTTAAGAAGACAGATTCACACCGTTCCTACTCATGAAATCTTAAACTTTTTGGAGTTGAGGTAACTTGACCTGCACTGTTGACCTGACCGGAGATGGTGCAAACGTAAAATTCTAGAAAATGTTGAAGAATTAATTACGGATAGGGTGCGCCAATTACGGCGGCGCTTCGCGCCGGCATTTTTATACACAGTCGGAAAAATCTGAGGGAGGGTGTTCAGACCCCCTCCCTCCGGGGGAGGGTGAAGACGACGCCAAGAAATTTTAGATTTGGCTGAATCCAGTCAGGTGCAAGGGATAATAATGGGAAAAGCCAAGTATGTCAACCAGACACCATCTGGCCTCTTTTCGCACCCACTACGACGTGGGGCGTCAGTCCATCTCCCTTTCCCCTGTTAACTCAGGAGGCAAAGGTGCTACGAAAAATAGAAATGGCGCTGGAAGCTCCTTGCCGTATTGTTCTAAAGATATGAGCACAAACAAGCTCGAAACTATGACCTCCGGTGATCCCTGGTAGTGTCTTTACTGACGTGATCTCAAAATAACTAGACGATATCTGGGAAATTTTTATTTCGAAGAGCTTTTGAATGAGGAGGAAACTTGACCATGACCTGCTGTAGGAGTCGCGTTTTTCCCTTGCTTTGTCGTTCTTATCTAAGAAAAACAAAAATGACCCACATGGGCGTGGAAATCACGTTAAAACTCGTTCACCTGACCTGAACTGTTATCAATTTACAGTTATAAGTTGTCAGGCTGATAACCATAAATTGGTGTAAGTCGACTAGTCTCTCATTTAAATCGGCTCCGAATAACTCGCCAAAAATGAGGATGGGGCCCGGGAAGAGCACCAAGGCGATTAAAATTATGTATATGGGCATATTTTTCCTTTATATTCCCCGCTTAGCTTATCAATGGAATGGCCTGGGGTTGTGGGGTAAGTTTGAATTCAAATTGTTTATCAGGTTTAACATATATGCCTGTTCCATGGGTGTCTGTTCCTGTTGTGAATTATGCTGATAGTATTGTCACCATTGTGCTGCAAAATAAATAAATAAATATATCTTTATTATATGGTAATCAGGACTTATGGACCAGAAAATTGTTAAAATGAAAATGATTAACATTTTTGGCTACAATTCATGAACGCTAGGTCGCTAAAACTCCTTATGAAGAACAAGAAGGGAGCATGAAAAAGTGCTGTTTGGCTAATGGGGTCTCAATCACAAAAAATGGTAGATAAATGCATGAGGTAATGAGTCGAAACCTGCCACTACACTAAAAATGACTAAAACTATCGACTTGCAAGTACTGAATCCTCATATTTATTTGAAATGTTTCGAAATTAGGAGCAGATATTCTGCCTGAATTTTATTCCACTGTTTTCTTGTTGCTCATGTGTCCAGAGCGAAATACACACATTCAGGTCTTGCTTGTTTTCGCATTTTTCCAGGGACAAAGGAAGAAAATGGGTTCAAAGCAGCTTTGGGGGTTTACACACACCGACTGTTGAGGCTATAAAGTGTCGCCAACTCTCATGTTGCTGGGAGATGGGCACAAAGGGAACATTACATGAATCGAAAAAGAGCTATTGTTTTCTTTATTAGGCTCTTCGCTTTCCTACCTTGCCCTTGCTTGCCTGGTTATGTGCTCATAACGACCTTCCTCAAAGGTCACATTAGCCCTTGCCAAACGGGAAAGGCCTTCAGGTATTTCGAGCTAGAGGGGTACTGTTTGCCAGTTAGGGAAAAATTCCAAAGGCTGGGGACCATTGGTAGGGGCTGCCAACCAACAATGGTCATCAGCTTATATTCAAATATATCCTGATTTGCACAAATCAGTATTCAGATAGAGGGATGTCTTCAATTCTAATTAAATGCTAGAGACGCTGTATTGGAGTGGTCAGCGTAGCTGGATTCCACCCAGCCGACCCGGGTTCAAGGCCCGGCGGTTTCCCCTGAACAAGGAGCAAGCTGGTTCCCGGGATATCTTTTCAACAGTAAAAAAGTTGGCGACACCATATGACACTGGCAGTTGGTGCATCGATAAGCCCAAAAATTATTTATTACGTATAATATCGTATAAAGTTAGTGATAAGGGGATGAGGTGGCTTAGTGGATAGCACCCTTGTCTTCTAAGCCACCGGTCCCGGGTTCAAGTCCCGGCGGAGCCTTTGAATAAGTCGATCTGATCCCCAAAATCCCTTCCAACAGGGTGAGAGTTTGGGACGCCGTATGACCCTGGCAGTTGGTGCGTCGTTAAACCCCAACAATTCTTAAAGTTAGTGATAAATGCTTATGTGCCTCTTTCCGGGCGACCAAAACCAATGCAGATACGTTAAGTTGAGATGGCAGCTAGGGATGCACGATAGTTAGGGGCCTCTGAGCCAGCTAGGCTTTCGAAAGATTACACGAGCTTAAAACACCCTTTAGCCCAAGGGGCTCAATATTAGGCTGCGGGAGTTGTCAAAAATTTATCGAGGCTAAAGATTTAAACTCAATGAAATCCCAAAACAATATACTGATGATAATCTCTCGGGCTAAACCAGAATCAGACCAGCTTAACATTCGTTTCCAGTCCAATTTTAGTCTTGTTGGTCATATACCCTCTCAGGTCAAGGGAGCAGCGTAGGCTTCAGGGGCGTACGCAGACCTGAGTTTTGGGGGCAAACCCATGTCTGCCTGTCCTCCTGTGGGGGGGAAGGGGGTGGGAGCGAAGATTTTTGCTCTACATACCTATTGTAAACACCTTTTTCAGTGCTCGACAGATCTAGTATAAGCTACCTCTCCAAGTGCATGATCGCTCTCCGGGGGGAGGGGGAAGCGAATATTTTTTTGCTTCTACAGGCTTAGTGTACACACCTTTTTTCAAAAATTTCTCCGGCGTTTGGGGGAAAGATAGTTTGGCCCCCCTCCAGCGCTTTGGGGGCCATGACCGGAATGCCCCCCTGCGTCCGCCAAAGGTAGGCTTTGGTTACAAGGTCCTCCGGGTAATATTCTGGTTTCGCCCAACCAGAATATGTAAACAATATTTATCCTAAAATATTTTCATTTCAGCGACACATCGAAAAATTTTACCATCAATAATAGCTGGAACCAATGTCGCGCTAAATTTCGAAGAGTAGTAGCTCTCGAGTTGGTGGATTTCATCAGAGAAACATTCACTATTCACTGCCCTTTTACCCTCGGTGGTCGCACGTGGCAACAAGGCCCCTCAAACAGCATCCAGTTCTAATAGAGGACCCAAGGGGAGGGGGACAATACGTGTTTTCTCCTCGAACGAAAAAGCTCGGAGCAAAACCATAATGTTATCCCCCTCCCCTAAGCTGTCGACCTTTTCCCCGGCTCCTTTTAAGTTCATAAGCAAGGTGTTGGTGCTTTAACTGAAGAAATCATTTTCAAACAGAACCAGTCAACTTCAGTGTGAATATTGGAGCCTGGTCCTCTTGATATTTTAAATCGTAATTGGGTGAATGATCCTTGGATATCGAAAGCAAGCATTTTGTGGCCACATATTTCACCCAGTGACGCCTGTTTGTTTTGCTTTTCGACTTATATTTAATCCTCACTCCCCGCCTCCCCAACCTGCCGGCTAGTTAGATTGTTGCAAAAGCTTTCACTGCGTGATGTTTTTTCCTGCGTTTCGATTTTTGTTTGTCCCACCAAAACTACCGCCTAGATCCATCACTGACCAATTTTACCGCTAATGATACGCACAAAAACCATCACTATCACCGCTAAAGCTGCTACATAGGCTTTTATACCTTTGTAATACTGCTAAAAATTATCTAATATTTTCAGCATAAAATATGATCAAATCCTTCCGACAAGTGAGGGTGCTGCCAAAAGGCCGCAAGAAACCTAGCGCTAATTCCCTGGCTCAACTCCCCCGGGTTCATCTCCTTGGGTTCATGTTCCGGGAGATTCTCTGAATAGGTATGCTGATCAGATGCACCAAATCTATCCTTACAGGGTGAGATTTGGTAACGCCATATAACTTTGAGAGCTGGAGCGGCGTCTAACCCCAACAATTTTTATTAGAGACTATCGCAAACGCTATGCCAAGCTTGCACCGTGTGATGTCAGTCTAGAGGCCAGTTCATGGAAACTCCATCCTCCCCAGTTAAAGCAATGGCTGCCGTTCGTTGAGAGGAGACGACTGCGTGATTTTAGTCAAGCGAGGGCACAGTTTTATGCTCCCGAGAAATAGGCTCTACAAAGGTTCTCAAGCTGGAAATGTAAAAATTCTCTGTGGACGGAATTAAGCTCATTTAGTTGGAAGCAATTGTCCCATAATAAATAATCGCCGCCACCGACGAAACAGTGATAGAGCCAGTGAACCGTCACCCTTGACAAGAAAATTTCCCATCTAAAAACAAAACCTCGTCAGGTTCAGGCTTCTTGAGACCTTCGCAAAATGCTGCCCACACAATGCCCGATTTTCCTATTGTTTCTTAAATCGCGATGTTTAATGAAAATTGGGGGCCTGCCCCCACCATAGGGGGATCCAGGATCACCGATGGGGGTCACCTTGCCGGGGGGTGGGACGTCATCCGTACAAATTGGGTGCCACTTTTGGCCGGTAAAAGCTTTCAGGTGGGTGCCAAATCCTATGGCGGGGTGCCGATTTTCGCATCCTGGGGGAGGGGTGGAAGTGACATTTCAGGAAGTGCCATCGACCGTTTAGAGGAATGCTGTGATCATTTTAGGGACGCCGAGGGTCAATGAGGGGGACCTGCATTCCTTTACCCTTGGATCCACCTATGGCTCCAACTGTCCCCTCTTCTGACGAGTATCTGAAAATATTATTTGAATGAAACCTCCAAACAAAGTTGTATCACTGTATCAGCCGTTTTACCAGAATCCTGACTAAATAAACATGCAGGTGAGGGGAGCCCGGCAGGCAATGGCAGCTTACATGTTTCGCAACCCAAGCACAAGGACGGATATAGGAGGGAAAATTCGTGTGCTTCCCCGCAGCAAAATATATTCCGATGGTTGGCCCCATCTGTGCCCATCTTATTGGATATTGCTCCCCCCTCAAAAAAGCAACTCGTGGTTCTGCCACTGCATTGCGTGGTTTCTGCCACTGACCGGGGCCCCAGGTCAGTGACGCCAGTTGTCCAGCACACAGCAACACAGTGGGAGCAATTGCAATACGAGTGCCCCTCAGACACGACAAGATTTGTGAGAGGGATGAATGAGCTGGCACAATGCCAACCGCCCATTCATCTGTGAGGTCACGTGGTCCAGGTATGGGCGAGAGGGTCAGGGATTATCAGAGGCGGTGGCAAGTCAGCCGAAGACTACCCCGTCAGAAAGCAGCAAAATCAGTAATTGTGTAATATTTTCTCACCCAGATGTCAGATTAGTAAATAATGGTGACCACTGGAAAGCTCTTGAAAAAAATACACATGATGCACCCGTTTCTAAACCTATAGGCACCATAGGATGCAAGATATCCATCCTAAACCGGTCGAGCCTAGTTATGGCAATTTCAATTGCGGGGGACTGTACATCCATACATATATTTGTACACATGGGATAAAACCAAAAACACAGAAATGATATGAGGCATGGCGATACAGCCCAAACTTGGGAGTGATGAAAACGTGAGGGTAAAAACATGAAAAGGTCACCCATGTCAGGGCGCAATGTGGCCATCATGTTCGAAGCGGCAATGGCGAGGAAGGGGGCAGCGGTAGTCACAGATGGTTCCAGTACACTCAGGGGAGAGAAAAAGAAAAGAAAAAAATAGAATGCCGGGTAAAAATAAAAAAATTAAAAAAATAAAATAAATGATTACATCCGGACATTCAGGAGGGGATTCGGGATGTTGTACCCAGTGCCACTAAGAAAAAACTTTGCTAAATTGCAGCACATCTCAGCTACTGGCGAGCCTGACCATCCGGACCCAGCACAGTCAATACGTAGTACCCCTGGTCGATGGACCCGGCAACACAAGTAATATGCATCCCGACAGCGCCATCAGATGCCATAGGCTGACGTCACCCCGCGCCGCCACTCAGACGGAACCAGCAACAACTCAGGTACAAGGGCTACGGAGGCACCGTGAATGCTGCCGGGCGGAGAAAGCGAGTCCGATCATGAACAAGAGGCCAACGCTGCTCATATAAGAGATAGGCACATACAAGTCTCAGCGCAATCGTAACATTAGGAGTCAGATTGATACCCCCACACAATCCGGCAGTGCGCAACCGACCCGCCAGGGCCAACAGATGCGACGTACAAACCTCACGCGCCCACCGGCGGGGCACCGCCGCCCGCCGACCAACACGCAAGCAGCACAACCAGCCGACCCCACAGGCGCCAACCGCCCGCCACCACAGCACAGCCGGACGCCATCCGCAGCAGCGGAGCCAACAGCCGCCAGCCTCAGCAGCGCAAGCCACCGGCGGTCGCAGAGCCACGACACGCAGGCGCCCACAGCGGCCCAGGGCACCGCCCACGCCAGCCCCGACAGGGGGACCCCGAGCCGGAGCGGCACAGAACCCAGCGGAACTGCGGAAGAGAAAAGTTAGTTGTGGGAGAGACAGGACAGGAGAGAGAGAGTCGTTGCCGCATGAGAGTTACGGGGAGAGAGAGGGGGCGAGATTAGGTGATCACACGGCAGTTGGGGGCTGCTTTAAGGACAGGTAGAGAGGTGCCGGAGGCCGGCCTGTGTCGACGCCTATCTGCTACCGTTGTTTATTATTTCCGCGCTAAGTCAAAATGGAACTGGAATCATGTATACGAAGGCAAAGTGATTTCAAGCTGATGTTACCCTACACACACAGACATACAGGTACGTTCTTACAGTGCCGTTCATAATGGTTAATAGTGGTACGCAACTAATAATTGTCAACATATAATTTCTGCACAACTTTCTTGAAAAATGACTTTGACGTAGGCACATCAACCAGATTTCTAATTTTTTGGTGAAATAATCAGGTTCCAGGTTCGAGGGGCACAAATGAAGAGGGAAAATTTTCTGTAGACGGTTGAGGCATAAGGGACCTCAAAGTGATGGTTCATCCGGACGTTTCGTAAGGTATTATCCTGATTTCTACGGTTGAACTTGTTGCTTAAGGGAGACGGTAGAGTACCCGTTAGATACTTGTGGAGAACTTTAACACGCGCATTGACGGGGGCGGGTACCCGCCCCCCTCGGGTTTTTCGGAGATAGGAGAAAAACGGCGGCGCGTAGCGCCGCCGTACTTGGTATACCTTTTTCCTCATTATTTTTACAACTTCTGTGAAAATTTTAAGGTTAGGTCATCTCAGGTCAGGTCACCAGTACAGGTCAAGTGACCCGACCTCAAAAAAAGTTTAAGATAGCATAAGTCGGAGCAGGGTGAACTTATCCGATTGAAACTCATATCACATAATGGCCCCACCGAGTTCTCTAAAATATGTTCCGGTATTTTTGATATCGATGACCTAAGGTCAGGTACGACGCATGACCTCTCCATTGGAAATACATTGGAAAAAATGGTTTTTACGGAATAACGCAGTAACGGATGGTGATAGAGCATTTATTTTAGCTGCATTTGACTCGCCTGGGCTTTGCGGTTCTAATGATATGCATTTTATATAATTTGACCCTGACCTGACCTCAGGTCAGGTCAAATCCTTGATTTGACCTAGCAAGGTCAAATTATATATCATTCGATTTGGCTTGCTAAGAGGATTCATATAGTTCAAGTCGTTTTGCTCTATCTTTACTTGTTCAGATGTAATGCCCGAAAAACTGAATTTTACATGTTATCCCTATGACGGGCATGTTTTGACCTCTCGTGACCTTAAATGTGACCTGACAAAAAAATGGTTCAAATGTTTTCGATAGAGAAGTGGATGGGCAGCCCAACACCGTTTACCGTTTTTCGCTACCTACCGTGGTTCTCGAGATCTTAGGGGGGCGGGTACCCGCCCCCGTCAATGCGAAGGTGGCTCAGACCCCCGTCAATGCGCGTGTTAAGCGTGGCAAATTCGACTAGATCAAAAAACTTAAGAATTTTGTACTTTTTGAACAAGGGGCTGGAGTGAGCGAGACGCTCTGCATGATCAATTATTCTTACGGCTTTTTTCTGCATGATTGATAATTTAGTAAGCCTATATTTAAAAGTATTCCCCCAGATTTCGACGCCGTAAGAGAGGATGGGCAGCACAAGGGCATTGTACAACAGGAGAAGCTGGCTGGGCTCTAGTATATGTTGAGCTCTTTTAAGGAGTCCTAGGTTTCTTGCTACGGTATTTTCGACGGTTCTTATATGGGATGCCCACTTCAGATCCTCATCAATATGAATACCTAAATATTTAGTTGTGGATGTTCGGATAAGCTTAATGTTTAATGTTTCCTTAAAAACAATAATAACTATAACAAAAGACAAAATATTATAATAAGTTCTCGGAAGGCCTGCTGAAGATAGGGTGCCATAAACCGCAGAGTGTTGTGGGAATGACCTAGGACCCTAAAAAGATGATACAGATGACAGTAAAAGCGCTAAAAGACTGGCAGCCTAAAACGCCAAAGTCCAGAAACTAAAACGTCTAAACCCTAAAAAGCCCAAAAGGCTACGTCAAGGTAAAGATAAGAAGAAAAAAGCGTGGGATGAGGTAAATACAGTATACCACGGATGAGGTAAATACAGTAAAGTACAACGAGGCGCGTCATGCCAGGCACTCCAGCGCGCGCCGGCCGATGTCTCGGTGGCATCCACTACGACTCTGCTCGGCATTACTCAGAAACACGCACAAGAGGTCTGCGACTACGGCAGGGTACATATTTCACTCGCACAACACTACTGATTTTTTTGCATTCTTTCACTTCACTTTTTACGTTATTTTATTTCATTTACTCCCTGCTCCCGGGATATATCTGGATGCGGCGGTCCCGCACAGTTCCTGCTAATCCCTTCCTCGGGCTGGCGGTGAAATGCACGTATTCCTGCCGCCTGCACGATGTCATGACTCCTGATGACCTGCCATTGTCACCCTCAGCCCCGCTGCAGCGGGGCGCATGTTAACTAGAATGTTTTTAGTTGAACGGGTCAAACAGCCACAAAACAAACGTGGGTTTTGAATTCAGGTTGATGTCAGGTCATGCTTTGGTCACGCATAAAAAAAACATAATTTTCCTTGCTGACGCTCATTTTCAGTTCCTCGCTGAGACTGCTGAGGGTGTTTGACGTCTCTGATATCCACTACAACTGACTCAACTGATTACAAGGCCGGAAAATCTGTTCACGAAATAAGCTAAGTAAACTTTTAGTGTATTCTCGGCCTTTTCCGCATAATCACCTTTCCCAATAGATATCCAGCAGGGCCCCGGGGCCCCATTTGATCTTGAAGACATTGACCTAGGTCAATAAAAATGAGTTATAATGTAGAACACTATGGCCCTACAAACCCCAAAGTATAATTGTTTCTACTCTCTTGGTTTCCGGGCTCCCAGGGACGACATTTTACGAAGCCCTCTCCACTGCGCGTTGACGACAGACCCTCTCCACTGCGCGTTGACGACAGACCCCTCTCCACTGCGCGTTGACGACAGACCCCTCTCCACTGCGCGTTGACGCCAGATCCCTCTCCGCAGCGCGTTGACGACAGACCCTCTCCACTGCGCGTTGACGACAGACCCTCTCCACTGCGCGTTGACGACAGACCCCTCTCCACTGCGCGTTGACGACAGACCCTCTCCACTGCGCGTTGACGACAGACCCCTCTCCACTGCGCGTTGACGACAGACCCCTCTCCACTGCGCGTTGACGACAGACCCCTCTCCACTGCGCGTTGACGCCAGACCCCTCTCCACTGCGCGTTGACGACAGACCCCTCTCCACTGCGCGGGTTAGAATAAGTGTAGCTGACACTCCTAGACCGCTTACGGTAACGTCTCTCCTGATTCTTTTGTTTCATGCATGTATTGTCAGATTTGTGTTTCAGGCCATGTCGGTGCATGTCAGCCCCCCTCCTCCAACAGCAAGCGCAGATCACCGGATGTGACATGATGTGACACCTCGTGGCATATAACATGGGACAATTACATGATGAAATATCCTATTTTTTTTAAAAAGAGACCCAGAATTGAAGATGAAATACTTATTTATTGCATTTTGGATAAACTTGATTAGTATATATTCTAACAAATTCGTTAGCGGGCAGTACCATTAGCAGCAGTTTGAAACACAGCGCAAAAGCGAAGGAATTCCTCCACGCTCGTGTGGTTTACCATCACTTGGGCGTGAAGGGATCCCTCTTGAACGTACCTTTAAGCAAAGGTATCATGCCGCTCGGAAGCCGGGGCATAGCCTCAACTGCCAACTATCGGCAGGACATGTAGTCACTAAAACCGTCATAATGTTCGTTTTTTCGCTGGTTGGATGGCGTCCTAATGATTTCACACATGTTAAGATAAAAATTCTCCAATTATTGAGTACAATGTTCTAACTGATACTGATGCAGCCTTTTTTGCCAGCTTAATGTGATTTGTGTTAAAATTTTATTTCCAAAACATAAGATTGTTAGAATGGTCTCACTATAATGTTGGGACCAGCTAGAGCCATATTGACGTGAACAGAAAGTCGCAGAAACCTGAAAGTTTACCGTAATACACTTGTGCTATGATGGCGAGGTGTTTTGATACTCGTTTAACACGAGCATTGACGGGCGGGCGGGTACCTGCCCCCTCGGTTTTTTGGAGATAGCATAAAAACGGCGGCGCGTAGCGCTGCCGCACTTGGCTTGTCTTTTTTCCCATCATTTTTAAAACTTTTGTCCAAATCTTAAGGTTAAGTCACCTCAGGTCAGGTCACGAGTACAGGTCAAGTGACCTAACCTCAAAAAGTTTAAGATAGCATAAGTCGGAACAGTGTGAACTTATCTGATTAAAACTAACATCACATAATGGGCCCACCGAGTTCTCTAAAATGTGTCCCGGTATTTTTTATATCGATGACCTAATGTCAGGTACGAGCCACATTCATGGAAAAAATGGTTTTAACTTAATTACTTAGTAACGGATTGTGATAGAGCGTTCGATTCACCTTGTCTTTGTTGTTCTAATGATATGCATTTTACCTAATTTGACCTTCACCTGACCTCAGGTCAGGGCAAATCCTTGATTTGACCTAGCAAGGTCATATTATATACCATTCGATTTGGCTTGCTGCGAGGATTCCAATGGTCTACATTGTTTATCTCTATCTTTACTTGTTCAGATGTAATGATCGAAAACCTTCACTTACATGTTATCACTATGACGGCATGTTTTGACCTCTAGTGATCTTAACCCTATTTCCGGCAGGGGGGCTAATATTGCCCCCCCTAAGGTTTTTCAAGAATATCTCCGGAAACGGCTTGCGATAGAACTTTGAAACTTCCTGACTTTTCCTAAAACTAGTACAGGCAGGTTTTCTGAAATTGTCAATATTATATATTTACCAGGGGCGGAGCTATGGCTGGGTTTTTGAGGAGGTTCTATCCACAAACCAAGTATTATCGTATGCGATGGGTTCTTTGTAAAAGGAAGCCGTCTCTGCTGATCCTGATACCAGTTATATGGTTTTATTATATCATTTTTTATGTGAGATGATAGTGCATTCACAATTGTCACTATTTGTATTCATCAGGGGCGGTTACAGCAGTTCAAAATGGGGGGAATGTTATCAAGAAGGACTAAACGTTAGTAAGTGAGAAGACTGCTTACAGCCGTGCCAGGGCGAATACAATTGGGTATATGAAAATTCAAAATACTTATAACCAAATTCTAGATTACCAGAGGCGTGTCCAGTCACTACACATTTCAAAATGCATATTCCCAGCCAGTATCACCGCCGCGACTCAATATCGTTGTATATTAAAAATGTGTTTCCAATCACCCCCACCCGCCCCCCCCACGACGAGAGTCCTTGATCCGCCTATGTCACCCCCTTTCCCAGAGCTGCCATGGGAGGGTAAAAATTATCAGAAATAAATTTCAACTAGTCGAGGGACTAATATACTCATGCATACCACTCGCATATTGTTGGGATGTATTTTACCCCACTGTTTTACCTTACTGCATCCGCCCCTGATGAGTTTTTCACTTTTTTCATTTATTTATGTGTCAAAGATGCCAAACAGTATATCACGGCTTCTAATCCGCGTAACAAAAACTTTTTAGGTTGTATATATTTCCCCTCATAGTCCTGGTCCTGGAACTGCCATTGAATTTCGAATTTTTGCGTAACTCGAGTATATGACAATTTTGGGTCAATTATTTGTAAATCTGAACTAGTTTTGTGAAAATCGTACAACAGAGACAAGGGTTATGGAAAATCTAAAAAATACACAAAAATTGTATATTTTGCACGACTTTCTCCTTAAAAATCAAAATTTTGAAATTTTCTTTTTTCAAAATAAAGTTTAGCGTCAGGGGAATCTATAGCACTTTGAATTTTCAAAATCGGCCGGTTAGATTACGAGATCTTAGGGGGGCCGATATTGCCCCCCCCGCCGGAAATAGGGGTAGCCGGGAGCCTGACGGAAATAGGGTTAAATGTGACCAGAAAAAGGTCAAATATTTTCGATGGAGAAGTGGATGGGCTATCTAACGCCGTTTACCGCTTTTCGCTACCTGGCGTGATTCTCGAGATCTTGAGGGGGGTGGCGGGTACCCCCGTCAAAGCGAAGGTGGCTCAGACCCCCGTCAATGCGCGTATTAAATCTTCTCGTTATTTTTGGTACGATTCTCGTGTGCAGCGACGTGGAAAAATTCCATGCTTAATCACCCGTAAAATCGACGTGGCACGCTAAAGAAATGAATTAATCATGGTTTCTCTTGTTGAAATCAATTCTTAAACAGATTATATCAAATTTATATAATTTCTAAAAAGTCGCTTTTAGGAGTTTCGTCCTGTTTTTAGGTCACTGTACTATTGTGCAATACCACAAATTAGATCAGAGCACCGGTAAGCTATCAAATAAGCCTAGCAAAAGGGTTTGGTTTTCATAGACACGCCTCATTGATTGCGCTTCAAAGTACGAATGCCACAAGAAGCGTCACAGGTAACGCAGTTCCAAGTCACTGTTATCGCAATAAACATTGATGATTTCCCCTCCATTACACCTCCAAGCCACCGACGTCATCCCCGGTCTAGATTATCAGTTTAGGTCTCAAGAGTCCAATACGGTGCAAACCTTTGACCTCCAACTGCCAGAAGTTGCTGTTCAGCGTCTTCTTGGTGAAGTTGGACGCCTCCCGGGACATGTTCGCTCCCTGCAGCGGCTTTCTTCTGGCTGGTCGTCCCTGGTAGGAATCTTACTGTACTCAGTGATAGTGCCGCAGCACCTCTCGGGCAGGTCATTGGTCACTTTGACATTCCTCTCAAACTCCACAGTTTCCTTGTACTGCTGGTCCTCGCCGCACACCTTGCAATCCCACGCTAGCCACTTGTGGTCGACTCTCAGCATGGCGAAAAGCCTGAAGGAGTTGGGGTCGTACAGGTCGGCCAGTTCGGTCTATTAGGTGAGCTCCTTGAACTGGTCTGCTCAGAGGAATAATGCTCAGGGCAGGTGTTGGGTAGGCACGGCTGGTACACCACCGAACCAACCTGCATCCTCACCCGCAAGCCCCCTGCCCGCTGCACTCGCAAGCCCACTGCGCAGGCCGAGAGGTGCTGCGGCGCCATCACAAGAACAGCAAGATTTCTACCAGGGACGACCAGCTCAGCTGCTGCTGCAGGGCGTGAAAATGTCCCGCAAGGTGCATCCTAACTTCAGTAAGAAGACAATGAATAACAGCTACTGATAGTTGAAGGTCAAAGGTTTCCATCGTATAAAGTATTTGAGATCTAAACTGATAACCTACGCCGGCGGTGGCGTAGGCGGCTTTCAGGTATTGTGGAGGGAAAATCATCAAAGCTTATTGCGATGACTGTGACTTGGTACTATAGCCCTGTTCCAGCTGTCAGCGCAGTTTTGTCAGCAGGACCTCTAACCTCTCCTCCAGAAAAGTAACATCAGCCTCATAATCGCCCCATGTTTGTGCTAAGCAAAGGGAACTAAAACCTTTATACCATTAAAAATATTAGGCTGCCACTTCGTGCACTTACGGTTTTTCATCAGCGCAAACAGCAGGCCGTCAGCCCGTAAAACCTCTAGAACTAGTTCCCGGGGAGAGGCTACAGTCCTGTGACGTACGCGCAACGCGGCCCGCTAATTGGTGCTGACAAAACTGTGCTGATAGCTGGAACAGGGCTTATGTTACATATGAAGCTTCATGTCGCATTCATACTCTACGAAGCGCAATCAACGAGGTGTGTCTATAAAAACGATAGTATTTCTGCTAGACGTATTTGATAGGTTATCCGTTTCCTGACCTCGTTTGGGATTTTGGTGCGATATAGGGGATATGTTCACCCCTGGTGCGCGTGATCAGAAGTGCGAGTGACTACCAGTGACTGCTTTGGTACGGTTCGGGTTACTACCAGTGAGTGCTTGGGTCCAGTGCGGATGACTACCAGTGAGTTCTTTGGTCCGGTGCGGGTGACTACCAGTGAGTGCTTTGGTACGGTGCGGGTGACTACCAGTGAGTGTTTTGGTACGGTGCGGGTGATTATCCGTGAGTGCTTTGGTACGGTGCGGGTGATCATCAGTGAGTGCTTTGGTACGGTGCGGGTGATTATCAGTGAGTGCTTTGGTACGGTGCGGGTTACTACCAGTGAGTGTTTTGGTACGGTGCGGGTGACTACCAGTGAGTGCTTTGGCCCGGTGCGGGTGACTATCAGTGAGTGCTTTGGCCCAGTGCAGGTTACTACCAGTGAGTGCTTTGGTACGGTGCGGGTGACTACCAGTGAGTGTTTTGGTACGGTGCGGGTGATTATCCGTGAGTGCTTTGGTACGGTGCGGGTGATCATCAGTGAGTGCTTTGGTACGGTGCGGGTGATTATCAGTGAGTGCTTTGGTACGGTGCGGGTTACTACCAGTGAGTGTTTTGGTACGGTGCAGGTGACTACCAGTGAGTGCTTTGGTACGGTGCGGGTGACTATCAGTTAGTGCTTTGGTACGGTGCGGGTGACTACAGTGAGTGCTTTGGTACGGTGCGGTACGGTGCGGGTGACTACAGTGAGTGCTTTGGTACGGTGCGGTACGGTGCGGGTGACTACCAGTGAGTGCTTTGGTACGGTGCGGGTGACTACCAGTGAGTGCTTTGGTACGGTGCGGTACGGTGCGGGTGACTACCAGTGAGTGCTTTGGTACGGTGCGGGTGACTACCAGTGAGTGCTTTTGTACGGTGCGGGTGACTACCAGTGAGTGCTTTGGTACAGTGCGGGTGACTACCAGTGAGTGCTTT
This sequence comes from Lepas anatifera, assembly GCA_034440635.1. Lineage (NCBI taxonomy): Eukaryota > Metazoa > Arthropoda > Thecostraca > Lepadidae > Lepas > Lepas anatifera. The sequence continues at coordinate 494,305 of JAOTON010000664.1, read as the reverse complement.
GGTACGGTGCGGGTGACTCAGTGAGTGCTTTGGTACGGTGCGGTACGGTGCGGGTGACTACCAGTGAGTGCTTTGGTACGGTGCGGGTGACTACCAGTGAGTGCTTTGGTACGGTGCGGTACGGTGCGGGTGACTACCAGTGAGTGCTTTGGTACGGTGCGGGTGACTACCAGTGAGTGCTTTTGTACGGTGCGGGTGACTACCAGTGAGTGCTTTGGTACGGTGCGGGTGACTACCAGTGAGTGCTTTGGTACGGTGCGGGTGACTACAGTGAGTGCTTTGGTACGGTGCGGTACGGTGCGGGTGACTACCAGTGAGTGCTTTGGTACGGTGCGGGTGACTACCAGTGAGTGCTTTGGTACGGTGCGGGTGACTACCGCAGTTCGGAACAGCGGATCGGTTCTATGGCCAGTGAATAAACTGTAACTGTGAAAACAATGTAGATAATGTTTTAATTGCCAATCTTTTGATACGTCTGATTTGATTTCAAAAATTTATATATCAGATATATCTGATGTGATACAGCTGGCGTGAGGTATGCTGTGATCGCTAACTCTTGTGCGCTGCAGCGTCACATGTTGACGTAGGCCATGCTCTTTCTGAGCTTCTTGTAATCTTTATAGGAATATTGGGTGTACATGTCTTAGTTGTATTGACTTAGCGTCGTGCCTAGCCTTTGTTTGTAAACTCGTATGTAACTTTGATGCTTGTGCAGTCAATACATGTGCGTGAACCTAAAAATATACAGGAGTATTTAAGCATGTGAATTGCCTGATGCAAACTCTACAATATCGCATGGCCAAGATATCGCAATGGGGAAGTATCGGTCGAACACTTGCCATCAGTAGTAGCACCCCTTTAGAGAACATCATTTGGGAGTTGGCCACTTTTCCGTTGGTCAGTTCTATGTTGAAGCGTCTGAAACAGCAGACGCGCTGCTGACCAGGTGTAGAACTGGTGTAACTGCAGCGCGGTATTCACTGAAAAACTGAAATAACGTGAACGCAATGAATCTACTGGCTTTCCCTGTGTTCAATTTTTTCTCCCTATTTTGAGTGCCGAGACTAACGTGCTTAGATACGATTGTAAGCGCAGATAGGCAGAGACTATTCTGGCTTTCTTTATCTCCACTGATACAGCCGCACTGCTGTATAATTTTGCATACATTTGGAGCAAAATGTGAGCTCCTGCATCGCCTGCTGATGTCACAACGCGTAACACCTAATCATCTCCTAGCATCCCACACGCACCATCGGCTGCAGAACCGGTCACCTTAAGTTAACCCCGGCGACAGCCAATCTGCGGACAGAGGCATTAGCTGCGGTTGATTGTACCGCCGGATATAAGCTCGCTTGGTTGGGCGTCTACTGCCAGGCTGGACCACCAGGCTTGATTATGTCGCAATCAGCGGAAAATTGTTGTTCTGTGTGTGGGGTACATTGAAATGAGGCGTGAATTAAATGAATATTGAATGAAACGATTCGCTCGGCAATGGACTTGATATACTGATCGGAAACCGCTCAAAATATTTCACCACGAACTATCTCGTAAGCTTCACCAAAAGCACACTTTTCCTTTTCAGAAAAAGTTAAAAAAACAAGTGTCTGCTGAGTGAGTGAGTGAGTGAGTGAGTGAGTGAGTGAGTGAGTGAGTGAGTGAGTGAGTGAGTGAGTGAGTGAGTGAGTGAGTGAGTGAGTGAGTGTGTGTGTGTGTGTGTGTGTGTGTGTGTGCGTGCGTGCGTGCGTGCGTGCGTGCGTGCGTGTGCGTGCGTGCGTGCGTGCGTGTGCGTGCGTGCGTGCGTGCGTGCGTGCGTGCGTGCGTGCGTGTGCGTGTGTGTGTGTGTGTGTGTGTGTGTGTGTGTTTGTAAATGCAGCGTTGTGCGGACCTTATCTGGATAAACACCCACGAAGTGCGGACCGGTTCCGGAGTGCGGACCGAAAATCGGTCCGCACTCCGGAGACTGGTCGCAACCTCTTTTCTTGCCAAAAATAATGTCCCCTATTGATTTTAGGATGGTCCATACTTTGCTTTATTTTCCTGAAATGTGTGTGTTTGTACATATCACGTGACCAACTCGAGTTTGAACAAATCCACCAGAGCGGAATTCGGGCTAAGCCGCGTGCTTGATGACGTCACACCACAGCGGTCCTCACTCCGGGGTGTTTTTGCATATGATAGAGGTGGGGAGATTGAAAGTATTCATTTATGTACATCTGACTGCGAAATATCGTAAATGCATCTATTACGGTATTGGAAATGCCGAAAATGTTTTTGGAAAAAAACGAACTGTTTTTTTAAGTGTTCCAAGTCTCGGGGCTAGTTTGGGGAAGCAGGCTGGAGTAGGTACTTGGTATCAATAGACGCGTATTACCAGTGTACCTATGCATGTACGAAATCAAGTTTGTAAAATAATATAAATCAAGCAATCATTTAAGCATATCAGAATATTGTCACATTTTCAAGATAAGAAAATTTCAGCATGGTCATATGATTGTACTTGCAATAATGCGAAGATACAAGTCAACTGTCCTGCTCTAGGCTTTGTTTTTCCCGCGTTGGCCATCATCTTCGAAGCAGTGCGTCTATTCAGTGTGTTTACGTGCTTTGAATGTTATTAAGTATAAGTCTCGTAACCGTGCAACAAGTCGGCATCACAGAGTCATGAAGAGTACGGTAAGTAATCGTGCATTGATGAGATACATTTTGTTGTATGTGAGGTCCAGTCAGTAGCGCCCAGGGGCAGACGCAGAGCCGAGATTTTTTAGGTGGGGGGCAGATCCATCAGACCCTGACCTATTCCTGGGCTTGGGAGGGGGACCAGTGATTCGAAGGCTCGACAGACCTAATATAAACTTCTCTCCAAGTACATGATCGCTCTCCTGGGGGGTGGCACTGGCGGATCCAGGGAGGGAGGGGGCAAACGGGGTAATTCCCCCAACCGCCTGATTTTTGCCCATTTTCTTTTAAAAAAATGTTTTCATGATTTTTGGCCCCGTTGCCCCCCCCAACAGTCGGCCTGCATCCGCCCCTGCAGGGGATGGGTGGGTAGGGGGTGGTTTGGGGGCGTAGATTTTATTACTCGACAGACCTGGCCTCCCGGGGGTCTGTCCCGGGATCCCTGCCTGGGGGCAAAAGATATATTGCTCCCCCCTTTGAGCGCTTGGGGGCATCTGCATCCGGCAATGGTGGCCCAACCAATAGGGGGTAGGGAACCATGCCCCCCCGAAAAAAATTGGAACAAAGGGGCACACTAGAAATGTAGGCCCTCTGAGCTTTTCTGGGGGCCCCTGAGCTGAGCTGCCCCCTCCCCTGGGCTGGACGGGGCCCCTGGCTAATATTGGGCCCCCTTCGCTGAAATAGGCCCTTGATCTGCTCGGGGCCCCTGAGCTGCTTAGGGGCCCTGAACTGGCATCTGATGTCCCATGAGCTAATATAGTGCTTCCTGAGCTGAGTTGGGGCCCTTTGAGCTGAGCTGGGGCCCCTGAGCTGAGCTGCCTCCCTTGTGCTAATATAAGGCCCCCTGCGCTGAAAAGGGCCCCTGAGCCAAACGGGACCTCCTGAGCCAAACGGGACCTCCTGAGCTGAGCTGGGAGCCCCGAAGCTGAGGTGGAACCCTCTAGCTGGGCTGGGGCCCCTGAGCTAAGCTAGGGCTCCCGGCGCTGAAATGACCCACCTGACCGGTGAGGCGGGTCAGGCCACAGTGGGTGACATGACGTCACCCACGACACGGGCTCTCAATGGTTGGCGCCGGTCAGACACTGAGGCCGGCGCAGAGCGCCTGGTGGTGCAATTATACAAAACCCACACACGCCCCCTCATGTTCGCATATGCAGGTTAACACGACATATAGCGAACACACAGGTCAGGGCCCTACGTGTTCTTAATCAGGCGTTCGGGTCACCTCCGCGGTCGCTGTGAACGGCGCAGTCCCGTAATGACGGGCGGCGCCGCGTTCGAGGTTGCGCGTGGAGAAGCGGCAGGTCTCGAAAGGCCTGGACAGCAGATCGTCGTCAGCGACGACTACCAGAAGTGATGTCGGAGAGGGAAAGTCCTCTGTGTCTGCTGCGTCCACTTTGTCACCCTCCCCGCGACGGCGAGGGGACTCCGAGAAAGGGCGTCGGCAGCGGCGTGGTTCGGTGAAGTTGCTGTAGGCGACGTAACAGCAGGTGTGGGAGCGGTGGCTGTAAGCTCCGGCAGCCATGCCACTGATGCTGGAAGTGGAGCCGTTGCTGAGCGAGCGATGCCACCCTCAGCTGGTAGGTTAAGTCCACGAGCAGTAGCAGTGCTGGCGAAAGCAGTTGCTGATGATGCTGTAGAAGCGCATGTCGAAGCAGCTGCTGGCAGCGCTTTGGAAGCACTGTGCCGACGCCTGGCGGCGCAGCACGGGCGTGCATCGGAACAGTTTCTGAAGGCGCGGCTAGAGCGCGCCCCGAAGCACTTTCTAAAGGCGTGGTTGGAGGCGCGACGGTAGCGCGCGCTGAAGCAGTCACCGCACGCACGGTGGTGTGCGTGGTAGAACATGCCACAGAAGAATTGGCAGGAGCTAACGGTGCATGTGCTGAAGGAGCTGCTGGACGAGTTGTGGCAGAGGTGGTGTCGCGTGCTGAAGTAGCAGGTGAACACCGATCCTGAACGTGACGAACCTCTGCAGGGAAGGCTGATGCTGAAAGAGGTATCTGGGTCGGGTAATCTGAAGGCAGTATGCGGAGGTCCTGGGCCACTCTCCATGATAAGAGGAGACCGCTGACTCCCTGTAGAAAGTGGATGTCGTCGGCAGCGATGACGTTCCCGTACTTAAACTCTGCTGGCCTCATGCCGTAAGCACGGATGGTTCTGCCATCAGCAGCTCTGGGCTTCTCTCTGGAGGTCTTCAGGTTGCCGACATCGCCACCGATGGCGGCCAAGAGGTCAGTGCCGGCCACGGTGATGTCGGCGCCGCTGTCTGGGAGGGCTGGCACGGTTACGGCTGTACCCTCGATGAGGTATGTGACCCGCAGCTGCACTTTTGGAGCGCCGTTCCGAGAAGTGGATGCTATGGCTACGGTGTGGGAGTCTGCGTCGTTTCTCGTTGTCTTGCCAGAAGCAGGCCGACATCTGTGCCGGGCTGACTGTTTCCTACTGCCACGGCAGACGGACTTGAAGTGGTTCAGTTTGCCGCAGCCGAGGCAGGATTTGCCGCGGTCAGGGCAATCGGTCGCAGGCGAATGGGCTTGGCCGCAGTGACAGCAGGATTTCTCCGGACCGCGTGCGGCTGATGACGTCATCGGATGACGTGAGTCACGGGCAGCACGCGTCACCCTGCACGCCGAAGTTGCAGCAGGCTCGCCGATAAGAGCGGAGAGGTCGCGCTCGGTAGCCTCTTCTGCGCGGCAGACTTCGATGACACGAGCACAGGTGAGGTCTGAAAGCACACAGAGTTTCTTGATGACGGCGGTGTCACGAATACCCGCGACTATTCGGTCAGGGTTAGACCGTCACGGCACGTGGGGCAGAAGTTGCACGTTAAAGACAGCTCGTGCAGTGAGATCAAGAAGTCTTCAAATGACTCGCCTTCCATTTGACATCTCATGTTGAAGTTTCGTCTTTCAACCACTTCGTTCACCTGACCCAGAAAGTAGATACGAAGTTTTTCCAACACAGTGTCGAGAGTTTGCTCCTCTACCGGTATTTGCAGGTTGCGGAGCACTCGCAACACATCGTCACTTAAACACGCGCGGAGTTTCGCCATCTGCACAGGCAGGGTGCTGCACAAAGCCCGGTCAGCATGGCGTAATCATCCCAGCGCTGTTTCCAGGTGACCCAGGCGTCCGCTCTGCGGTCGAGTCCAAGGTCGAGCCTGCCCGGAGGGGACGGTCGGTCGGTCAGCTGGGCGGCGGCCGGCGCGTATGGGTAAGGGGCGGGGGGGTAGCAGGCGGCTGACTGGCGGTAGTTTGCTGCTGTAGAAGCCGTATCTGTTCTCGAAGAGAGAAGTTCTCCTCCGCCAGTGCTGTCGCTGCTTCCGCGGGGATCTTCTGAGCAGGCTACGCCATGTTCGGGTCTTGTCAGGAAGACGCCGGAGTTTCGGTGTATTGTACTCTCGGTATTGATAGCACCCGCGGCCGGCCAGTGCCGCGCACAGACAAAATAATTGTTGGGGTTTAACGACGCACCAACCGCACTAGGGTTATACGGCGTCGCCAACTCTCACCCTGTTGGGAGGGATAGTTAGGGGTCGGGTCAAACTTATTCAGAGGCCCCGCCGGGAATTGAACCCGGGACCTGTAGCCCAGGAGGCGATCGCTCTACCAACTGAGCTACGGCACCCCCGCGCTCAGACTGCCTGACCCGTGGGGCGGGTCATGCAACAGTGGGTGACGTGACGTCACCCACGACACGGGCTCATTGGTTGGCGCCGGTCAGACACTGAGGCCGGCGCAGAGCACCTGGTGGTGCAGTTAAACAGGGGCAACTGCCCCACAACTTTCATGGTTCTTGACAATTAGCCCTATGACGTTGACTGGAAATAAATTACTTGACAATGCCCGTTGCCCCCTCCCAATATTCTCGACGTTCCAACTCCTATGCACTGAAACTTTCGAATTAACATCCGCCTCAGTGGGCCTCCGGCCCACCTTCGCCCCAGTGGAGGGGGGGTTGAAACCCCCTCTAACTCGGCCCCTGGGCGTAATAGCGAAAAACGCGAACAGTGGTGTGATGAGGAATGATGAAGAAACTATATTAGCCACTTTTTGCTCAATTCAATATTGAGGTCATAACAGTGGCACAGGATATTCTTTTGGCTCTAGGAGCTGACTGAATTAAAAGTGGTGGGCACTTCGATAACTCCCATCGATAACGATTATCGAAGTCGTTATCGACGCTAACGTTTTCCCAGACCTCGATAATCGATTATCGATTATCGAAGTCACGTTATCGAAGTCGCAGGTTTGGGCACTTCGATAACGATAACTTGTTTTGCCTTTTGTGATCCTTTTTCTCATAACCTATCATATTTGCATAAATGAAAAAAACGTGTACTTTACGACAATCCGCTGTGTTTCCAATGGCTTCAGAAGGTGCTTAGGCGCTCGTGCGGTAATTAAGTTTTTCTTCAATTACCCTCAGGCAAGTTTGTTGAGAGGAGTGGATTTTTGTGATCGCTGATATTTATACGGATCCTCGATATTCAACAGACATTTAAGGCAGTCTATCGCCGAGTAGCATGCCTGACTGGGATTTCCAAAACAAAGACTTCGCCACAGACGACCTCGAGGAGAGGACCTGAGCAAAGAGAGTCCGGAAAAGAACTTCTTTGGCGTGTTGGCGGAAGTTTTGCCAACTGAGCCCACCACTACCCGTCGCTCAGTCGACATCAGAGTGGCTTAGGAATTCGACGCTTGGTCATTGGGTGGATGTCGAAGGGGATGTGGACAAGAGCTTTTTACCGGCACGCTACAGGGAGGTATTTGTGGGATTATTCAAGCGGTACAACACGGCTATCCCCAGCTCAGCCGCAGTGGAGAAGGTGTTCTCCATGGGCTGATGCATTCTGAAGCCAAAGCGCAGCACTCTCACTGCCATGAACTTCGAGCGGTTTGTGCTTCTGAAGGGAAACGCGCACCTGCTCCAGCACAAGATCGAATAAGAGGAAGAGGCGGTGGAATGAACAGAGTACACCGAGTGAGCACGTAAACTGTTGAAAAAGTGGATGAGGAAAGGCAAGATGACTTTTTCAGCCTCTGTGCTAACTTTTCAGACAATTCCACTGTCAGAAGCTGTGCTTCCGGTATTTAAATACTTCAGAGGCCTGAATCCGGCGAGATATTGGAAGGCCGCTGCGTGCAATGAGCATGGACAATACCATACGAAGAATATACCTACATTTTACTATGTTTTCCTTTCTGTTTTTGGCAAACGCCGAAGTATATATTGATTGAAATTGCTTATCTGAACAAAATTTGAATGTTTCTGTGCTTCTTATTGGAATGCTAAAAATATTTATCGTTATCGTTAGCGCATTATCGAAGTCCCCAATTTCGTTATCGAGTTAGCGTTATCGGAGTAGCCCTCCTTACATAAGGTTATCGAATTATCGTTAGCGAAGTCAGGATGAAGTTATCGAGTGTCCACCACTGCGAATTAAGAAGAGACACGTTTTCGGCCTCATTCGTTTTGTCTCATTACGGTGAATCGAATGATGTATAATATGCTAGGGCAAATGGTACCATGCTAGGGAATGATACCATTCTAGGGCAAATGGTAAAAATTACCTAACCTAAGGCCAGGTCAATGCCATGACCTGAGCTAGTATAGTCAATATGCATATCATTCGCCTCGGGAAGACGATCAAAACGTTTTGGCGGCAAAATGAAAACTCTAGCACCATTTTCTGCGAAGTTACTGACCTACGCCGGAAAACCTGGATTAGTAACCATAGATGACCTCCCAAAGGTCACAGGTTAAAAGTTACAGTATAAACCATGGGAGTGGACTAAGGTACCACGATTTGAATAATCAGGTATTAAATGCCGTTTTTACAGAAAGAGAACCACTTTTCGACCAAATACCGTATTTCCCATGCATTTGCAAAGGAGAGGTCATGTCCCATATCTGACCTCAGGTCACAGATATACAAAATCCCGAAACACATTTTGCCACCCACAGTAGGGCCATTATTTGGTGCGAGTTCCAGATCGCTAACTTAACCTCCTTTATACTTACCTATGCGTTCTTAAACATTTTTTTGAGGTGAGGTCACTTAACCTGACCTAGTGACCTGGCCTGAGATGATAAAAACTAAGATTTTGGGAAAGCTGCGAAAAGGATTAAGGATAAGGTCTTTAATTGTTTTTACACCATCAAAAAAACCCGAGGGGGATGTTAAATACGCTTCAAATGCAGTTCTTCAACCATTTAGAGAGCCTAACAGAAACTGGTCCGCACTCCGCTGTGTTAGATGGATGACGTCACGGTGACGTCATAATGGTTAGTCCGCACTCCGCCGTGTTTTGCGGGTTTTGATCTAACCGAGAAATAATTTTCTAAAATTTACCATCGCAGAGTAATCGGACTGTGCTAGCGATGTGCAAAATATTGCAAATCTAGCTTTGATTTAAAGGATGGTTGTCCTGGTCCGCACTTTGCCGCGGTTGACAGTGGGCCGCACTACGCCGCTTAAACACGTATGTGTGTGTGTGTGTGTGTGTGTGTGTGTGTGTGTGTGTGTGTGTGTGTGTGTGTGTGTGTGTGTGTGTGTGTGTGTGTGTGTGTGTGTGTGTGTGTGTGTGTGTGTGTGTGTGTGTGTGTGTGTGTGTGTGTGTGTGTGTGTGCGTGTGTGTGTGTGTGAGAGAGAGAGAGAGAGAGAGATGAGAGAGAAAAATCAACCATAGTGGGAAATCAATAACGGAATGAATGTGAGACAAGAGATTAAAGGGAGAATGTGGCACCTTTATAACTTGATTTTAACTGAGATAGCCAAGTTGTAAAGCATGCCGGGGAACCCGGTACTCAATGTATCATTTGTCTTGAAACTCAAAATTTCCGTGGAGAAAAGCTAAAACTCTACCTGAAATGTACTCCAAATCTACCACAGCCAGGCGGGCACAGTTTTCAGCTGTTGGTGTGACGACAGCACTGACGTCACAGCGAGTAATCAGCAAATTTAAGCCCTTGAAGCCTATTGAATGTGGAAGTAGTTGCCAGATCATGACGTCATCCACAGGCAGAGGTTTATTTTTCACCCTAGAGGAACATTTTTAAAATCAAAATATTGAGCTCATTGTACATTTCTCAGAGAAATTATGGACGTTTCATAATTTTCGGCTAAAAATACCCCTAATTACACTAAATTCCTTGATTCGACCAAGGTGTCACATTCCCTTGAATTCCCCAACACTGCTTGCCGTGTTCTATTTGCTAACAGTGATCACAGCATGCTGTGAACAAACCCCAGAGCCCAAACATGTAATGTATCATTCAAAATCATTGAGCCATGCTGAAGCAGACACTGAGCGAAAGCCGAGCGGGCACCTGATCCCGACAATTTCAAGGTAAAATTATAATGGACGAATCTTTCATGCGGCGGACCCCCAGGAACGTGGTATTCTAATTTAGCAAAGCTAAGCAAAATTTATACACAATAGCTGAATTAAGTGCATATTTTCCACTGAACAATTCACTCACACTGAGGCCAGGGCATTGTAGAAAGTAATTGAAATCAACAACATATGCAGTATCATGGGGACCTTTGGTCTCTGGCGCCAGGTGATTTGTAAACATTGTTACGCATCTACATATTACCTGCTTTCTAATATTGATACGCAGAGCCTCTTCTGTTATGTTTCTGCCGGTTAATACTATGCCATAACGTGATATTCGGAGGTCTTTTATGCGAAATATTAGCACACACATTGACAGGGATCTAAGCTACCTTCACTTTGACGGAGGAGTACCCGTCCTTCTTAAGATCTCGAGAACCACGCTAGATAGTGAAATAAAGTAAACGGCGCTGGATAGTCCATCGAAATGTCTACAGAAAATATTTAGAATTTTTTCAGGTCACATTTAAGGTCACCAGAGGTCAAGGCATGCCACCTTAGGGATAACATGTAAATGAAGGTTTTCAGTTATTACATCTGACCAAGACAAGAGATAGCAAAACAATCTAGATTGTTGGAATCCTCGTAGTAAGGCGAATCGAATGATATATGATATGAGCGTGCTAGGCGAAATCAGGTCAAATCTAGGTTTTGACCTGAGCGGAGCAATTTCAGGGTCAAACTAGGTCAAAATGCGTATCGTTAGAACCACAAGGATAATGAAACTCTAATGCCCTTAAAATAAGCACTCTATCACCATCCATTACTAGAGGCATTCCATATTTCAGCACAGGCCTTACACCCTCATATCTCCGATGCTCTTCAAACTTTGTCAATGGCATTGTTGGCAGCCCAGGATACGCCCGTGACATTTTTAGCCCACTGGGTGCAACATTCCAGGATTTATAGCCTCCGGCAATTTCACTCTTTGCCGATGCAGGAGTTTCTCCTACGGCTATTTCATCAAATTAGAATAATGATAAAAAGGTAAAATTATATATCAAAATGCTTGGAATAAGGCAGTTAACACAATGGTAGAAATTACAAAATATGTTATTTTCATAGAAAGAGTTGTAATTATTCAAAAAAATTTAGTAGTTTGAAAAATATGTTTTTCAGCGTCGATTTGGAAACTGACCTTAGCGCATAAAAGAACACGTCTCAAAGTATAAGGATCACATATAAGAGCCGTGGGTATTTGCTTCTAGACATGACAAAATTACCACGACATACCTCGAGTACGGGGCATTAGCGCACCCCGCGCGGTGCACATGGCACACTTGCTTCCACCCTATACCTTAGACGCTATGGCACTGACCTGAAGATAATTACCGATGGAGCAAGTGGTCGTGCGTTGACAGAAGACTTTTTCCGTTAATTTCTGCCATTTTTACTCTTTGTTTCACTTATATTAATTACTGTCTTCAAGCACTAGGCATAGAAAAGAGTTCAACCAGTAAGTTTGCTGAAAATGTGTTCTTCAGCGTGTATCTGAAAACTGACACCAGCACCTGAACAATGACGTCTCAAAATAATGAGATTAAAGCTTAAAACTGTGGAAATGTGTTTGCAATCGCATAACGAACGATAACTATCCATAACAAATACTTAAGCACTCTCTCGCCAGGTACCCACATGTTTCATGAAACACTTTAACACGTTTAGTAATAAAGCAGTGTATATTGTTGTAGGGAAAATTGGCCCGTTTGCATACGGGCCAGCCCATTTGTAAACGGGCCAAATATGCATATTCGGGCCGTATGCATCCAAATATCCGGGCCGTATGCAAACAGGCCAGCAAATTGGCCCGTTTGCAAATGGGCCGGCCCGCATGCAAACGGGTCAGCGATATGGCCCGTTTGCAAAAAGTCTGCCCGTTTGGGATGTCGAGTATCCTGGCCCGTTTGCAAACCGGCCGGCCCGTTTACAAATCAGCCTGTTCGTTTAAAACGGATTTGAGTAAAATCCATTCGCACGCAGAAGCTTTCTTGGTACGCGTTTACTGATCTAATTTCATGAAAATCGCACCATGCCTAATTTTTTCCACTTCTAGACGGAAGCGCATTGGACAAATCCCGCCCACTCCACCTCCTGGGCATAACATGTGACCTCTACCTGACACCGCAGGACCAAGCGTTGTACATACACCCTCTTTTATCTGTGAAGTGCAGGGGTGGTTGGACCGGCTCGTCGCCTTGACATCTGCTGAATCTCTGACAAATGCTGTGCATAGTTGCCTTCCTGCGTTTAAGAATATTGCGTCATCTCTGGATTGAACCCTAATTATAGGCTGCATTTACCATCATATCTGTTTGTATAAGTTCAAACAGAAATGATTTCAACTTGAATGAACACCATCTGCATTTACAATCATATCTGGCCAGGAGAATTCGATTAGAGGCTATGCCAGCGCCCTCCCCCCCATCATAGAAGGTTTAGGCAAGGCTGCCATCTTTTCTAGGTAAAGGAAATAAAGTAGCTGAAATAAATTTCCAAATCAATTTTCCATTTCATGCTGCAGTCTTCCTTCCTCTGCTTTACTGAATCCAAATTGGCTGGTTCAGGGCCTTTCTAGCAAAATTATTCCAGGCAACATTACCTCCATTTTTTTGCTGAGTGCCGGAAAAGCTTAGCTTCGGAACTGGATAAGCATTTGAATCCAGGTCATTATCGAATTAGTTGTATTCCATACACATTGATTGGATTTTGGATTCGGATGATAATAACTGACCTAGTCTCTATGACCAAAATGTGATCCGGATCGCATTTCCGATGGAGCATAAGTGTTTTTCCTCAGCACTATGACACGGTCTGTGCTAAAGTGTTTGGAAAATAGCGCTTCACGAACTCGACGATTCCCCGATGTATCCGGATCTGCGTTTCGATCGGATCGTATTTGCTCCATGAAAACTAAGTTTTGTGAAACTGATTGGGTTTGGTCTATCAGAGAAAGTCCGTCTTTTTAGTTTAATGAATCTAATGATGTTATTTTTAGTTTCATGAATCTATTTTATTTTCAATGAATTTGTAAACTGGGTAATTAAATTAATTTAATATTAATCTCTATGAACATTGCAAGCATTGGAACTGCACTGCATTCCATTTACATGCGTGAGGAAATGCTTGCAATGCTTTAACCGCCCACGGGCCAGATGGCCCCAAGGTTTTCGGGATAGCAGAAAAAACGAGGCGCAGCACCGCGGTTGAGGGCTCACCTTCACTGCATCATTTCCCATCATCCCGAAATTTTACCCCGGGTCACCCAAGGTCAGGCACCAGACGAGGCAACCAAGGTCACCCACTTCACTTTAGAGCCGTAAGAGCACATTTTAAAGTCGATCGATTGAAACTCCACACTCAGACCCCTCCAGGGTCACAAGGTGTATATCCGGGATTTGATTTCGTGCCCGAGGTCAGGTCACGAGGCAGCCCCCCATTGGAAAAGCAGGGAAAAGCATTCAGATATAAAAGCCACAAAAATATCAAATACCAGACGCCAGAACAACGTTTTAACACCCTTTCACGGATCCCAGGGTCATATTGCCCTTTGACTTTCCAAGGTCATCCAGCACCAGAGGTCAAAACAGTATTTGACAATAACTTACCTAATGAGCTAGAAAACAAACACCACGTGTTTGTCTGTCACGGCTTCATTGATATACGGCAATCACGTTTGACCTTCGGACCAGGCATATTAGGTCACGAGGGACCCGGCGGCAAACCACGGCGGGAGGTCTTACGTTCACATAGCGAAAAAACTGGCAATTCTACAAATGACTACCAGGTCCAATACCAATGGCATAAGAGTAGCCCAGTTTAATCATGCATATTGAGTAAAAAGCCATCTACCAATTGACCCAGGTCAAACCAACCGCACAAAACACAAAGTAATTCTACGAATTCACGCGAGCTTATCACTCAGATGCCAACGCCCATATTTGAGTTAGAGGGCCAGCCCCCAAGTGGCCACCCCGGGGCGCGGGTTAATAGATTGCTGCTTTTAGAGCCTATGTATTTAAGGATGACTGGTACCTAAGTTTTCAGTTAGCAAAGTAAATAATATGTATCAAGAAATAGCTTAGTGCTCCATGTTTTCCAAAAACAGTTTTAACGATGCTAAGAATCTGGCTCAGCCACAGGCAAAGACCATCTCGGTGAACACCGTTATTATCTAGCCTCTGATCAGATTGGTTTTCGATTGTTGAATGCTATGGAAACATTTTCCCTGAAAATGTTTCCAAAAAATGAAAATGTACCAACTGAGCCGCCCTGGTAGCTCAGTTGGTAGAGCGTTAGGCTCCGGCCTGCGGCTCAGAAACATGCAGTGGCAGTGCATGTCCAGGCTTGGGATCGGTTCCCCTGAGACGCTCCGGCGCTCAATAGTTTGCCCGACGTACAGGTCGGCTGGCAACTGACTGGTGAGAGGGTGACCTGAGCGGGGAGGCCGTCCCTGTGCTTTGTGGGACGTTAAACTTTGGCTTCTAAATCAACCCTTCATTGTGGGAGTTGCTCGTTCGGGTGGTGGGGTCGGGGTCTCCGTGACAAGTCCCTTGATGACTTTAGTGAGACTCCGACTCCCAACAGTCGAACTGAGAACAACTTGGACAAAATTCATAAAAAAGTGAATGCGGTCATATTATTTCCAATGTGCGTGTTGTCCTAAGCCTCGTCTCGTGCCCATTCTCTTGCTTCATTAATACGCGCATTGACAGGGGTCTGAGCCACCTTCGCCTTGACGGGGGGGTACCCGGCCCCCCTAAGATCTCGCCTAAGATCTCGCCGTTTTTATGCTATCTCCGATGTTAAGTTACCAACTCTGATTGTAATCAGGAACTATGTCGCAAGGGAGGTTCTATGCGAAATTTGTTGCTGCGAAAGATTAGAAAGTAACGAGTACGCAGTAGGCCCCGAAGGCCACTTAGGATGAGGTCGTGAAAGACTTAGGGAACATTAAGGCTCATGGAAAGCTGTACTGAGCGAGACACTACCCGCGCTTCAAAAAGTATGATGTAATTACAATTGCAGGAGTGCACAAGTTGATCAACAAAAATACATGACTATAATCATCCACAATGAGGAAGTCTTTGATGTTATTTATGAGCTGCACCTTTCACTGGGGCACCCTAGCTGTAGCACGACGTTTAACGCCGTAAAGAACAACTACGCCAACATTAGCCGTGCGACTGTCGAGCTGTACCTATAAACCTGCAAAAAATGTGAGACGAAGAAGAAACGACCACAGAATATGGTGTAGTGTCTCTCCCAACCATTACTGATGACATGGCCAGACGTGCTCAAGTCGACCTCATCGATTGGCACAGTGAGAGGAGGGATGGATATGCCTATATACTAAATTTTCAAGATCACCTCACCAAATTCGTAGTGTTGCGTCCACTCCAAGCAAAGTCAACAAAAAAGGTGTCATACAACCTAGTTGACAATTTTTGTATCTTTGGAGCCCCCAAGATTCTGCAAGTAAGTTTTATTAGAGATGGTGTTGCAGTTTACGTGGATCTGGTTCAAAATTTGTATTAAATGAACTGTTGCTTAAATCCACTATTCTTTTGATCTCAATGTGGGCTGCAGTATAAAAAACTGTATGACAAAGCCGTGAACAAAGAGAAAAACGCCCATGCTTTCATAATTTATTTTGAATTTGACTGCAAACATATTTAACAAGTATCTAGAATGACTAGCAACCTTATCCAAGTGCATACTCACCTAGTATGAAAATTAATATTTCACTAAAACAGGGATCGCTTATGCCCAGGCTTATGCTTATGCTTAGGCGGTTTCAGAAGGATATATAGCTATCAGTAAATATTTAACGGTGTCATGGCAGCTATTGGTAGACACAAGGCAGTGTCATGACAAAAGTCATTACCCAGAAAACTTTCAAATCATTAATGGCGTGTTTCTCTTATCAAATTACTATTGATATGGTTGACATGTTTCTCACTTGCACCTCGCAATTGACAATTGTTTTTCCTAACCGACATACCGTCAACTAAGTGCAACTTGTCATGATCTGCTACACACATCTTTACCAGCCTTGTCCCGTTTGCAAGAAGTCCGGCCCGTTTGCAAACGGGCCAATTTGCTGGCCTGTTTGCATATGGGCCAGCTATTTGGCCCGTTTACAAATGGGCCGACCCGTTTGCAAACCGGCCGATTTTCCATACGGGTCGTAACATATATAATGATTTAAGTGATCATTTATGCTTTCCGTTAGCTGCCGAAGGCTGGGTTTGTAACTTCCCTTCCCAATGCCCTCGTGGGAAGGAGACATTTGTATGAATTCCCAAATCTGAAACGTTTGCCGCTGTACTTCCCCGTTCTCATAATCGCGGACTGCAACGTCAAATTTTGATTCTAAAACGATGGAACAATTGTTACAACATCCAAAGTTTAAGTCTAGTTTCACTTTGGGTTCGTTCTCAACACGCCTCAGGACACAAAGTTAGGTTCGGCCGGACTTGTAAATGTGTCTAAGGGTGTTGAAGTGGAAGGGGAATAAAATAAGGTATCTATTTGGCGTGATATTTGAAACGATGAAGTGCTAAACTGTTCAGCCCGAATTTTTCTTCAGCATCTCCAACAAACTGTATACTACCACTAGGTCTTGGAAAAATTGTAATACATATGGGGAAATGCAACTGCCCAACATGAAATAGGTATATGTGATTTATCACATAAATGGGACCCAATGGATAAAAACAACAGTTTCAACGTGCACAAGTATTCTCTTGATAAATTGATGACTTGTTTTCGCTTATTGGCTGTGATTTGCGCGTTTAATGATCACAAGTCATTACCGAAGTGCGTACTGCATTTCTCACGAGCAACAATAATGAAAAACTAGTTGGTAGTTTCACGTAATAGAAGAACGCTGCAAGTAATCGTTTCGATAGTTCCTTGGGTAATACCGAATGCAGTCATTTTCTCACTCTACAAACGGCCAAGCATTTCAATATCCATTTTAGGTCATCAGCTAATACCTAACGCTTTTAAAACGGCAAGTTATGTGCAGTGTCCAAACAGAAGTGGAAAGACCATTCGAATTGATAAAACGGCTATATTTTGTTACCGACCATCCACTTATTCCATCAACCATCGTCTTCAGGTCGAGTTCATGGCGCATCATGTAAGGGAAGAGGTGAGCGTGCGTTGCACATTGCGCAGGGTTCGCCAACAGCGCTTACCCATGTAATATGCCGCCGTTTTTCATGCTTAAAAGTAAATACCCGCCGCTTTTATTTGTGATATCAACACGCCGAGATATTTTCTTCCACATCCTTATAGCGGTTTTCAAATAAACGCTGAAGAACACGTGTTTTAACTAACTTTCTGGTTGAACTCTTCATACGTCAACCGGCATGCCTCGAGTTTTAAGACCGTAATTCCAATCGCTGAAACAAAGAATAAGAAACGACAGAAATGATTGGAAACAAAGCTCTTCTGTTCACGCACAACCCCTTGCTCCAGCGGCAATTATCTTCAGGTCAATGTCACGGCATCTAAGGTATGGGGAGGCAAAAGCGCCATGCGCACCGCGTGGAGTGCGCTAACGGCACGTACTCATGATATAGCTTGTTAGTTTTTTCATGTTTGGAAGCAAATAACCACGGTTTTTATATGCGATCTTAATACTTTGAGACTTGCTCTTTATGCGCTATGGTTATTTTTAAAATCAACGCTGAAGAACATATTTTTTTAAACTACTTGAACTTTTTAAATAGTTACAACTTTTTTAAATGAAAACAAATTATTTTGAAATTGATGCCACTGTATTGATTGGCTTATTCTGAACATTTTGATATATGATTTTACTCTTTTATCATTATTCTAACTTGATAAAACAGCCGTAGAAGAAACTGCTGCGCCGGCAAAGGGTAAAATTTCCGCATGCTATAAATCCTGAACCGTTGTACCTAGCGAGCTAAAAACTTTACAGACGTGTTCTGGGCTGCCGATAATTCCATGGACAAAGTTTTAAAAAAATCGAAGACATGAGGGTGCAAAATTCGACCACGGAGTGTGCTGAAGTGTCGTGGAATGCCCCTTTAAGTTATTCAGCCTAAACCATTTTTCCCATGTATTTCCAATGGAGAGGTCATGGTTCGTACGTAACCTTAGGTCATCGAAATAGAAAATACGGGATTTTTTGTGGACCTCGGTGGGCCCATTATTTAATATGAGTTTTCATCGAAAAAGCTAGCCCTGTTCTGAATTATGCTATCTAAAACTATTTTTGAGGTGAGGTCACTTGGCCTGCACTGGTGAACTGACCTGAGATGACCAACTAAAACATTTAGGAAAAGGTTTAAAATTATCAGAGAAAAGGTATGCCTGGTGCAGCGGCGCTATGCGCCTCCCTTTTATTCTGCCTCCAAAAAAGGACCGTAGCCAGCGTCAATGCGCGTGTTAAGATGCCATAGTGTTACCAAAAATGTAAGACTAAGATGCTGGTTGCATGACTATTCATTGTACTACTTATCAAGTAAAACTTCAAAATCCAGGATGGCATCACTCCTAATATAAAACGCTTGTCTTGATTACTCCTATACTGACCCCTCCTGCACCTGAAAAATCCCACGAACCATCGACAAACTCCTTTGAAGCCTTATTGCAAGACCACAGGATCCAGAATCTGTCTTACCTTTACACAAGCCATATAATATCTTGCCTGATGTTCCAGAAAGGTTTTTACCTGTTGATTTGTCAATTTCCTTCTCACCAAACGTTAGTGAAGTTAGTGAAGCAATGAAAAACTGAGGAACATGAAGATCACCAGAAATGACACCCTAACAGCCAGTAAATATATGCTTTTCGTGCTTCAACGCATGCTCTGGAATTTGTTAGGCACTAATGTAAATATTTATGCTGGGCATGTTTTGATCTTTTTTTGCAAACATGATTTTTCGTGATTATATATTGGCGGGGTAAGATTTTGAACCTTATGAAGCACTTAACCCGCACCCTATCGGGGGTGAGGCGCCACCTTCGCCCCACCAGGGGCCATCGATGGCCCCTCTAACTCCAGAAACGGGGGGGGGTTAGCGCAAATCTGCAACGTGCATTGAAACGCTCGTGTGAATTCAGTATGGTTTTGCTTGCATGTTAAGGCGCTCAGGTTAACTGTTTGACCTCCAGAGGTCAATTCGGGTCACGATAGGCTATTTCCACTAAACTAAGCAATGCTTAAAATACCTGGGCATAACTCTGATGTCATTGGAGCTATTGAGCTCCGGCAAAATAACTATGATAGAAAAATGTCAAGGCTTTCTCCGCTATGTGGAACATAAATACTTCCTGCCAGTGGTTTGACCTCCAGAGGCAGGGACGGATCCAGAAATTGCGCAAGGAGGGGGCGAATCCTGACTGGGGGCCTGGGCTCTTCGAAGGGGGGGCAGAGTAGCTTTCGAGGGCCAACCGTGCAAGGTATAAATTTTCATAAGAAACGTGCATGTGTTACAGGGAAAGTGCGAAATTCGGGAGTTCGCGAACTCCCTAGGGATTTCGCGAAATCACTGACCAGCCAGTGAGTTCGCGACATCCCTAGGAAGTTCGCGAAATCAGTGGCCGACCAGTCTTTACGTCAGCCTATATCCTTGGTATCCCATGCATGTCTCACTGCATAAGACCCTGCTGCACAGTGCATTTGTAGTGGACTGCTTGCCTCTACCATTGGGAATGATGAGCGAAGAAGCTCAAGAGGTACGGAACAAGGATGTTTGCGCACTTCGTCTCCGGCGTACACGCAAAGACTCTCGCCTCCACACGGTTTCTGATCAGTTCGGCTTTTTGCTGCTCACGAGTAGTCCGGAAATTTGCTCTGTAAACTTGAAACCCTCTACGAGAGAGCAGTCCTGGATCGAAAGCCTGTGCCAGCAGGGGTACAATATTTGCTTCGTGAGGCTTCTGAGGACATATCCGGGCAGGGAGCAATGCTAACCGACCCCAGTAATGATTCCGAGTAAATAGAGCCAAGAGTGGGTACAGTGCAGTGGCGTAGGATGAAATTACGTTAAGTCAATTAGCACTCCCAGCTTTCCAGAAATCGTTAACTTTTCGCGTCAGTCTAGGCCTACCATTTCTAAAAATGGTTGTCTTCTCTCTGAACTGTCTGTCCTGTCTGTTTCGGGATGAGTTACATATGCCCAAAAAAGCTAAAGTTACATTTTTCATCTGAACTCATCATTGATTAATAAAACAGGAACGGGGTGGTTACACACAAATTAGAGGTAAGAAATTGATAGATGTACAGCAAAAAATCATCTGACGATGTCGTCATATATATATATATATATATATATATATATATATATATATATATATATATATATATATACAGTGCATTTAACGTTACTCCTGCATCATTAGTTCAATGATCAGCATATCCTTCTATGGCGTATTAAGCGTAATGTGTTGAGTTATCTGTCGAATCGACATCATTTGTGGATTCCTCGGCCATGCTTACCCCTGGGGAAAACAATTTGAGTCAATATTCCTGCCAGCTTATTTATGACCGCATTTTAGAGGCTGCTGGCCCATAGCGCCCCGGCAGAAACCCATCTTGACACTCGCCGACTTCAGCGAACTGGGCCGCCGGCCAGCCTGCGCTGACTGCCGCCGTCTCGCCTGCACCGAGCAGCAGGCTTGGATGGAGGAAAAACTTAACAAGCAAACAGAGTGTAAGGTTTGACTAGGATTGTTAAAAAGATCAAGTTAATAAATATACTGATTCATGTTTCATTTACTCTACCATTTTCATGGAGAAATTTCCACTGAGTCTCTCGCAATACCAGGGAATACAATCAAATAGTGATGGGTTGTTGCTCAGACCTTAATGAGCAGTACTATACAGGATGTGAACTTATTTCTCTTCAAGAGTGCAAGGACACCCACAATGAAATACCGAGCGAATGTTACAATACACTTCAAATGTTATTGCTTATCATTTTCAGAATTCAAATGGACTGGCTAAAGAAAAGACAATGTTATGTCTATGTCTCCTTTTATATGGTGAGCACTCCCTATGATTTGCAAAAATACACACTCTTGTGCGCGTCGGGAATATTGATTTCTGACCTGACCACATCGACGGTCGTGATATCATTATGATCATTCTCTGGAGCAGGATTTATTCGATAGCGCTCCAGCAGAGCCGCCGGGCGGGGGCTAAACGCCCTGCGTGCCGGAAATAGCCTCGGAGGCCAGGAACCTGGTGAGCTCGGATCCAGCTCAATGACTGCAGCAGATGTGCTAATGGCTCGAGTCTGATAATGTTCCCGTGAACCATCAGCACGTAGAGGTGGCATAAGTTAATATCCTGCGCCCCAATGGAAGCTGTAATCGTAAAGCGCCGCTGACATTTTCCTATGAAATGTTCTTTACCAGAACTCAATAGCTATGAGAGCAATGCCCAGGTGTCTTAAAGCATTGCAAATTTTAGGGGAAATGGCCTAACGTGACCCAACTTGACTCCTGGAGCTCAAACCATTGACCTGAGCGCTAAAACAGGCGAATTAGGGTGACCTTTTTTAACACGTTTTCAGAATTTTGCTGCTCCCCTCATCTGTACTGATTTGAAATGGGGCGCTGGTTCCGTTTCTGCACATATTTTGTTTACGAATTTGAACTTTTTGAGGGCGCACTTGCCAAAGTTTGGATGCTTTTCCCTGGACCTTCGCATATTTCCAAAAAATCATTATTAAAACTATATAAATTATGCTTAAATTGCAGCAGACCTACTAAATTATATAAAACAGATGTCCCCAATAGATTTGAGACCACAAACATGATTGTGCATGCCTTAAGTATCCAGCCATCTCGGCCTTCCAGTATCGATTCGAGCAGATGTTTTGTGTAGTTCGTATAATGAACGCTAGATGTCAGCAGCGGAAGATCGGCGTGCGGCGCGGTGATAGACGCATGCCTCCTTAGAATTAGGTCATGGGCTTTGACCCCTTGCGTTCTCCGAACACATACGGAACACATTTGGTTTAACAAAAGGGGCGCGGTAGTGGAGTGGTCAGCGTAGCTGGCCTCCACGCAGCCGACCTGGGTTCAAAGCCCGGCGGCTTCCCCGAGCAAGTAGCAAGCTGGCTCCCGCGAAACCCTTCCAACAGGGAAAGAGTTGGTGACGCTATATGACCCTGTAAGTTGGTGCGTCGATAAAAACAGTTTAACACGCGCATTGACGGGTCTGAGCCACCTTCGCTTTGACGGGGGCGAATACCCCCTAAGATATCAAGAACTACGCAAGATAGGGAAAAACGGTAAACGGCGTTGGGAAGCCCATCCACTTCTCTATCTAAAATATTTGAATTAGTCTTTTTCATGCCACATTTAAGGTCACAAGTGGTCAAAACATACCATCATAGGGATAACATGTCAATGAAGGTTTTCGGTCTTTATATCTGAACAAGTAAAGATAGAGCAAAACAATTGGAACTATATGAATTCTCGTAGCAAGCCGAATCGAATGTTATATAATATGACCTTGCTAGGTCAAATCAATGATTTGACATGACCTGAGGTCAGGGCAAGGTCAAATTAGGCAAAATGCGTATTATTGGAACTGCAATGACAAGGCAAACCTAATGCAGTTAAAATAAACGCTCTATCGCTATCCATTACTAAGTTATTCAGTTAAAACCATTTTCCCATGTATTTCCATTGGAGAGGTCATGGCTCGTACCTGACCTTGGGTCATCGATACAAAAAAATCTCGGAAAATGTTTTAGAGAACTCGGTGGGCCCATTATGTGATATGAGTTTCAATATAAGTTGACTTATGCTATCTTAAACTTTTTATTTAGGTCAGGCCATTTGACCTGTAATGGTGACCTGACCTGACATGACCTAACCTTACAATGTTGGCAGAAGTTTAAAAAATGATCAAGGAAAAGGTATGCCGTAACATTAATGATAATTTGCGGGAAATATGCAAAAAGTCCAACAAAAAGTTTCCAAACCTTCACCAGGTACGCCCTCAAAACAATCGAATTCGTAAAAAATATATGCAGAAATGGAATCAGCGCCTCATTTCAACTCATAACAGATAAGGGGAGCAGAATATTTATGGGAAGTGTTTAAAAAGGTCACCCTAATGTGAATTAAAATCATACTGAGCTTTCTAATGCACTTTGCAGATTTGCGCTAACCGTAACATTTTTGGTGTTAGAGGAAGGGGGCATCGATGCCCCCTCCGGTGGGGCAAAGGTGGCACCGGACGCCCGGTGGGGCACGGGTTACTATATTTTCGTTCTCGGAATATTATAGGAGTTTTTCTTCATCCACAGAAAAGTAAGCAGCATTCTTACTCACATAGCCGTTCTATGATTTAAACAGGGTATCCATGCAGTGAGCTGAACGAAAGAGTTTCCAATGCTCTTAAAGGCTGTGTATCGGGGAGGCAAGTGATTCTACCGCTATTCTCTTTTTGCTTTTGCTCAAATATCACTTTAGTAACTACCGGAAACATGCAGACTTATTCTACATTGGGGATGAGGTGGCTTAGTGGATAGCACCCTTGTCTTCTAGGCCACTGGTCCCGGGTTCAGAGTCCCGGCGGAGCCTCTGAATAAGTCGATCTGATCCCCAAAATCCCTTCTAACAGGGTTAGAGTTGGCGACGCCGTATGACCCTGGCAGTTGGAGCGTCGTAAACCCCAACAATTATTATTTATTATTCTACATTTTACAGACTACATTAACAACTACCTATGATTTCAAAGTCTGCACAGTATTGGATGTATTGACTGAAAAGGAAAAGTGATGAAAAAGGGCAGTTTAATAGTTTATGTTAAGAGTGTCCTTATCTCAAACCAAGTGGTACTCGTACCTTAGGTTAGGTATATGGGGCATTCCACGACAAATCGATAAAGCTATGGGTTGAAAGAACACACTCATATCTCAGATTTTCATGACAATTGGGGACTAGAATTCTCAGTGGTACTGAAAAGGACTGTGGTATTTTCAGTTTCGTCCGGATAATGGTTTCGAAGTTAAAGCCTCGGGAAATCCAGCATCGGACGCGTGCATCGGACTTTTCGCTAGAGTTTTAGCCATTTAAATTGAAGGTATTCCTTCAAATGGTTACACCAAAATAATTTAAAAAGACTGAACAATACAAATGTGTAAGTTTAATTATATAAATTGGCACGAATATGTATAAAATGCAATTCCAAGCTTTTCCAAAGCAATCATACATACTTTCTATATCTTTATTGACTTCAAAACACTTTCATGTGAAAGAGCATTGCTTAAACTAAATAAAACACCAATAAAAAAATGGAGCGAAATCAGTACCGAGCACCGCAGACCAAGCCCAACACCGTCGCCGGCCACTCAGCCTGCAGTCGGCGCGCCGCATAGACGCGTCCGGTTGGTAGTGGTGAAACGGGGAGGGGAGAACTGAGCAAGACTGCGCTTCGGAGACACTGCGAATGGACTTTATGTGGTGTGGAGGCTACTATTTTTTGACAGAAAAATTTGAGCCGTTCCGAAAAACTGAATGAAAACTGAACGGAACATTCGTAACAGTTTCGTCACTGTGGTGCATTTGCTGGAAAATGTAGCGGGAGGATAATGCGTCAGAAGCCGATTATTACTGTTGTCTTAGGTTTATTTTAGATAGTTTTCTTTTTCTACCGATACCCTAAAAAAGTTTATTATATCCCAGTTCAATTCATATTAGAAAGAACACATCACAGACAAAAAGCCACACAGCGTCCACGCTGCCAACCGCTTTTCGAACCCATAAGATTAAGACATACTGCTTTACTCAAGATCTGACCCGAGGATCAGAAGAACGACTCCATCACGTGGCGCCATTATTCAAATATTCGAAGTGAAACTAGAACCCTCTGTCTCTCATCATTCGAGAGCTCACGCACAATAATGGTCTTCGAATTAACCGGTACGAACTTGTGAATCTACAATGTTCATTTTCTCGCGACTGCCTTTTCGAAGCGTTTTCTGAGCTCAGTAGCTAATCTGAGTACTTTTTGTTTTCGCACATAAACTTCAAGGATGGCAATAACTTTCCTCTTGTTATAGTTTGTTAGCCATTACGATATAAAATACCAATAAATAATAAATGTAAGTTTACATTGTATTCTTATGGAAACATACCTTGGCCTCTCGAGACCCCACAAATGACCTGACTGAAAAGTTATAAATGCATTTTCGGTACAAATCGAGGCAAGCAATGGAACAATGCTTTCTGTTTCCCTTCCAAACATAGTTGCTGAGATCGTAGGGGGATGGGTACCCCCATGCCAGTAAAGGTGGCCCGAGGCCTCATACCAGCGCGTGTTAAAAGCATACTGGAGAGGAGCCTCGGAGGCTCCTACCTACTTTTTCTAGGTGGCCGGAGAATCCTTCGTGGGAAAAATACGTTATTTAACTACTTTTGAGAATATTCAATGACACGTCGATTGGTCAAACAATCTTGAAAATCAGCCCTAATTTTGTAATTATAGGAGCTCAAGGTTAAACTCTTTATTTTGAGATCGCAGCAATCGCGCGGTTGCACCAGTTCGCATGCATCAAGGACCGACTGGCAACGTTATGGCGCCATATAAAACGTAATTATGTCAAGTTCACCCCACATGAAGGTCAAGGTCACAGTTCAAGGTCATATCAGCGTTCTCAAAGTCATAGGTTCGGTGCTTCCGGTCGCATGGCGTTACCCAGTATGACGTATATTATGCTACGACGTCATAGTTAAGATAACTGAATGTAGAGGTCAAGGTCACGGGTCAGAGTAAAATACCATGGGTAAAGGCCAATCCTCATTTCCCGTCCAACGGCTGCTATGGTGCTAGCCATGGTGTGATAATAGGGAATATGTCATATTGTGACGTCATAGGTCAATAAACTTCAATGACCTTAGCTCAAAAGTTAAGTTAACATTTTAGGGACTTTCTCACTATGACCTTGGTCCGTTTTAGTGCATTCTTGGCTTTTTTGCGCCTAATTACGGTATTTCCGGATGAATCCTCAGCACGGCTAACACTTGACCTTTATCACCTCGTTTAAACTTGACGATAATGACCTAGGTCAATACAAATAGGTCATAATGTATATTTCAATAGTTCTCAACCAGTCCCCAACCTGAGTTTTTCTAAGCCTATTAGTTTCCTAGAGCTCAGGGGGCCTACCAGTCCCCCTTCCAGTGCGCGAAAGTGTCGGACGCCTCTCCACCGGATAGTCTCCAGTGCGGGTGTTAAGGAATGGGACATCGATTACAATTTATTATTTTAAATACATCCTTGCCCTCATGTCCCACCAATTCCACCATTGACATTTTTCCGTGACCAGAGACATATGATAGTCGCAGTGACGGCGGGCCGCGCTGGTGCACGAGCCCCACAAAAGTGTGGGTCGGGACGTTTGGGAGCTCAGATCTCGCTTTCTGTTAACTCGCGCCCCACCGAGGGTCCGGCGCCACCTTCGCCCCACCGGTGAGGGGGGCATCGATGGCCCTCTCTAACTCCAGAAATATAGGCGTTAGCGCAAATCTGCAAAGTGCACTAGAAAGCTCGCGTGAATTCAGTAAGAAATTACTTCACATGTTTTAGTGCTCAGGTCAATGGTTTGACCTCCAGAGGTCAAATTAGGTCTAGATCGGCTATTTTCACTCAAATATGCAATGATTAAGGAAACTGGGCATAACTCTTATGTCATCAGAGCAATTGGGGTCTGGTAAAGTACATTTGATAGGAAATTGTCAGTCCTTTTTCCACTATGTGGAACGTAAAGACCTCCCGCCAGTGGTTTGACCTCTAGAGGTCACCTCGTGACCTAATATGAACTGAAGTCACGAAAAGTCAAGTGACCTTGCCGTATATCAAATGAAAGCCAGTGACAAGACAAACACGATGGTGTTTGTTTCAGCGCTCTAGCTTAATTAGGTCAAAAGTTATTGTCAAAATATTGTTTTTGAACCCTGGTGACCTTGGATGACCTTGGAGAGGTCAAGGGCAAATATGGCCCGTGGAACCCGTGAAAGGGTGTCCAAGAAGGCTTTTCTGATCAAGCTGAGCATTTTCAATCGTTTTTGTGACTTTTAAATCATAAGACAGCTTTCCCCCATGCTTTTTCAATGGGAGAGGTCACCTCGTGACCTGACCTCAGGGCACGAAATAAAAAAATCCCGGATATACATCTTGTAGACCCTGGAGGGGCCATGAAGTGTAGGAAGTTTCAAATCGATCGACTTCGAAATGTAGCTCTTACAGAGCTCTAAAGGTGAAATGAGGTGACCTTGGTTGACCTCGTCTGGTGACCTGACCTTGGGTGACCTGGGGTAAAAAAGTTCAGGGATGATGGGAAAATGATGCAGTGAGAGGTAGAGTCCTCAAATGCTGGTGCTGCGCCTCGTGGTTTTTCTGCTATCCCGGAAAAACCTTAGGGGGGCCATCGATGGCCTCCGGTGGGGCGAGGGTTAAAGGCTACATTCTTTTTGTTGCTGAATCTTATAGAGAAAAATATCAAGAGTAATATGAGCCTCAAAAGTTAAAAATAAGTCGTAGGAAAATAGCTTTTTATAGATTTTGAAAAATTCAAGAAGGTATCAGATTTTAAATATTTAATTTTTTAAATTAAATTTCACATCAACCAGAATGCGTTATTTGTCCTTAGTAGACCTAAATCAAGTTTGGATGGCATTTTTAGAAGCATACAGGTAAAATTTCCTCTTTAAAAAGGCCAGGTATGTGAGTATAGTCAAAATGCCTGAGGCCATAATTTTCAAACCGTAAGTCAGGGAGGAGAATTAATACGAAAATCATCATCAGCTCCATCAAAAGCCCCCTGACAAAACATACACCGAAATCTGCGATATGAGGGTTTTATCGTCTTGTCGATCTGTCGTGGAATGTCCCATATATGTGTTTGATTTATGTCATGACTAAGCCGGTTCTGGAACGAACAGTTGGTCTGGGACAGTCCCCTGGGGGTAGTGGGGGAAAGTGTCCTGGGGGTAGTGCGGGAAAGCGTCCTGGGGGTAGCGAGGACAGTGTCCTGGGGAAGTGGGGGACAGTGCCCTGGGGGTAGTGGGGGACAGCGTCCTGGGGGTAGTGGGGGACATTGTCCTGGGGGTAGTGGGGACAGCGTCCTGGGGGTAGTGGGGACAGCGTCCTGGGGGTAGTGGGGGACAGTGTCCTAGGGTAGTGGGGGACAGTGTCCTGGCGGCATGGGGACGTCCCCTGGGGGTGTGGGGCACAGTGTCCTGGGGTGGTAGGGGATAGCGTCCTGGGGGTAGTGGGGACAGCGTCCTGGGGGTAGTGGGGAGAGCGTCCTGGGGGTAGTGGGGACAGTGTCCTAGCGGTAGTAGGGACAGTGTCCTGGGGGTAGTGGGGACAGTGTCCTGGGGGTAGGGGGAACAGTGTCCTGGGGGTAGTGGGGATAGCGTCCTGGGGGTAGTGGGGAGCAGCGTCCTGGGGTAGTGGGGACAGTGTCCTAGCGGTAGTGGGGGACATGCCTGCGGCATGAGACGTCCCTGGGGTAGTGGGGACAGTGTCCTGGGGTAGTGGGGATAGCGTCCTGGGGGTAGTGGGGACAGTGCCCTGGGGGTAGTGGGGACAGTGTCCTGGGGGAGTGGGGCAGGCCCTGGGGGTAGTGGGGGATAGCGTCCTGGGGTAGTGGGGATAGCGTCCTGGAGGTAGAAGGACATGTCCTGGGGTAGTGGGGACAATGTCCTAGCGGTAGTGGGGCAGTGTCCTGGCGGCATTGGGACGTCCCCGGGGGTAGTGGGGACAGTGTCCTGGGGGTAGTGGGGCAGTGTCCTAGCGGTAGTGGGGGACAGTGTCCTGGGGGAGTGGGATAGTGTCCTGGGGGTAGTAGGGACAGTGTCCTGGTGGCATTGGTGACTGCCCCTGGGGGTAGTGGGATAGTGTCCTGGGGGTAGTGGGGGACAGTGTCCTGGGGGTAGTGGGGGACAGTGTCCTGGCGGCATTGGGGACTGTCCCCTGGGGGTAGTGGGGGATAGTGTCCTGTGGGTAGTGGGGACAGCGTCCTGGGGGTAGTGGGGGATAGCGTCCTGGGGGTAGTAGGGGACAGTGTCCTGGTGGCATTGGTGACTGTCCCCTGGGGGTAGTGGGGACAGTGTCCTGGGGGTAGTGGGGGACAGTGTCCTGGCGGCATTGGGGACTGTCCCCTGGGGGTAGTGGGGGATAGTGTCCTGGGGGTAGTGGGGGACAGCGTCCTGGGGGTAGTGGGGGATAGCGTCCTGGGGGTAGTAGGGGACAGTGTCCTGGTGGCATTGGTGACTGTCCCCTGGGGGTAGTGGGGGACAGTGTCCTGGGGTAGTGGGGGACAGCGTACTGGGAGTAGTGGGGGACAGCGTCCTGGGGGTAGCGGGACAGTGTCCTGGGAATAGTGGGGGACAGCGTCCTGGGGGTAGCGGGGGACAGTGCCTGGGGGTAGTGGGGGACAGCGTCCTGGGGGTAGCGGGACAGTGTCCTGGGAATAGTGGGGGACAGCGTCCTGGGGGTAGCGGGGACAGTGCCTGGTGGTAGTGGGGACAGTGTCCTGGGGGTAGTGGGGACAGCGTCCTGGGGGTAGTGGGGATAGCGTCCTGGGGTAGTGGGGGATAGTGTCCTGGGGGTAGTGGGCGACAGCATCCTGGAGGTAGTGGGGATAGCGTCCTGGGGGTAGCGAGGACAGTGTCCTGGGGAAGTGGGGGACAGTGTCCTGGGGGTAGTGGGGACAGTGTCCTGGGGGTAGTGGGGGACAGTGTCCTAGCGGTAGTGGGGGACAGTGTCCTGGGAGAAGTGGGGGACAGTGCCCTGGGGGTAGTGGGGGACAGCGTCCTGGGGTTAGTGGGGGACAGCGTCCTGGGGGTAGTGGGGACAGTGTCCTGGGGGTAGTGGGGGACAGTGCCCTGGGGGTAGTGGGGGACAGTGTCCTGGGGGTAGTGGGGACAGTCCCCTGGGGGTAGTTGGGGAGAGTGTCCTGGGGGTAGTGGGGATAGCGTCCTGGGGGTAGTGGGGACAGTGTCCTGGGGGTAGTGGGGACAGTGTCCTAGCGGTAGTGGGGACAGTGTCCTGGTGGCATTGGGGACTGTCCTCTGGGGGTAGTGGGGGACAGTGTCCTGGGGGTAGTGGGGATAGCGTCCTGGAGGTAGTGGGGATAGCGTCCTGGAGGTAGTGGGGACAGTGTCCTGGGGTAGTGGGGGACAGTGCCCTGGGGGTAGTGGGGACAGCGTCCTGGGGGTAGTGGGGACAGCGTCCTGGGGGTAGTGGGGACAAAGTTCTGGGGGTAGTGGGGACAGTGCCCTGGGGTTAGAGGGGACAGCGTCCTGGGGGTAGTGGGAACAGTGTCCTGGGGGTAGTGGGGGACAGTGCACTGGGGGTAGTGGGGACAGTGTCCTGGGGGTAGTGGGGACAGCGTCCTGGGGGTAGTGGGGACAGTGTCCTGGGGAAGTGGGGGACAGTGTCCTGGGGTTAGTGGGGGACAGTGTCCTGGGGGTAGCCGGGGACAGTATCCTGGGGGTAGCGAGGACAGTGTCCTGAGGAAGTGGGGGACAGTGTCCTGGGGGTAGTGGGGGACAGTCCCCTGGGGGTAGTGGGGGACAGTCCCCTGGGGGTAGTGGGGGACAGTGTCCTGGGGGTAGTGGGGGACAGTGTCCTGGGGGTAGTGGGGGACAGTGTCCTGGGGGTAGTGGGGGACAGTGTCCATGGGGTAGTGGGGACAGTGTCCTGGGGGTAGTGGGGGACAGTGTCCTGGGGGTAGTGGGGACAGTGTCCTAGCGGTAGTAGGGGACAGTGTCCTGGGGGTAATGGGGGACAGTGCCCTGGGGGTAGTGGGGGACAGTGTCCATGGGGTAGTGGGGACAGTGTCCTGGGGGTAGTGGGGGACAGTGTCCTGAGGGTAGTGGGGACAGTGTCCTAGCGGTAGTAGGGGACAGTGTCCTAGCGGTAGTGGGGGACAGTGTCCTAGCGGTAGTAGGGGACAGTGTCCTGGGGAAGTGGGGGACAGTGTCCTGGGGGTATTGGGAACAGTCCCCTGGGGGTAGTGGGGGACAGTGACAGTGCCCTGGCGTTACTGAATTACAATGTTGAAACAAACCAATATTGATACAAACCAATATAATAAGTAGAAATGTCTATAGCAAGCTGAGTATGATTTTCTTACAATTTTGTTACATTCGTCACGTATGTATCCGCCGAATTTAGCAGCTTTGCATGGTTTCTAGAGGCGAAGCCGAATGCACCCGGGAAATTATTTTGTAAGCCCTCATGGTCCCTAATTCTAGCTAAGTCAAGTGCCTGTCAATATTAATGTTAAGCCTTTCTCATTCTGATATGGTTCCAGCATGTTAAATTTCCACATAATGACGTTTTCGCTTACCTTCCAGTAGCGCTGCATATGGAGGGCCGGACTGAACCCAGAACTTGTGACATTCAACAACCTCCTGTGACATTCAACAACCTCCTGTGACTCTCCCTACGATTTTAATTGAATTCCGTTCGTGGCAAATGCAATCCATGCAAGGCTTTATGCAATTAGAACAATGCAGTCAGGCGTTATAATTTACACCGCGCCGCACAATCTGTGAAATTATGAGTAAGTTGAAGGGTGACGTGAGACCGGCTGGTGTTCCTGCGCCTCCTTAGGAGAATTAGAGCCTTCGGTGTCACGACATGGTGACTCCGTCCGTCCCGTCGTCTAAACTGCCGGCTGAATCCTGCATGTTTCATAGCACAGCAACTGCACTGCTCGGGACCCAGTTCGGTCAACGCCACTAACCCCCAGAAATCGCCCAGTGATATTTGCATAGCTGAGTTTCACCAGCACAGCCATGCAAGTGTCACTGGACGGCTTCAGTGCTGGGGTGGTCCACTGCCCCAGTCCTGGCAACTGCGCTGCTCGGCCAAACCCCCTACTCAGAAGCTCTCAGACAGAAATATGGGCCGGCCACCTGCGAAAAGAAGCTCCGAGCGGACTCAGCCTCAAGTGTGGCTGTATAACAGTATCGGAAACTTGCAGGGATATCGCTGAGCGGATTCATTCGCCGGACACATTTGAAACTCCAGTATGTTGGACTGTAAGTACACAAAGTCTTCGAGGAAACTACTGGTAGACCTGGGTTCGACAACTAAAACTTTACTTTGTCATCAGATGGCCGAATTTGAGCCCTCAATGTTGAAGTGCTGCTCTGTGCCACGTGTTTGTCTTGTTGAAGCGAGTAGCAGCCAGGCATTGTGCGGTCCAGATATAGACATTTAATAATGATGCAAAGTTTGAGCTGTCGAACCAGCCACCATTACCTTCCGGGTGGGCTCCCCGTTCAAATCAGTTCATTCCTGGGAACAGTCCGAACTGTTAGCTGCGCCCGCTAGTCGTTTTGGGGGCACCGGGGCCAACACTAACTCTTTTAAAGAAAATCGGTATACAGGGTGAGTGTTAAATTTTTCCCCCTAGAACAAACAATAAACTTCCCTCAAACGCTGGTATGACTGCTCCCTGGGGCATTCTAGGACAAAACGGCCAAGCCAAAAATATTTCAATTTGACACCACCATGTCTAGAAACGGTCTGAAACTTTGTTTCCGGGGTGGTTTTGGGCACTGAACACAGCTGTGATATTTTTGGCCCCCTCCGACCAACGATGACCGAGATATAGCCCGAGGCATTTTCGGGAGGCCACCTTTTTTAACCCACTACCCGTTTAACAGGTAGGCAGGAGTGCCCTTTCTTACCCATAGAGCCAGGTCAGAAAATTTATCCATCAGCTTCCAAACTATGTAAGCTTTACTTATGTTAGCTGGCTGTACCACTCCCCGCTATTCTATTTTTATTGGATGCATCTTCCCAACTACCTATTGTGAGTAGTATTTTCTCCTTGGCTCCACCAAAAGAGTAGTCACCTAGTTGTATTCGGTGGAGCCACGAAGAAAAATATTTTGTTAGTGGGTAAATTTTTGAAGGTATGAAAAGTTGAGTCAGGAAAAGAAAGCTATTAGTACTTAATCAAAGTAGTTAAGTTAAAGAAGAGATGAAACGAAGCATGTCCACAAAGAAAATACAGTCGCTCATCCACTTGCCTCTTCAGTAATATATCGATTCCAAAAAAAGTTGCGAAGCGTTTTCTTTAGAGCAAACTTTTCAAGTGAGACATCATCTATATTAGGAAACAAGGGACAGATAATTTGGTTTCCATGTTCTCGGTCCATGAATTGATAAAGCACATTTTCTATACACTGTAGCAGCAAAAGGTCCTGTAGGCTCATATTCCATGTTTAATAACTAAAAAAACGCATTGCCTGATGAACAATTTTTGAATATAATTTCCTGGCCTTGAACCATATATTATTTTGAAACAATAAGATTTTTAAAATTTAAGAACTTTGTTTTTTAATTGTTTTGACCTTGTAACCTAGCTTGACTTTTTGGCAGTCAAAATTGACCTTTTAGACACGCCAAAAATTTTGCTTGATAAATTATCTTACGACAAAAAATGCGTTCTTGCGATGAATTCCGTATTTTTACTACCTAAGATAGTTATGCCGACGGCCTGCAGACCACTGCAGTAGAACAGCCTTATGTTTAACACTGCAAACAAAGCTATTGCTTTTGGAATCGGTTGCTTGCAATGACATTGCATTGCCTTCATGAAATTTTCATCGTCCAAGTGTCAGAGTTTATGAAAATTAACACGCACCCACACCTTGGGGCGGGTAACCGGCCTCCTCAGGCTTCCGCAGGTAGCGACAAAAAACCATGGTGCAGCGGCACCGTACTTCATCTCCCTCTTACTCGACATTGTTGGAACTTCTGGAAAAATTTAGGACAGATGGCAGCTGGTAGATATCGTAAATACCATAGGTCTGCTGGCAACTGACTGGTGAGAGGGTGACCTGAGGTAGGCAGCCGTCCTTGTGCTTTGTGGGACGTTCAACTTTGGCTTCTTTTAAAACCCGCCCCGGGGGCCTCCGAAAACCATCGCCATGGGGGGGGTGTTCAAACACTTCCTCCTTGAACTCGGCTCCTATGTGGGACAGTGAAAAACGCGAACGCTGGTGGATAGCCCATACAAATTCATGTAGAAACTAAATCGGTCATTTTTTGGTTCAGGTTAATATTGAGGTCATGACAGATCAAAGAAGGTGGCGTGTTAGAGTGAAGTTTTTGGGCTCCAACGTTTGACAGAGTTGAGTTAGAATCATTTTTAGGCACCATTCGCTCCCTTTGGTCACGGCGAATCAATGAAGTATAATATGACTATGCTAGGTCAAAACACAAAAATTACCTTACCTGGGACAGGTCTTGGTCACTATCTGATCTAGCCTAGTCACTTTGCACATCAATGGACTCGCAATAACAAACCAAACATAATGGTATCAAAATAAAAGTTTTATCATAATTTCCTGCAAAGTTATTGACCCAAGTCTGAGAAGCTGCATAAGGGATCCAGATGGCCTCCCAGAGGTTACAGGTCACAAATTGCAACATTAACCTAGAAAGGGGCCCCGGATACTACGATCTGGAGAATATAAAAGTATTCTCAGGTGTATCCACACAAATACAGCACAATTCCTGTTTTCCCATACGTTTCCAATGGAGAGGCCATGATCTGTATCTGGCCTTAGGTCATCAATATTAAAAATCCTGGGAAAATGTAGTACTCGGTGGGCCCATTATATCGTACAGGTTTCAATTCGATAGACGACCCTTTTTTACTAAGGACACCTCAAACGTTTTTGGAGGTGAGGTCACTTGACCTGCACTGGTGACCTGACGTGAGATGACCAAATCGTAAAATTTTGGA
Source organism: Lepas anatifera (assembly GCA_034440635.1). NCBI lineage: Eukaryota > Metazoa > Arthropoda > Thecostraca > Lepadidae > Lepas > Lepas anatifera. The sequence continues at coordinate 459,444 of JAOTON010000664.1, read as the reverse complement.
AAGTTTCGGAATCAATCAAGGATAAGCTGTGCCAAGTACAGCAGCGCTTCGCGCCGCCGTTTTTTCGTGCCGCCGGAAAAAACCGAGGGGATGTTCAAACACCCCCCCACTGGTGCAAGGGTTAACTCTCATTGTGGGAGTTGCTTGTTTGGGTAGTAGGGTCGGGGTCTCCATGACAAGTCCCTTGACGAATTCAGTGAGGCTCCGACTTATCACACCGAACTGGGAATAACTTGGACAAGATTTGTGAAAGAAGAAATAAGCAGCCATTAAAGTGATATGAAAAAATCCCTCGTTTCGTGGGTGACGCGGGCAAAGAAACTCATTAGAAATGAGCTATTTAGCCTTGCACCCTTAAACGAAAATTTTGAAAGATGTGACGAATTTATCTATAATTGAAATAAGTATAACTTATCCTATAAGCACCACTAGCTCACACAGTTACGAAATTCCCGGAGATGGAAAAATAGTATCGATAAAAAGTGGCAAAGTGCAACACAGCATAGATTTGAGAGGATCCATACCAGAGGGCGCGATAGTGGAGTGGTCAGCGTAGCTGGCTTCCATTCAGCCGACCCGGGTTCAAGGCCCGGCGGCTTCCCTGAACAAGGAGCAAGCTGGCTACCGAGAAACCCAACGGGGAACGAGTTGGCGACGCCATATGACCCTGGCAGTTAGCGCGTCGACAAGCCTCAAAACTTATTATGAGGATTCATACAATGTAAAAAACGTGCCTAAAGGGCTTTCAATCCCGGGGGATAATTTGAATCTGCTCATATACGCGAAAAAATATTGTCCTGAAATCATAACGCATTCGACTTGGTCACTTGAACAGGTCGTCTTACAGAATATGTTTAAAAGATGATCATTTCCTGACAGACGCGAATCCCAGTTCAAGCGCCACTCCAAAAGGCTTTCGATTTATGTTTTTTTTAATGATTGGGAGTGGGCAAATTTGAAACAATATCGAGCGCCACCACTTTAAAATAAGTAGCATAATGTGTAATGTGTTTTAGACCTCTCACAGGCCGGTTGAACAGCATTTAATCAAGAAGGAGTACTTGAAATCAAAAAAGAGAAAATTCAGAGGATGTTTTAGCACTTTTACCACTGTTTCGACGTTTCATTGGAGGTGGTCGGGCATCCACAAATGGGTATTATTGCACAATCCTGGTGCCTTGCATGGGCGCCGAAAGCGGGGGGGGACGGGGGGACACGTACCCCTTTTGGCCAACCATGGGGGCGTCGCCCCCCAAAATTTTTGGGTCAATCGTCATTAATGCTGTCAGGTACCGAATATGCTCAAAATTTGCCTCCCCCGGTCAGCTCCAGCCCGGGTCCATCCCCCCTGCGAAAATTCTGTGGCGGCGCCCCTGGTGCCTTGTATAATCGTTGAAGAATAACAAAATACACAGAGATGACTTTAACACTGGCACTGACTTTGTCCTGCATAAACATATTCATTCACCTGCAAGGATGGCCGTCAGATCACCCATTACTCAATCCAAATAATTTATAACAATATTTTTACTATTACCTTTGCATTGGACATTCTCCATGACTAAATCTGCTACCATTAAAGCAGTACCCATAAAAGGTAGTCTGCTTGTACAGCACTACACTGCTTGGTTCAAACATAGGCATGCGAAACCCGAACCCCTCGTTCTTTGTTTGTATATATTTCATGAATATTATGATGGATGTCTTATTTACCGCTGGTATTCTATGGAAATTTTGATTCATTTTTCCACAACTGCACTGGCGAACAGACTTTGGAGCTGTCTGGCAACACTGGCTAAGCTTGATTGTAAAATGTATGTATAAGAACTTAATCGTGCTCAAAAATGTAATACGAAGAAAACCATGCGTACCTTTGGCATCAAGCATCTGAGCAATCAAAAACACACGGCTGTACTCCTGCGGTGGTCTGCAGGCCATCTGTATACCTATCTTAGAAGCTAGATATTTGGAATTCATAGAAAGAACGCATTTTTTAAATTTCTTATCGAAAGATAATTTATGAAGCAAAATGTTTAAGGTGTCTGAGAGGTCATTTTAAACTCCCAAAAGGTCAAGCTAGGTCACAAAATAAAAGATCAAACCAATTAAAAGTACAAATGTTTGAAATTTTAAATTTTCCTTTGACCAAAATAATCTGTGGCTCAAGACCAGTTCAATGATATACAAAAATTGTTAAGCAGGCGATGCGTTTTTGAGTAATGAAGCATCAAAGATGAGTCTACAAGGTGACCTCCCGAAAATGCATCTGGATGTAGCTTGGTCACCGTTGGTTGGAGGGGGCTAACCCACGCCCCGGTGGGCCTCTGAGCTACCTTCGCCCTGGTGGGGGAGTGTTTGAACACCCCCTCCTCGAACTCGACCCCTATGCGGGATAGTGAAAAAAACGCGAACACTGGTGGACAGCCAAAAAAATCATGAAAAAACTATATCGGTCACTTTTGGGCTCACGTCAATATTGAGGTCATGACAGGCCAAAGAAGTTGGTATTTTGAGTAGACTTGTTGGGCTCTGGCATCTGCCAGATTTGAATTGGAATTATTTTTAGGCACCATTCGCTTCCTCTTGTCACGGGAAATCAAATGATGTATAATATGACCATGCTAGGTCAAAACACAAAAATGACCTGACCTCAGGTCAGATCAAGGTCTTTTTAACCTAGCATAGTCAATATGCATATCAATCGACTCGCAATACAAATTCAAACGCAATGGTATCAAAATAAAAGATGCATCCTCATTTCATGCAAAGTTAGCGTGTTAGCGTGAGCGTGTTGAGAAACCACTATTGACATATTTAATTTCACCCAAAGCTCTCGATATAACATTTCCGTCAGCTTTAAACTTCAAAGTAAAGGGGCTCATTGGCTTATTTCAAACCCTCAAGGAATAACTTCCATATGGTAACAGTGATCTGATTGGTCGTAAGCCCTGAGCCTCACCCACTCGCTGAAAATACCATGCTATCAGGTGAACCAGCATGTAACTGCGTGTGGACCGAAAGCCTCGGGCAAGTTAGCGTCCAGTCAATGTGCATTTGGGTGAAATGGTGCCCAATGGCTGCAGCACACATCACATTGTTCCTCCTCCGGATTTTTCGGAACATGTATCAATTTTGTTTGTCAAAATCGAACTTGTTTCTTTACATCAGAGATGTGCATTAACGTTCGATAACTCAATTAACACGGCTGCTGCAACGACATCTGACGTTCGGTTTTCGCACTAGTACTTCCTGTAGGGGAAAGGGCCCATATGACGCACAGTGCCAAACTACGCACGAACTTAAGAAAAACACCAACAGATAGAGGCACAGTCTTCCGTCAGTCAGCTGAATGCGCTCATGTCGTGCGACGGCCTTTCTTGTCGCGGCGTGAAGCGCGTCGGTCGTGCCTGGAGAGGGAGGCCCATTTGACGTGAGTTTCCCTGTACCCAGTTTTCTCTTGAAAGCAGAAAAAATAGCGTGATGTTATTTGTATGACCCCAGGTTTATGTTTCCTTTGAAAGCTTTAAAATGATCATGTTTTAATTTGAGTGCGCAATTCGAAGGCTGAAAGTTCTGGCTTCTAAAGTGTGGAGTCCTTCAAATTGATAGATTAACGTACCGAATTGGAACTATCTAAATATTTCAGTGTGAGCCTTTGGGAGAGATTTGTCTTACTCCGCACACAGCAAAGTCTCCTAATTCCGCAATACCTCATTTCAATGCATGTTCAGGCACAACAGTCATTTTTATCGCGCTTGAAGGATGGTCAAACTAAATGTCAGCCCTATTCTTTTCACAATTATATATCTCTTCCACCAAAGATGGATCTAAACCACACGTGACGAATCTATGATTTCAGTAAGGGGGAGGCGAAGCCCACAAGGGCGCTACTTTTCGCCCGAAGGGTGCCCAGTATCACATCCTGGCAGGGGCTCCGCCACAGAATTTTACAGGGAGGACGGACCCAGGCTGGTGATGAACGGGGGAGGAGAATTTTGAGCATATTCGGTACCCGAAAGCATTAATGATATGGATCCAAAAATTATTGGGGGAACGTCGCCCCTGGTTGGCCAACAGGGGACACGCCCCCGTCCCCCTCCCCCGCTTTCGGCGCTCCTGGGGGAGGGGGTGGAGGTGGGAGCGGCAAATTTTGTTGCTTTGCAGATCTAGACGACACGGATTTTTGGGGCGCTTAATTACCCAAGAGCGCCTAGTTCGCATCCGGGGAGCTTTTGAGGAAGCCTCAGAAGGGCACCTCCTGGACTTAAGAGGGGGCCGGACTTAAGAGTGACGTCATTTTGATGACGTCACTTATTGTTAAATAAGAGGAGATATTTCTATTTTTAGCCTATAGAAGTGGGAAAAATGTTATTTTCTCATTTTCAGACCTCTCTTGTTCTTAAATTGTTATTTGTAGAATTTCGACAAAGTGGTCCATTCCCTTTAAGTAGCCCCTGATGACCCCTCAGAGGTTACAAGTCAAAAATTTCAAAATAAACCTGAAAAGGGGCCCAGGGTACTACCTGCGTTTTGGAGAATATGGAGGTATTCTCCGCTGTATCTACACAAATACGACCCAATTTCTGTTTTTCCCATGTAATTCCAAGGGAGAAGCCATGATCCGTTATTGACCTTAGCTCATCGATATGAAAAAATCCCGGGATATATGTTGTAGCACTCGGTGGGCACACGACAGATTCACGTTTTTTTTTTACTTATGCCACCTTAAACAATTTTGGAGGTGAGGTCACTTGATCTGCACTGATGACCTGACCTGAGATGATCCAATCTTAAAATTTTTGGGTTAAGCTGTGGAATTAATCAAGGACAAGCTACGCCAAGTACGGCGGCGCTTCTCGCCGCCGTTTTTTCGTGCCGCCATAAAAACCCAAGGGGGTGTTCAAACACCCCCCACCGGGGGCGAGTGCTAATATGTAGGTATTCTTGAGGGTTTATTTTTTTACTCCCGGCGAGTGCTAAAAGAAAAATTCTTTTATGATGTCCATGTCCTCATGGCTTCATTTTTTCTTACAAATAAAACCTGCTTGCGTTTTTTTTGGGAATTTGCGAGAGATCTTAGAGAGGTGGGTAGCCGCGTCCTGTACCGGCGTACGTTAACCCTTGCTCCGTTCCCCTCGGGTTTGTCCGGCGGCACAACAACGACGGCGCGAAGCGTCACCGTTTTCGAAAATTTTTAGGTTGAGACAACTTTTCAAAATTTTAAGATCGGGTCATCTCAGGTCAGGTCACCAGTGCAGGCCAAGAGACGTCACCTCACAAAAGTTTAAGATATCATAAGTAAAAACAGGAATAATCTATCCATTTGAAAATCATGTAACATATTAGGCCCACCGAGTGTCATAAAACATATTCTTGGGATATTTCATATCGATGACCTAGGGTCAGGTACGGATCATAACATCTTCATTGGAAGATCATGGAAAAACGGGAATCGGGCGAACAATGGCTCTATTTGTGTAGATACATCTTAGACTTCCTTCATATTCTCAAAATCGTAGGCCCCTTTCCAGGTTCATATTGCAAGTTTGGACCTGTGAACTCTGAGAGGTCACCTGGAGCTACTAAAGCAGTTTTCAGGCTTAGTTCAATAACTTCGCAGAAAATGACGATAGAGGTTGTATTTTGCCACCATTGTATTTGAATTGATATTTTAAGTCGATCGATGTGCATATTGACTATTCTAGATCAGATGGTGACCTTTACCTGAACTTAGGTCAGATCATTTTTATGTTTTGACCTAGTATAGTCATATCATACATCATTCGAGCTGTCGTAACGAAAGGAATCGAATGGTGCCTAAAATGGTTTAAACTCAACTCTGTACCTTCTCTAACATGCCACCTTCTTTGACCTGTAAAAATCTCTCCATATTGACGCGAGTCAAAAAGTGACCAATGTAGTTTCGTGATGAATTTGTATGAGCTATCCGCCAGTTTTCGCCTTTTTCCGCTATCCCGCATAGGAGCCGAGTTTTAGGGATGTTACACCACCCCCATCATGGCGAAGGTGGCTCGGAGATCCACCGGGGCGGGTGTTAAAGATGAGCTAACATGTGGGAGCCAGCTGTTAGAGCGTGTGTCGATCGGGTCATTTGCCTTGTTTCCATAGTTAGCGCAGGCGGACGCGTGGCGATATAAATGGCGTGGCCAGACAGTGAATGGTAACACTGCACAGCTACTGCCGATTTCACGGGTCGCTGCCGCCGTAAAGGCTGCTTGATTTAACCCAGAGCATCAGTGATTGCCCAGATTTAGCCGACGAAAGCTCCATTTCACACAAATAGTGGGGTCGTGATTTAGCAGCTGGGTCTCGGACTCTGCTCGGCCGCAGTGCTAACGCCGAGATAAGCGACCATTAGCCGAACATTAAAAGCGACGGCTGCAAAATCATGATGCACGTTTGGCTCACCAGCGCGTATCGGTCAAATATGATACTCAATAGGACAAATGATCTAATATATCACTGTATAATTCAGGTTCTCACTGATCTCTCAGAAAAGTCTTAACCTTCAAAACACAGGGTAATAAATTAAACAGAAATACCTAATTCTACAAACCAGTAAAACGCCTTTATTTGCCTTATCTAAAAAACAACACTTCACACTGTTTGGATGCCTCTCTTCGCACTGTTTGGATGTCTCATTCTTGTTCATTGACAAGAATGGGATGAAATCGCTCTGTCAGTCCGGCCGTGGTTGAATAGTGCCTTTTTATAAATTGTAAATTGTAATTTTTATAAATTGCCTGTTTATAAATTTTTATAAATTTTAATATTGGACAGTAAATTAACATTCTCGGCTCACGTATCCCATGTAGTAAAACAAGCCAACAGGGCTCTAGGTCTCCTAATCCGATCTCTCAAAATGCCTCAAAAACTGCAAAATTAAAAAAAAGTCTTTACTTACAGCATATTATGCCAATGTACGCTCTCATCTGGAGTACTGCAGCGTGATCTGGGCAGGCGCGGCCAAATCTCATGGCGTGCGGGTTGATCGAGTGCAGCATAAGTTCCTTCTATGGCTAAATCATCACACAATCAGACCATGCTTATCATTGTCCTATGACGCTCTCATGCATCATTTTGGCGTAACATCTCTTGAATCTCGAAGAATTCAACACGATCTGCTTTTTCTTAAAAGTATTTATTGTGGAAAAATAGATTCTGAAATTCTGTTAAGTAAATTTCCTTTACACGTGCCATCTCGATCAACTCGCACGCGTCATCTTTTCGCGGAGCGGCGCGGGCGTGTGAACACTGTGGGCCAGGGGCTTTTGTGTCGGATCCCGCGGGCAATGAATGCCTTCTTATCATGTTCCGGTTCCGACCTATTTTTAGAATCTTTTAGCAGTTTTAAAGTCAATGTTTTAAAATACATACGTTCACCCCGTGTACTTGCTGCGAGCTAACGCTCTCGCCGCAGCAGGTAATTTTAGACCATGTATTTTCTCTAAGCTTTCAAATCATGTTTTACCAGTATCATTTATCCTCGGGGAGGAACATCCTAGCCTGGGGTGATTCATTGTAGTGTTCTCATGTGTGATGCGTGTCTTTTACTTGTAGCATATTGTTTATTTTTAGGCTCTGACTTCGCCTGTAAATGGATAGACATCTGTTGGCGATATAAATAAATAAATAAATAAATAAATTGTGTCCAAGTTGTTTCCAGTTCGACTGTTGGAGTCGGAGTCTCACTAAAGTCATCAAGGGACTTGTCACGGAGACCTCGACCCCACCACCCGAACGAGCAACTCCCACAATGACGGGTTGATTTAGAAGCCAAAGTTTAGCGTCCCTCAAAGCACAAGGACGGCCGCCCCGCTCAGGTCACCCTCACACCAGTCATTTGCCAACCGACTTGTACGTTGGGTAAACTAATGAGCGCCGGAGCGTCTCAGGGGAACCGATCCCAAGCCTAGACATGCAATGCCACTGCATTTTTCTGAGCAGTGGGCCGGAGCCCAACGCTCTACCAACTGACCTACCGGGGCGGCGTACATAAATTTACATGGAACTCGATCGAAAAAATAGACGTAAATAATTCGAGGATTGATTAAATTTTACTTCCAGAATTTCTCAATAAACTAGTGCTGCGGTTTAACCAGGTTTAATTTCCATCAACTGCTATCAGACAACTCCCCGGAAATGCAGACGGTTTTTGTTTTGCCTAGCTCACGCGCATCCCACGACAACGTTCTGTATGTGCAGGGTGTCGTGGGTTCGAGCCCATCCAGAGAAAGGATTTGGCGGCCTGCCCAGGCTCAAGCCTAGCTCATTCCCTTCCCCTCCGACGCTATGTGGCCTTATCAGTTGGTACGTCGTTAAACCCTAAAAGTTATCATCCTACGCCAACGCCATACTTTTTGCCTAGCATTCTCCAGCCCCTACTGCTTGTGCACTGCTCCATGAAGCGGGTATCTCCCTCCCTTTATAGCTTAATAACTAAAGCTTATTTGAATTAACACAATTACCACAGCTTCACTCAGCGGGTGAGACATGTCTTCCTGCTAAATAAGCAACACAGCCCTTAACTGTTGTGTGGCAGCACGGCACCAACCTAAACAAATCGTCAGAACACGCATACGATAGCCGAGCAAAGCTCATCTAGAAACAAAATTACATCATCAGAAACAAAATTACATCATCAGAAACAAAATTACATCACCAGAAACAAAATTACATCATCAGAAATAAAATTACATCACCAGAAACAAAATTATATCATCACAAACAAAATTACATCATCAGAAACAAAATCACATCATCAGAAACAAAAGCACATCATCAGAAACAAAATTACATCATCAGAAACAAAATTACATCATCAGAAACAAAATCAAATCATCAGAAACAAAATTAGTCCAACGCACAACACCTCTTCATGGGGTGGTGAACCCCCTTTACCTTTCATCCGGAAATAAAAAACAAAAGCTAAAAAGCAGTTCGGTCACTAGGTTTTCACCTAATTTGATATCTCACGATTTCAATATTTCTACCATATTAGCGCTCACCCTACCGGAGGTATTTTACCCTTCGCCCTACCGGGGGTCCAGATGAACCCCCATAGCCGTTTGGAAACTAACGGCAGGAGATTAGGTAGGAGGTAGGCGATTGAGATAAACTGGAGCGTGTTGCAGGTGAACTGAACTTTCCGATGGTATACAATTTTTTTACAACAGTTCAATCGGTGACCTTGAGAGGTCACATATATGTCCTGGTCAAGCTGAAATCAAGTGAAACACAGTCACGCCGTGACTTTGCGCCACGTTTTGGTATCCAAACGTTGCAGAGTCGCGTTTTGAAGCATTTACAATCTTCAGCACTTACCACAAAATAGACAACATTGTAAAAGGTCAACAATTGACCTTTGGAACCAATATAGCCTAGTGAGTTTTGACATATACAATACAATATCTTGACAATTTTTGGACAACGATTGAATTGGTGACCTTAAGAGGTCACATTTATGTCCTGGTCAAGATAAATCAAGTGGAAAAAGTCACGCCGTGGCTTTGCGCCGCGTTTTGGTAGCGAAACGTTGCAGAGTCATGTTTGTTTTGAGGCATTTGCAATCTTCTGCACTTATCATAAAATATACAAAATTGCAAAAGGTCAGCATAAAATATACAAAATTGCAAAAAGTCTCCGAAAAAACCGAGAGGGGGACCGGTAGCCGAGGGGGGCGTCAATGCGCGTGTTAAGGTCACCAGAGGCAAAACATGCCACACTGAGAGAAATTTTTATTCCTATGTGCTCTGTCTCATCCAGAATCACGGTCTACTCGAGCATAAAATGATGCCATGACACCTTATTAACCCTCGCCCCACCGGGGGCATCGATGGCCCCCCTAAGGTTTTTCCGGGATAGCAGAAAAACAACGAGGCGCAGCACCGCGTTTGAGGCCTCTACCTCTCACTGCATCATTTTCCCATCATCCCTGAAATTTTTTACCCCGGGTCACCCAAGGTCAGGTCACCAGACGAGGTCAACCAAGGTCACCTCCCTTCAACTTTAGAGCTCTGTAAGAGCTACATTTCAAAGTCGATCGATTTAAAACTTCCTACACTTCATGACCCTTCCAGGGTCTACAAGGTGTATATCCGGGATTTTTCGGTTTCGTGCCCTGAGGTCAGTTCACGAGGTGACCTTTCCCATTGGAAAAGCATGGGGAAAAGCTGTTTCATAATATAAAAGCCACAAAAATGATTGCAAATACTCAGTCTGCTCAGAACAGCGCTTTTTGGACACCCTTTCACGGATCCCAGGGGTCATATTTGCCCTTTGACTTTTCCAAGGTCATCCAAGGTCACCAGAGGTCAAAAACAGTATTTTGGCAATAACTTTTGACCTAATTAAACTAGAGCGGTGAAACAAACACCATCGTGTTTGTCTTGTCACTGGCTTTCATTTGATATACGGTAAGGTCACTTTTTGACCTTTCGTGACCTCAGGTCATATTAGGTCACGAGGTGACCTCTGGAGGTCAAACCACTGGCGGGAGGTCTTTACGTTCCACATAGCGGAAAAAGTACTGGCAATTTTCTATCAAAGGTACTTTACCAGGCCTCAATAGCTCTAATGACACAGGAGTTATGCCCAGTTTGCTTAATCATTGCATATTTGAGTGAAAATAGCCCATCTTGACCTAATTTGACCTCTGGAGGTCAAACCATTGACCTGAGCACTAAAACATGCGAAGTAATTTCTTACTGAATTCACGCGAGCTTTCTATTGCACTTTGCAGATTTGCGCTAACGCCCATATTTTCGGAGTTAGACGGGGGAGGCCATCGATGGCGCCCCGGGGGGCGAAGGTGGCGCCGGACCCCCGGTGGGGCGCGGGTTAAAGGAACATTTGAGCATGCTTGCTCTCATTAGATTCTCTTCCCAGCATAATCCAGCACAGCTAGTGTTTTTGTAGGCCTGGACAGCTTAAAATGATTATCGGCTGCTAAACACACTGAGAGAAATTTTTATTCCTATGTGCTCTATCTAATCCGGAATCACGGTCTGCTCGAGCATAAAATGATGCCATGAAACCTAATTAAAGGAACATTTGAGCATGCTTGCTCTCATTAGATCCTCTTCCCAGCATAATTCCAGCACAGGAAGTGTTTTTGTAGGTCTTGACAGCTTAAAATGATTCTCGGCTTCTAAACATGGTGGGAAGAAGCTTAATATGATACCAATATGGTATTACAAGTGGGATCTATTTTACACCACAAAGCATCATTTTACCATAGGTGCTCGACCTATTTTAGCCACGAAATTCAAAGAGCTAATAATATCCTCATCAAAGTTTCATTTTATGCTTGGAATCAATATATTCTGTCACCAGAAATAACCAGGAATATGGGAGCTTTAGCCGCAGAATCATTCAAAACCCCAGTGTATTTTGATCCCACGTGAAAGCGTATCCGGAGATTGCGTGCGCCTGCTCGACCCGCGATTGAGAAAACTTACTCGCCGTCTCGCGCCATCTTCAGTGTTTCTGCCATTGCACGCAGAGCTGGCCACAAAGTTTTGGCGTCGTGATCCGAGCGAAATTTGAGGGGAATAGCCGACCCTTTTCACTTTACGTTGACACGTGTTTCTACATCGATCCAACTCAGGTTTTAAGCTGAGGGGCCTGAAGAAGCCACGCTGCATTTGGCATGGTTTACGGGAGAAGCCACATCGACAGACCTAGCGGTGATAACGGATCAAGAGGAGAAGCTTAAGCTGAGTCTGATGACCGACAGACTCCGCTGAGAGCTAGCGAGAGTGAAGAAGCATACTGGGGCTGCTAAGGTTCAGACATTCATTGTACTGGTGGCCAAAACCAGGAGTCCATGTGTGTCAGCTAGATCACGGCAACATGCACTGAAGCCCCAAGTTTGGCCGCGCAGAACAGCCCTTGCTATATGAATATTAACGACTGCGTTAAATATAAGTTAGGATGCCCAGACATGACAATACGGAGAGAGCCAGCCAGCACACGGCTGGTTCATGAGACACGGGCCGACGCACTAGAGCGACGATAACGTCCTACGCAAACAATAGGGGACCGGGCGGCCGAGGGGTGCTGCGTGGCCTCTGGCAGCCCAGCGGAGAGAGGGGAGACAGACAGAGTGTGACCCTCGGCGAGGAAGGACCGTGACGCATTACGCTCACATTACGCTCAGGACAGATCTTTCGTCCAGCCGGATACCATGACAGGTAGGTTGTATGGTTTCTCGTGACGCTCCGGGTGTCTCGTGTGAGGGTGTGTAACGACGTTTCGAGCTTAGCCTCCCGGGTTTATAAAAAAAACTACTGACACGGCCTGCTGACATGGTCCGCCGAGGGACGCCTCCCGGTGTCACGGCCTACTGACACGGCCTGCTGACATGGTCCGCCGAGGGACGCCTCCCGGTGTCACGGCCTACTGACACAGCCTGCTGACACGGTCCGCCGAGGGACGCCTCCCGGTGTCACGGCCTACTACACGGCCTGCTGACATGGTCGCCGAGGGACGCCTCCCGGTGTCACCGCCTACTGACACGGCCTGCTGACATGGTCCGCCGAGGGACGCCTCCCGGTGTCACGGCCTACACGGCCTGCTGACATGGTCCGCCGAGGGACGCCTCCCGGTGTCACGGCCTACTGACACGGCCTGCTGACATGGTCCGCCGAGGGACGCCTCCCGGTGTCACGGCCTACTACACGGCCTGCTGACATGGTCCGCCGAGGGACGCCTCCAGGTGTCACGGCCTACACGGCCTGCTGACATGGTCCGCCGAGGGACGCCTCCCGGTGTCACGGCCTACAGACACGGCCTCCTGACATGGTCCGCCAAGGGACGCCTCCCGGTGTCACGGCCTACTGACATGGGGCCCCGGGGAACGCCTCCCGGTAGCACGGCCTACTGACACGGCTCTCGTCCGCCGAGGGACGCCTCCCGGTGTCACGGCCTCGCTGACATGGTCCGCCGAGGGACGCCTCCCGGTGTCACGGCCTACTGACACGGCCTGCTGACATGGTCCGCCGAGGGACGCCTCCCGGTGTCACGGCCTACACTGCTGACATGGTCCGCCGAGGGACGCCTCCCGGTAGCACGGCCTACAGACACGGCCTGCTGACATGGTCCGCCGAGGGACGCCTCCCGGTGTCACGGCCTACTGACACGGCCTGCTGACATGGTCCGCCGAGGGACGCCTCCCGGTGGCACGGCCTACAGACACGGCCTGCTGACATGGTCCGCCGAGGGACGCCTCCCGGTATCACGGCCTACACGGCCTGCTGACATGGTCCGCCGAGGGACGCCTCCCGGTGTCACGGCCTACAGACACGGCCTGCTGACATGGTCCGCCGAGGGACGCCTCCCGGTATCACGGCCTACAGACACGGCCTGCTGACATGGTCCGCCGAGGGACGCCTCCCGGTAGCACGGCCTACAGACACGGCCTGCTGACATGGTCCGCCGAGGGACGCCTCCCGGTAGCACGGCCTACAGACACGGCCTGCTGACATGGTCCGCCGAGGGACGCCTCCCGATATCACGGCCTACTGACACGGCCTGCTGACATGGTCCGCCGAAGGACGCCTCCCGGTGTCACAGCCTACTGACACGGCCTGCTGACATGGTCCGCCGAGGGACGCCTCCCGGCGTCACGGCCTACTGACACGGCCTGCTGATATGGTCCGCCGAGGGACGCCTCCCGGTGTCACAGCCTACACGGCCTGCTGACATGGTCCGCCGAGGGACGCCTCCCGGTATCACGGCCTACTGACACGGCCTGCTGACATGGTCCGCCGAGGACGCCTCCCGGTAGCACGGCCTACAGACACGGCCTGCTGACATGGTCCGCCGAGGGACGCCTCCCGATATCACGGCCTACTGACACGGCCTGCTGACATGGTCCGCCGAGGGACGCCTCCCGGTGTCACGGCCTACTGCCACGGCCTGCTGATATGGTCCGCCGAGGGACGTCTCCCGGTGTCACAGCCTACTCGGCCTGCTGACATGGTCCGCCGAGGGACGCCTCCCGGTGTCACGGCCTACTGACACGGCATGCTGACATGGTCCGCCGAGGGACGCCTCCCGGTAGCACGGCCTACAGACACGGCCTGCTGACATGGTCCGCCAAGGGACGCCTCCCGATATCACGGCCTAATGACACGGCCTGCTGACATGGTCCGCCGAGGGACGCCTCCCGGTGTCACAGCCTACTGAAACGGCCTGCTGACATGGTCCGCCGAGGGACGCCTTCCGGTGTCACAGCCTACTGAAACGGCCTGCTGACATGGTCCGCCGAGGGACGCCTCCCGGTGTCACGGCCCACTGCCACGGCCTGCTGATATGGTCCGCCGAGGGACGCCTCCCGGTGTCACAGCCTACTCGGCCTGCTGACATGGTCCGCCGAGGGACGCCTCCCGGTGTCACGGCCTACTGACACGGCCAGCTGACATGGTCCGCCGAGGGACGCCTCCCGGTAGCACGGCCTACAGACACGGCCTGCTGACATGGTCCGCCGAGGGACGCCTCCCGATATCACGGCCTACTACACGGCCTGCTGACATGGTCCGCAAAGGGACGTCTTCCGGTATCACGGCCTACTGACACGGCCTCGGGACATGGTCCGCCGAGGGACGCCTCCCGGTATCACGGCCTACTAACATGGCCTTCCGACATGGTCCGCCGAGGGACGCCTCCCGGTATCACGGCCTACGCACACGGCCTCCTGACATGGGCCGCCGAGGGACGCCTCCCGGTATCACGGCCTACTGACACGGCCTCCGGACATGGTCCGCCGAGGGACGCCTCCCAGTATCTCGGCCTACTGACACGGCCTGCCGACATGGTCCGCCGAGGGACGCCTCCCGGTATCACGGCCTACGAACACGGCCTCCTGACATGGGCCGCCGAGGGACGCCTCCCAGTATCTCGGCCTACTGACACGGCCTGCCGACATGGTCCGCCGAAGGAAGTCTCCCGGTATCACGGCCTACTGACATGGCTTCCTGACATGGTCCGCCGAGGGACGCCTACCGGTTTCACGGCCTACTGACACGGCTTCCTGACATGGTCCGCCGAGGGACGCCTCCCGGTATCCCGGCATACTGACACGGCCTGCTGACATGGTCCGCCAAGAGACGCCTCCCGGCATCACGGCCTACTGACAAGGCCCCTTGACGGGACAGGGCCTGCTGACATGGTCCGCCGAGGGACGCCTCCCGATATCACGGCCTACTGACACGGCCACCTGACATGGTCCGCCGAGGGACGCCTCCCGGTATCCAGGTCTACTGACACGGCCTGCTGACACGGTCCGCCGAGGGACGCCTCCCGGTGTCACGGCCTACTACACGGCCACCTGACATGGTCCGCCGAGGGACGCGCCCCGGTATCCCGGTCTACTGACACGGCCTGCTGACATGGTCCGCCGAGGGACGCCTCCCGGTAGCACGGCCTACTGACACGGCCTGCTGACAGAACGGCGTGACGACTTACACACCTCACACAGGCGTCAGTCGGCACGCCGTTGTCACGAACTTGACCCACAGAGCGTACTATTTTCCAAGCTCCGGCCTTCAGCTCACAACATACATCTCCTGGCTTCTCAGACGGGGCGCCGGTAGCACCATACAAGCCGTGCAGCTCGCTGATGGCAGGGCCCGAGAGGTGATCGCCCAGAACCACACCCAATTCCTGACCACCTGGGATCACGACCACGTTTGGTCTGAGGCAGCCGCCGTCGGCAGCCCCCGTACTGCAGGAGGACAGGGCTCAGGTGTGCCACCACCCCAGCATTGCTTTCGATTTCAGCGTTGCCACTGCCCCACCCCGTGCCCGGCGAGTCGCCTCCACGTCCCAACCGAGCCGGCTGGCACAACACGGCAGCGCACGGCGTCGGGACAGCCGGCCGTTTCCACGGCCCAGGCGAGCCGACCGGCCCGGAGGCACCGCCCCGCGCCAGCGTCCGATTCGGCCGAGGGCGCGCCCAGCAAACAAAGACAGTGCCAACCTACCAGACTGACCGGGCCGTCCCCGCAACCACGGGCGCCACCGCCGCTGACGGCGCCGAGCGTCGGAGCGACAGTGTTTGAACGGGAGACCGGGGTGTTTTCCGGGCTCAGGGTGACCACACCTATCAACGTCTCAGAGCTGGAGAGGTAACTAGCCCAATCGATTCCATTAGTCCAGGGAAACGTACCCCTGTGATACACCGTTTCCGCTGCGGTGCCGACATCGGCTTTCGTGGCCCCGCCGTCTCCCGTTTTGTAGAAATAACAGTTCAGCAAAAGCGCGTGTCGGTGGCGTCACGGCTGTCATTGGGAAAGAGGTCCTGGCCGACCAAACCAGGGGGCCTTTTCCAATGCCCCCGCTCCCGGGCTTTGTAGTACACGCACCGTCGGCTCAAGACAAATCGGACGGGTCTGTCAGACACATACTAGACCTCTCCCAGCCAGCCGGCTAATCCATCAACGACTACGTCAATCCCGACGACTTCCGCTTACAGTATACATCGATAAATGACGCAATCCGACTCATCACCTGCGCGGGGGGCCAACAGACGCTCCTATTTAAAGCCGACATCCAATCGGCTTTTAAGCTCATACCGACACAGCCTAATTAATGGCGTCTGCTTGGCTTTCAATGGCAAAATTCCTACTTCTACCAGGTGACATTTCCGTTGGGTAGTAGGTCCTCGCCCCGAATCTTTAACGACTTTGCCGACTGCCTGGAGGGCTTATTCCAATCCGGGACAGACACTGCTTTTATAAGGCATTATTTGGACGATTTCCCGGGGCATGGCCAGCGCAATCACGCATGCCATCACCTTCTTTCTGTCGCTTGTAGTCTAGGCGTGCCATTAGCCACAGAAGTGCGCTGCCCCCAACACAACCATGGCTCTGCTTGGCGTGGTTTTGGACACCGCATGACCATCTCTCTCCCATTGGACAAGTTGGATGGCCTCCGGGCCTTGCTGGGCAGCTTGCAACAACGGAACAAATGCACACACCGGGGGGTGCCGTCAGTAGCCGGAAAACTGGTCCATGCTGGCAAGTGTGTTCCGCCAGGCCGCGCTTTCACGCGGCGTTTGCTCGACCTGGTGTACTCGGTCCGGCACCGGCAGCACCATGTCCGCCTCACAGCGGAGGTGCGACGTGACCTGCTCTGGTGGGACAGGTACCTGCCAGAGTGGAACGGCACGTTCCCCCTCTTACCACCAGTGGCGAAAGACACTGTTGAGGCGACGCTGCACACCGACAGCTCACGATGGGGCATGGGGGCCTGGTGCAACGACGACTGGTGGCAATACCAATGGCCGCCACACATTTCCGTGCTCGCCACACCGTCCATGACCTGGCTGGAGCTGGTCCTTGTCGCCTGTCTCTTATGGGCTTCACATTGGCAGCGACAGCGCGTACACCTGCATTCCGATAATATGGGAGTAGTTGGGGTTCGGAATCGAGGATGGTCCAGGAACGGCCGTATCATGACCGTAATTCGGCACCTCCTGTTTATCACCACTCAAGCCCACTGTGTTATCGACATGTGCTTTGTTAGTACTCACCAGAACGGCCCAGCTGACGCCCTCAGCAGGGGACTAACGAGTCGGTTCAGACAGCTGCGCACCTCCGCTGGACCGGACCCAACTCCCCTGCCAGCGGGACTATGCAGCTATTTGCTTAACCCAGAAAAAAAAACATTACGGCTCTGACGGGACTGGGGTTATAGAGCCTCGAATGTATGTACAATGTTGACCTCTGTAGGAGGTCAACATGCAGTGCACGTGCGTGCGTGCGTGAGTGTGGGTTTGTGTGCCGATATTGCTCACCTATGTACCCCCCTCCCCATCTCCCTAGTTTTTCTGCCGAGAACAATAAACGTTTTCACGCACTCCGCCAGGGCTTTCCCTCTCTACATTCTGTCCCGTTGGTGAATTTGGCGTGATTACCCTCGTTACGCGGGTTAAATATCACGAGAAGGTGGAGTTAACGGCCTTTATCAGCCAAAGTCTGTCAACGGCGAAACGAGGTATCGAGTGACTGGAAGGCATCCTAAATGAATATTAACGACTGCGTTAAATATAAGTTAGGATGCCCAGACATGACAATACGGAGAGAGCCAGCCAGCACACGGCTGGTTCATGAGACACGGGCCGACGCACTAGAGCGACGATAACGTCCTACGCAAACAATAGGGGACCGGGCGGCCGAGGGGTGCTGCGTGGCCTCTGGCAGCCCAGCGGAGAGAGGGGAGACAGACAGAGTGTGACCCTCGGCGAGGAAGGACCGTGACGCATTACGCTCACCCACCCACCGCCCATATACCCATCATCTTTAAGACGTAGTATTTCCCCACTCGCCAATCATACTGGGTTAGGTATAGGCATATTCATTATTTTCACCCTACCACACTAGTTCTCTACCCAGGGCGTGATTACCCTCGTTACGCGGGTTAAATATCACGAGAAGGTGGAGTTAACGGCCTTTATCAGCCAAAGTCTGTCAACGGCGAAACGAGGTATCGAGTGACTGGAAGGCATCCTAAGCAAAGTTGATGAAGTAGTGAGAAACATCTTTTACTGTTGGATACAGTCCCCCACGTGTTCTAAAGATCGTTTTAGGCTCACTTCGAGCACAGATTAGGGGCGCTTAAAAAAGATTGGAAGGATTTTCACAGGAGCTTCTGAAAGCACGTCGATTGCTGGACAGAGGTAAGTCTCATTCTGTACAATATCGTGCACAGAATGATATTTTTTCAACCATGACGGGATACTTTGAAGCAAACATGTCTACAATAATATCTATATATCCAAAGTAAACGAGGGCTGCTATCCCTGACGACAGCGGCATGTGCTTGAAGTGTAAGCCTGAACCGCTCCTGGGCGATATGGGAGAGAACTGTTCATTAAAGGCATTTCATGTGTGTCCGAAAAATGGTGAACGTGATTGTTGTTTAATGTTTGTGTCCTAATACAAAGTTATGATTATGTTATCTTTTCTTGAGGTTGAAGTAGACTACTGTTAACAAATTGGATTACCCTCATTATCATTAGATAAAGTTAATGCAATAGCAAGGTCACAACAGTACGGTAAGTAACCTCTTTACAGAAAGTTTGAATTTAAGAAAAAAACAAGAAGACTAACGAGGAACATTTTTACTAGATGATCTAGTGAACCCAATGAAACTCCAGCCACGACTCAAAGTATGCCACACAGACTACAAATATGCCAGCATCAGTTTTGCTACTAGACTAATTTTATGCCAAATGCAGACTCAAAAGAGGCGGTTTCGTTTGAGGCTTGCATTGAATTTAGTTGTCATGTTGAGTGGAGGGGCATATTTTGCTAAACCATGTCTCGTGGAGAGCTGGAATATAATGATTACATGACGATTTTGCTGGTGGAATACATTGATGCCATGGACTTTTTCTATACCGAGCGAAGAATCATTTGAAACCAGTCATCAGACATTTTATTCCCGAGCTTACGGTGATCATTCTATGAGCTTCAGAAAACACTACATGCTAGGCTCAATCCAGTCCAAGAGATTACATTGAGTCTGCGACGGGAATACAATGAGCTTGATTCTGCCTGATTCCAACCGAGTTTGGCACCAGAATCCAAACTCGCTTTCAGCACCGACTCAATTTATCCAAAAGGAATCAGTTTTTCTCTCAGTGCATCATAGGGATAACATTTAAATGAAGGTTTTTGGACATTATATCTGAAAAAGTAAATATCGAGCAAAACAACTTAAACTATATGAATCCTCGCAGCAAGCCAAAATGAATGATAAACAATATGACCTTGCTAGGTAAAATTAAGGATTTGACCTGACTTGAGGTCAGGTCAAGGTCATATTAGGCAGAATGCATATCATAAAAACCGCAATGGCAACGCAAATCTAATGCAGTTAAAATGCACGCTCCATCGCTATACATTACTAAGTTATTCACTTAAAACCATTTTTCCTATGTACTTCCAATCGAGAGGTCATGGCTCGTACCTGACCTTGGGTCATTGATATAAAAATACCAGAACACGTTTTAGGGCACTCGGTGGGCCCATTATTTGATATGAGTTTTAATCGGATAAGTTCACCCTGTTCTGACTTATCACGCGCCCCGCTAGGGTCCCTTGCATGACGCGCCCCACTGGGGGGCGTTTTTCGCCCCCTCCGTATCTTGTTCCCCAGGAACGCTAAAGGAAAATTACGGGAGGCGTTCGAAAGCTCTTGACAAGACGAAGAGAATTTATACGAAGAATTTTTATGTCAGGTCAATATTGAGGTCAGCAGAGGTCAAAGAATGCTCCATAGGCTTACAACAGAGCAGTCTAGGTTTTCCTCTCTAGATCTGCCCTCAGGGAGCTAGGGAAAATCTTTATACATCCTTGGATTCCTCTCATCGCGGCAAATCGAATGATGTATAATATGACCTTGCTAGGTCAAATAGTCAAAATGACCTGACCTCGACCTCGGTCAGGGTCACAGAGTGACCTGGTATGGTCATGTTGCATATCAATCGACTCCACGTGACAATATAAACACAATGCAAGCAAAATGGGAGCTCTATCTCAATTCAGTAAGAAGTTATTGGCAAAACAATCACTCTATGCTACTATGACCTGATATGACCTTTGAGAGGTCAGATGCTCAAAAACTCAACTTTATGGTCAAGATCGTGGTAAGCATAGACAGTTTGAAGATTTTCAGCCTTATCTATCCGGTATTCCTTGAAAATGAGTCCACTCTATTTTTCATCATAGACTTATAATGGGGTGACCAAAAATTGACCCCACCTTAGGTCACCGATATCAAAATTCCGAGATAGCAGATTTGTAGACCCTAATGACCTTATCATATTGTGGAAGTTTCAAACTAATCAGTTCGCTAATGTTCCATGGGCGCTGCTTCAAACTCGTAATTTTAGGTTTTGAGGTTGGGTCACTTGACCCTGAATAGCACCTTGACCTGACATGACCTTAACTCAAAAATTTGGTCAGATGTGTAAGACTCATCAGGGATAAGGTACCGTAAGTTTCGTTGTTCTGCGTTTCTTCGTTTTTGAGCTATCTGGGAAAAACCAGGAGGGGTGACTTTCGCCCCCCCAGCGGGGCGCTTGTTATATCTTAAACTGTTTTTGAGGTTAGGTCACGTGACCTGTATTGGTGACCTGACCTGACATGATCTGACCTTAAAATTTTGACCAGTTGTAAAAATGATCAGGAAAACGGTATGCCAAGTACGGCGGCGCTTCGTGACGATGCTTTTAAGCTATCTCCAAAAAACCGGGGGTGGGTACCCGGCCCCGTCAATGCACGTGTTAACCCGCGCCCAACCGGGGGTCCGGCGCCACCTTCGCCCCACGGAGGGGCATCGATGCCCCATCTCACTCCGAAAAGATGGGAATTAGCGCAAATCTGCAAAGTGCATTAGAAAGCTCGTGTGAATTCAGTAAGAAATTACCTCACATTTTCAAGCTCTTAGGCCAATGGTTTGACCTCCAGAGGTCTAGCTAGGTCACAATAGGCTATTTCTACTATAATATGTAATGCTTAACCAAACTGGGCATAACTATCATACCGTTAGAGCTATTGCAATCTGGTAAAGTACATTTGATAGGAAGATGCCAGACATTGTCCCGCTATGTGGGGCATAATGACCTCCTGCCAGTGGATTCACCTCCAGAGGTCACCTCGTGAGCTAATATGACGTGAGGTCACAGAAGTCAAAGTGACCTTGCCGCATATCAAATGAAAGCCAGTGACAAGACATACAAAATGACGTTTATTTCAGCGCTCTAGCTTGATTAGGTCAAAAGTTACTGTCAAAATACTATTTTTGACCCCCGGTCACCTGTGATGACCTCAGATTGGTCAAAGGGCAAAACTGCCCCTGGGATCCGTGAAAGGGTGTCCAAGAACGCTTTTCTGAGTAATCTGATCATTTGCAATAATTTTTGTGACTTTTATATCATAAGACAGTTTTCCCCATGTTTTTTCAATGGGAGAGGTCACCTCGTGAACTGACCTCAGGTCACGAAATCGAAAAATCCCGGATATACATTGTGTAAACCCTGGAGGGATCATGACGTGTATAAAGTGTCAAGTCATTCGGTGTAGTAATGTAGCTCTTATAGAGCCTAAAATTTGAAGTGAGGTGACCTTAGTTGACCTTGCCTGGTGAGCTGACCTTTGGTGGCCCGGGGTAAAAAAATCAGGGATGATGGAAAAAGGTTCTTGGGCACCGTTTCACGGATCCCAGGGGCCATATTTGCCCTTTGACCTCTCCCAGGTCATCCAAGGTCACCGGGGTCAAAACTGTTTTTTGACAAAAAAACTCTTGATCTAATTAAGCTAGAGCACTGAATCAAACATCATCGTGTATGTCTTGTCACTAGCTTTCATTTTATATACAGCAGGATCACTTTCTGATCTTTC
Source organism: Lepas anatifera (assembly GCA_034440635.1). Taxonomy (NCBI): domain Eukaryota; kingdom Metazoa; phylum Arthropoda; class Thecostraca; family Lepadidae; genus Lepas; species Lepas anatifera. The sequence continues at coordinate 437,011 of JAOTON010000664.1, read as the reverse complement.
GTGTTTTCAGGTCATATTAGGTCACGAGGTGACCTCTGGAGGTGAAACCACTGGCGGGAGGTCATTACGTTCCACATAGCGGAAAAAGGTCTGGAATTTTCCTATCAAATGTACCTTACCAGATCTCAATAGCTCTAATGACATGAGAACTATGCCCAGTTTTCGTAAGCATTGCATATTTTAGTGAAAATAGCCTATCGTGACCTAACTTGACCTCTGGAGGTGAAACCATTGACCTGAGCGCTTAAACATGGAATAATTTCTTACTGAACTCATGCGAGCTTTGTAATGCACTTTGCAGATTTGCGTTAACTCCCATATTTTTGGAGTTAGAGGGGGCCATCGATGCACCCCCCGTGGGGCGAAAGTGGTGCCGGACCCCCGGTGGGGCGCGGGTTAAAGCTTGGAGCCTGTGTCAGCACCCAGTTTAAGCCACATTTGTGTTCCTACAAAAAGATCATGTAGATCAAGAACAGCAAGAAAAGCAGCGAATATATCCTGCAGGCTTTTGGGAATGAATAACCTAATATCTGGATCACCTGAGAAGGCCCAGACTTGAAAATTTGTCAAAATGTACAAATTAGAATTTGGTTTACAAATCATGGACAGCGTTCCTTTAGCTTTTATGATGGCCGTTTGTCTGCCATCAGGAAAAGCGACGAGGGGGTCCAAATGGACCGCCGTAGGGCGAGGGTTAAGAAACCATGCTGGCTGACTGACGAGAAATCATACTGACTATAAACGATATTATTTGTCAAGGTCACCCTAGATGAAGGTCAAGGTCAAAGGCCACAGGTAAAGGCCAAGCCACCATTCTCGTGGTCATTGGCCCCAGTGGTTCCAGTCAAATTATGTGGCCCAGTATGACGTATATTGTGCCATGACGTCATGGTTAAGATAACTAAATGCAAATGCCAAGGTCACAGGCAAAGTCAGGGTCATGGGTTAATGCTAATCCCCATTTCCCGCCCTACGGCTGCTATGGTGCTAGTCATAATATAATTGTGGGGAATATATCATACTGTGACGTCATAAGACAAGGACCTTAACAATCGGACCCCCCGGTTTTCGGAAAAAAACGGCGGCCCCGCCGCCGACAACCTTCCCACATTTACAACTTGGAACATTTAAGGTTAGGTCATCCAGGTCAGGTCACCAGTACAGGTCAAGACCCACCTCAAAAAGTTTAAGATAGCATAAGTCGGAGGAGGGTGAACTATCCGATGAAACTCATATCACAAATGGCCCCACCGAGTTCTCTAAAATATGTCCGGTATTTTGTATCGAGACCTAAGGTCAGGACGAGGCATGACCCCCATTGAAATACATGAAAAATGGTTTTACAAAATAACTCAGTAACGGATGGTGATAGAGCATTTATTTTAGCTGCATTAGACTCGCCTAGGCTTGCGGTTCCAATGATATGCATTTATATAATGACCCGACCGACCCAGGTCAGGCAATCCATTACCAACAAGGTCAAATTATATATCATTCGATTCGGCTTGCTAAGAGGATTCATATAGTTCAAATCGTTTTGCTCTATCTTTACTGTTCAGATGTAGGCCAAAACGAATTTACATGTTATCCCTACGACGGGCATGTTTACCTTCGTGACCTTAAATGACCTGACAAAAAATGGTTCAAATGTTTTCGATGGAAGTGGATGGGCAGTCTAACGCCGTTTACCGTTTTCGCTAACTACCGTGGTTCTCGAGATCTTAGGGGCGGGTACCCGCCGCCCCCGCAACGAAGGGGCCAGATCCCGCATGCGCGTGTTAAATGACCTTGACGCCCAAATTATATCTACTATTTTTGGGACCTTCTCGTTATGATTTTAGTCCGTGTTTAGTACATTCCGGCCTTTTGGCACTTGATGACATTTCTCGATGAGTCCCCAGTATTGGTCAATATTTGACCTCAATGACCTTGTTTAAGCTTAAAGATATTGACCTTTGTTAAAGAAAAACTGGTTAAGATGTATATCTCCATGGCACTACCCATCTCCGAACCGGTGTTTTTCTGAGCCTCTTGGTTTCCGAGGTCTCTGGAGGCCTTCCATGCCCCCTCCAGTGTGTGTCAGTGCCAGACACCTCTCCAGCGTGGATGTTAAATAAATTTCAATCCACAATAAAACAAAAGTTAAAGTTACGGTTCAGAATTATTAAAGAATACAAAAAATTGTCGATATGCACCATGGTTTGTCCTCTTTCGGCGGCAGTGCGCTTTCCTCTTTTCGTATGAGGTCGTTGTTATGAATTTCAAACTTCCTAACCAATATTTTAACACGCGCATTGACGGGGTATGAGCCACCTTCATTTTGAGAGGGGGCAGTTCCATTCCCTCCCCTAAGATCTCGAGAAGAACGCTAGGTAGCGAAAAAAGTAAAAGGCGTTGGGTAGCCCATCCCATTTTCTATAGAAAATATTTATATCATTTTTTCAGATCAAATTTAAGGTCACAATGCCTTAAATAGAGCTTAAGACATGCCATCATAGGGATAACATATAAATTAAGGTTTTTGGTCATTACATCTGAACCAGTAAAGATAGAGCAAAAAAATCAAAGCATTGGAGTCCTCGCAGCAAGCCGAATCGAACGATATATACGACTGTCTAGGTCAAATCAGGTCAAATATTATATTTTAGCTGACCTAAGGTCAGGCCAGGGTCAAATTAGGTAAAATGCATATCATTAAAATTGCAAAGACAAGGCAAATATAAGGCAGTTAAAATAAACGCTCTATCACTATCCATAACTAAGTTATTCAGTTAAAACCATTTTTCCCATGTATTTCCAATGGAGAGATCAGGGCTCGTACCTAACCTTAGGTCATCGATATAAAAAATAACGGAATAGATTTTAGAAGACTCGGTAGGCCCACTATGTGATACGATTTTAATTGGATGAGTTAACTCTGTTCTGACTTATGCTATATTAACACGCGCATTGACGGAGGGCGGGTACCCGCCCCTCGGGTTTTTGGGAGAGAGCATAAAAACGGCGGCGCGTAGCGCGGCCTGACTTTCCCTTATTTTTTCAAACTTGTTTTCAAAATTTTAAGGTTAGGTCGTATTAGGTCAGGCCACCAGTACAGGTCAAGTGACCTGACCTCAAAAAAGTTCAAGATTGCGTAAGTCGAAACAGGGTGAAGTTGTCCGATTGAAACTCATATTAAATAATGGATCCACCTAGTTCTCTAAAATTTGCTCCGGTATTTTTGATATCAATGACCTAAGGTCAGGTACGAGCCACGACCTCTCCATTGGAAATACATGGGAAAAATGATTTTAACTGAATAACTTAGCAACGGATGGTGATAGACCGTTTATTTTTATTGCATTAGATTTGCCTTTTTGCAGTTCTAATGATATATATATTTTACCTAATTTGACCTTGAACTCACCTCAGGTCAGGTCAAAACCTTGATTTGACGTAACAAGGTCATATTATATATATTTGATTCAGCTTGCTGCGAGGATTCATAAAGTTTAAATTGTTTTGCTCTATGTTTACTGGTTCAGATGAAATGACCGAAAACCTTCATTTATATGTTATCCCTATGACGGCATGTTTTGACCTCTAGTGACCTTAAATATGACCTGAAAAAATGGTTCAATTATTTTCGATGGAGAAGTGGATGGGCTACCCAAACCCGTTTACTGTTTTTCGGTACCTAGCGTGGTTCTCGAGATATTAGGGGGCGGATACCTGCCCCCCGTCAAAGCGAAGGTGGCTCAGACCCCGTCAATGCGCGTGTTAAGCTTCTTTTTAGTTCAGGTCACGTGACCTGTACTGGTGACCTGACCTGAGATAATCTAACCCTACAATTTCGAAAAAAAATTGTAAAAATGATCAGGGCAAAGGTATGCCAAGTACGGCGGCCCTACGCGCTGCCGTTTTTATGTTATCTTCAAAAAAACCGACGGGGCGGGTACCCGCCCACCGTAAATGCGAGTGTCAATTGCATTTGTATTGTGTTTTGAATAAAATTTGAATATTTGATCTCCTGATACGCCATAAACGTGAAACAATCGACATACTAATGATTCAATATGTAAAATCCACCTTCCTTGCAGGCGCAGGGGTGGGGGGTTGGGGAGGAGCCGCAGGGACAGTTAGCCCGGGCACCCCAGTCATAAATTGGAGTGAGCTGCGTTGCGTGGAAGTGCCAGTTTCGAATTTTAGCGTGTACAGCAGTGCGATATGAGCAGGCAGAAAATTTAGTGCTGTACTGAGCATCCCTACAGTTCTACAGCACCATGGTTGAGGCCAAGTCCAGTAGGATTGAGCACGCCCACAGGGGCGGAAGCACACCTGATTTTGGGGAGGTATCTATCAGCTACCTCATGTGCCTCTTACCTGTGCCCCCTTAAGTAATGTTTAAATTAATAGTTGGTTATTTTATCTGGGGGAATACAAGAAACGGGCGGCACACATTTTCGTGAGGGCACCCGGGGACTAATAGGGGCACGTTCCTTCTGTTCCCCTAGCGGAGGGGCACCTTCAAACCTATGAGAAGTGGGTAGGTAAAAGTATCAGTAAACGTTGGTCACTTTCAGTAGCCTAGGGCACTCAGAGACCGGTTGGAGCATGTGTCTTATTTTCATTTTACATTAACCATTGTAAGTGATACCTAAACGAGAAAGAAAATTTTTATTCAGAGACAAATTCATTGCAGACTTCGAACCCAAGGACACATCCAAAATAAGGCACACGTTTCAGTGGCAGTTGGGCACTTTCACCCGGCGAGAGCACCTGGAAACCGGGTACTCTCATCATATAGGAGCCGATTTCAAGGGGGGGTGTTCAAACGCCCCTCACCGCGGCGAAGGTAGCTCAGAAGCCCACCGGTGTTAAGCAAAACAACTTTATTTAAAGAGACAAATTTTTACGTCCTTCATCCTGTTTAGCAATTCGCATGTAAAAAGCAATTCGCTTTATAAAACATTAATTCCTTTAGTTATACCTATGCCAAGTGCAAAAGTGATGTGTAAAGTTTGCCCTGTGTAGATACTTTGGTGATTTGATCAGGAATTCTGAAGGTATTTATGCCCTCACCTCCCATGATAAGTCTTAGCTATGTTTATTGATGGAATATTTATGGATGGACAAAAGGGAAGTGTTAAATTGTTAATACTGATTATATTTCTATTGACTCGTAGTCTCTGACCTGTTTAGTGTTTAACTTGCAAACTTTCCATCAGAGAGCATTGTCAGATGATTGTGGAAATTTTTTCATGATAGTAGGTAAGGATTTCCTGGAGTTATGATTCATAGTTAATGTCGATTTTTTTACCTACTGAGGATATGAAATAACTGAATATGTTTGGCTCTTAGTGCACAAAAAAAAGAGTTTAAGTGTCAATAAAGGGAGAAAGGGGTGCCGGGACCGTGTCCCTCCTCCCTGTTACTAGGCCGGGACCAAAGAACTTTGGCCGAAAGCTTTTCCAGAAAGTCCCAACTCGATTCGCAATTCGTATAGAATGGCTGACAAAAGTTTTTTTCTAGTGCTGTCGCCAGTCAACAACATGAACAGACGGACTACAGCAGAATCAACGGGTCCACGCTTCAAAAGTGCACGGGTCAAATAGCCTATGGTTCAAATAGCCAACATTGTAATTTGACCTCAAAATAAAACAAACAAAAACATGCGAACGTCCCAAAGAATAACTGTCAAGGTGCCTAATGACCAAATAGGCTAGGAGCTGGAAAATTAACAACGTAAAAGTCCCCAAGGCTTGATGGTCAGATGTAAGAAGACCAGAAATATTACAGAATGGGAAAATAAAATACATTACCGGTTCCCTGGTTCCTGGAAATTTTCCCAATTATGTTGGCAGGTTAGGACTTTTCTGACCTCCATGTCTACCGCTTTACGGTCGGTTACCACCACTGTATAGTGGGCTTCAGGGGCGTAGGAACGGTTTGAAAAGTGGGGGCAACCTTAGAGGGAGTCCATCTCAAGGGGCCCCAGCCCACGGGGCCCATAATTATAAAGTTTCGAATAGCTCGTTTGTCAGTGAGGCACGCATGCATATTAGGTTGTCAAGATATGACAAATTCAGAAATTGAATTTTCCCTATGATTTTGAGTTGTGTTATGATCTAATAAGTCATAGAAAAATATGTTGTTTTTACCTATACCATTTTTTAATAAGAAATACATTTTCAAGCTCCCTCAGAGGATTTCATTAATTGTTTTAGCAAGAACGCGTTCTTTTCAAATATCTACAGATGTTTAGGCCTTTTTCATCATATCTAGAAAATTAAAAACTGTTCAGAAAACTACAAACAATGCTTTGATACCAAATTGACTCACTTCGCTATGCCTAACCAACTTTGATTACTTATTTAATGAAAAAGGGAAAATTTATTTAGTTTAGTACGGCTCCGTTCTTTACAGCATTATATATTGATTTAGAGGAAGGGTGGTCCCAATAAATCCACCTAGCAGTATTTCGATGCCTAAGATGCATAGATTCAGTATGAATGCAAGTGCAATGTACTTGATGGCCAGCTTTGTGATGCCAAGGAGGTGGGGGCATAGTGGTACAGTTGTTAGCAACCTTGCTTTCCACGCGGCCGACTCCGGGTTTAAAGGGAATGTGGCACCTTCACAACGTGATTTTAACTGAGACAGCCAAGTTGTAAAGCAAGTCGGAAAACCCGGTACTCCATATTTCATTTGTCTTGGAACTCGATATTTCCGTTGAAAAAAGCTAAAACCTACCTGACACCAGCCCCCATCAGCCCCCGTCGCCGGCGGCCATTGTTGTGAGCTACTGGTGTGACTACATATGCTGACGTCACGATGAGCATCAGCCAATCGAAGCCCTTGAAGCGTTTCAAGTATGGTAGTGGTTGCCAGATCGTGACATCATCCACAGGCTGATATTTATTTCTTTTTCTAGAGGAGTATTTTTACAAACAAAATATTGAGCTTATTGTACATTTTCAGGGAAATTATGAGTGGTTCATTATTTTTGGCTAAAAGTACGCCTAATTTCACTTAATTCCAGGATTCGAACAAGATGCCACATTCCCTTTAAGGCTTGGTAGATTCCTTGAACATGGAGCAATTTGGCTCCCAAGGAGCCCTTCCAACAGGCAACGAGTTAGCGATGCCATATAACCGTGGTAGTTGATGCGTCGATAAGCCCCAAAATGTATTGTTATTATACCGACGAGGTCCAGCTCGCTTTTGATCCTTGGCACGAGTTTGATGTGCTAGACCCTTCACCGTTCTTGCGCTGAGACCATGGACTACAGCGCAAGCTGCTGGCAAGACTCAAAGAGCTCGTCACCTTCATTCCCGAGTTCCAATTTCCCTACTGCCTCAAGATAAAGATTAGCAACAACTTGGAACAAAGTCCCTAATGTCCTATTCTAGCTCTCCTGCCTCGGGATCCACCCGATATGGTGCAATTGACTGCCATGCCGACCATGTGCTTCTTTGAATGGTTTACTCACTCCAAGGAGATCCTGATGACCATGGCATGCTCTGCAGCGAGGAGGAGGAGAGGAGAAGCACCTTCCACTATCAGCTCTATCAGAGGGAGCAAGAGATAGGGAACACCTCCCTCAGGCTACGGACCCTTCCCTACGTCAACACACAGATGACCACCCTCAAGAAGATGTTTGACTGAGACGGGGCCACCGAGCTTATCAACACCTGCAGCTAGATCAAATCCAAGTTCCCAGGGACCATGGGGAAGCAAGCCCCTTGAGGAAGAGCACTTCGTCTGCCATACGCAGGCCATGGAGCTGACTCTAGCTGCCACGTTTGTAAAGCAAATGACAGCTGCCAGTTCTGTCTCTCGTGCTGAAAGAGGAATGGTTTAATCAAGCAATGGGCCCAGCACGCCAAACTGATGCCCAGGATCAACAGCAGGCAGGATCTCCTCGGCATCACAAAGTTGGCCATCAAGTAGATGGAACTTGCAATTAATCGGAAACTCTGTATTTTAGGCCTCAAAATACGGCTAGACTTATTGTGACCATCCTGTGCCTCAATCAATCCCTACTGCTCTAAGAAGGAGACCGTAATTACCTAAATAGTGGTTCTCGTTTGCGTCGCGAAATACGTAATTCAAAGCTAACTAGGCATAGAGAAGTGTGGGCGTTTGATATTTAAGCACTGTCTGTGGTTTTCTACATAATATTTCCTATTTTGTAAATGCGGGAAAAAGACCGAAACACCTGCAAATATAAATACAAATGTACTTAGTGAGAATGGTATAAACGCCCCCAAAAAGCCTAAAAGTATTTTTTTCAATCGAAAACGGGATGGCTTAAACCAGTTTTGCTTTTGATTATTGTTTGTTATACCACTATAGAACTGGAAATCATGGGGCAAAATCTCTTTTCCCAATTTGTTCATACATTGGCACAACCTAATGCGCACCAACATGCACTAGGTATTTCCATACATGACTTCTTTCGTTCTTACCCGCCGTTTCCTTTCATTGAATAGTTCCGTGTTATTTTTTTCTCATTTCGTAGCATCATCACGCCTTTCGATGGCTGAGGGATGGCTGTTGCTCGGCATTTGGTGCGGGGTGCGTGTCCAAATTCATGCTTTGTTTTGGGATTTATATGGGATGGGTTTGATTGGGTCCCATTCTTGGGGTCATTTGGAAACTGTCTGGTAGTAGGTGTTTTGGCCTTTTCCACGAAGTGCTGCTTGAAGGGGGCGCGTACTACGGAACTGGAACTTTCCCAGACAAGCTATCTGGCTAGTTTCGGTGTCTATTTTTATATTACAGTTGCTGATATTTGTATATTCGTTGCGGGGGCCCACCACAGGAAAGTGGGGGGAGGAACAGCAGCCCCCGGCCCCCTGTTTCTATGCCTATGCCGCTCAGAGGCCGCTAAATCATCTTAGACGCTCCCCACGACCCAGACCATGGCTCTGGATCCAAAATCAGTCAGCTTAGGGGACCCCAGATCAGCTCATAGTTCTCGAGACCAGCTTATCAAGGGACCCCACATTAGCACAGGGCCCCTAGAAGCTCAGCATAGGGAGCTCCAGATTCCCACGGGGGGCCAGATTAGCTTAGAGACCCGGTTCAGCTCAGAGGTCCCAGTTCGGCTTATATAGGGTCTCAAAACAGCTCAAGGAGCCTGTTCAAGCTCACAGATCCCATCTCAGCACAGTGACTCTAGAAAAGTTCAGGGGCCCCAGACCAGCTCAGGGCCCCAGTTCAGCACAGGGAGCCTCAGGTTAGCTTTAAAGGTCCAGCTCAGCTCAGGGCCCTAGAACGGCTAATATAGGGTCTCGTCCAGCTCAAGGGGCTCCATTGAGCTCACGGTCCCCAGCTTAGCCCAGAGACCCTAGAAGATTTCAGGTGCCCCACACCAGCCCAGAGACCCCAGTTAAGCACAGGGGTAACCGATTAGCGTAGGGCCCCAGCTCTGCTTATGGGGCGCTAGGGTGTCTTATATAGGGTCTCAGAACAGCTCAAGAGGCCATTCAAGCTCATGGCCTCAGCTCAGCTCAGGGGCCCCAAAACTGTGCAGGGGGCCTAAGCCAGTTCAGGAGCCGCCCAATTCATCACGGGGTCCTCAGACTTGCTTAGAGCCCAGACTTGCTTTGAGGGCCCAGCTCAGCTCAGGGTCCCCAGGTCGGCTGATATAGGTTCTCAGAACAGCTCAAGGGGCCATTCAAGCTCACGCCCCCAGGTCAGTAGCTGTAAAGCCTTATAGGGGGCCGAGACCATCTCAGGGGCCCTCAGTTCAATACAGGGGCCCTCATTAGCTCATATGATCAGATCAGCTTAAGGGCCCGGCTCAGCTCAGGGGCCCCTTGTCGGCTTAAATAGGGTTGTAAGACAGTTCAGGGGTCCAATGAAAGTTTATGGCCCCAAGCTCAGTGCAGGGGCCCCATATTAGTTTAGGGCCTCCCGTGCAGCACAGGTGACCCATATTAGCTCACGGGCCGATTTTGGCTCTACGGTCCCAGCGCAGCTTTAGGGGCCCCCAAGGTCGGCGAGTATAGGGGCTTTGGCTAGCTCAAGGGAGCCCCGTTCAAACTCACGGCTCCAAGCTTAGCTTATGGACCCTAGAACAGTTAATGTTGCCGAAATCATCTCAGGGGCGTTCAGTTCAGCTCAAGGGGCTCATATTAGCTCGTGTAGCGTCTGAGGCCAGGTCAGGGGCCCCCAACAACCCAGGGGCTTTAAAATCGACTCATTAGACCTCAGATCATTTCAGGGGCACAGGTAACCTTAAGAGGTTTCCCAGGCAAGCTATCGGGTCAGTTTGGGTTTTTTGTTCGATTTTACAGTTGCCGATATTTTTATCTCCGTTGCGGATGGGACCACCACAGAAAATTGGGGGGGGGGCAGTGGCCCCCTTGCCCCCCCCGTTCCTACGCCTATGGCCTGGATTATACTTAATGCTGCAACCACTGACCTTGTTAGCACCGTCAATCTCTTCTCGTAAATGGTCAGATATATGAGAGGCGCTGCTAAAGCAGGCTAGGACCGACCACCTCGATAGTGAAACTTTCACTTTAGGAAGGCATGCATTAAGCTATAAGAGAATGTTCACCGGTTAATTCGATCAATTTAACTACAGAATCAACCAGGAGTACTCATGGTTTTTCGGCGACATCGCAAAGCTGACAAACGACGTCACTTTGCGGAAAAGTGAGCCATTCATGAGCTTCAAGGGTGTAAGCGCCCGTTTGCAGCCCTGTTGGCAAAGTATCAGTCGTGTTGTTGAGAGCGCCGAGGACGGGATCAATGTGTACTGTCGGTTTGTACTCCTGCCGCTAGACGGCTGGCGGCCCGTGGTAAACTTGGGTCAGGCCACTGACGTCACGTGACGTGAGCCTAGTGCTGAGGTTTAATAATTGATTAGTATTTGGAATAGGCGTGATTTGCTCTGTTTCGTAGAATATTCTAAATAGGCGGTTCTTGAGTCGTGAAAGGTCTGAGGCTTCAGTTGGAGGTGCGATGATTTCGATAGTGCGTCTTGTGGGTAGGGACTTTGACTGACGTCATGCGAATTGCTGCGGGCGCTATGTCGTGACCTGGGTCGGCTGTCGAGGGGCGTTGGTCTTTTCGCTGACGGACGCTGTGATGACAAGATGTGCGTAGAGCCCGGCTGCCCTCCGTAAGTAGTTTATGGCACGCTTATCAATGTAATTTGCTATGCGTGATATGCTTTGATATTGAGTTAAATCAGAAGTTTTCCATACGACATTTTCTGGGTTTCGAGTTATCTTTATATATTTGTAACGACACGTTTAACTCGTAGGTCTCTGGCGGCCATGTGACTATTTGTGAGCCGTGATCCCGAGCCGGTGGGGTCCCGTGATGGAGCCAGATGTCGGTGTACGGCGAGATGTAGAAGCTGCGCGTTGCTGTCATCTATGGAAGCGCAACGAGTCGGTACGTTTAGATTGCAAAAGTGTTGTGTTTCGGATTAGCGCCTAGTAGGTAACGTCGCTCAATAATTGTGAAGTTATGCTTCAAGGTATTAGTATGATGGATATTTAGAGTTGGTCGTGGAACGGATTAATCGATAATTACGTTATATTTGGCTCGAAGTGGCGTCCCTGTGAGCATGGGGGTTTTTCCGAATTGTGATGCTCGTTTTCGTCCGCAGAAACGGAATAAAACCGTCTCGTAAGAAATGGTTTTCCAGTCTTCGAGCTGCCCTTTCGAGATCGGCGCGCGGCACTTTACAGTTTCGACCCGGCTTCTGCTCGGGCCAGTTTCGAGTGCTCTTCGGAGGCATGTTCGACTTCGTGGTCTGAGGCCATGCCCTCGATGTCAGCGAGGACTTCAGATGGCTTCTGGTCCTGAAGGTGGAGCGGCGGTTGGAGCAAACACTCAGTGAGAAGGTATGACGCAGTGTGCAGTGATTTTCGGCAGTGTTCGGTGCGAGCAGCGGTGAAGTATGCAGAGTTGGTTTTGCTCAGGTGATAATGGTGGTAATTCGGGTCAGCTGTGTGCTTCAGTGGTTAAGGCATCAGTGGTTACTGGTTACTATTAATGGTTACGGTTCGTGGTTCAAGGAGTTCGGTTTACGGTTTGAGTCTGTTGGTTGGTGTGTTCTTTGGCCGTTAGCGGCATAGTTTGAGTCTTTTGGTGGCTATGCACTTCGGCCGTTAACGGCACAGTTCTGCATCAGTTGGTGGGTATGCTGACCGGCCGTTAACGGCACAGTTCTGCGTCAGTTGGTGGGTATGTTCTGCGGCCGTTATCGGCAGTTTTGGGTCCTTCGGGGTAAGTGTCTTCGGCCATTATCGGCGTAGTTTTGGGTCCGTTGGTGGCTAGGCTCTTCGGCCGTTAACGGCACAGTTTGAATCCTTCGGTGGTTGGGTTCATCGGCCGTTAACGGCACAGTAGTCCTTCGGTGGTTAGGTTATTCGGCCGTTAACGGCACAGCTGCGTCCTTCGGTGGTTAGGTTCTTTGGCCGTTAACGGCACAGGTTTGAATCTGTTGGTGGTTAGGGATTTCGGTCGGTCGCGTTGCAGTTTTGAGTCCCTTGGTGGATAGGCTCCTCGGTCGTTAGCGGTGCAGTTTTGAGTCAGTTGGGGTACATTCCTTGGCCGTTAACGGCATTTTCTGTTTAAGCTAGTCGATACGTTTTCGGAGTAATTTGTCAGTTCTTGAGCAAATCCCTGGTTGGAGATACTGGATAAGTTATCTGTCGTAAGCGACTTAGGTTAAAGCATATAGCTGTTTGGTTCTTACTAAGAGATTTTCATATCGTTTAGCCCATTGATTAGCTTCCCTCGTATGTGAAGCGTTTAAGCTAGCGGTGCAGATTTGGTTATAGTTTTGCCTCGACCCTTATCGTAGCCGGTAAGTTCGCATTTACTCGGCTAGCAATATGCGATTCCCGTTTTGATTTGCCTCATCGGTAATAGGTCCCGGTATTTGATCCAGTTATCTGCGTATTGGGGCTTTAAATTACGGAGTTATTTTTCCGCTTGTGCAGGCCATAATTGTAGGATGTTTGATTTGAATGCTTACGTCTTGCAGCTACATTCCCATTGACTCAATTTTTCGTTTGGGTTTAGTATTCAGCAGTCGTGTTCATGTTTGCTGTTCCTGTGTAGGTTCCATAGCCTCAGGGGTTGGTATGGGTATGGCGTCTGTTTGCGGTTCAGTGGCTCCAGGGGCCACGGCTGGGCGGGAAGCTAAAATTCAGCTTTTGCTTGCCCAGTATAGAGCTGTAAAGGAAAGGTTCATAGTAAGAGAACAGGAAATCCGTTTAGAGGCAGAGCGGTCTAGGGCTGCCCTCCGACGCGAATATCTAGATTTGGAGTTGAGATTAACGGGCCTAGTGCAGTCGCCACCTTGCGGCGCTACAGATTGGCAGAAGGTTCACGTCAGGCAGAACCCCGACACCGGGATACGTTCTTATCCAGCCGTTCATGCTTATGAGGACGAGAGTCCAAGCTGTGTGACAGGTAGCACCAGCGATAGTGAGTTAGTCAGCCATTCTGGAGGCACTTTGGGAGTTGAGCTTTCCACTCCGTCAGATGGTGATTTTCAGAAGTTGTCGGATGGGAAAGGATTTTCAGTGGATGATCAAGGGTTACGAGCTGACTTCCAGCAAAGCATTAGTTTCAATGACAAGGAGCAACTAGCATATGTGTCGATTACTGAGCTAGAGAGTGTAGAGTCTGTAGAGAATCCGCCAAAGGTGCTAACTAGGGTGGTTGTAGGTGCAGTTCACGACGGCTGCGGTTTGAAAGCACCGATGGGCGAGCTCAGGGAGCAGGTGTGGCATCTCCCGCACGATGTGGTCTCACAACCTGGTGGGAGAACACTAAGAGGGATCGTCGATGGACGCTCATTTTCTCGCCACCACTGGAGTCACTCGCATTCTGTGGGTGGATGTTGGCACCGTTGGAGGTGGAAGTGGGTTCTCCTTGCCGAGTGGTGGCAAAAGGGGCATGAAACCCTACAGCAGGTGGTTTGTCGCGTCTGGTGACTTGCTGGCGTCGCCACTTTGTGTGACGTCATGAGTGCGTATCTGGTCAGCATGTGTTCTGCGTCCGCTCATAATTGTCACTGCGCTGAGGCTGATAGCACACATATTATTTTTCAAGCTCGTATTTGTTAGTCAAGAGGGAAGGCAAACTTGGAAACTTCCTTGTCTGATTTGTTCGTGTTTGCAAACGGGCTTTTTTCGTGTATTGACCGCCCTGCGGACGGTCAATGGGGGAAGTGTAAGCGCCCGTTTGCAGCCCTGTTGGCAAAGTATCAGTCGTATTGTTGAGAGCGCCGAGGACGGGATCAATGTGTACTGTCGGTTTGTACTCCTGCCGCTAGACGGCTGGCGGCCCGTGGTAAACTTGGGTCAGGCCACTGACGTCACGTGACGTGAGCCTAGTGCTGAGGTTTAATAATTGATTAGTATTTGGAATAGGCGTGATTTGCTCTGTTTCGTAGAATATTCTAAATAGGCGGTTCTTGAGTCGTGAAAGGTCTGAGGCTTCAGTTGGAGGTGCGATGATTTCGATAGTGCGTCTTGTGGGTAGGGACTTTGACTGACGTCATGCGAATTGCTGCGGGCGCTATGTCGTGACCTGGGTCGGCTGTCGAGGGGCGTTGGTCTTTTCGCTGACGGACGCTGTGATGACAAGATGTGCGTAGAGCCCGGCTGCCCTCCGTAAGTAGTTTATGGCACGCTTATCAATGTAATTTGCTATGCGTGATATGCTTTGATATTGAGTTAAATCAGAAGTTTTCCATACGACATTTTCTGGGTTTCGAGTTATCTTTATATATTTGTAACGACACGTTTAACTCGTAGGTCTCTGGCGGCCATGTGACTATTTGTGAGCCGTGATACCGAGCCGGTGGGGTCCCGTGATGGAGCCAGATGTCGGTGTACGGCGAGATGTAGAAGCTGCGCGTTGCTGTCATCTATGGAAGCGCAACGAGTCGGTACGTTTAGATTGCAAAAGTGTTGTGTTTCGGATTAGCGCCTAGTAGGTAACGTCGCTCAATAATTGAAGTTATGCTTCAAGGTATTAGTATGATGGATATTTAGAGTTGGTCGTGGAACGGATTAATCGATAATTACGTTATATTTGGCTCGAAGTGGCGTCCCTGTGAGCATGGGGGTTTTTCCGAATTGTGATGCTCGTTTTCGTCCGCAGAAACGGAATAAAACCGTCTCGTAAGAAATGGTTTTCCAGTCTTCGAGCTGCCCTTTCGAGATCGGCGCGCGGCACTTTACAAAGGGTATTATACTAAAACATACAGGTATTACAAAATCGTACTGACATACCATGACAAAGCTTTACAGCAGCGCAGCCAGAGCCTCGGCATGGGGGGAAGGGCACAACACCTCCGAGGCATTGGCAGCGAAACAGGGTGGGAGGGGGCACCAGGGCACCATGCCCTCCCCCTTGGGTGCACTAGGGGGCACCGACATCGAGCCACCCCTTTAATCCGCAGATATCTGTGAAAAAAACACTTTGTCCAATTATTCGGAAAGCTTCTTTAACCCTCGCCCCACCGGGGGGCCATCGATGGCCCCCCTAAGGTTTTTCCGGGATAGCAGAAAAACGTAGAGGCGCAGCACCGCGGTTGAGGACTCTACCTCTCACTGCATCATTTTCCCATCATCCCCGAAATTTTTTACCCCGGGTCACCCAAGGTCAGGTCACCAGACGAGGTCAACCAAGGTCACCTCACTTCAACTTTAGAGCTCTGTAAGAGCTACATTTCAAAGTCGATCGATTTGAAACTTCCTACACTTCATGACCCCTCCAGGGTCTACAGGGTGTATATCCGGGATTTTTCGATTTCGTGCCCTCAGGTCAGGTCACGAGGCGACCTCTCCCATTGGAAAAGCATGGGGAAAACCTGTTTCATGATATAAAAGCCACAAAAATGATTGCAAATACTCAGACTGCTCAGAACAGCGTTTTTGGACACTCTTTCACGGATCCCAGGGGTCATATTTACCCTTTGACTTTTCCAAGGTCATCCAAGGTCACCAGAGGTAAAAAACAGTATTTTGACAATAACTTTTGACCTAATTAAGCTAGAGCGGTGAAACAAACACCATCGTGTTTGTCCTGTCACTGCCTTTCATTTGATATACGGCAAGGTCACTTTGTGACCTTTCGTGACCTCAGGTCATATTAGGTCACGAGGTGACCTCTGGAGGTCAAACCACTGGCGGGAGGTCTTTACGTTCCACATAGCGGAAAAAGTACTGGCAATTTGCTATCAAATGAACTTTACCAGGCCTCAATAGCTCTAATGACATAAGAGTTATGACCAGTTTGCTTAATCATTGCATATTTGAGTGAAAATAGCCGATCTTGACCTAATTTGACCTCTGGAGGTCAAACCATTGACCTGAGCACTAAAACATGCGAAGTAATTTCTTACTGAATTCACGCGAGCTTTTATTGCACTTTGCAGATTTCCGCTAACGCCCATATTTTCGGAGTTAGAGGGGGGGCCATCGATGGCCCCCCGGTGGGGGCGAAGGTGGCGCCGGACCCCCGGTGGGGCGCGGGTTAACTTTCAATATTTGTTTTCCAGATCCACGGAACTTGATAGCGGACCTCTCTGCTGGCTTCTCTCAGTTATAATATGTTTTACACATAAAACTATCAATTTCAATGTATAAATTAGCAATGTTTCTATTCGTAACAGCACAGTTGGGCTGTGACGCAAACACTAAAATGGTGCCTATGACTTTTAAAAAATGTTCCATCATTGAAAAGCATGCAGACTGAACCATATAACCTGAAGAATAATGAGCCTACCTATATTTCAATACCCACATCATTTAAAACAACCAAACGCTAGGCAGGGTCGGATCCAGACAACGATTGGGGGAGCAACAGGGCCCAAAATCGTCCAAATATTTCTTTTAAAGAAAATTGACAAAAATGGGGGGAGGTTCGGGGGCAACTGCCCGGTTTCCCTCCTCCTCCCTGGATCCGCCTGTGGCGCAAGGCGCCGGAGGACGGACGGCCCGGCGGTCGTCAGATCAGGCCCCGGTACACATATGCACACAGGGCATCTATGTACCGGAGAGGGCATCATCTGCAGCTTCAACCGGAGAGGGCATCATCTGCAGCTTCCACCGGAGAGGGCATCATCTGCAGCTTCCACCGGAGAGGGCATCATCTGCAGCTTCCACCGGAGAGGGCATCATCTGCAGCTTCCACCGGAGAGGGCATCATCTGCAGCTTCCACCGGAGAGGGCATCATCTGCAGCTTCCACCGGAGAGGGCATCATCTGCAGCTTCCACCGGAGAGGGCATCATCTGCAGCTTCCACCGGAGAGGGCTGAGGCAGTTCAGTCGGGCTCAGCCAGCTGGTCAGACACGCGGCTGGGCCGAACAGCCATTATCTGCGTACAGTTGCCGTCCATAATCGGCACCCGAACCCAAATCCGGCCCCGAACCATGCCACTGTTCCAGCCACTCTAACCATTGGCGGATCCAGGAGCAACTTTGGGAGGAGGCTAAAACCACCGTTTTGGGGAGGGCTAAATTGAGAAAAATCGCGAAAACAGTATGGTGCTGGAGGATTGCGACGGCCTGGAGCCGAACTAACCTGGTGCTGGAGGATTGCGACGGCGAGGGTCTCCGGCGGTGACGAGACTGTATGCAGCAGGCAGCAGTAACGGACACAAATGCCCCATTCCGTGCAGCGGAGACGACTTACCGAGCTGTCAGGCCAGCCTCTCCCGATCTGTGAAACGGCAGACTCCGGTCACTGGCTTTGGCTTATGCTAGCACTCACTCTATTCACCTTATTCACTACTTTACTCACTTTAGGCACCACTCACTTTCACCATTTTAGAGATCGGGTATGAGCACGTTTCTGCATGCCGATATCATATTAGAGCAAATACAGCAGGCGACACGTCCCTTTTGGTATCTGTATCATATACCTATATGCCGCGTGAAATATATGCCCAAATATATGCCGCGTGAAAACCCGGCATACTATTGGGCCGAGACAGGCGTGAAAAGCATACAGCAGGAAGTACGCATGGCAGACATGACACGCCAAAAAATCAACAGTTTCGGGCGAAACCACGACCAGATTCAATTTTCCTGTGGCCAAGAAACGAAGAAAATTCACACACTTACATACCTTGACATTAACACACTGTAAAAGAGGAAACAGAAAGTTAAGGAATGCGTTCTCTATTTCGAGAACAGAATGTTTGACCGCCTCAATAACGCACATCACTGTTTAAATATAAATCACACCACTCTGCACATTCTACGGTAAACGTGATTCTGTTCCGCTCCGAAACGAACTCCTTCCACACCCCAGCGCTCGAATGCCCCTGCTACACTACAGCAGTGTACGGGAAATTAGAAGCCGGAGTGAATCCGCGTCAATGTGTGGCCAATCAGAGCACCGCTCCTGGCCGCGATCGCCGCCTGAGGGCATCTGTCTCTAGAGCGTCCATTGGCTGGCTGGCGCTGCGGGTTGAACTTTGACCCGCGGCGCCTCTGTGCCGGTGGCATCGAAGGACTGTTGCTGAGGGGAGCGTGGGAAACGCCGCGCGGTGGCAGGATCGAAATGGAGTTGGTGCCCACCGTTAGCGTCTGAAATAATCAGCTCCCGATGGCTTGGCGCCGTGATATGACTTCCGTGACCGTGACGTGACTTCCAATTGGTAGGTAAAAAGTTCTCCGCAAAATGCTGATCGAACTTATTCGGGTGGACCCACCAGGGGTGAATCCAAATGCAAGTGAAATATGTTGACATGGGTGTTAATCACGTTGCTCGTTTGAAGAGGGCATTACATACATACATTATGCTAACATAATTCAACCTGTCCGACGTCAGGTGGATAATTTACGTCTAATGTTGCGTTGCATTGCGTCTCACGTTACTTTGCGGATAACTTACCTCTTCTTGAATTATGTACTTTGCAGCCACCGTAATTGTACCCGAGAACGTCTTAAAAGCTTGCATGTGTTTGACCTTGTAAAACTTATGTTTGCTTGGAACTTTGCAAAACTGTCATGTAAATGTCATGTATCTCTTCTTAGTGTAACTGTCATCAGCGTGAGTGTTTGAATGCCAGAAGCTCTGTTTGCAAACTGGTGCTGCGTAGTTTTGGCCTGGACACTGCAATACATCAGGTGTAAGACAACATGTGCACTTTGGGCATAATAACATACCGGGGGCGGCCCAAAGAAAACATTCCCAGCTTTGTCCTCCTCTCTCTCTCTCTCTCTCTCTCTCTCTCTCTCTCTCTCTCTCTCTCTCTCTCTCTCTCTCTCTCTCTCTCTCTCTCTCTCTCTCTCTCTCTCTCTCTCTCTCTCTCTCTCTCTCTCTCTCTCTCTCTCTCTCTCTCTCTCTCTCTCTCTCTCTCTCTCTCTCTCTCTCTCTCTCTCTCTCTCTCTCTCTCTCTCTCTCTCTCTCTCTCTCTCTCTCTCTCTCTCTCTCTCTCTCTCTCTCTCTCTCTCTCTCTCTCTCTCTCTCTCTCTCTCTCTCTCTCTCTCTCTCTCTCTCTCTCTCTCTCTCTCTCTCTCTCTCTCTCTCTCTCTCTCTCTCTCTCTCTCTCTCTCTCTCTCTCTCTCTCTCTCTCTCTCTCTCTCTCTCTCTCTCTCTCTCTCTCTCTCTCTCTCTCTCTCTCTCTCTCTCTCTCTCTCTCTCTCTCTCTCTCTCTCTCTCTCTCTCTCTCTCTCTCTCTCTCTCTCTCTCTCTCTCTCTCTCTCTCTCTCTCTCTCTCTCTCTCTCTCTCTCTCTCTCTCTCTCTCTCTCTCTCTCTCTCTCTCTCTCTCTCTCTCTCTCTCTCTCTCTCTCTCTCTCTCTCTCTCTCTCTCTCTCTCTCTCTCTCTCTCTCTCTCTCTCTCTCTCTCTCTCTCTCTCTCTCTCTCTCTCTCTCTCTCTCTCTCTCTCTCTCTCTCTCTCTCTCTCTCTCTCTCTCTCTCTCTCTCTCAAGGCTCCACTGCGCGCTTTGTGTTTGGCAGAATCCGACAAGCTTCAGATCTAGCGTTCAAATAGTTACCTTCTGCCCCATAAGCAGAAGGTTTAACCCGAAAACAGCGCATAATGTCGGGGCCAGTAGCGGATACAAGGGTAGATAGGGAGTTCAAGCCTTCCCTTCCCCCCATCGTCCGAGTGCCCACAATTAATAAAATAAGCGGACAGGGGCGTAGCAACGGTTTGAAAATTTGGGGAGCAACCTTAGGGGGGCCCACCTCAAGGGGGTCCCCGGCCCACGGGGGCCCATAAATATGAAAAACTTTTAGATAGCTCGTTTGGTGTCAATATGTCACGCATTCACACTGGGTTGTCAATATATGAAAAATTGAGAAATAAAATTTGCCCTATGATTTCGAGTTGTACCTATTATGATATAATAAATCATAGTAAAAAGCCCAAAAATATTTTTTACTTTTTACGTTAAGCTTTTTTCAAATAAATACATTTAAAGCTCTTTTGGAGGATTTAAATCATTTTTTACCACGAACGCGTTTTTATACTCACAGATGTTTAGGCTCTTTTTATCATATTTACAAAATTAAACTCTTTAGAAAGCTAGAAACAATGCTTTGATACCAAATAACGTCACTTCGCTATGCCTAATCAACTTGTATTTACTTATTCAATTACAAAAAAGGGAACATTTATTTAGGTTATTACGGATCCCTCCTTTACATCATTAGATATTGATTTAGGTAAAGGCTGGTCACAATAAATCCGCTCAGCTATATTTCGATGCCTAAGATGCAGAGTTCCAGTATGAAGTGCAATGTACTTGAAGGCCAGCTTTGCAATGCCGAGGAGGTGTGGGCATAGTGTTATAGTGGTTAGCAGCCTTGCTTGCCACGCGGCCGACCCGGGTTTAAGGCCCGGCAGATTCCTTGTGCAAGGAACAATTTGAATCCCAAGAAACCCCTTCAACAGGCAAAGAGTTAGCAACGCTAGATAGCCCTGGTCGTTGGTGCGTCTATAAAGCCCAAAACTTATTTGTATTATGCCGAGGAGGTCCAGCTTTGATCCTGAGCACCAGTTCCATGTGCTATGCCCTTTGGCAGATGAATCCATCCCTCCTCTCAGCATTACAGACTGAACTGGCTCCAGCTGTCACTTCCTTTATAGCTCTCTCTATGGCCTATATGTGGGCAAGGGGAATTACTCTATCTTTGTGTGCTTCCCCATGAACTCTAGCGACTTGCTCTTGGCCAAGCTGCAGGCCATGATAAACTCGGTGGTGGCCTCACGGTCGATTATATTATTGAGGGCAGACGCCTGTGTATTGAGGTAGGGCATGAACCGCAGCATGAGGGAGGTTTCCTCCTTCTCCTGCTCTCCTCTGATGGAGATTATCTTGACAAAGACGAACTTCCTCCTCCTCGCTGCAGAGCAGTGTCATCAGGATCGCCTTGGTGTGAACGAAAATTGCAGAGGAGCACACGGTGGGCATGACATTCAACTGCACCATCTTGGGCTGGGTACGAAGGCAGGGGAGCTCAAACATGACTTTCCGAGGGCTGCCCAGCCAGTCGTTGCTGGTCTACACCTGTAGCCAGTACGGAAAGTAAAGCTCAACAATAATAGCGATGATCTACTACGAGTTCAAATTTCCCTACTGACTCCTGAAGGTTATCAACAACTTGGTGGACGGTCCCAGAAACGTCCTAACTTGGCTCTTATGCCTCAGGATCCAGCCCTAGATGGTGCAATTGACTGTTATGCAGACCATGAGCTCCTCTGAATGGTTCGCTCACTCAGAGAAGATCCTGATGAACATGGCATGGTCTGCAGTGAGGAGGAGGAGAGAAGGACCACCTTCCACAAGATCATCTCCATCAGAGGGGAGCAGGAGGCGGGGAACACCTCTCTCAGGCTGCGGACCCTGCCCTACGTCAACACACAGATGACCACTCTAAAAAATATAATTGACTGTGACGTGGTCACCAAGCCTATCATCACCTGCAGCATAATCAAATTCAAGTTCCCAGGGTTCATGGGGAAGCCCATGGAGGTAGAGCACTTCGTCTGCCACACGCAGGCCATGGCTGTAGCTGCGACGTTTATAAAGTAAATGACAGCTGCCAGTTCTGTCTGTCGTGCTGAAAGAGAAATGGTTTTATCAGGCGATGGGCCCAGCATACCAAACTGATGTTCAGGATCAACAGCAAGCAGGACCTCCTCGGCATCACAAAGTTGACGATAAGTAGATGAAACTTGCAATCAATCTGAAACTCTAGTTTAGGTCTCGAAAGACAGCTAGACTTATCGTCACCATCCTTCCCCTGAATCAATTCCTACTGCTGCAAAGAACGAGTCCGTAATGACCTAAATGGCTCGTCTCGTTTGTGTCATGAAATAGGTGATTCAAAGCTATCTAGACATAGCGAAGTGTGGTCGTTTGATATCAGGGCACTGTCTGTACTTTTCTAAATACTTTCTGTAAATGCGATAAAAAGCCGAAATATCTGCAAATATAAAGAGCAATGCTCTTGGTTAAAATGGTTTGAATGCATAAAAACCTAGAAATGCATTTTTCAGTCGAAAACGGGATGATAGGTAAAAATAGCTAGATCATTTTTGGCTTTGATTATTTTTCATTAGACCATAATAGAATTTGAAATCGTGAGGCAAAATATCATTTGTCAATTGTCCGTATATTGACAAAACCTATTACACACCAGCATACACCAGGTATTTCCATACATGACTTCTTACGTTATTTTCTGCTGCTTCCTTTCATTGAACAGTTTCGTGTTGTTCCTTTTTCACTTCGTAGTAGAAGACGGCCGGCATTGTCACGCCTTTCGATGGCTCAGAGACGACTGTTGCTCGGCGTTTGGTGCGGGGTGCGTGTCCGATTCATGCTTTATGTTGGGATTTATATGAGATGGAGTTTGGTTGGGTCCATTTCTCGGGGCTCATTTGGAAACGCTCGGGTAGTAGTTGCCCTGGCCTTTATCAGGAATCGCTCCTCCTCCAGGGGCTTGCAGGGGTCGTACTACGGAACTGGAACTTTCCCAGACAAGCTATCGGGCCCATTTGGGTTTCTTGTTCTATACTACAGTTGCGGATATTTGTATTTTTGTTGCGGGGGCCCACAACAAAAGGGGATGGGTATCCTCCTGGGGGCCGGTTCCTATGCCTATGCCGCCCAGGGGTCGCCAGATTATCTTGGAGGGCCCCCAAGGTCCAGACCATGGCTCAGAAACCCACATCAGTCAGCTCAGAGGGCCCAGACCAGTGCATTGGCCTCGGGACCAGCGTATCAAGGGACCCCACATAAGCACAGAGCCCCTAGAAGCTCAGCACAGGGGAGCCCCAGATTTGCACAGGGTGCCAGATTAGCTTAGGGGCCCGGTTCAGCTCAGAGGTCCCCAGGTCGGCTTATGTAGGGTCTGAAAACAGCTCAAGGGGCTTGTTCAAGCTGACGGATCCCAGCTTGCTCAATGACGCAAGAACAGTTCAGCGGCCCCAGACCCGCTCGGGGCCCTTGTTCAGCAAAGAGGCCCCCGGATTAGCTTTGAAGGCCCAGCTCAGCTCAGTAGCCCCCAGCTCGGATGATATAGGGTCACGCCTCATACCAGCTCAGGGGTCTCCATTCGAGCTCACGGCCCCCAGGCTTAGCCCAGAGGACTCTAGAAGAGTTCAGGGGCCCCATTCTAGCAAGGCCCCAGTGAAGCACAGGGGGTACCCGGATTAGCTTAGGGCCCCAGCTCAGCTTAGGGGGCCCAGGGTGGCAGATATAGAGTCTCAGAACATCTCAAGGGGCCCATTCAAGCTCACAGCCGCCAGGTCAGTAGCTGTAAAGCCTTATAGGTTCCTCAGTTCAACACAAGGGCCCATATTAGTTCTGTTGACCAGATTAGCTTAAGGGCCCGGATCAGCTCAGGGGCCCCTTGTCGGCATATATAGGGTTTCAGAACAGTTCAGCGTTCCAATTAAAGCTTATAACCCAAGTTCAGGTCAGTGGCCATATTACTGTGCAAGGGCCACAGATGAGTTTGGGGCCTCCCGTGCAGCACAGGGGGCCCAGATTATCTCAGGAGACAAGATTAATATTACATTCCTAGTTCAGGTCAGGGGCCCCCAGGTCGGCGGATATAAGGTTTGGCCAACTCAAGAGGCCCCGTTCAAGGTCACGGCTCCTAGCTCAGCTTAGGGATCCTAGAACAGTTTATGCTGCCCAGGCCATCTCAGTTGCGTTCAGTTCAGCTCTAGGGGCCCCAGATTAGCTCGTATATGACATCAGAGGCCAGTGCAGGGGCCCCGAACAGCTCAGGGGACCTTAAAATCGACTCATAGGGCCTCAGCTTAGTTAAGGGGCACATATAAGTTTAATGGGTTTCCGGGGAAAGCTATCGGGCCAGTCTGAGTTTCTTGCTTGATATTACAGGTGTTGATATTCTTATCTCTGTTGCGGGGGGCCCATAACAGAAAAGTGGGGAAGGGGGGGGGCAGTGGCCCCCTGCCCCCCCCGGTTCCTACGCCTATGGTGGGTTTCCAAAACGGAACATTCATCCCATTAGTGCCGGATCTAGGCCGATTGTTGGCGTGAGAGGCAACGGAGCCCAAATGCGTGAAAACATGCTTCTTTGAGAGAATCGCCAAAAATCGGAGGGAGCAATTTTAATGGGAGGGAGCAAATTCTTCCCCCTCTCGTTCAGTGCCTGAATCCACTTAGATTGTTTTAATGTAGCGTTTCTTCTCGGCAGGGGCGAATCCAGGATTTCCTTAAGGTTTTAAAATTCACGGCTGGACCCACTTCCAGCGGCAGGTTATGTATTATTTTACCAGGGCGACGCGGGTTTTGGGGGTTCACCAAAACCAAGTTCGTGCATGGGTTCTTTAAGAGCCGTCTCTACCAGAATGGTTTATAATATTTGGTAGTGCTACAATACTATTATATCAGGGCGCAGCATCAAAGGTTATCAAGACAACGTAGTAGGCTCCGCAGAATAATGAATCAAAAAAACATAGTACCAGCGGCCAGTCAAATTTCATATCCACGTAACCCCGCACAATAGTTTATATTAAATGTTCCCCCACCCCCCCCACGGGTCCTCCGCCACCCCCTCAGACCCAGGGTAAATATAAAATAATAACAGTCACATACCACCACTTGGTTCCCCACTGTTACCTCGCTCCGCCCCGAGTTTCACTTTTATTTATAGAAAGCCAATATCACGGCTAATCCCAACAAAAACTTTAGGTTGTTATTTCCATAGCCTGGTCCGCACCTGATTCAATTCAACAGTATATACAATGGGTAATTATTAAATCACTAGTTTAAACAACAAACAAGGGTTAAAATCAAAAAACACAAAATGTATATTCACCTCCTAAAACAAAATTTAAATTTTCTTTTTTAAAATAAAGTTAGCGTCAGGGTCAACACTATTCAAAATCGGCCGGTAGATCAATCTAGGGGCGATATGCCCCCCGCCGGAAATAGGCCGGAGCCACGGAATAGGGTTAAGGATGGGGTGAATTTAAGATTCGGGGGAGGCGTCGTTTGGAGAGGGGGCCCGCGACTCGGGAGGGGGGCACGGAAAAAATGTTAAATGTGATGGAGCTCAGCTTTAAAAAAGGTGGCCCAAGCCCAACCCGGGGTCATTTTACAGGTTACCACCACACCTACACGCTCACACACACAGTATATTGTCAGTATATTCTTATACAGACAGGTCTTTTCACTCACAGCTCTCTTGCGGGGGGTTGGCAGCTCCGGCGGGAGGCATTTCTTTCCAGTGCTTAAGGCTGGCCCAAGGTAGGGGCGATCGCCCAATCACCCCCACCCTGGATCTGCTCCTGGCCCTATGTGAACAAAATTTTGATTCAAAGGACTACCCCACCTTGGATCCGCCCCTGCTTCTCGGAATGACTCGAATCGCCCCTGGGCAGGTGACGATGGCCCAGGCCCGATGGAGATGGAGGGCGCACTGGCATCTCTCTTCTTTACACTTTATAGATGGCGTTAGGTGCTGGCAATCACCGGCCAAACTCGGCAATCGCCGGCTCTCAGTGGAATGCGGTCTTTGTTAGATTTTTATTTGGTCTATGCGTTTCAAATACATTCTAATTATATTTTTAAGTCATCATTTCGGATAACTTTGGAACTTGAGGGATAGGGCATTAGCAGGTCCCTTTTACCAACGAAGTGTTTACAACTCATGGGCAGATCCAGGATTGCCGATAGGGGGCATATGGTAGAGAGGGTTCGCCATCCGGACCAGAGGAGCGGCACAGAGCCGGGGGCGCCACTTTTGGAGGGCAATTATGCTTTTGGATCCGCCTATGCTAAAGCTAATCTGAGAATGAGTGACCACAACAAAGAGCGTGACCCAAGCCAAAATAGACGGAGTTTTGAGAATATATCTAGCCTCCCACTGCCAGAAAACAACTCTGTCTAAACACCCCCCCCCCCCAGCCAAATAGTGATTGGGGTTGGGCTCCTCTAAATTTCCGGCAATAAATCTGTAAAAATTGTCATTACCTTCCAATTCCCCTGAAACAGAGAAGTTGCAGCCGAGTAGTGGCACAGAGGGGTGTGGGAGGGGTGGGGGCGACACTCCCTCTCCCTTGCTTCCTGTGCCAATGCCCACAAGTGATCACATGCTACGTATTTTTGGAAATGTTTAGGTGATGGAACTCTAGGCTCCTGTCTGCTGCTCCCAAACCTCTGCGACACTGCGTGAAAACGTTTAACACCCGCCCCCGTGGGCCTCCGAGCCGCATTCGCCCTGGTGGGGGGTGTTCAAACACCCCATCGACGTCGGCCACCATGCAGGATAACAACAACAAAAAAACTGATGGATACCTCATACAAATTCATCATGAAGCTATATCAGTCACTTTTTGGCTCAGGTCAAAATTGAGGTCATGACAGGTCAAAGAAAGTGGCATATTAGAGAAGAATCTTTAGGCTCTAGCGTGTGACAGAGTCGATTTAAAACCACTTTTTAGGCACCATTCACTTTCTCTCGTCGCGGAAAATTGAATGATGTATAATATGATTATACTAGGTCAAGTCATTAAATGGTCTGACCTATAGGTAGGTCAAGGTCACTATCTAATTTCATAAGTGTCGCCACCGGCAAAAAAGTGGGGGCCAGCCAAACTTCAACCCGATGCTGAGAGAAAACTTTCAACGTCAGCACCAAAAACTGTTCGAATTTGGGCTCTTCGTTGCCTCCCGCAGCCCTGGATATAAGAATGTCCGGTTTTCTCTCATTTTGACTGAGATCAGGAAATTTTTGGCCAAAAAGTGGAGGGGCCAGGCCCACCCGGGCCCCCCTTTTCCGACGCGTATGTCTAATTTAGCATAGTTAATATGTATATCAATCAAAATGCAATAGCAATACAAAAGTAATGGTAGCAAAATAGAGGCCTTATCGTCATTTCCTGCTAAGTTACTGACCCCAGTTTGAAACCTGCTTAAGTAGCCACAGATAATCTCTCAAAGGTCACAGGTCAAATATTGCGACATGAATCTGGAAAGGGACCCAGTGTAGTACGATTCGGAATATATGAAGGTATTTGCAGCTGTATCTGAACAAATACAGCTCAATGCCTGTTTTCCCCATGCATTTCCAAATACGAGGTTTTTGATCCAAGTTTTTGTATCCGTACCTGACCCTAGGTTAATGATATGAAAAATCCAGTAGCCCATTTTGAAGAACTCGGTGGGCCCATTATATGGTACAAGTTTCCATCCGATATATTCACCCATTTCTGACTTATGCCCTCTTAAACATTTCTGGAGGTGAGGACACTTGATCTGCACTGGTGACCTGACCTAAGATGACCCAACCTTAACATTTCGAGGAAAGTTGCGGAATTGATCAAGTATTAGGTGTGCCAAGTATGGTGGCGTTTCGCGCCGCCGTTTCTTCGTGCCGTCGGGAACCCCCCGAGGGGGAGGGCATGTTCAAACCCTTCTCGGGGCAAGGTTTAATGTCAATAGATAAAACTTTTAAGTGCTTAAAGGCAGTGTCCCACTTTTATAATGGGTTTTGAAATTTGATAACAGTATTTTTTACACGGTATTTGTATTATTATTTTGTATCATTATGTATTATCAGTATTATTATTATTATATTATTATTTTGTACAGTACAGTATTTTGTAACAGTATTTTGTTGGCACAACCAAAAATAACGCACTACCGTCTAACATGCGCAATGTCTCGAGCCAGACTGCTTTCAAACGCGCTTTAAGGGTTTATTTGCAGAGTGGACTGTGATTTGTGGTATTCGCTTGAGTGGTAGGTATGTGTGAAAGTTTCAACTCCCTTTGTCTTTTAACCTGTGTATTTTACTCCTTTAATAATGTGCTTGAAGTGCAACCATGAAAAACCTTGAATGATCGGGGATGATTGCGAATAAACGGATTATGATTCTGATTCTGATTTTAGAACATGTAGGGAAGCCAGTATTGGCATATTTCATTTCACCTAAACCTCTCTGTGTAAATTTTATCGAAAGCTTTAACCCTCGCCCCGGTGAGGTATTTAAACACCCCTCGGGTTTTTCCGAAGACACACCAAATGTCTTCGGCGTATAACATTGACCACCGGCGTATAACATTGAAAGAACGGGCACATATAGCCTTTGTAGCTGCGGTGCCCTAAAACTCTAATAATCATCAACATTGAAAGAGCTGTTCTGTTTCAATCATTATCAAACATTGTCGAAGTCAACTTTAGTTTATTAAACCAATCAATCAAACTTGGGGTAATATTGCACGGTTCAAACCTCACGGAAAAGAAACAAAAACGAGTAGTACGCAGCGTTCAAAAGTTCATCAGAACAACCAAGCGGTTTGCCTAGTATGGTGGTGGTGGCGGCGGCGGCGGGCGGGGGCCTTGCTGGAGAGACGATTTTTTTGTAATGAGGGCTGCGAGTGCGGGTGGCCGACGACTCGGCGGTGGTTTCAATGTTTCGCCTTTTTTGTGCAAGCGGTGATTCTTTTAAGCATTTAGGTACTTTTTCACCAATTGCCTGTTTTTGTTTATGAATGTGTGAATGCTTCTTGAAATATACATACATATATACATACATACATACATACGCGGATCCAGGATTGCCGATCGGAGGGGGGCACCTTCCCAGGGGGGCGCCATCCGGACCAGAGGGGCCTTGGAGCAGAGGGGCCCCGGACCAGAGGGGCCTTACCGCCACTTTTGACCGGTAAAACCTATTAGGCGGGCGCCAAATCCTATCGGTGGGCGCCGATTTTCGCATCCTGGGGGGGTGGGAAGCGACATTTCAGGGGGGGCGCCATCGACCTTTCAGGGGGCGCCGTGACCATTTCAGGAGGCGCCGAGGGTCGATCGGGGGCACGTGCCCCCCTTTGCCCCCCCTGATCCGCCTATGCATACATACCAAAACGGCAGCGCGAAGCGCAGCCGTACTTGGTACACCTTATCTTTGATCAATTCTGCAAATTTTCCGAACATCTAAAGGTCAGATCATCTCAGATCAGGTCACCAAGCAAGTTTAGCGACCCAACCTCCAAAAAATTAAGATAGCATAAGAAATAACAGCGAAACTCATATCACATAATGGGCCTAACGCACGTTAAAAAAAATATTCCGGTATTTTTCATATCGATGTCCCAGGGTCAGATACGGATCATGACCTCTCCATCGGAAATGCATGGGAAAAACAGATATTGGGTTGTATTTGTGTAAATATGGCTGAGAATACCGGCCCATTTCCATGTTCATTTCGTAATTTTTACCTGTGACCTCTGAGAGGTCATCTGGGCTACTTAACCCTCGCCAAAATGGGCCTCCGAGCCACCTTTGCCCTGATGGGGATTTAAACACCCCCTCAAACTCGGTTCCTATGCTGAATAGCAAAAAAACCCGAATGCTGTTCGATGGCTCATACGAATTCATGACGAAACTACATCGGGCGTTTTTGACTCAGGTCAATATAGAGGTCATGACCGATCACCGAAGGCTGTATGTTACGGTAGTGTTTTTGGGCTCTAGCGTCTGACAGAGGTGAGTCAGAACCATTTTTTGTGAGACTGCCTCTTGAGTCTTGGGTCAGAAGGAATAGACCATATTTTTAGGAAATTTTCATATATTTCGATGTAAAAAGATATTTTATTTTTCTACATGTGCTTGGCCCCTTTAGAGGTCCTGGCCTAACGCGATTAGGGCATGACGGTAAGCTGGCTATTCACCTTTATCTGTTCACGTGTATGAGTAATTATGTATTTTCTAAACAGCAAATGCTAGCTGCTATCTTATCGCTTGACTTCGTAAGGGAATGAGACATATATGAACCCGTTGAAGATTGATGAATATTAACCCTCGTTCCGGTGAGGGGTGTTTGAACACCCCCTCGGGTTTTTCCGGAAGGCACGAAAAAACAGCGTCGCGCAGCGCCGCCGTACTTGGCACACCTTAAATCAATTCCACAACTTTTCCCAAAATTTTAAGCTTGAGTCATCTCAAGTCAGATCACCACTGCAGGTCAAGTGACCTCACCTCAAAAAAATGTTAAAGGTGGCATAAGTAAGAAACGGGTGAACCTATCGGATTGAAACATATAACACATAATGGGCCTAAGGAGTTCTAAAAAAATGACTTCTGGGATTTTTCATACCGATAACCTAAGATCAAGTACGGACCATGACCTTTCCATTGGAAAAACATGGGAAAAACAGAAATTGGGCTGTATTTGTGTAGATAAAGCTGATAATACGTTCATTTTCTCCAAATTGATTATTCTGGGCTCCTTTCCAGGATCATGTTGAAATGTTTTACCTGTGACTTCTGAGAGGTCATCTGGAGCTACGTAAGCAGTTTTCAGACTAAGGTCGATAACTTTGCATGAAATGACGAAACAGCTTTTATTTCCATACCATTATGTTTGGATTGCTATTGCAAGTCGATTATGCATACTGCATATGCTAGGTTAACACGTAACCTTGACCTGACCTGAGGTCAGGTCAATTTTTTGTGTTTTGACAGACAGACAGACAGACAGACATATATTTTCATAATGAAACATACAAAAGTTTTCAGTAATTTTTCGCGATTGGTGCAAAAGCACGAGTGCTTATAACACGCACCGCTCGCACAGTCAGCCCCAGACGCCGGCCACCACCACGAGAGGACCACCCGGTGCCGCTGCCTAAATAGACCACGAGCCGCTCCGCAGCGCCACCTCCACTCCAACCCGGGCGCTGAGAGTCTGAACCTGAGTATATTCCTGGCTTCAACTGTCTTTCTGTTCAAAACGCTTGCTTTGAAATATAAATTTGAAAACAGATGCTGCTACTCTTTCCGCGTTCTTGTCGTCTAGAAGAGAGCCATGAAGTAGTATATTGAGTTTAGTTGAATGGTCTAGGCTACTTAACGTGATTTGTGTTGCTTCGAATATATCTCTAAAGAGTTTTGTTCTAGCGTAATGGAATAACGGACAATTAAGGAAGTAATGTGATGTGTCCTCTTTTCTGTGGCCGCAGGAGCAGTGTGGAGTTTCGTTGGCTTGAATTTTTTAACATAGTATGGTTTTTTAACATAGTTTTAACATAGTATGGTCATATTATACATCATTTGATTTGCCATGGCAAGAATAAGTCAATGGTGCCTAAAAAAATGATTCTAACTCAACTTTGTCAGATGCTAGACCCCAAAAACGTTACTCAAAATGCCAACTTCTTTGACCTGCCATGACCTCAATATTGAGCTGAGCCAAAAAGTGACTGATATAGTTCTTCCTAAATTTGTATGAGCTATCCACCAGCCATCGCGTTTTTTTTGCTTTCTCGCAAAGAGGCCGAGTTCGAGGAGGTGTTCAAACACCCCCACCAGGGCAATATCTTATATCTTATACTTATACTTGTTTACTTATCTTATACCTGTTTAACCCTCGCCCCGGTGGGGGTGTTTGAACAACCCCTCGGGTTTTTCCGGCGGCACGACAAAACGGCAGCGCGAATTTCCGCCGTACTTGGCACACACTGTCCTTGACCAATTCCGCAAATTTTGCCAAAATTTTAAGATTTGATCATCTCAGGTCAGGTCCACAGTGCAGATCAAGTGACCTTACCTCCAAAATTGTTTAAGGTGGAATGAGGAAGAAAAGCGTGAATCTGTCGTGGGCCCACCGAGTACTGCAACCTATATTACGGCATTTTTCATATCGGTGACCAAAGGTCAAGTACGGACCATGACCTCGCCATTGGAAATACATAGGAAAAGCAGAGGTTGGGCGGTATTTGTGTAGATATAGCTGAGAATACCTTCATATTCTCCAACCTGTAGTGTCCAGGGCCCCTTTCTATGTTAATATTGCAATTTTATGACTTGCGACCTCTGGAGAGGTTATCTGGGGCTATTTAAGCAGTTTTCAGACTTAGGTCAATAACTCTGCATGAAATGATGGATTTTATATTGATATCATTGCGTTCAGATTTCTATTGGGAGTCGATTGATATGCATATTGCATATTGACTATGCTAGATTAAAAAGTGGCCTTTACCTGACCTGAGGTCAGGTCATTTTTGTGTTTTGAAATAGTATGGTCATATTATACATCATTCGATTTGCAAAAACTCTACTCAAAATCCCACTTTCTTTGACCTGTCATGACCTCAACATTGGCCTGAACCAAACAGAGACTGTGTAGCTTCGCCATGAATTTGTATGAGCTATACACCAGCCTTCGCGTTTTTCTGCTATCACGTATATGGACCGAGTTCGAAGGGTGTTCAAATACCCCCACCAGGGCGAAGGTGGTTCGGAAGCCTACCTGGGAGCGGGATAAGGTCAGGTCACTTGACCTGTACTGGTGACCTGATCTGAGATGACCTAACCTTAAAATTTTGACAAAGGTTGTAACAATGATCATAGAAACGGTGTGCCGAGTACAGTGGAGCTATGCACAGCTGTTTTTCTGCTATCTCCAAAAAAACCGGAGGGGGTGCTTACACGCGCTCCTCCCCGTCAATGCGCGTGTTAAGTATCCTTAGGTTCCCCTCGTCACAGCAGATCGAATTGTGCATGATATGACAAGGTCGCGGACACTTTCTGCTCTGCTAGGGTCCTTATGCATGTCAATGGACTGTGAGTGATAATACGAACACAGAACAGAAACATAATAATAACTTTTTATCATCACTCTTTTCAATTTCATCAACCCGAATCATAAAGCCTGCTTAGCATGCGCATTGACGGGGGCGGGTCCTCACCCTCCCGGTTTTTTGATACAGCATAAAAACGGCGGCAGGTAGCGCCGCCGTACTTGGGATTCCTTTCTCTCATCATTTTTACAACTTTTGTCAACATTTTAAGGTTAGGTTATCTCAGATCAGGTCATCAGTACAGGTCAAGTGACCTGACCCCAAAAAAATTTGGATAGCATAAATCAAAACAGGGTGAACTTATACGATCGAAACTCATATCACGTAAATGGCCCATCGAGTTCTCTAAAATGTGTTACCGTATTTTTTATATCGATGACTTAAGGTCAGGTACGAGCCATGATTTCTCCATTAGAATTACATGGGAACATATTTTTAACTGAATAACTTATAAATGGATAGTGATAGAGCGTGTATTATAATTTCATTAGATTTGGCTTGTCTTTGCGGTTCTAATGTTATGCATTTTTGACTTAAATTGACCTTGACCTAACCTCAGGTTAGGTAAAATGCTATTTTTGAACTGATTTCACCTAGCAAGGTCATATCATATGTCATTTGATTTGACTTGCTGCGAGGATTCTATTGGTTTAAATGTAGTGTCAGGTTTTTCTTGCAGTGGCCACTTCGCTTCTGTTGGCTCTCTTGGAACTGCTGTGAAACGACCAATGTTTGTTGTTTTGCGAGATGACCTTAAATGTGACCTGAAAAAATGTTTCAAATATTTTCGATAGAGAAATGGATGGGCTACCCAACGCCGTTTTTCGCTATTTAGCGTGGTTCTCGAGATTTTAGGGGCGGGTACCCGCCCCTCCTCCCAGTCAAAGCGAAGGTGGCTCGGACCCCCGTCAATGCGAGTGTTAAGTGATGTTAATCAGCTACCAGCTGTGCTTGAAATGGCAAAAACAAGAGTGCCCCTGTAACTGTGAAAATCCTCGCCGTTCAGCCATACAAATGCTCCTTTTTTCCTCGCTCCTCAGCAAAAGTTGAAAAAATGCACTGAAACATCGCCTCTTTCCTCACATACCCCGGGTTGTCCTGAGCATGGCGTGTTATTACGATGTCAGCTGAGCTGACAGCTTGTGGCATGTAGCATTGCAAAAGCCATGCATTTTTAACATATATCACGTGACATGCGTTACCAGATTGAAAGGCATGGCTTGAATTCGGCACATGCGCCTTTTATTTTGAACTTAACAGTGCGTGGGAATTTCCTATACTATGGGTGAAATGCATATGCTAATAATGGCTTCCCAACACACTCCACAAAACTGTGATCTCAGTTCAAAACACATTATATATAAGTGGGATATATATAAGTTGTAACATCTGAGGGGCAAGGTACCTATAGTGAAAAGGGGAGCGGTAATGCTTCAGCGCGTTACCTCTGCTGTCTCACGCCACTTTGGGCCGGAATGTCATGCTGACTCTCGGATCCCACACCGTCAGCGTCCACTCAACCCGAGTGCGACCGCAGCAATCGTCTCGCCCTAATGATGTATCCGCCGCCGCGCCGAGCAAGGCGTGAAGGATTTCTCTTCATCCGCCGGAAATTCCCTCACAACCTTTAATCTGGCCACTCCACCGACGCTGATTGGGTGGCGAGAAACTTCTGCTCCCTGATCCGCCAATTGCTTCTCACTCAAGACAAGTGTGGAAGCCTGCCACATTTGCCAGGATGAGGGTATCAGCCCAAACATAGCACGTGCTACTTATCGGGCTTTTCTCCAATTGTTAGGCACTTAGACAGTGATTTTTTCATTGTGGACTTGCTGTTTATCACCTATAATCCCTGCGCCGGAAGCTCTCCAACATTTGTCCAATTTCGCCCGCAGTGCACCCGTCTGGCTTTGACTGGCGACCCTGCTGGAAGTCGACCCCCGTGACCTGTGACCTCTCGACACGGGCGGCTAACCTGTGACGTTGACCTATGATCCTAACTGAGAGCGGAGGGCCAAACCACCGCAGCCACGCGACAAAACGTCCTCCCTGACTTATCATGGTATAGAAAGCAACATTTCTGACAATATGGTCATAGAAATAGCGCCAGTATGACTGGAGATATATGCTCGATCTAAGAATTATTCTGAATGGATCGGAGCTTCGCACAACATTCTGAGCAGGGAATACCCGTCCCCCTCCCCCACTCCGATGGGCTTGCAGTCATGTAGGAATTCTTCTGTGTCTTCCTTTTGAGTTTGAGCAGTAGTCATGTTTACACGCAATGACAGTGACCAGTTCCCACGCCCGGAAGAAGCCAGTCAGAATGCACGTTGCCACAGCTCGTTTTTTTTAGGGGGGGGCAAGCTGAAAGATTGGGCAGCAACACGAATAACTGTTGTTTTCGTTTGGCAAGTGTACGTTCAGCATGGTGATAAGTGGGGCTTACATAAATACTCACTCGATCTGGTGTTCTTAAAACATGGAAGTTAAGTCCAGCAGAAAATATCAGTTATTCGCCCAGTAGCCCAGCCCTCCTGCTGCCCCCAAAAAGTAAGCGCTGGCGCCGCGCCTGTTGGCCGCCCAGCTGGGCTGGCCGGTGGCCGGTGCTGCTGCTCCTGTAAAGGCGGCTGCTGACAGATGTAGGGTTTCAATCGGCGGATCGTGAAGCCTCAGGCAGGGTGAGAGGGGCAGCCTCCAACACCCGGAACACCTTTTGAGGTGTTCTGTTATTCCTTTTATGATTCCAAGGGTTAGTTTCCGACGCAAATATGTTTTTGCTTTCAAGGGCCGTGTGGTTCATAAGGGCCATTCCTGGACAGGGACATTCATGCCAGGGCTTAATTTTGGGGGCAAGCTAGAGGGCTGGGCTACTGGGCGAATAACTGTTGTTTTCTGCAGGGGTCTAAAAACTTGCCGATCTACCTACGCCGTCGGCGACCCTATCATCTTTTGGTTGGCGACCCAGCAACCGTCTCAAACTCTGAATTCATCTGTTTTCCTATGATTTTAGCTTCCACCATCCGCTCCTGCTTCTAAATACGCTTACCCTCTCCACTGTCTCCATCCGTCATCGTAATACATACAGTGCCCATCAAAATCTATTGGATGAAGTCTGCCAGTTCCTTTGGCCAGGAATGGCCAGAATCTACTTCGACAAAGAGCCAAGTTAGCCTTCCTTTCCCGGCTTGTTTGGCGTTTCTGAAAGACAGCTTGGCTACAACCTGGCATCTTTGGCCGATTACATCTGGTATCATCACCGCCCTTAGTTGCTGCTAGTCTATGCTAGTTATGTTTCTTCTTATTACAATTTTTGGTTCCAATTTTATGAAAAACGACTGAAACCACTTGGTACTTTAGATGATGCCATCTCCCTGTACCGTATTTATGTACTATTTTTAAGTTCAAACTAGAATGTACTAGAATCTGTCACGAGTCGGTACCAAGTCGGTGATTTTCTTTTTTTCAATAGGCGACCAATGGGCGACCAAGTCGGCCGAAACCGCCGACTTGCGTGGTCGCCTGGTCGCCGGTGGTCGCCCTGGTACATTTTCGGTGTCTGCGGCCTACAGAACGAGCGCGGCGTGGGCTGCCGCTAATATTTTTGTATTCCTGTTGGAAGGAGTGGGCGCCGTTTTTGACGACTGGTGTTCAATTTGCTAAATCCAAGGGGCTAAATCAAGATGTGCGTTTATCATAGACGGTCTGTGCAATCTAGGTGGGGTTTGGAGTCTACTTGCAATGATGTTTCCTTGTTTTGCTTTATCACGAAAAGTCTCAGAAGGAAAAAAAACTTGAATACAAGTGGTGCATGTTTAAACCCTTTCCAACCACAATCACGCTAAAATATCATAGTAAACATTGTTGTATAGTCACACATTCCCAAGGGCGTGGATTTCCTAAATGATTTTTGGGGTGCCTAATTATGAGACTATCCATAACAAGTATACTGTTTTTGATACCACCATGTTCTTGCCTTATACCAGTGTGCAAAGTATGGCATTTTCGTCGAGATCTTGTCGGTGCGAGTGCCCTTGGAGGCAGGACCGACTGGTGCAAATTTTATCAACCTGGTGCGAACTTGCAAGGTTAGTGACACTTAAACCAAACAAATAATGGCTGAATGGCTATTAAGACACAGGATGGGGCCCTATAAAAATTCCTTAACTAACTGACTAATGATTGAGGTAGCATTGCATTGTAGGGGTAGGAATGGGTGCATTTTTCCCTGGTATGTGCCAGATTGGTGCGAATTTTTGGAGGCTGGTGGTGCGAGAATTTTAGATGGCTGGTGCGACTCGTCTGGCATGCTGCCGTACTTTGCAGACTGGGCCTAATAGCTGGACATATAACTGGGTGACCAAGTAGGCCTTTTATTTATACATTTTAAAGTCCCTGAAATGAGAAATAGGAAAATTTTAAGGATGCTCTTAGAAGGCACAGAAAATAACTGAGCTTTCATTTGGGGTGCCACAGCAGTGACAGATCCAAGGGATCCCTGAACTCTAGTTCAGGACCGCTTAAGTTTGAAAGGATTAAGGGCAGCCTGAGGAAAAGGGTACCCCAAAACTGATAAAACCAGGTCTGTGAGGCAGAAAATACCTTGCTACTGCCCCCACCACTAGAATACAAATGATGGGGCTACAAATGGAGCTTTGAAGTTAAGAAGTTGTGAAAAATGGCATTAAAGGTGCTGAAAACAGGTTTTGTTGTGCTAGGTTGGCTCACATCATGTTCTGTATGGCCATATGTCTAATCTGTTTCGTATGTTGATAAAATAAATGTCTTGTCTTGTCTTGTCTTGTCTGTATACATTATCATCTCAAGTGACAATAGAAATCAAATATTAAAAAACTTTTTTTATTGTTTCACTAGGTATCTATTAATTGATTTTGTATATGACTAGTGTTTTATTTACACAGATGCACCAAGACATGTGAATGATCATAATAAACATATTAAGCTTCAATATTTGAAGCAGGGTATAAAGTATGATTTCCTGTTTCTGCTTCAAAGATAAATGTCCTCTAAAATTTTAAGAACAGAAATAAGCCAGGTAGAAAGAACAAAAGTTTGTTTCATGGCCTAAAATATATTTCTGGAAAATGGTCTCATGCATTCCCATAATTGAGAATGGGTGTTCCCATCTATGGGTCAAGCATTCCAATTTATGGCACTGTTATCATTTTTAAGTCACACTAACCACAGTTTTCTCCCACTGATTGATGATGATAGCCACCCTTTTGGGTGAAGTGTGCCCTTTTGGTTGACAGCATGCAATCTCAGAGGGCTGCCCCTTCCTAAAATCCTAGATCCATCTCTGTGCATTGGTACCCCATAAGGGATATAAATGGCATTCCTGCACAGCACAAATATGTGATAAACCATTTCCGATTTGCCAGAAGACTCCACTGCAAGGACAATGGTCCAATCCAAGTTTGCTAAACATAGAATAAGCTGTGTCTTTTGCACAGATGGATGCACACTGGGTGATCAGGGTGTGTGTGTATGTTTTTTAACTGACTGATTATATGCATCCAAGTTTCTGATAATATCTTGTATTTTTTGTCACAAGAAAGTTGAATCGTTTTGTTTTTCTCTAGTATGGATGAAATATGGAAGCACCGCCACAGAGGTACAGCAGAAATATCAAAGAGAGATTGTGTCCACCACAAAAGAACAGGTTGCTGAAATGCAAACTGTTCTTCTCAGTACCCAATCCTGGTCCAAATAGGTCATCAGCAACTATTCTGGAAACTTTTTCAGTCCTGATTATTAATGCTAAAATGCATCAATTAAGAGCTTTGGAAATAGTTATCATGGGAATGATGTCATGGAAAGAAAACAAGGTTATTCCCCAAGAGACAGCATTGCTATTGCTTTGAGTAGAACCATGTTCAACAATGGAGCGAAAATTGGGCCTCATCTTAGCAATGGTTGATATTTTCCACTGCACTTCTGAGGAAATGTTGCCAATGAATAATGTTTGAATTATTTATTTGAAATGTTACAGGAATTTATCTGATTTCTGGCGCCTCAAGGTGAAGAATCACAAGTATTTCACGACGCATGTATGTACATGAAAACATTTTCTCTAGTTAAATCAAACATCGGAACTGTTTCTGAGGCTCTCTTTTAAGGTGCTGCAAACCCTTTTATTTGTCTCTAAGATAAGGCCTAACAATTTTTCACATGGATGGACACAAAATAAAGCCATTATTGATGAGAGAACAATAATGGTGCATCAATCATGGTTGTATCTTGCTTGGTATAGAAGTGATGGGCGAAAATGTTAATGCCCTGGGGCGCTCCCACGGAATTTTTACAGGGGAACGGACCCGGGCTGGTGCTGACCGGGGCAGGGGAATTGTGAGCATATTTGGTACCTGACAGCATTAATGACGATGAACCGAAAATTTTGGTGAGACCTCCCCTGGTTGGCCAACAGGAGGATGCGTAGGTACCCCGTCCCACCGCTTTCGGCGCCCATTTAATTGCCCTTGTGTACGGGCAGTGTATCATCTTTGACCTCGATTGACCTCCAAACAGACTTAGCCTAAGATTAGTGGGCACTATCGATGCGTATTCATGACTGCGTAGTGCGTATAAATGACTGATCACTATCCAACATTGGCTTTTAGGTCCGACATATCACGCCCAATGCGAGCGTTCTTCCTATTATAACTTGAAGCTACGTGATAACATCCCCAATATTCAGTGTCCCGTTGCGCCCTAGCCTTTGAACCGATATGAAAATGGATGTTGCCTTAGTGAAAGAGCTGGTCGGGCTCTGTCGAATAGCGTTGAGAAAGTGGTTCCGGCTATTCTGCGTACGGAGATAAGCAAGGTTTTATAGAGCACTGCATTTGATACATTTTGACGTATATGAATTATTCGCCTCTGGTGACCACAGTATTGACCTTCCGCAAAAATTCCAGGCATTTCCGACGACCTTTCGATCGCTTTTTCCGCTTCTATCTTTCTTTGTTTCCGAGATCGAGGGTGTCATTTTTAACCCCCTCCCACCAGGAGGGGGTCATAGGTGATTCATGCTGGTCACCGGGGCTAGGGCTAAGGGCCAGCATGTATAATTTTGTTGCTTTCAGATCATAAATACTTTAATACTGAATTATAATCTCATGAAATCACTTAGGTAATGACTTACTTGATTCTGGCAAGGGTCATCGATATCGAGAAACCCGATCTATATTTTATAGGTTTTTATATCTATATTTTATCGGAACCTTCCCCGTGCACTCGCCAGTGCTTCCCAATAGCCATATTTATACCACTTTTTAAGACCGATTTTGTAATACATGTAGTATTAGGTTCGGCGACCATCTAAGAAGCTTGGATTTTAGTCGGCGACCACAAGCTCACTTTTTAGACCCCTGGTTTTCTGCTGGACTTAACTCCCATCTTTTAAAAACACCAGATAGAGGTCATCAAAGTTTCGAGTTCAACGCAAACATTGAAGCAGAAACAACTTTGTATCTTAAAAGTGGCTGATCGAAATGAATTTAAATTGGCATCAATGGATAGAGGATATAATGGGCTATGTAAAACAAATAAAACTTTGACCTCAGGTCAGGTTTTTACCTCTTGACCTTGTGACCTTTTCATTGAATTAAGACATTTTTGAAAAGTTCTATTTTAAAATTTTCCATTTTTTTCAATAGGTGGCCCTCAGGGGATAAGCTAACCACTGACTGGTAGGCGATTTTGTTTGTAACTCAGATTAAGTAACAGGTCACAGAGGTCATTACCTAGGGTAAAACGCTCATTGCAAGTATCTTTCGTGCGGATACGCTACAACATGACTGATATGGATGTCAAATGAAAGCTGATCGCTTACCTGCCATAGATTTCGTACCACTAATTGTGCCTTGTAGCTGAAACGAGCCTTGTAATAATCGCACTAAATGACCTAGCTTGACCTTACATGTCATTTAAAAG
Organism: Lepas anatifera; assembly: GCA_034440635.1. Taxonomy (NCBI): domain Eukaryota; kingdom Metazoa; phylum Arthropoda; class Thecostraca; family Lepadidae; genus Lepas; species Lepas anatifera. The sequence goes on along the minus strand of JAOTON010000664.1, from coordinate 395,993 downwards.
AAAAGTACGCAAATAAGTCGCTACCGATTTAATTTCAAGGCTTGACAAGTTCATGATAGCGCTGCCGTACTTGGCATACCTTTCCTCTCATCATTGTTACAACTTTTGTCAAAATTTTAAAGTTGGGTCATCTCAGGTTACGTCACCAGTACAGGTCAAGTGACTTGACCTAAAAAAAGTTTAAGATAGCATAAGTCGTAACAGGGTAAACTTATCCGATGGAAACTCTATCACATCATGCCCCCACTGAGTCCTCTAAAAATGTCCCGGTATTTTTTATATCGATGACCTAAGGTCAGGTATGAGCCATGACCTCTCCTTTGAAAATACATGGAAAAAATGGTTTTAACTGAATAACTTAGTAACGGATGGTGATAGAGCATTTGTTTTAACTACATTATATTTTCCCTGTCATTGCGGTTCTGATGATATGCATGTTATCTAATTTGACCTTGACCTGACCTCATGTCAGGTCAAATCCTTGATTTGACATTGCAAGGTCATCTTATAAATCATTCGATTCGGCTTGCTGCGAGGATTCATATGGTTTGAATTGTTTTGCTAGTCTTTATTTGTTCAGATGTAATGACCGAAAACCTTCATTTACATGGTATCCCTACGACGGCATGGTTTGACCTCTGGTGACCTTAAATGAGACCTGACAAAAAATGGTACAAATGTTTTCTATAGAGAAGTGGATGGGCTACCCAACGCCTTTTCCCATTTTTCGCTACCTAGCGTGGTTCTCAAGATCTTAGGGGCGGGTACCCGCCCCCCCCCGTCAAATCGAAGGTGGCTAAGACCCCCGTCAATGCACGTGTTAAGACCCACGTGGTATACGGCACATTTCAGAGCCAACGATACAATCACACGCATTTTTTCCCGTGTGAAGTGGTGAAAAAGTGTCACTCGTGCTCAATTCCATAATCCAGTTGATAGCTGCAGATATTTGAAATGCTTTACTGGTTTTTAAACTATACGGCGCAATTAGCTGGGAATCAATGTAGTTTTTAGATGCCCAGATCAAACTATCAGATGTGTGGAATTAGTACAGACTGAGCAGTTACGAATTCTGCTGTGTTGTGCACGAGAAAATCAACAGGAAAGCAAAAACTTCGCAGGCTCTAACGAGTGTAAAGAAGGAATGGATGTATTCCCAACACTGAGGGTTGTCCCAATGAAAACCCTGCGCAGAATCTTGTGCGAAAAGATTCAAAGTATTTTTCAAAGATTTTTGTCCCAACTTTTGCGGTTGATTTCTTATCAGATGTTTGAAACAAACTGTTTTTTGTTCCAGATTTGTCATTTGGTATTGTTTATGACTGCATATGTATTGTCGTAACGCGTACAACTCAAGGCCAATTAAAGCACAGGGGAATGTCATATTCCATCCACAGGATTGTTGCATGTGTGAAGCATCTGATGACAACAAACTGGCAGCCAAATGACTTTTGAAATGGTATACGTCGCGACTATGGTGTAATAATTTTTGGGGCTTATCGACGCACAAACTGCCAGGGTCTATGGCGTCGTCAACTCTTTCCCCGTTGGAAGGGTTTCTCGGGAGCCAGCTTGCTCCTTGTCCATGGAAAGCCACCGGATCTTGAACCCTGGCCGAATGAATGGATGGGTGGCTGAATGGAAGCCAGCTACGCTGACCACTGGACTACCACCTTGTTGCTCTCTGCCTCGCTGCTCTCAACTGCCTCGTTGCTCTCATGGGCACATACAGTGAGAAACGTCGTACTGAAGGGGATGAGTTGATCCTTTCTTTAAGAACATTGCGCTAGAACATAAAATCATGCTGAATTCTTCGCGATGACAATGACACGACCTTAAAATGATTCATGTGGTCGCTTTACAATAAAGATCTAGATTGGTTACGACAGTTGGCGTTCAACCATAGAAGAAATTTGTGTTGCACCTTGTCGACTCAAGTCAAGTGAACAGCAGCTGCCCCGCCCCAAATAGCACTACAATACTCGAGGACACGTGTGCATAGTAAGATACGAGACCATCTGATTGGCTGAATGTCCTCCTTCACCGGATTTTTGGAATGATCTTATAAAAACCAAGACTTCTGTTGGCCTTTTTCACCATGTTTTCAATTTGAGGACCAAGCGTGAGTTTTGTGTCGAAAATGACGCCCAAATCCCGAATATTTCCAACACGTTACAATTCTAAATTTTGGACAAAATACGTTGCAAAAACCAGTTTTGTTTTCAATGTCATGCAGAAGTGTTTGCACTTCTCCGGGTTTAGAATCAATCGCCAAAGTCTGGACCATCGACACTCTCGATAAAATCACCCTGAAGCAAGGCTGCATCATTCTCGCACTTGACCTGACGATTGATTTTCAAGTCGTCAGCGAACATGAGACAATGGGAGGAGGAAATCTCAGCCGGAAGACCATTTACGTCCAACGCGAATAAAAGATAGGCGATAACAATCCACCTTCCGGTGTGCCCCATATAAGGGTGCGCGTGAGCGCTGATTGAAGGCGCTGAGTGTTGGACCGGTGGGAGGGTACCTGCCCTCTGGGCGCTGATTGGGGGCGCTGAGTGTTGGACCGGTGGGAAGGTATGTACCTACCTGCAGAGGTGCAGAAAGTGTGCTGGCTGTCACAAACTCAATGCGACGTATGCCTCCTCTGTCACACAGAGCTGGAAATAATAATTGTATACTTGAATACTATTTCCAATATGCTCAATGTTCTCTAACTGTCCCTTACTTCTTGCAGCAGACAAGGTTCTAGCACCAAACCATTACAGCATGAAAGTAGTAAACTGAGTTTTCATAACTATTATTGGCAACTCTGACCGCGCTTTCCCCCAATGACATGCATTTCCCTTTTTGAAGAAGTTTCCATTTTTTGGAAGGAGTGTTTCCAATTATGGTACTTTTCCACATGATTAAATGTAGCAATTATCATGAAAATAGTCATTATTGGGAACATGCCTATCTATTAATGGGAGCGTACATGTACACACAATTGGGAACCCTGACCACAGCTTCCCCCCACTAATTTTCTATCTCACATATCAACAAAAGGGAAAAAATGTCAATGTCAACACAGTATTTGGATCTACCTAAAATGTGTTGGTAAAGTGGACCTTAGGTAGCATTTTTATAAACACATCAAATGCTTAAAATTTGCATCCCACTCACGATCATCACCTGCCTGGTCATTCCTTCTTGCAGTAAAAACTCTGAGGCAACTAGCCTGCATATGTAAAATTATGTCTATTGGCCTAATAGGTACAGAGGTATTGGAATTCACATACCAAAGAAAGATCCAGTATAGTCAAAATCCTGTTTTAACTCCATGCAGTTCAGGTCCTGCGCATTGCTTACCACCACAGGTAGTAAGCAACACACCCCCAACCAGCGTTTTTCGAAGTCTATTTCTCTCTGAGATTTGCTGTGATTTTCTGAGATAAGAAGGGGTCTACTCGGCCCCCTCCAGTGCACGTTAGTTCCAGGCCCCTCTCCAGTGTGGGTGTTAACACTTTGTGGAGGACTGCATTAGCACACATTTGCTATCTGTACAATATTGATATGATAATTTGATCATGAAAACTCACCTGAATCACTGCTGTTGCCAGCCTGTTGCTGGCGCCAACTCTCCCAACTTCCTCCAGCTCCAAATCTATCCAACCAATCTAGGGCACAAATAAGCTAAGGCACAAGCAGACTAAGGAATGAAAAACCAGGCTTGATATGGGAAAGTGCATCAGTCTTAAAATAGCCTACATTCATCTTAGATTAGCCATGGGCAGCAATATTTATTCTAGCTAGTTTTAGCCTACACTTATCTCAAATATACCTAATGAATATGCCCTCAAAATAAGTGGCTTCCCGCCCGTTTAAATTTTTGGCAGGCTCTACATCACATAAACACTTCTAACTTGTCTTGTCGCTGTTGTGCAGTTTAAGTAGAATTGCTGCCCAGCTATGTTTATTTTTTATTTCACCTAGTACTTTTATTAGTAGCTTTTAGGCGTACTTAATACTAAATTCAAAGAAATAGGGGCCGCTAAATCGAAGAGACTCAAACTGTAAATCTGATTTAACCTGAAAAAATGGACAGAGAAGTACTTGATAAAGTATCTGCGTTATCGTTAATGCCTTAAATATGCCCACAATCGTGTATTTCTGGAAAAAATTGACTGTCACATTTCCGGTATCTAGGCGACAACTTTCTGCAAACTACTAACAATCGGCACCATTGGGCTGCATGTTAAAATCTGGCAACTGTGACAGCGGTTTGCAGGTTTTCTGCAGCGGGGATCCCTCGTTTTAGTAGAAACTGAACACAGTACCAATATTCTATCACTAATGGTACGCTGTGCAATTGAAGAACAAGAGCTGCTAAGTTAAAATATTCCCTACACGCTCCATTCTCTATTTCGAAAATATGTGGTTTGATTTTGAGCCATACAGTCAGGATCGCTATTTTGTCACAATTATGCACCTCAATTTTCGTAAATGTGTCACAAACTCCGGTAGCCGAGTTGGCAAGTTTCTGTACCTCTGCCTACCTGTCCCCCTGGGCGCTGATTGGAGGCGCTGAGTGCTGGATCGGTGGGAGGGTACCTGCCCCCTGGGCGATGGTTGGAGGCGCTGAGTGTTGGACCCGTGGGAGGGTACCTGTCCCCCTGGGCGCTGATTGGGGGCGCTGAGTGTTGGACCGGTGGGAGGGTACCTGCCCCCTGGGCGCTGATTGGAGGCGCTGAGTGTTGGACCGGCGGGAGGGTACCTGCCCCCTGGGCGCTGATTGGGGGCGCTGAGTGTTGGACCGGTGGGAGGGTACCTGCCCCCTGGGCGCTGATTGGAGGCGCTGAGTGTTGGACCGGCGGGAGGGTACCTGTCCCCCTGGGCGCTGATTGGAGGCGCTGAGTGTTGGACCGGCGGGAGGGTACCTGCCCCCTGGGCGCTGATTGGAGGCGCTGAGTGTTGGACCGGCGGGAGGGTACCTGCCCCCTGGGCGCTGATTGGAGGCGCTGAGTGTTGGACCGGCGGGAGGGTACCTGCCCCCCTGGGCGCTGATTGGAGGCGCTGAGTGTTGGACCGGCGGGAAGATGTACCTACCTGCCCCCTGGGCGCTGATTGGGGGCGCTGAGTGTTGGACCGGTGGAAAGGTGTGTACTTGTCCCCTTGCCCCTGCTCTGGGTGCGCCGCTGGTTTGCACAGTCGGTTCATTTGCTGACGCAGCGCAAGACGCGATAGAATAATGGATGGAGAGAAAACAATTGTGATCCGATGGTTTCTCTCTCCGTTTCAAATCCCATGTTCAGACAATACTGGGCATATTAGCCGCAAACGATCCGTATATCTCAGAATAGTGGGGTCAACCACGGTAAATTCCCGCTTAGTAAATGAAAGAAGTAGAAAAACAGCCAAATACATCCATGAAACTCCAGCAGCGTTATTGGTGCACATCACATATAGAAAGAGAGCGTTAATTCTTGAATAAACATTGATTAGCAGATAGTGCATGCCCATCTGGACACCGTGGGACTGGTTAGTTTGACGCCACTACTTCACACATCGCTGAGGTGGCCGTCCTTTCTTGGTCGTGCCTGAGCGTCCGACGCGCGGCGAGCGCCATGTCAGATTACGCTTTCACTTTCTTGTTTGACCAGTCAGGGGAGCGGTGGTGAGTCCGTCACTGAACAGGACGCCGCCAACACACCGGCGCCTTGTGAAAACGTGAGGACGGGGGTAGGCCGACTTGTTGAGTCGTGACTCTAAGTTAGAGTCGAATCTGACTAAGATTTTTCTTTAGTCAGGTTGAGCTGTCTCACTGCTGAACTTGGCTTCAGTCCGAGTCGAGTCACCCGGTTGGCTGGATGAGTTGGGCCAGAATGAGGACCAGTTGAGTCGAGTCACCAGGTTGGCTGGATGAGTTGGGCCAGAATGAGGACCAGTTGAGTCGAGTCGCCCGGTTGGCTGGATGAGTTGGGCCAGAATGAGGACCAGTCGAGTCAAGTCACCCGGTTGGCTGGATGATTAGGCCAGAATAGGACCAGTCGAGTCGAGTCGCCCGGTTGGCTGGATGAGTTGGGCCAGAATCAGGGTCAGAAGCTAAGCCGAGGCTCAAAGATGAGCTGACTCAACCATACGCGGATCCAGGATTGGTAATCAGGAGCAGCCTCTCCACACGATGGGGACGCCAGTCGGACCAGGGGGTGCCACTTTAGGACAGCAACACCTATCAGGTGGGTGCAAAATCATATCGCTGGGGAGCCGATGCTCACTTCACCTCGTATGGGTATGGGGGGAGAGTTTGGAAGCAATATTTCAGAGGAGCACCGTCGACCTTCAGGGCCGTAGCCGTAGCCATTGGTTGATCGGAGGTGGAGGCAAGTGACACTCCCCCGCCCCCACTCCCCCTGGATCCACTCATGGACTCAACATATCAATTGTGGACATATTGCAACAAAATGTTTTCTTCAGAGAAGCGTGAGACAGGTTTGCGCCTGAGTTGAACCTATATCTGTTGCTTGCTGCTGAATGTGTCGCGCGGAGTTAGGCATTGACCCCGGATATAGCATCTAGAGTGGCCGGATCTAGCATCTGAAGTGGCCGGATATTGCATCTAAAGAAGCCAGATATGTTATCCAGAGTGGCAGGATATAGCATCTAGAGTGGCAGGATATAGCATCTAGAGTGGTCGGATATTTCATCTAGAGTGAGTCCTACTTAGAGGTTGTTCATATATTACGTCTGGGAGCATTCAGCCACAACGTTAAAAAACGTCATATGGGGAGGGCTCAAAATAATAAAACATGTGCTACATAATTTACGGACGATCCCCTATCTCCCTGCATGAAAAGCGAGTGGGAAAGGCGCAGCCTAGACTTAACCTTTAACCGCTTAAAATGCTGTAGGGGAGGTCCGTGCAAGAGTACGCACTTAACTTTCTAAAGGTTTTCACTTTTCTCCTATAAGTCTAACAGCTAAAATTTTTTATGTGGTTGTTTAGCCTGAAGAAATGTCTATGTATGGTCCATGTTTCAACTCGATGTCTCTGAAAGGAACTGCCACGAGCCCATCAAAAATAAAAAGTCACGTGCGTACTCTTGCCGGAGTGGGTCGGTAAGAGTACGTAAGAGAGGCGGCTGGAGCACGCATTGATGCCCCGCTGTGCTTTAGGTGCATAGGCCATGTCGCGAAGTTTTTTTTGTCGCCAAACTAGGCGATTGTATGATTGTATATCGTTCTGAATATACAAGAACTATGCTGCAACGTTTGGTTTTCCAAATATGAATTGCGGACTCTGTCCCGAGCGAAAATTAAATTTTCCTATCTCTTAAGCATGCGCACTCTTGCCCAATGGTCTACTGAGCACTCTTGCCGGACATGCTCCCTTGGGAAGAAAGTCTTCTTAAACATGTTGGCAGGCGTTTTAGGGTGAGCTCCGGTCTTGGAGCACACTCCTAGCTCAGCTTTCTTACTGAGGACAGACATTAATACAATAGTTTTGATAATAGAAGCATGGTCTACAAGTTTACTCAGTTAAGAAATATTACTTCAAGGGTGCCCAGAAATTTATTTTGCTCTGTACTCCCGCGGGAAGAACAGGAGCACGTTGAATTTTGGTGTGCAGCCGAGGCACTGACCTTGCTTTTTATACCAGGGTATCCACCATCTCAGAGGTTGCTAAGTAACCAAAACAGCTGCTGCGTACTCTTATCTCCTGCGTACTCTTACCCACCCTTACCCTACACTTCGGAACCACGTAAATCCTGACTGCTAACCACGGAAACTGCAAGTCGATATTTATCATTTTAAAATGTCACTTTCCTTTAGAGGTCCGCCGCATGGAAGATTTGTCATTTACAATTTGTCATACATTTTGTGCAAGTTGTTGCAAGTTCGGTTATTGGAGTCGGAGCCTCACTAAAGTCATCAATGGACTTGTCACGGTGACCCCAACCCCACCATCCGAACGATCAACTCCCGCGATGAAATGTCAATTTAGAAGCCAAAGTTTACCGTCCCACAAAGCACAGGGACGGCCGCCCCGTCAGGTCACCCTTTCACCAGTCAGTTGCCAGCCGACCTACGTCGGGTAAACATCAAGTGCCGGAGCGTCTCAAGGGAACCGATCCCAAGCATGGACATGCACTGCCATTGCATGTTACTGAGCAGCGGGCCGGAGCCCAACGCACTACCAACTGAGCTACCGGGGCGGTTCAGTTTTACCTCCAGATTTTCGGTAGCAGGTGCCTGATTGGTTTTCGCCCACACATAAATTTTACTGGCATTACCATCTTATACGTCAGTTTGTTTGCCACAGTAAGAGGAATTAAATGATGCCTAAATATTTGTTATAGCATCACGCAATGCAAATATACTTGCAATGCCCTACACTAATCCAATGAACTTTTTCGGATTCTGATGACCTTAACACTGACTAGATTTTACATGGAGATTAAGATTAATCTTCGTCTCCTGGAGAGCTTTCGAACGGCACCCAAATTTTCACAACCCCAGTGGGGCACCTGCGAAAGGAAGTTTAATTTTAATTGGTCCTGAAGACTGTTCTCATGTGGTTTTCTACACTTACCTATCCCTGCTAAAGTTATCTTTCCTAGATAATGTACTATCTTTCCTGAATAGTTTGGCCACATTTAAAAGGTTCGACTTGACCTAAGGTTGAACTTGACTTCGCCTGTGAAAGGATTTCAGTGTGATTTGAGCAGGTCTCATTTACCAATCAACCATAGCTAGACTCGTGAGTTGAAGTGATTCAGTGACAACGCATAGCTCTTACATGATTATTCGGGTTAGACAGACTAAGGTTAACCCTCGCCCCACCGGGGGTCATCGATGGTCTCCTCATAAGGCTTTTTGGGATAGCAGAAAAATTACGAGACGCAGCACCGCGGTTGAGGGCTCTATCTCTCACCCCATTATTTTCCCATCATTCCTGAAATTTTTTACCCCGCGTCACTCAAGGTCAGGTCACCTGGCAAGGTCAACCAAGGTCACCTCACTTCAACATCTGAGCTCTATAAGAGCTACATTTCTGAGTCGATCAATTTGAAAATTCCTACACTTCATGACCCCTTCAGGGTCTAAACGATGTATGTCCGGGATTTTTTCGATTTCGTGACCTGAGATCAGATCACGAGGTGACCTCTCCCATTGAAAAAGCATGGGAAAAAGTTTTCTTATGATCTAAAAGTCACAAAATTTATTGCAAATGCTCAGCGTGCTTAGAAAAGCGTTCATGGACACTTCACGGATCCCAGGGGCCATGTTTGCCCTTAAACCTCTTCAAGGTCATCCAAGGTCATTATGGGTCAAAAACAGTATTTTGGCAATAACTTTTGACCTAATCAAGCTAGAGCGATGAATCAAACACCGGCTTTCGTTCGATATACGGCAAGGTCACTTTCTGGCCTTTCGTGACCTCAGGTCATATTAGGTCACGAGGTGACCTCTGAAGGTCAAATCACTGGCGGGAGATCATAACGTTCCACATAGCGGCAAAGGTCTGGAATTTTCCTATCAAATGTACTTTATCAGATTTCAGTAGCTTTAATTGCATAAGAGTTATGCCCAGTTTTCTTAAGCATTGCATATTTTAATGAAAATAGCCCATTGTGACCTAGCTTGACCTCTGGAGGTCAAACCATTGACCTGAGCGCTTAAACATGTGAAGTAATTTCTTCTAACCCTCCATATTTTCGGAGTTAGAGGGGGCCATCGATGGCCCCCAGTGGGGCGAAGGTGGCACCGGACCCCCGGTGGGTCGCGGGTTAAAGCAACAAAGCGTTTGGAGTCGACGCCTCTCTTCCTCTCGCGTGCTTTATGCTTCTCTGCTGGTGGCTCAGTTTGACCACAGGCATGATTCTCTATGACACCGACGCTATGGGAAGCGGTACACGAGCGAACCCGCAAAATGACCGCGCCAGGTTAGAGGGAAGGTGAAAACAGAGGCTGATGACTCCTCGTCGCACCGCACAGTCCAGGTCCTCAGTGGCCGGGCGTTCAAGCAACCCGATATTACGTGCTATTATCTATTTCAAACTCAGTTTCGTTCTACTGGAGAAGTAAGAGAGGCTAATTGAAAGGGTATTGTGCAGTACGATAACTTGATGCTCTGCTGCCTCAGCGCCACCCCTACACCAGCAATGCCGTTTAGGCCACTTTCAGTCTTCTTGGCCCCTAGGCAGTGCAATCCTTTCTGAGCGGTACCCGACATCGGCGCCTCCATTTTTCCCATCTTGGAGTGAAACGAAGCGTCCGGCCGAGCCTGGGAGCTGCGGTGGGAAGCAGTGTGTTCTGTTCTCGTTAGCACAGTTGGCGCTGTAGCAAGGCCGTGCGAACCCGCGCGGCGCCATATTGGCACGCCTGGAAAAGCGTCATGGTGCTGGAGCGGAGCTCGGACGCCGTCAGACACGACACTGGTCGCGCGGTGGGAAGTCGGTGCATTCTCTGTGCATTGCGGAGGCCGATAACGTTGGCCAGATAGCTGGACGTGTTAAATGGCCGGTGGATGGAAGTTGCACTTCTCATGGGTTCGGTGGTTACTTGAAGTAAATTTGCAAACGCACCAGAACCAACCATTCATTTTCTCCTTGAAAAATCTAACGCTGTATTCCTTGGAGGAATAATTAGTTAAAGATCGTTTTCTCTCTGGGATAGTTATATTCTTCTTCTCATTCTCGGCAGAAAGGCCTAATGATGATGTAGATTGGAAGATAAGTAGTCTGATGCCTTTGTAAATAATTTCCCCCGGTATTTTCCCTGATTTGTTGCAGTGCTTTGAATGTTGCAGAGACAGAACGATCCAGGAGGAAATGAGTTGAGCAGTAATCTGCGGCACGGCATCAGAGGACAATAACCAAACAGTTGTTCAAAGAATGCAGCCGAAATCATATAAAGAACACTGCTCGATGCTCTACGTTTAGTTGTGAAATAACGGGTAGTCCCTATCATCTGACGCATGGGTAAAATATTTAAAGCCTGCTGCAGCTATCAGCAGAAACAGCGTGACCTTGCAAAAATACAGCCTCAATTGTCCTCTTATTTCCGTAAGCAAGGCTTCAAATACCTGATCAATAACCTCGCACACAATATAAATCAGAGTTTAGCTCCTCAGCTGCTTGTACATACATGTACCCCAGTAGCAGGGATGTCGCCACGGGGAGGCTGGGATGTCGGCCCTCACTTCTAGCCGGAAATACCATGGAAAATGTCAAATTTAAGCGGACGTAGGGGCTTCAAGGGTTTCACCACTGCACCCCCCTCTTTGGCTCCGGCCCCACTCGAAAATCCGTGGCAATGCCCTTGCATATTAGGTATATGAGGGTATAGACTTGAGCAACGCAAGGACGCTATCACGGAGGTCAAAATTTCACCATCTTGCACTTTATATTTGCTCTCATACAGGACTGCAGGACGCGTGCTCAGCGGCTCCGGCCCCGTTCCTGCTGTGTAAACAGTAAGCTACCGCGGTGCGTGATTGGTCAGTTTCGCCTGCTACCGGATGCGAATTCCTGGCGGTCCGCCCGCGGCTCTGGGTCGGCAGTTGGCACGCGATTCTAGCCACAGCCGCCGGACGCTCCCGGCCAGTTAGAGAGGTTCGCGGCTCGGTGGCTGGTCAGTTAGAAATGTTCACGGCTTAAATATTCAAACAGGAAACCGTGCAACCAGCCCACCGTGGGTTATTTATTTTACATATTTGCTGCCAACTATATATTTGATTTAAAATACTTAGCTGTAAACTAAATACGTTTTTGCGATATTACATGGCACTAGTAGGAGGGTGGGAAGGATCCGAAAACGCCAGCACAAGGAAGTATTAATGACGCTTATGAATAGAATCAGCCCGAGACCCTGCACAAAAGCAGCCTACCCGCTTCAGCGCTGGACCCAATGCGCCCAATGCCCCAATGCCCAATGCGCGCTCGACGCAGGGTCCCGCCAAAATCCACACTCGATGCTGGGCCCCACCCAAATGGGATTATGTTCATTTCAGTCGTTACCCTTGTTTGTCTGGTTTCCTACTAAAATATTGGAAAGTTGTTTATTTCAGAATATTTAGGAATGTAGTTATTGGTGTTAAGCTAATAGATTAAAAATTGACAAAAATGCTAAATTCCCTGTTCGATTTGCTCTTATGATAAAATTATTTTAATTTTTGCCTTTCCTTCGATAATGGCGCCTGATCGACATGTTTCAATTTGCCCCTTTTTAGTACGCAATAGCGGTAGATACATTTTTTCCAAGGCATATGATTTTGAAAATTTTTATTTGAGCTCTGAGGCCACCTAAGACCAACACTTGGCGGCACTCACAAAGCTAATTTTCGGCCGCTCTCCGATTAGATCTCCGGGGTTCTCTAAGACCGATTCACGGCGCCTCTTAATCAAAATTGGGGGCCCCTGAGAATCTCTCGGGGCTCCTGAGATTAGTTATCAGCAGCACCTCTAAGACTATTTATTGGGCCCCTAGATTTGCTCTGGAGGGGGGGCTGAGACTGACTATCGTGGCCATCCAGATTAGCTATTGGGGTCCCCTGAGGCTGTCTTTGGGGTGGGGTAGGGGGGCTGGGAATGACTTCCGACAGCCCTCTGAGACTTACTATAGAGCGCCCCTGAGACAAACACCCGGGGGGGGTGGTGGAATCACCTCTGAGACTGAGTCTTTGGCGTTCCTGGGACTGACTCTCGGAGGCTCCAGGTTAGCTCTCGCGGACCTAAGGCTAACTCCGGGCCCGTGAGACCAAAACTCGGGAGCACCTCTGGAAATTACTCCCAGAACCCCGAGATTAACTCTCGGATGTCTCTGAGACTGACAACCAGGAGCCCTCTGAGACTAACTTTTGGGTGCTCCCTGAGATTGACTTTCGGGGCCGCTTATACCAAAACTCGGGGAAGGGGGCACAGCCTGAGGCTAAATCTTGAGGGCTTCCCAAAATTACCCCTCTGTGGCCCCCTGAAACCAGCACTCTGCGGATCAAATTAGACTAACTCTCGGACCCCCGGATTAACTCTCGGGGCCACCTGAAACTAAATATTGACTCCTGAGAGAGAAGCCCGTGAGACTATGAGGGCCCCCTGAGACCGACTCTTGGGGTGCTCTGAGACTGACTCTTGGGGTTCTCTGAGACAGACTCTCAGGGGGACCGCGAGACCGAATCTCAGGGTCCCCTAAGAGAGACTCTTGGGGTCCCCCTTGACCGACTCTTGGGGTTCTCTGAGACTGACTCTCAGGGGCCCCCTGAAATAGACTTTTGCAGGGGCCCTGAGAACACTCTCTGGGGGCCCCTGAGACTAGCTCAGACCCCCCTCCCCTGAGACAGACTCTCAGGGCCCATGATACCGACTTTTGGGGCCCCTGAGACCAACGCTCTGGGGCTCCCGAAATCTACTTTCGAGGGGCCTTGAGACCGACTCTCAGAGCAGGGGCCGTGAGACCGACTCGGGACGCCCTGAGAACCAATCTTCAGGGGCCCCTGAGACTGACTCTAGAGGCCCCGTGATCAGAGAATCCTTTGCAGTGGTTCAGATTGGCCCAAGGGGTGGGGGTCTGCGGACGCCTAGGGCCCCCTTGGCTACACCACTGCATCCACACTTTCGGGGGCCCTCCGAAATCACCATTTGGAGGCCCCTAAAATAATTGCTCCCCCTAGACCAATACTCCGGAACCCCTTGATACTGATGCCCGGGGGTCCTAAGACCAAGCTCGGGGTCCCACTTAGATCAGGCTCAGGGGCACCTTAGACCCATGCTCACGCTTTTCTCAGGAGTAACTCGACAACGATGTTCCGGGGCCCTTAAGATCAATATTTTGAGCTCCCCCCCGAGACTAATGCTCGGTACTCTGGAGCCCCTCGATGCCGATGCTCGGGGGTCCTGAACCCAGGCCTGGGGGCCCCTGGGACCAAACTCTGGGTCTCATGAGGCCAATGCTCGTGCCTCACTCATGAGTCCCTCGATATCAATAGTCGGGGGCACCCCGAGGGGGCCCTGAACCCCTGAGACCAAGCTCGGGGCCGCTGAGACCAAGCTCGAGGGGACCCTGAGACCAAGCTCGGATGCTCCCTGAGACCAAGCTCGAGGGCCCCCTGACACCAAGCTCGGGGGTTCCTTGAGACCAAGCTCGAGACCCTGTGAGACCAAGATCGAAAGGCCCATGAGACCAAACATCTAAAGGCCCATGAGACCAAGCCTGCCCCCCTGAGACTAAGCTCGGTTGTCCCCTGAGACCAAGCTCGGGGGCCCCTGAGACCAAGCTCATGGGCCCCCGAGATCAATATTCGGTATTCCAGAGCCCTCGATACCGATGATCGGGGGCCCCCTGAGACCAAGCTCGGAAGGCTCGTGAGACCAAGCTCAGGGGCCCTGAGTCCAAGTTCAGGGCCCCTGAGACCACGCTCGGGGCACCCTGAGACCAAAATCGAAAGGCCCGTGAGACCAAGATCGAAAGGTCCGTGAGTCCGAGCTCAGGGGGCCCCGTGATCAATGTTCAGTACTCAGGAGCCCTCGGTACCGATGATCAGGGGCCCCTGAGACCAAGATCGGGCGTTCCCTGAGACCAAGCTCGGAGGGCCCCTGACACCGAGCTCGGGGCCCCTGAGACAAAGCTCGGGGGGCGCTGAGACCAAGTTCAGTGGCCCCCTGAGACCAAGATCAGGCCCCCCCCCGAGACCAATGCTCGTGTTTTCAAATGCATACGGTCGGCCTTATGCATCAGATGCCCTCGGATGCCCCCATGAGACTAAGCTCGAGGGCCCCTGACACTAAGCTCGCGGAGAGGGGGCCTGAGACCAAGCTTGGGGGCATTCCTGAGACCAAGCTCGGGGGTCCCCTGAGACCAAGCTCGAGGGCCCTGAGACCAAGTTCGGGGGTTATCTGAGACCAAGCTCGGAGGGCTCCCTGACACCAAGCTCGGGGGCCCCTGAGACCAAGCTCGGGGCCCTGAGACCAAACCGAAGGGCCCCCTGAGACCAAGCTCGGGAGCTCCCTGAGACCAAGCTTGAAGGGCCCCCAGACACCAAGCTCAGGGGCCCCTGAGACCAAAATCTAAAGGCCCGTGAGACCAAGATCGAAAGGCCCGTGAGACCGAGCTCGGGGGAGGGGCCCTGAGACCAAGCTCGGGGGCCCTGAGGCCAAGCTCGGGACCCCCTGAGACTGAGCAAAGGGGTCCCCTAAGATCAATATTCGGTACTCTGGAGCCTTCGATACCGATTATCGGGGGCCTCCTGAGACCAAGCTCGGGAAGGCCTCCACGACCAAGCTCAGGGGCCTCCCGAGATCAATTGTTGTGTTTTTAGTGTATAAGGTCAGCCCAATGGGGGTCCGCGGACCCCACGGACCCCCTCCCACTGGCTACACCACTGTCAGAACATCTCAAGGGGCCCATTCAAGCTCACGGCCGCCAGGTCAGTGGCTGTAAAGCCTTATAGGGGTACCAGACCATCTCAGGGGCCCTCAGTTCAACACAGAGGCCCATATTAGCTCTGATGACCAGATAATCTTAAGGGCCCAGATCATCCAGGGGCCCCTTGTCGGCATATTTGGGGTTTCAGAACAGTTCAGGGTTTCAATTGAAGCTTATAACCCAATTCCAGAGCAGGGGCCCTATTCCTGTGCAGGGGCCTCAGATAAGTTTAGGGTCTTCTGTGCATCACAGGGGATCCAGATTAGCTCAAGGGACCATATTAACTTTACGGTCCCAGCTCAGCTCAGGGGCCCCCCAGGTTGGTGGATATAGGTTCTGGCCAACTCACGGGGCCCTGTTCAAGGTTACGGCTCCTAGCTCAGTTTAGGCATCCTAGAACAGTTCATGCTGCCTAAGCCATCTCAGCGGCGCTCAGTTCAGCTCAAAGGGCCCAGATTAGCTCGTATGGCATCAAAGGCCAGTTCAGGGGCCTCGAGAAGCTCAGGGGACCTTAAAATCAACTCATAGGACCTCAAATTAGTTTTTAGGAGCACAGGTAAGTTTAACGGGGTTCCGGGGCAAGCTATCGGGCCAGTTTGAGTTTCTTGCTTGATATTACAGTTGTTGATATTATCATCTCCGTTGCAGGGGAGGGGGGCCATCACAGAAAAGTGGGTGGGGGGCAGTGGCCCCCATGGCCCCCCCGGTTCCTACGCCTATGCTTCAGAATATCTGTCCTAGTCGGAACTTCTTGTTCACTTCAAGGTATCGAGCCTGGCGAGTAGACGGGTCCAATACGATATTCTATTCGTCCATAAAATTATAACTGGAAATTTTGACTGCGCCGATCTACTCGGACGTTTCCCCTTACACATCCCAACTAGGAATACGAGAGCATCGGCAAATAGTTTGTTGCACATTCCATTTGCAAGGGTAGAGACAGTAAAACGCAGGTTGTTTTGCCGAGCCGCGACAAACACAAACATATTTGTTCACTCCCAGCCTCAATCTGACCTCTTCCACGATTCTCACTCTGCTTTTAAATCCCAAGTAAAAAAGTATGTAAAACAACTGACAAGCTAGGCATGTGCGGTGTTATAAACGAGATGAGCTGTAATTGGGTGATGCACGATAACCTGTTGCTCATCAACTGCAATAAATAAATAAATAAATAAATAAATGATCAACAAATGAGGAGATATATAACTTTTTAGCATCCATGTCTAGTGACTGATCGGTGGAAGGTGCATTTTGCGAACAGTGAGCCTTGACGGACGCAGGGAGGCATTCCGGTCACGCCCCCTTCCCCCACAAAGCGCCCAAAAATTCATATATGCTGGCCCCCCAAAGGACAGTGAATGGCAGAACTAAATTTCAACTCTACAGGTGCACTTTCCACACATAACAATAGGCTTTCGAGCACAAATTTGTTTGCAGTTGACTTGAGTATTTTATATTATTCTTGTACCAGAGGATTGCAAGGAAGATAGGTGAAAGGGGTACGTCTATCTCTGGGTGTGGCGAATCTGTGTGTCCATGGTCCTGCCGCCTGTGCCGACGCGGGCGGCGGTGATGGCCACTCCTCCGCCGCCGCCGCCGCCGCCGCCGCCGCCGTCGGTGGTGGAAGTGGGCTGGTGAAATTTGGGGTCAGGGCAGCGCCGTCGGAGGCATCGGCGGCGGTGGTGACGGCGGCGGCGGAGGTGGTGGTGTGGTAGATTCTGAGGACAGCTGAGCTAGCCAGCTGGCTCAGGGATGGCATGGTGCGACGGGGCACGGCTCCGTGTTTCTGACAAGGTTTGGGCAAGAACGGTCTCGTCGGAGACAAATATGGCAAGGGAGAAATTAGCTTCCTTATCAACGAAAACATTGTTTATTCATGTATCATTCTGGTCATAAGAATGCAGGCTAAAATTCAGAAAGAAATTCACAAAAAAATTAGAGACGAAGATGGAAATAGCATAAATCAAACCAGAACATTACTCAATATGCATGTGAATGCGTGTATAATTTCCCTATTTACTACCAGCAGCACCTCATCTCCTACATCTCTGTCTACGAATGTGGGGTGTAAACATCAAATTTACTTATTTGCAATCAGGGTTGGATGTAGGGTGGGGGCAATCGGGTCATGGCCTTCCAAAGTGAAATAGAGGTGCCTCCTCTCTCCAAAGCACATTAGTGCTTGATAATTGATCAATTGGGGAGAACGTGTCCGTCAGAACAACAGTTTCAGCTGTATTCCACTCGGAAAGTAAATCTTTAAAGGTGGAATAATTATGAAAAACATATTTTCCCCTGCAGAGGAATAAAAACTAAAGGGAAGCCACCTTCACCGTGCGACTTTTTTAATTTTCTTGTTTTGCTCGCCGACATGGGTTTGACCCTCCCAGAACCAACCGGCTGAATCCGGCCCTGTTTGCAATGACGATCAAACGGAGGGTCCTTGACATAAAAGGAGCATGCCATACACACGTGCATCTCCCGACGTGCTCACAAAACATGCCGAACGACATACACACAGATTCAGAACTCCGAGGAGTAAGTTAACACTAGTTACAGCATCGCGCTTCGCCATTCAAAAAGCTTCGCAGATACTAAGCCTATAACCAACTGTAACAAAAAAACTCGAACAAGACTTTTAAATCGCGCCCCGGTGGGCCTCCGAACCACTTTCACTATGGTGGGGGTGTTTGAACACCCGCCTCAAACTCGGCCCCTATGCCGGATAGTGAAAAACGCGAAGGCTGGTGGATAGCTCATAAAAATCATGAAGAAACTTCATAGATCACTTTTTGGCTCCGGTCAATATTGAGGTCATGACAGGTCAAAGAAGTTGGCATTTTGAGCAAAGTTTTTGGGCTCTAGCATGTGACAGTGTTGAGTTAAAATCATTTTGTAAGCACCTTTCGCTTCCTCTTGTCACGGAAAATCGAATGATGTATAATATTACCATATTAGGTCAAAACATAAAAATGACCTGACTTCAGGTCAGGTCAAGGTCACTTTTTGACCTAACATAGTCAATATCATATTTGACCTAACATAGTCAATATGCATATCAATCGACGTGCAATAGCAATCATCCAAACGCAATGGTGTCAAAATAAATGCTGTATCATCATGTCATGCAAAGCTATTGAACTAAGTCTGAAAACTGCTTAATTAGCTCCAGATGACCTCTCGGAGTTCACAGGTCAAAAATTTCAGCATGAACCTAGAAAGGGACCCAGGATTCTTCGATTCGGAGAATATGAAGGTATTATCAGCGTTATCTACACAAATACAGCCCAATCTCTGTTTTTCCCATGTATTTCCAATGACAAGGTCATGGTCCGTTCTTGACCCTTAGGTCATCGATATGAAAAATTCCGGAACACATTTTGTAGAACTCGGTGGGTCCATTATGTGTTATAAGTTTCAATCCGAAAGATTCACCCATTTCTTATCCATGCCACCTTTAACATTTTCTAGGTGTGGGCACTTGACCGGCATTGGTGACCTGACCTGAGATGATCCAAATGTAAAATTTTGAAAGTTGTGGAATCTATCAAGGATAAAATGCGCCAAGTACAGCGGCGCTTCGCACCGCCGTTTTTTCGTGCTGCCGGAAAAAAACCGAGGGGTGTTGAAACACCCCCACAGGGGAGGGTTAAGCACGAAATAGGGATTAGAGCAGTTTCAGAACTTAAGGGAGAAGATAGCCAGGGCTTAGCATGCTGGCATCCTCTCGTATCGACATCCATATGGATGAACTTTTACCCCAGAGCGACGCTAGGAAGGTGGTTGGAGCTGCATCCAGGACAGTGGCTTATGCAACACAGTGAAAGTTATGTCTTCCAGCAGCTGCTTGCATGCACCGATAATTGAGAACTAGTCCAGTAGCTGTGAGCTGATCACACCTCCGATTCCGGGAAAGTCCACACCTTGCCCGGCCACCTGAGACTCGGCCGCTTACTGCCGCTGGGTACTTGCCCCGATTGGCTGGACGCTATACGTAGTCTACCGTTGACTCTGCGAAAGGAAATGCATCATGTTTGTCCCCACACAGTGTCTCACTCAGCTGCTGCAAAATGAGGTCACTGCACAAAGTGTTGTCAAAGGATCCAACACTCGTCATATTGCATAGAATTTCCATTGATCCTGGACCTCTCCGTTTGGGAGACAGGATATGTTAGGAGCAGAATCTGACCCCAACGGGACCGGGTCGGTACCCATTACCCTTGAACGGCCACCGGCAGCCAGAAATTACCACCGAACAGCCGCCGGCGGAATTACCACCGAACAGCCGCCGGTGGAATTACCACCGAACAGCCGCCGGCAAAAATTACCACCGAACAGCCGCCGGCGGAATTATCACCCAACAGGCACCAGCGGAATTGCCACCGAACAGCCGCCGGCGGAATTATCACCCAACAGGCACCGGCGGAATTACCACCGAACAGCCGCCGGCGGAATTGCCACCGAACAGCCGCCGGCGGAATTATCACCAACAGGCACCAGCGGAATTGCCACCGAACAGCCGCCGGCGGAATTATCACCCAACAGGCACCAGCGGAATTGCCACCGAACAGCCGCCGGCGGAATTATCACCCAACAGGCACCGGCGGAATTACCACCGAA
Source organism: Lepas anatifera (assembly GCA_034440635.1). NCBI lineage: Eukaryota > Metazoa > Arthropoda > Thecostraca > Lepadidae > Lepas > Lepas anatifera. Next base: position 375,968 of record JAOTON010000664.1, on the reverse strand, counting down.
CAGCCGCCGGCGGGTTACCACCGAACAGCCGCCGGCGGAATTATCACCAACAGGCACCAGCGGAATTGCCACCGAACAGCCGCCGGCGGAATTATCACCCAACAGGCACCGGCGGAATTACCACCGAACAGCCGCCGGCGGAATTACCACCGAACAGCCGCCGGCGGAATTACCACCGAACAGCCGCCGGTGGAATTACCACCGAACAGCCGCCGGCAAAAATTACCACCGAACAGCCGCCGGCGGAATTATCACCCAACAGGCACCAGCGGAATTGCCACCGAACAGCCGCCGGCGGAATTATCACCCAACAGGCACCGGCGGAATTACCACCGAACAGCCGCCGGCGGAATTACCACCGAACAGCCGCCGGCGGAATTACCACCAACAGCCGCCGGCAGATTTATCACCGAACAGCCGCCGGCGGAATTACCACCGACCAGCCGCCGGCGGAATTACCACCGAACAGCCGCCGGCGGAATTACCACCGAACAGCCGCCGGCGGAATTACCATCGAACAGCCGCCGGCGGAATTACCACCGAACAGCCACCGGCGGCCGCTCGGCTCCGAAGGGGAGCCGTGAGAGCGTTGTTCAGTTAAAGGGAATGTGGCACCTTCATAACGTGATTTGAACTGAGATAGCCAAGTTGTAAAGCAAGTCGGAAAACCCGGTAGCCAATATATCATTTGTCTTGGAACTCGAGATTTCCGTAGGAAAAAGCTAAAACCTACCTGCAATGTACCCCTCATGTATCCTTAGCAGCAGGCTACAGCTTTCATGACTGTTGGTGTGACGACATATCCTGACGTCACGATGAGCATCAGCCAATCGAAGCCCTTGGAGCGTTTCGAGTATGGTAGTGGTTGCCAAATCATGACATCATCCACAGGCAAATATCTATTTTTTCCCTAGAGGAGTATTCCAAAAATAAAAAATATTGAGCTTATTGTACATTTTTCAGAGAAATCAAGAGTGGTTTCATTATTTTCGGCTAAAGAACGCCTAATTACACTAAATTCCAGGATTCTACCAAGGTGCCACATTCCCTTTAAAGGGAATGTGGCACCTTGGTCGAATCCAGGAATTTAGTGAAATTAGGGGAATTTGTACCCGAAACTCATAAAACCGTACATTATTTATCTGAAAAATGTATGAGCTCAATATTTTGGCTTTCAAAATGCTCCTCTAGGGTGAAAAATAATCCTCTGCCTGTGGATGACGTCATGTCATGTCACGTCACGTCATGATCTAGCAACTACTACCATATTCCTCTAGGGTGAAAAATAAACATCTGCCTGTGGATGACGTCATGTCATGTCACGTCACGTCATGATCTGGCAACTACTACCATATTCAAGGGTTTCAATTGGCTTCAATTTCAATTAGCTGATTACTTACCGTGACGTCAGCGCTGTCGTCGCACCAACAGCTGACAACTGTGACTGCCTGGCTGAGGTACATTTGGGGTACATTTCAGGTGGGGTTTTATCTTTTCTCCACGGAAATTCTGAGTTTCAAGACAAATGGTGTCTTGAGTACCGGGAATTCCGGCATGCCTTACAACTTGGCTATCTCAGTTAAAATCACGTCATAAAGGTACCACATTCCCTTTAAAGACGAGTTCTCGGAGGGAAACGCGAGTTCTCGGGACAATCCAAAGACAAACAATCAATCAAACAATTGGCTTGTGAAGAAAATATTTAGAAATCCTTTCACCTGGCTGATTATTGACTTGAAAACTTTAGGATTTCATCATTAGCGTCCAAAATATTGCAGAAGCTTAAGGTTCATTCACAGCAAACAAATTCATTCGAAACATTCAATCGCATAGAGGAAACAGATTTCATTCCGATTATTAAAACGCTTCCACCTTACCACATTTATCATGGTCATAATCTCTCCTCTCTCTCTCTCTCTCTCTCTCTCTCTCTCTCTCTCTCTCCCCCCTCTCTCTCTCTCATCCTTTACTCCAGATCGGGATGTGTGCAGCCCAGGCGATATCACCTGTTAGACGACCACTCTCACCCCATGTCACCGATACCGGTGATCTCCTTTAGGGGGAGGGGCGTCACCCGGTGGACGCGGAGGAGGAGGGGGGGTGTTAAACGCCGCTGACTGATAGACACTCCGTGGCGAGACCGGCCCCACGGAACCCAGCTGTGTCCGCTGTAGTGTCTGCCAGACAAAGGTGACAAAAACATCGGGTTTGAAACGATGACGCTAGATTATATCATTTTAGCAAGGTGCTGAAGTGAGACCCGAACGCCTCTGTTGATGCTTAGCACCGGACATAATATCCTAAAATGATGGATAAATTATATAAAACTGAAGCGATGGGTGGCAGCGTGATCTGGTTTGTTTTTACCAGAGCCCACGGTAACGTCGCACCAGTGACTGGGGCATTGTGGCGGGTCGGACTCGCCAGGCTCTTTCACCGATCCAAGTGCCTCTGAATGAAGAGGAAAGTAGCGTGACATTAGAGTTGGAGTGGGTCCAACACCTGTTGGACTCCAGATGGCTTGGTGCGAAAGCTTTGAATTCCAACAAAATAATATAATTCAAAGCCGATGAACTGAAAGATTGTCTGACTATATCAGTGGTCGGTTGGTTGGAGACAGTAAATCATCCAACCATTCATTGTTAACAGCATTGCTTCAAATGATCCTCTTACACACACTTCCCTTCAAAGTTTAACACTTCGGTTGAAGAGAGGCGCTGGATGTGTATGTCCCGGATCTAGGAGGCGGCAGGACGGACGGGGGGGTGTGGGGGGCACCACTGAAATGGCAAAGATAACAGTGAAGCGGCGCCCTGTCCGGGCTTTCGAAATAAACTTTAACTTTGGAAGATTGAGCACAGAGCCTGACAGCAGACCCATCCTGTATGTTTTCCTCGGATAAGATTGTTTACACAAAGAATCCTCAATCTCATTGAGTAACCTCTCCCATGATCCAGAGTGGACCATGGGACGTAAGCACTAAAGAAGTTAGATGTTAACCCTCGCCCGCCGGGGCCCATCGATTACCCACCCTAAGGCTTTTTGGGATAGCAGAAAAACGAGGCGCAGCACCGCAGTTGGGGGTTCCATCTCTCACCCCATCATTTTCCCACTATCCCTGAAATTTTTTACTCCGGGTCACACAAAGTCAGGTCACCAGGCGAGATTGGTCACCTCACTTCAACTTTTGAGTTCTACCATAGCTACATTTCTGAGCCGATCAATTTGAAACTTCCTACACTTCGTGACCCCTCCAGGATCTACATAAATAATATCTAGGATTTTTCGATTTCGTGACCTGAGATCAGGTCACGAGGTGACCTCTCCCATTGAAAAAGCATGGGGAAAAGCTGTCTTATTTCAATTAAAATGGACGAGGTGTAGGCGGCCGGCGTGCAGCCAACAACTGGCCATCCGCAGCAGAATGCGTCAACAGGACTGCCTAGCACATTAAACTCGCCCATCTTTTAAAATTGGCAGCCCGTCTCAAATCTCACAACCAAAATAGATCTAAAAGTCACAAAAATGATTGAAAATGCTCAGATTGCTCAGAAAAGCGTTCTTGGATACCCATTCACGGATCCCAGGGGTGATATTTTCCCTCTGACCTATCTGAGGTAATCACAGGTCATCAAGGGTCAAAAACCTTGATAACTTTTGATAACTTAATGATAACTTTTGACCTAGTCAAGCTAGAGCGCTGAAATAAACATAATCGTGTATGTTTAGTTACTGGCTTTCATTTGATATACGGCAAGGTCACATTTTGACCTTTCGTGACCTCAGGTCATATTAGGTCTCAAGGTGACCTTTGGAGGTGAAACCACTGGCAGGAGGTCATTATATTTTACATAGCGGGAAAAGGCCTGGCATTTTCTAATCAAGCAGTTAACCAAAGATAAAAGGCACACACTTTAGACCGATTCAACTTTAAGACTAAAGCAGGATGGCAGAGCAAACCGATTTTACAGGGAAATGAAAGAACAGTTTGTTTGGCAAGATTTTGCTGAAATAACAGACGTTGCGGCTGATTATTTTCTTTTGCATAGAGCTGATGGATGTTGAGAGGTGCTGAAAATAAAGCCAAGCAACGGTTCTAAAAGATGCTGAATATCGCAGCTATCAGTTCCTAAAACATTTAGTTTGAAAATGGCTGTCTGTAAGAACATCTGTTTGTGTAAGCTGGTGTTCTTTGTGAAGATGCTGCGGGTTTATTTATTTTTTCCGTGCATCAGGCCTCTCCGCAGAATACATGTGGTTATCCTTAGCCTGCAACGCATGAGAAAATACAGAAACTTCGGCTTCATTGACTAAATATTAACCCGCGCTCCGTGGCCCTCCGAGCAACTTTTGCCCTGGGGGTGTTATAACACCCCCCTCGAACTCGGCCCCTATGCGAGATAGCGAAAAAACGCAAACTCTGGTGGAAAGCTCATACTAATTCATGAAGAAAAAAATATATATATATCGGTCACTTTTTGGCTCAGGTCAATACTGAGGTCATGACAGGTCAAAGGAAGTAGGATTTTAAGCGAGGTATTTGGGCTCTAGCGTCTGACAGAATTGAATTCGAAGCATTTTGTAGGCACCCCTCGCCTCCTGTCGGCAGGGCAAATCGGAATGACGTATAAAATGACCATACTAGGTCCAAACACAAAAATGATCTGAACTCATGTCAGGTCAAGGTCACTTTTTAACCTAGCATTGTCAATATGCATGTCAATAGACTCGCAAGAGAAATCTGAATGCAATGCTGTCAAAATAAAAGCTATATCATTATGACCTAAGTCTGAAAACTATTCAAATAGCTCCAGATGACCTCTCAGAGGTCACAGGTCAAAAACTGCAACATGAATCTAGAAAGGGGACCAGGATACTACGATTCAGAGAACATGAAGTTATTCTCAGCTGTATCTACACAAATACAGCCCAATTTATGTTTTTCCCATGTATTTATAATGGAGAGTTCATGGTCCGTACATGCTTGACCTTACGTCATCGATATGAAAAATCCCGGAATATATGTTGTAGCACTCGAAGGGCTCATTCATTATGTGGTTTAAGTTTCAATCCGATAGATTCACGCATTTCTTACCTATGTTACCTTAAAAATTTTTAGGTGAGGTCACTTGACCTGCACTGGTGACCTACCCGAGGTAACCCAGCCTTAGAATTTGGGGGAAGGTTGCGAAATTAATCAAGGATAAAGTGTGCCAAGTACGGTGGCGCTTCGTGCCGCCGTTTTTACGTGCCGCCGGAAAAACCCGAGGGGGTGTTCAAACACCCCCACCGGGGCGAGGGCTAATGGTCCATAGAGCCGTTGTCTGTCGTATTTCTTGAAGAATACCGTACCCACGCTGGCACAGGGGCTGTTTCTCTTCTTGCTTTTCGGCTCGCTGAAATATCTGCGATCTGATCAGGGTCAGCAAACATGTTGAAGCTGCATCGTTCATGGCATACCAAAATCACTCAACGGCTGAGTACAGAAGCAGACGGCCTGCGGGATGTAAAGCCTGACAGAGTATGTAGCAGCTGTTGCACACTGTCCGGAGGTCGCAGTCTTGTACCATATCCTGAATTATCTCAGGAATATTTGCAGTATCAGAAATCGTATGACTGTGCATTAGACCAAGTGTTATTTCACTACGCGTTATCAAAGACGGGAATTAAGCCTTCAGCTCAAGTTTGCTTAAAACTCCACAGGATAAGGCACCCTCATGAGCAGACTTTTTGATGACTCAAATTTTCTTGAGTTGACTCGATTCTGTTTCACAGCTTAACAGCTGACTCTGATTCTGACTCGACTCGCCATGTTGAAAATAGTGAGCCGACTCGACTCAGCCCAAATTCAGAAGTGAGTCGACTCAACTTTAACTCAAATAAACAATAAGTCGGAGTCGACTCTGACTCAGAATGGTGGAAATGCATGCGCACACAAAATGCACATTTTCTTCAATGATCAGCAAATTCTAGTACATTTATTCATGACATTAGCTATTTACTAACTGCACATTTATTTCAATAATATGCCAATTGTAATGCATTAATTCATAACATTAACAATTTGCTGCAAAGGAATGAAGAAAAATATTAAACGCTAAAAGGTGATTAAGATGAAGGGCCTGAGGGTCTTTCATTTTGAGGGCATGTCCTTCATGAGTAAACTCCTAATGGAAGCAATACGCGAAATTTCAAATGCAAATAAACGGGAATCGATATTTCAACGTATGACATTTTGAGGGGTAATTCCCGGCCCAATACATTCTGAACAAACCTTTGAGGCTTAGAAATAAATACTTAACTGCGGATCAAACTTATACAAAAACCTTGAAAACAAAACAAATAATGAACACTCGCCTCTTCATCCCGAAAAAGCTATAGTGAAGACTACAGATGGCGCATTGATGATATTTATGAAGGTAGCCTCGGATGGGACAAAAGATGACAATAGCTAGCAACTTAAAAGTCACGTGATTTAAAAACCTGGGAAAATCTGCAGCTTCAGGAAAAGTAGTCTTACCCTCAGGGTACAAAGCCCTTATCATTAATATTTTGTAGCGCACCATGACAGTTTTGTGACTGGCGTGGCGCTCACGGGAAAGCGAGTGGTAAATAACAATATCATAATTTGAAGAGGGGTGGTCTCTGAAAAGCTTCTCGATGTGATTTTTGTGTCCGTTTCACGCAGCTTGAAATTATTTAGGAAATGCCCGAAATTATTTAGGCAGACACTGTTTACTATCTAACAGGGTGTGTCCTCAAACCACGACAAAGCAAGATAGTGTTTTGAAATAAACAGTTAACTGTAGCTTTTAGTTTAAGGTTTTGACCCGTTTCAAGGTTTCTGTGCAAAATCAGAACTTTGGTACCCTCTATCTGGCGCTTACAGTATTCAGCTTTTTTTTGTGTTTTCAGTCAAACGAAGGAAGGAAATAGAAAATAAAGCTAAGGTTTTTCCTCAAAGTGAACTAGCGCTAACAATGAGGTTAGAGCTGTGCACCCTCAAAGTTGTAAAAGTCTTATCAAATTTTTCGGTATGATTTCGAATGTTATTGCTAAGATTTTATTTATTTATTTATTTATTTATTTATTTATATCGCCAACAGATGTCTATCCATTTACAGGCGAAGTCAGAGCCTAAAAATAAACAATATGCTACAAGTAAAAGACACGCATCACACATGAGAACACTACAATGAATCACCCCAGGCTAGGATGTTCCTCCCCGAGGATAAATGATACTGGTAAAACATGAATTGAAAGCTTAGAGAAAATACATGGTCTAAAAATTACCTGCTGCGGCGAGAGCGTTAGCTCGCAGCAAGTACACGGGTGAACGTATGTATTTTAAAACATTGACTTTAAAACTGCTAAAAGATTCTAAAAATAGGTCGGAACCGGAACATGATAAGAAGGCATTCATTGCCCGCGGGATCCGACACAAAGCCCCTGGCCCACAGTGTTCACACGCCCGCGCCGCTCCGCGAAAAGATGACGCGTGCGAGTTGATCGATTAAACTGACCGCACGCCATAGATTAAACTGAAAATAACAAAAAAAATTGTGAGCTTTTGAAACTGTATATTTTGCATAACCAATTTTTGTTAATGACTGATCCCGGCCGGCATGGGTCTAGTGTGGACTTGAAATTAGTAAGCTGTCTAATATTACCAAATAGAAAGCAAGATAAAATCATTAAAAAATAGTTGTGAAAATTTATAAAATGTCAGTCTTGTTAAATATGTATATGTTAAGTCAGTGTTGAGTCCACTCAACTCTGACTCACAGCTTGGAGGCTGACTGTGATTCTGACTCGACTCAACTGGTCGAGCAGTTGAGTCGACTCTGGCTCAACCCAAATTTGAAGGTGAGTCGACTCAACTCTGACTCAAGCAAAATTTGAGTCGACTCAGAGTCGACTCCGACTCTGAGTCGCGACTCAAAAAGTCTGCTCGTGAGGTTGTGACTGAGACACAGGTCCCGTAGAGAATACCTACTCAACAAACCCAGTTTTCATGCTTCGTTTACCCCAAATTATGCAGTTTGCAGCTGAATAAGGGTACCGTGAATGGAGAGCAGCCTTTTCCTGCGGCTCACACTCTTCACTTCGGCAAATGGAACCTACGCTTGAGGCGTAGTAAAAACGAATTATGGGTGGATAGCGCCCTGAAAACGTCCATCCCTTCTCAAACGTCAAGTTTTGAGACGAACGAGATATCCAATCAAGGATACTGGCAACACTGCAAAACGTCTCTTAAATTTCTCATCTTTTCCGTTTTTTTGTATCTCGTAATATCTCTGCTTGATTATAAGGCTCAGCCATATTCCTTGTTCTGTGAGAGAATGTGCATCCTGATAGTTTCTCGTGCGTTCCATTCCTTAAATAATTTTTGGGGGTTCGATTTCTTCCGGCCCTCTTCCCATATAAGGATTGCGTGGTTGCTTTCAGTTCTACCCATTTCTTCTAATTTCTTAAGATTTTGCACTACTGGTGTATTTAAACGACATGGGTTCGGCAACAAAATCGTCGACGCGTCTGATGCATTGAAGTAGTACGGGAAAAAAATCGGCCACTTCCAGGACAGAGTCGACGCGGCGTTGCCACTGTCTTTCTAACAATGTCTGAGTGCGCAGCACACATGCGGTTCGGCAGCGTTACAAAATCATTGCAGCTGAAAAACATCACTTTACAGACTGGCAAGAAGTACAATACTAAAAGGCCTGGATGTATATTATCATAGACGTCGGAATAAAAGGTTTCGGCGAACTAAAGACAAGAAACTAGGGGAGCTAAAGCCCCGGTCAGGATCATGCCCGTTCAGCAACACGGCCTGCAGAAGGGACGGGGTCTCATTCAAAGCACGCTTATAGTTTGCCTAGTCGTGTCGCACCAGAGTAGCGGCGTAGTGGTGGTAAGCCAATTGCGAAACATGTCTTGGTGAATTGCCGGGACTGTGAGAAAGAGAGGACCCGTTGTCTGTGGAGGTCTCCCACACTGAATTCGTTCCTGCAGCAGCATCTATTGGTTGAAACCACAAGCACAAATGAATAACCTGGAGAGCGTTGGTATTTACATCATCCACACTCCTTCTTAACCTTTTGGTTTCTTGTATCTCCTGAGTTAACTGAGCGTGTGAAGCTTAAGTCCTTTTTATTCCTTCACATCCAATTGCTATTTTATTTATCTTTGTTTTGTCTTTTACATGGCATAGCCGGAGACTAAGACTACCAAAGACCACCGTCCCCTCAGTGGCTGGGACGGTTTGCCGCTGACTCGGCTGCTTCTTGCCCCGCAGCGCATTCACTCTTGCTATGCGCTCCAAACCGGTATGTTAGCAATGTGGGCACCTGTCTCCCACCGCAGCAGGCGACAGCCATTCAAAACGCGCCGCTCCAATTTGGGGAGTTGTTATCTCTGCTCATTGACGAAACGGACTGGCCTGTGCACCTACCCGCCGGTCTCGGACAGACCTTCAAGAGTACACATTTCACGCATATGTAGTGTTGTGTTAGTAATTTAGTGGGACGGGGAGAAGGGAAGAGGAGAGGAAAACTTGACGAAGAGGGAGAGAGAGAGAAAGAGAGATGAAACGAAAGGAAGAGATGGGTGGACGAATGAGGGGAGTGGGGAAATAGCTGTGGACAAAGCGGAACAGGAGAGCCTGTAGTAAGAAAGGGTTTGTAAAGGTTGAGCACTCAAGACGGGGGGGGTACTAAATCCCAGATTGCCTGAATGGATCTCTGAAGAGTTGATAGATTCGTAAGTGACGGTGTGATTTCCGTTATAGGTTCTGGTTGCGTTGTGTTCCCTACAATGCCGTTCGGTGGCAGGCAGGGGTGGAAAAGAGAACGAGCCCAGTTCGCGACTGAACAGAGTGACGGATATTGTGCTATATTTCAACCCCTTTCCTGTCAGGGGGCGGAGCGGATTCGACCCACCTCAGATCTCGAAATCCTTCGATTTGATAAAGTCAGAGTGGGATCGACTTGTATCACGCTGAGCTCCATTTCCTAAGAATGTAAAAGGAAAGCAGAGGGGTATAAAATATATTTTTCACTTTTATATCGTCTCCAAGCTCTTGGTCCTGTTGTTTGGTTACCTCAAAACTAGGACATATTGACAGGTAATTGATGCACATTTGTCATATCTGGGTATGTGAAAATTCAAAATTCAATGGGGGATCAAGGGCGAGAACCATATGTTAAGCTATGTATACTATATATATATATATATATATATATATATATATATAGTACTAACTTAGAAAGCTGTCGCTGTGCAACTTACGCTATGTAACTTATATATATATATATATATATATATATATATATATATATTATATATATATATATATATATATATATATATATATATATATATATATATATATATATGTATATATGTATATTGCCAGTTTTTGTAACATAGATTAGCAAACGTTAGATACTGCGTGAAATGCTCCAGTTAGAGAGAAATTGTATGTAAATAATCATCAGAGACAGATACAAGAAAGCAAAGAAGTGGGGCACCATGCATATTGCCGTTGTCCAAAAGGCATGCACATACGTTCCTCGGCTACTAATACTTTTCATATCGTCCAACCTTTATGCACCCATGCCGAGCCCGTGGGGAGGGGGGGTTCTTAATGATTGTGTCACCTTGAACCGCATAAGGATGAGTTTTTATCTATTTTGCGTTGGATGCTTGTCCCATTCATTGCACTTAGAACACTAAAATACGTTTGCACATGCCTGGAACGCCCTTAAATACAACACCTGAGCAGGCATATGGCACCAAGTTATGTTTTATTAGTGCAGTTTACACGGTAATCTAAAAGTCACGGCACAGCAATGCACAGCCAGGCAGATGCGCCGCCGACGCCAAGGATCAACTTTGGGGGCAAGTTATGGGATAGTGTTCAAACGCGAAACAAAACTGCAGCTTCGTTCTGAAAATAACTTTCGTTTTCTCAAAACACAAAACACAGTTTTGTCTAAATTCCCCACTGGATTCCTGGTTGAAAACGCACTTGGGCTGGCTAGGTCTACGGCGGCCAAGCCAGGTGCGAGCCCAGCGAGGAGTCCAGTGGGGTATTTAGACAACAATGGGTTGGGGCTTTTAAAGAACGCAAGTTATCAGAGCCAATCTACCTTGTTTCGTGTTGTAGTCCTGCCCTACCACCTACCCCAATAAATGAGTCCCTGGCATCGCCGCTGCGCTTTTCCCTGAAGTACCTGGCACAGCAAGGCAGAGACAAGCAGATAGGGTGCACAGCACAGATAGAGTTGGCAGTAAGGCATGGCTACTTTCATTTCTCCGATTCTCCTGTAAGCAGTCTTTTTACTCTGCAAATGTACAACCAAAAACACTTGAACCGCCTGCCCACTTGGAGTTGCCGGAACTGCCTCAATAAAAAGTTATATGGAAATGTAGATGTAATATCATCCGACATACCATTGAGAACATAGAATTATAATTTCTCTCCAATTTTTACGGGCGACTTTGTCGTACGAAAAACGCACCGTTTATATTTCGCTCAATACTCAGTTTGCGAATAAACCATCGCCAAATACCGAGCTATTGGTCCGCCTCTGATACAGGTATTATTTCAAAACTTGCCCGGAGTATGCCCAATTTAGTTTCAGGATTAGTCATAACGTTTTAAAGGCCCAACATGAACCATCTTTTAGATATCCCGGAAAAGCATTAGAAGTAGGCAGAATCCGCCCCTCCCTCTCCCTCTGACAGGAACAGGTGTAAACAGATTAAAATAATTGTCCCATGTAGGCATAGTTAACATTTTGCATTAAGCTGGTGGTAGTTCACTTGCCAATAGTATGACCTGAAACTCAGGAACGAACCCTCCAGGACGAGCCACCGTGAGTGAGTTTTGGCTTTTCAGATCTCTGTATCCAAAATTTGGAAGGAAAGCTAGGAAAGATTATTGTATTTATTAAGCAGCTCTTGGCCGTGATGGATTGCTGAGACCATCAGATTTTGCCTTAAAAACATAGCTTTCGGACACAATTTAACATGATGGAAATGATTGGGTCTAAACTTGTATCCAACGTATTGTGCAAAAAAAAAACCATCGCATTTACTTCACCCTTCGGAACAATCCGGTATACTACCAACACGCGAGGCAGCTTCATATCTCAACGCATCATACCACCCATAACTTACGCTCTAGTTTTTGCTGGTGACAGTTAACCCATCGATACCAGCGCGGCTCTATCCCAACACTGCAGCTGGTGGTCAGCACCGTTCCAACAGTACACACTTGCGGCATGCCGGTATGAACGGCACTGGCCGCGGTCGCGCGGCTCCACAGAAAAACATCCGATCGCAACCTCCGAACACCACAGCAGTCTGACGCCACCGCCCCAGAACCTCCGAACACCGCAGCGGTCTGACGCCACCGCCCCAGCTGGCTGGTGATGGCGCAGCTGGTCTGTGCAACACCGGCCAGGCAGCTGCTAACCAGCTGTCGAGCTGTGAGCGGGGCTGACTTCAGCCATGTAGAGGCCATGCTGCGACTGAAGATGCCTACCGGGTCAAAGTCAGTCGCTGCTTAGTGAAGCGGCCGGCTGTGTTCTAATGACAGGAAATTGAATTTGGAATCGAATCTCATTGGTTATGAGAGTCAACATAATAATTATAGCATTCTTAAGCAAGTAAGTCGGCGCTGTCATAGTAATGTTTGACTCACTGGCAACCACAGCAAAGGCACGATTTACTTCAATCTGACAGAAGAATTAACGCATGCGTAGTTGACAAAAAAGCCAATCACGAACGAAAAGACAACACTTTCCCGGATCTGTCAGATTGAGGTAAAGTGAAATAGTAGCGGCAGCAGCTGTTAAATCGGTAGAAAGCGGGTGTAGCCGTCCGCGGACGCAGCGCTGCATTCCTCTGATGGGTACAGGACGCTGAACGAGCACAGTCTCAGCTCTACTGTCCAGCTCTGCCGCTCCACACCTGTCCCACTGACCATCGCACGTCCTTCCCTAGAGGTGCACAAATACTCGCTCCTTTCATTTCTTGAGGCAATACGGAGATATATTGTCATGTTCCAACTATAGATCAGCAGACATCGAGCAAAAGGAGAAGAATCAGTATAGAACACCACTTGTATCCTATGAGTGATGATTTCTGCTCACTGCTGCCTGGTGCGGAAGTACCCTGAATGGACGAGGACAATAACTCCGGAACCGGCGGCTCTCATCTCGGACAGGCGGCCCGGAAGCCACGCCGCCGGCCGCAGCGACTCGGAGAGTGATGACTTGATGGAGGGGAGAGCTGGGCAGCATTTATGGAAAACAAGGCCTCAATTGAAGCAGAACTCTACGCAGCGCTTTGTACTGATATCTCCTTTCAACATGCTTTTGAGGCATACTGAGAAAATCCAAAGCCATCTAGCTCCGGTGGTTACGGAAAAGAGTAAGTATTGTTGCAGTGGTTTTCGCAACTGCATAAACATTTCTGCTTCTGCAGTCAATATGAGCCGCCTCCCAAACACCCGACTCGGACACGAGCCAATCTAACTTTGTTTACTTTTGCAACAATTATAAGCTAGATTGGTTGAGACGCTAATGCTGTCGCTTGCATGGTCCTGCTGGGACTATTTCTTTTAGGCGTATCAAGCTTTCCCTCATAGAAAGGGGTACAGCAGCGAAAGTCAATAACTCGGTACGAGGAAGAACATCGAGACAGCCGACGGGAAACTCCATCCAGCACTACAACTACAACACAACTACCGGTCAAACTGATTAGCTGCCGGCTTCTGATTCTCCAACGATAGCATACACGAGCATGTTATGAAATGAGAAAGTGAAATGGTAAACTTACAAACAATTTAATTTTTTAAGCCATATCATTTTTGAAGTTGCTAGAGATATTGAACATATTATGTTATGACTGAGGTTCTGAACTTCCCAACATTGTTGGTTAATACTATTTCGATGAGCATTATAGGGGAAGCTGGGACAAAACCGCACGATATCGAGCATCCAGTGGCTTCGTTGCCCGTTTTCAGGTCGTATAGCATGGATTAACGTGGGTTCAATTCCCACGGCGGGAAACCGCCTTCCGTGTCCGATCTGACCCGGTGGAGAGAATCCTTAAACACCCACGCCAATACTTCCTGTAATTGGGCAAGTGTGCCTGCTGGAAGTGGCCCTAATAAGATAAAATAAACACCTTTCAATTAGGTGAATGTATAAATAAGGGAAACCAGACCTTCAAATAACGTACTCACGAGGGCTACCACATAAAATGGATGCATAAGCCTTGCTGAAAACTCGGAAACAAACACCCACAAAGATATATGCTGTAACGACAACTACCGCACCTGTCCTGTTTTCCTCCTTCAGGGCACGTCGCCCCGCCAGCTCAGGGCACCCTTGGCCCACCTCTCTGCCTTACTGAATCCCGTATATTTCCCAATGGGTGGGGCTTGGTCAGTGTTTGGAAACGTGGCCAGGGCAGGTGTCCGAGGAGCCCGGTCCAGCTGATAAGGACATGGGGTCGGTGGTCTAAGGACACTAGTTAGGCAGAGGTGGGCGGCTCTCCTTTTACTCTTAGGCAACGACGCTTCAGTATAAAGCGCAGGACTCGGGTGGAAGCAGACTACTGACCCCGGAACACCAGCGCCATGAAGGTGTGCGCCAGCTCTGCGGCTTGTTTTCAATATTGCTCTCAAAGCACCTCGTGACGCAAATCCATCAAACATATTGCTTTGCAGAAATTGTTCGCGGAGCTTTATCATTACGAGTTACCATTATGATGGCAAACATTGCAGAGACATAAATCACTGTTCAGAAAAGCTAGCCCCCGTCGCCGACTGAATCCAAAATTACTGCGTATAAAATAGCTGCAGTGCATGTACGCACCCCTCGAGTCCAGCTTAGCCGGCAGTGAAACTGACCCTGTACATTTGTTCGGCAGGTTACAACAGTGCTGCTGGTGACAGCTGCAATTGCAGTAGCAGTTGCAGCTGCTGATGCCGCCACCACGGGCCTTCGTTCCCGTCTCACAACACCCCACAAAAGGAGAGGTGACCCGTTCGCTAGACTGAAACGGCAGCGCGCTTCTAGAGGGATATACGCGAGGCATGCCAAACGTGAAGGAAGTGGGGAAGAGGGTGGTGTGAAGGCAGAACCAAACAAAATCACAGACAATAGTGCTGTTTCAAGAGAGGACACCGCAAATAAAAAGGAAGAGAAGCAGCTACGAAAGGAGGAGCCAGTGAAAGCTGTGGAAGAAGCAGCAGAATCAGAGCCGAAGGACGGATATATTCAGGTAAGCGGGCGTAAACGGTTTCTCCCAGTGCATATTCGTCGGGTTCTTTATATATGGCATTACGGTCAAAATAAGCGTCACAGAAAAAATATTCTGTTCAGCCCATCGTCACTTTTTCTTAACAAATGCATAAATTGTATTCAGTGTTATCAATATAATTTTCTCTCGTAAATGCAATCCCCACCCAGACTTTCTCAGTTGGATCTGGCAAAAAGAAGCAATGCCAGTGTGTGTAATCCAATATTGCTTGTTGTAAGAAAGATTCTTCTCCCCCTCGTTATTTTAGAGAAAACGTCTAAAATTATGCAGAAACGAAAATTATAAGTAGTTAACTACCACCGAAATAAAAACATCTTCAGTTTGCTCATAAGCAAACACGACACAGTGTCCAAAAATATCCAAACATGACAAACCTATGGCCAATATTCATTATATTTTTCAAAGGATTGAAGCTACAGTATCTCCAGTTATTGCTAATGATTCCGCCAATGAGCCATTGGCAGTAACTAGAGATACTGTAGCCTGAAAGTTTGGAAAATACGATGAGTGTTGGCCAGAGCTGTACCGTTCGTGGTGTTTTGGGACCTGCGTTGGCCGAGCGTACCGTTCGTGGTGTTTTGGGGACCTGCGTGTTGTTTGTTTAACGGTGCCGAACGCTTGTGGCCGAAATGTTAGTCAATTATTTGTATTTTTTCGTTTTATTTTAAACAATTTCTGAGAAAGCAATGAGAGCTAGGTTAATATTCATTATCATGTTGCTCTCAAAGTAACACTTCCCAGTTGCATAATGCTGCATCCAATATAGTTTAACAAAGGATTAGTTGTCGGCAGAAGTTGGAGTTTAGGTGGAAGTTTAGTTCACTTCACAATACCGTGAAAAAGGAAATTACCTACTTGGTCGCATCGAAATGGATACAAGACATTATAAGGTGAATAAATGTTTTGTTTTGCTTGGACTACTGGTAGAAAAGTTACCACAACAATGGGCCGATTCCGCCAACTGAAGTTACGCACTGTTTCCATTGTTCAGAAATCGTCGTTTCAAGATAGATATTCTGACTGCATTTTGTCCAAAACAACGTCAGTTATTGCCCTACACCTGCCGCTACATACATAGCTGATATAAACATACTCGTGTACATGTCTGCTTTCCAATGTTCGATTCTATCTGGACAAGGTAACACTATTACGGCATTCTGCGACCCAGTCAAGGACGCATCCTTCTTTGTACTGGGAAGCGGGCTGGCTGGGTTGAGAGCCGGGTTAACGCTGGGCTGCCGCCGCGGAACTTTCTATCTCGGCCCGGCAGTGGGTCACGCTCCAGTGGCCGCCGGACCGCACGTTGTCTGGCATTGACGCCTGATACCCCTGAACATCAGCACTACCAGCCGCCAAAAGAACCAAAGACTCACTTCCCTTTCTATGAAGATTATACTCGTATTGAAGTTGTTTTGCAGTAAAACAAATTGTGACAAGTCAGAGCCAGACGTTCTTATTGACGACAAAAACAGCATTGACATAACATAATCGCCCGAAACACGTCTACCAGTAACGACAAGCTGCAGTGGTAAATGTGCTAGAATCGTTCCATTTACATCTGACTACAATGGTATTTTGTGCTAGAATCGCCCATCGCAGCCAAACGATGACCAAACAGTGTTACTATATTTGGGTAACCTGAGCGATCGAAGTCTAGTAAGCTTTAACGTTCGAACAAGGGATAACATAATACAAGGCTTGTGACAAGCAGGATCTACAAATAAGACGTAGTTAAAATCGAAGGACTGGTATCTAGGCCAATTTAAACAAAAAGCAGACATGAAATCATGGAAAACCTTAAAGATATCGCCCTTTTTAGGGCCACTGCCAACACGCACACTTGCCCAATTACCGAGAGTATTGGCGTGGGCGTTTAAGGATCCTCTCCACCGGGTCAGATCGGACACGGAAGGCGGTTTCCCACAGTGGGGATTGAACCCACGTTAATCCATGCTATCCGATCCGTAGACTGGCAACGAAGCCACTAGGCCATCCCCACGCCACGTTTCGTACATTTCTGGCCTGATGTAAACTATGCTGCATCTCGGTATTGCGGATCCAAACAACCTTGCGCGGAAGATCCGGCGGATGTGGATTCAGGACGCCGACAAGGCCATCTGAACCTCTGCGAATAAAATGTAGGATTCTAAAAATAGCTGGCCTTATGTAGCACTTATGTTTTGGAATATGACACAAGGTATCGACATTTCTGACTTATTTTCCCGTTCTTTGAGTTTTGAGATTTTGGCAAAAGTCAATGAGTCGACATGTTAGCATTAATTACACTGGCTCCAAGATTTCTATTACTTTCTCTGTGGTATTCCCAAATGCCAGTTTAGACGAACAGCAGTGAATTCGATGGCCTTATAGCAGCTCGGCTGGGGTGGGGTAAACCAAAACTGGACAGAATAGCTGCGGGCGTTGTGCATGACCGGCCTGCCAGACGCTCCCATGTTGGGAAATTCCTCACACCGGCCCCGTTTATCAGGCCAGAGCTCCACTTCAACCATCAATCCAGGAATTAACGACAAAGCACGCCATTACTTGGATCACTATGACTTGGGATTTGGGATTTGCACCGGCCTAGATATTTGCCTCTTTCTGATAGAAACTAAACTTTTGCTACGAAGTTCACCTGACATTGAAGCCTTGCAAGTGTTTTCTTCTTCCTCGTGGCTTAATGCACAATAGAGATATACGTAAGTCTCAAGTATTCACCTCATCTACCAACCTCTCTATAAATATATTGTCGCATCAGGCTAAAACTTTACAGTCAGTGTTCTAAAGGGAATGTGGCACCTTCATAACGTGATTTTAACTGAGATAGCCAAATTGTAAAGCATGCCGGAAAACCCGGTACTCACTTTATAATTTGTCTTGAAACTCAAAATGTCCGTACAGAAAAGCTAAGAACCTACCTGAAATGTACCCAAAATACCCAACAGCCAGTTGTCAGCTGTTGGCGTGACGACATGCTGACTTCACGGTGAGTAATCGGTCAATTGAAGCCCTTGAAGCCTATTGAATGTGGTAGTAGTTGCCAGATCATGACGTCATCCTCAGACAGAGGTTTATTTCTTACCCTAGGGGAGCATTTTACAACCAAAATATTGTGTTTATTGTTGTACATTTGTCAGAGAAATAATGGACGTTTACATGATTTTCGGCTAAAAGACCTTAATTACACTAAATACCGGGATTCGACCACGGTGCCACATTTCCTTGAGTGGAACATTACGTCAGCCTACAGATGGAGCGATAATTTCCCACAAAGCGCAGACATTTCAATGACGAGAAGGGTCACCCACATTAGAGCATAAGAAATCTAAATAGAGTTTGGTGGAATTCCCTCACGTTATGAACACAGGTACTTGGATATAGAGGGAAGAATGGGTAATCTATCAGAAAAGCTCACACAAAGTGTAATAAAGGTTATGTTTCATCGAACATGGTGGTGGTTGTACTGAAATGAGACGATCTGAAATGATGATTGTCATGGAGTTTATGTTATAACACCAGATATGAGTATTCTAGATGAACACCATTTTGTCATCCGATTTCGATGCTCAACCTTCTTGAATGCCGTTCACAGGATTGTGGGAGCCTAATTTACCCATGTATGAGCCAATTTAAGCGGCAAATCGTACATGTTCTAGAAACGTGTAACGAAACATACCTAGCCTCCTAACAACTCCGGTGAACTAAGAGGGAAGTACAGTTACGGAAAAGCGGAGGTCACCACGCTACATTTCATGATCATTTGCATGGGGTATTGTCCCCCCCCCAACAAAAAAAACGAGAAAAGAGTTCAAGTGATTTTTCTTTACAACCCTACTGCGTATACATGCATCCTCCAAAATGACTAGCACGTTGAAGTTACTTTCGACATCTGAGCATATCGTTGAACCTGCACCATTTTGGAGTGATTCAGTCTACATTCCGCCCAACAACAAAATGGGTTGAAAATTAGATCGTATCTTGTTGCCGTCTTGCAAATGAGCATGGTCACTAGCTAAGCGGACACATGCTAGCGGGATGCTGTCGTTGCAGGTTGATCAGTTGCACGGAAGAACAGGAGCGTTCCAGATCCGTGAAGAGGGCCAAGGATACCGTAACACAGACGCTAAGTAAGTACCAACAGCTTTTACTACCGAGGAACGGGTCGAATCTGTATTTTTATTTATGGTTCGAAATAGTAACGAAAGGAGTTTTATCTTAAAGCTTCGTGAGAAATCTCTTTCTCTCGCTCTCTCGCTGTCTCTTTCTCTCTCCTCTCTCTCTCTCTCTCTCTCTCCTCTCTCTCCTCTCTCTCTCTCTCTCTCTCTCTCTCCTCAGCTGTCCACTCAATGTATTCCCGTCTTTGCAGGGACGAGAAGAAGACACTGCAGCACGTGGACGATGTGAACACGTTCACGAGCGAGGTGCACGAGTACCAGTACTATCCCTACGAAAGCTTCGGAAAACAGGTAATCCAACTTGACCAGCACCAGTGGCGCATCTAATCGGTCGGTTTGGGAGGGGCAAACCAAATTTGAAAAGCAAAACAAAAAAAACGTCCCGCAGTGAACAATTGCGCTACTGATTCGCCGGTATAATTGTGGGTATTTAAGGCGAAAAGCAAAAAACAAAAAACAAAAACAAAACAAGAACAAAAGAAAACGTCACGGGGTAAAAAAATATGGGCTCCAGATACTTTTCTCCTATCCAAAGCCTAATATTTACACTGAACTTAGCTGGTTGCTTATAAGCTAAAAAGGAGTCGGGGAAAAAGCGGGTCGATCGCTTGGGGGAAAACTGTTTTACCCCTGGCTTTTGCGTTTAGGGGCAAATGCCTTTTTTGCCCACCTCCCCCGCCCCTCCTCTAGATCCACCACTGATAAGCACATGCTGATATTGAGTTGTGGAGATTCGATACTGGGTTAGTCATAGCCATTTTACTTTATTATCATCTTTTTTATTTAATAAAATATCTTAATTCCAAATTTTGCCTACTCGCTTCGTCAAGGGCACGCAAACATAATATAGAACATACGATACATAAATGGGGCAAAACTTTCACATCTTGATTGCCGGTTCTACCTTCACAACCAGTTTCTTTTCAGCTTTGAATTTCTAACTAATTTTGACCAACTAAAACAAGAAACCAGTAGATGCAATGTTTAATATAATACCCTGCCTTCTGGAATTCTGGAAGTAGAATTGAGCAAATATATCGTGATTATATATTCAGGCACAGTCCTATGTCAGAATTGTCTTAATAATACTTTAGGTGAAAACATAATTTTCTTGGCCATATGTGAGGTGAGACCTCAAATTCGAGGTCTCATTGTCCTAAGCTCAGCGCTGCAAAATCTTTTAACTTTTGAAAACCAGAAATTTTGCATTTGACATGTGAAGTGATAAAAAACAAAACTTAAGGCCTTAATATTGACAGAATGCAACAACCCACCAATGTGGCCTTCGCAATTGCAATGTCCAAAACTAGCTCGACAAACGATTCTGAGGTAATGTTTGCCTTTTCCATGGGAAGGTTGGTGAGTGCAGCATTGATTCGACATGGACCGTTAGAAGATGTATGTGCATGCAGTGGTTACAGACGGCGCCGTGGATTGTGCCGTTGGCGAGTAACAGCCAGGTCGCCAGTTCGATCCTTACAAGGGTCAGAAGCTTTGGTTCAACTTGTTGCCAAGAGTTCGGTCAATTTTTTTACAACGAGAGGATCGCAACAGCCGGTACAATGAACTTTTGGTCAACAATCGAGGAATAGTGGATCCGCTAATCGCTGACAGTAGCCAGACATAAGCTTTTAGCGTGAATGTGAACAGTTTCGTGACGTGCCTAAGAAAGGTGAGCGTTAGGAGCGTGTGATCTATAACGTTCCCTTGTGGCAGGTACTGGTGGTGGAGCCGATAGTCAGCACGTCCCAGAGTCACTACGCCGTACCTTTCGAGGTACGGCAGCCCGGGTACGGCCCTCTACGGTCCGTCTCTCGTGTACCCGTCAACCTGCCACGGTACCGGTACACAGAGCTGCACCTGCCGCGGTACCAGAGCGGTACAGAGGAGGCTGCTGTCGGAGAGGCTTCTGGCGATGAGACAGAGGCGGCTTCAGAGGAGCAGCACGTAGTGAAGAAAGAGAGCGATAGTAGCGAGCAAGAGGGCGGGGCTCAATACTCGGGAGATGAACAGCAGTCATACCCGCTTAAGTTCCAGCCGCCAGCCCAGTACAACATCGCAGGTGTGCCCCAGTACCATAACGTAGCAGGCAGCCACCCCGGAGAGTCTGGCTTTGGACTCGGGCCTGGCTATTACACTGCAGGTGTTTGGCATGGCCCTGCTGATTTCTTCACCAGAGGCCAGCCAAGCAGCGACCCCCGACCAGCGTGGGAGATGCCACTTTAGTTTTGGAATCATCTGCCGGAGGCGCAGTCCAGGCGGGAGAAGAGAACACCTCTGAAGTGCAGTCTCCGGAGTCGGCTCAACAAACAAACAACAATGCAACGGCAGCTAATGCCAGCGACTCGAATTCAAACCAGATCCAACGTCGGCACCACGCCGTTCAGGTGGCCGGGACCTTCCAAGGCCCTTGGGCGCTACCCTCACCAGGATTTCAACCGAGGCGCTCCTTTCTACAGCGGCCCCCCTGGCTACATTCAGGGCCCCTACAGACCTCAGCGTGCCACCGTACCGCCTATCGACACGCGACACGTCTACTATAACGGCAGGGTAGAGAGCGCGGATGGGGCCCGCTGGAGCCCTGGCCGGTTGAGGGCACGGCCGCCGCTGGCCATGCAGGTGCTGCTGCCGGCAGTGATCTGGTGGCCAGTGGCAGTCACCAGTCACCGGTAGTTCACGGCAGGGACCTGGTGGCCAGTGGTAGTCACCAGTCACCGGTAGTTCACGGCAGGGACCTGGTGGCCAGTGGCAGTCACCAGTCACCGGTAGTTCACGCCAACGGGTACGGCGCGCAGTACGTTCGGCAGGGCAACATACCCGGCTACTACGTCAACTGTGTGCGCCGCTCGCACGGGCCGCCCGTCGTCAACCTGGTGCCGTTCTCTCCCTGATCCACTGTTTGTCTAACATGAGGTTCGACGTTATCCTTCTAGAAGGGTTTTATTACAATCACAATTCAAGGTTTTGATTATTTTCCAAATAGGCAAGGCAGTTTTGCAGCCTCAGTTGATTTCAGTTCTGGGTTAGATACGCATAATAAATCATTGTTTTCCGGTTGCCCCGCACTTATTTGAATGTTAGAAGCCTCTTTCTTGCCATCGATTTACAGCACCCACATGCCTTGATCTTTGCTACTAGAATTAGTTTGTTATGTTTGTTGGATGAATAACAGAATGAGCCGTCAAAGTGCAATCAACTTCTGCACAGCAAGCGTTAATGTTGTGATCATGGTACTTTAAGATGAGTAATATATACATGTTAAAATTGTTGCTGTGGCTTTTTTCTACGCTCTGAAAATCAAGAAAAATTGATCCGTAAAATAAATGACATCATTTCATAACGCCACCGTAGTGAGGTCGGCCAGAGACGGAAAATCAGCTGCAAGTTCAGCATGTCGAGCATCTGCTCCACGCACCGAAAAAAAACTCCACACATGCTGGTGACGGGAACTCTGCCCCACGCACCGAAAAACCACACACATGCTGGTGATGGGGACTCTGCCCCACGCACCGAAAAACCACACACATGCTGGTGACGGGGACTCTGCCCCACGCACCGAAAAACCACACACATGCTGGTGATGGGGACTCTGCCCCACGCACCAAAAACCACACAATGCTGGTGATGGGGACTCTGCCCCACGCACCGAAAAACCACACACATGCTGGTGACGGGAACTCTGCCCCACGCACCGAAAACCACACACATGCTGGTGATGGGGACTCGCCCCACGCACCGAAAAACCACACAATGCTGGTGATGGGGACTCTGCCCCACGCACCGAAAAACCACACACATGCTGGTGACGGGAACTCTGCCCCACGCACCAAAAACCACACACATGCTGGTGATGGGGACTCTGCCCCACGCACCGAAAAACCACACACATGCTGGTGACGGGAACTCTGCCCCACGCACCGAAAAACCACACACATGCTGGTGATGGGGACTCTGCCCCACGCACCGAAAAACCACACACATGCTGGTGATGGGGACTCTGCCCACGCTCAAAAACTAACACATGCTGGTGATGGGGACTCTGTCCCACGCACCGAAAAACCACACACTGCTGGTGATGGGGACTCTGCCCCACGCACCGAAAAACCACACACATGCTGGTGACGGGGACTCTGCCCCACGCACCGAAAAACCACACACATGCTGGTGATGAGGACTCTGCCCCACGCACCGAAAAACCACACACATGCTGGTGATGGGGACTCTGCCCCACGCACCGAAAAACCACACACATGCTGGTGACGGGGACTCTGCCCCACGCACCGAAAAACCACACACATGCTGGTGATGAGGACTCTGCCCCACGCACCGAAAAACCACACACTGCTGGTGATGGGGACTCTGCCCCACGCACCGAAAAACCACACATGCTGGTGACGGGAACTCTGCCCCACGCACCGAAAAACCACACACATGCTGGTGATGGGGACTCTGCCCCACGCACCGAAAAACCACACACATGCTGGTGATGGGGACTCTGCCCACGTTCCGAAAACTATACACATGCTGGTGACGAGAACAAGCTTGAGGGTTATGTGCTTTCGCCAAATTTGCAAAGTCAGTCCCACGTCTTCCACTGCTCCAGGGTCATTGCGCACCAGCCGACAGAGAATGCAGGTGGATTTTAGAAAAAAACAGTTAACACACGCCCCGCTGGGGTCCCTGCCATGACACGCCCCGCTGGGGGGTGAGGCGTATTTCGCCTCCCCCGTATGTCATTTCCCAGGAAAGCTAAAAAAATTACGGAGGTCGTTCGAAAGCTCTTGGCGAGACAAAGAGAAATTATAAGAAGCATTATTACGTCAGGTCAATATTGAGGTCAGCAGAGGTAAAAACGGTTCCATAGGCTTACAACAAGGCAGTGTATGTTTCCTCCTCTATATATTTACTCAGTGGAGATAAAGCAAATATTTATGCATCATTGGATTCCTCCATTGTGGCAAATCGAACGATGGATAATATGACCTTGCTAAGTCAAGTTTTGAAAATGACCTATCATCGAGCTAGGTCAGGGACACAGGGTGACCTGGTATGGTCATGTTGCATATAAATGACTCCCTGTGGCAATATAAGCACAATGCAAGCAAAATAGAAGCTTTGTCTCAATTCAGTGAGAAGTTACTGGTAAAACAATCACTGCATGCTCCTGTGAGCCACAGGAGCATACAGGCTGTCAGACAGTCACACGCTGTGACCTGATATGACCTCTGAGAGGTCAGATGGTCAAAAACTCAACTTGATGGTCAAGATCGTTGTAAGAATACACTGTGAGGGGATTTTCAGCTTTATCTATCCAGTATTTACTGAAAACGAGCCCTTTCAATTTTTCACCTTAGACTTATAATGGGGTGACCAAAAACTGACCCCGCCTTACGTCAACAATATCGAAATTCCGAGACAGCAGATTTGTAGACCCTAATGACTTAATCATATTGTGAAAGGTTCAAGCTGAACGGTTCGCAGATTTTCCTTAGGCGGCACTTCAAACTCGTGATTTTAGGTTTTGAGGTCGGGTCCCTTAACCTTGGATAGCTCCTTGACTTGACATGACCTGACCTAAAAAAATTGTCAGAAGCGTAAAATTTATCAGGGATAAGGTACTGTAAGTTTCGTTGCTCTGCTTTTCTTCATTTTTGCGTTATCTGGGGAAAACCAGGAGGGGGTGGGGAATTTCGTCCCACAGTGGGGCGCATGTTAAGGAGATAAAACTGTTTGTATAAGCATTCAAACCTGGAGAGAAGAATGCGTTCATAACTGGCATGCGAATTCAGCACATCAAACCAGACAGAGTTCGAAAACCACGGCAGCGCAATGTGCCGCTTTTTAGCTGCTAGCTGGCAGCACACCCATTACAGGCCTCGGTAAACATGGCCTTCATACTACAGACAGCACAGTCAAATCCACAGCTTGGCTTTGAAAGAAGCGATGGGCAGAGATGACTCAAGGCAGCGAAGTTTAACCCTCGGCCCGGTGGAGGAGGAGGGCGTTTGAACATCCCCATCGGGGTTTTTCCGGCGGCACAAAAAAGACGGCGGTGCGAAACGCCGACGCACTTGGCACACCTTATTCTTGATCAATTCCGGAGCTTTCCTAAAAATTTGAGGGTTGAGTCATCTCAGGTCAGGTCACCAATGCAGGTCAAGTGACCTTATCTCTAAAAACGTTTAAGGTGGCATAAGTAGGTAATGGGGGAATGTATCGTATTGAAACTTATGCCACATGATGGACCCACCGATTGCTACAACACATATTCCTGTATTTTTCATATCGATAACCTAATGTCAAATACGGACCGTGGCCTCTCTATTGGAAATAGATGGGGAAAAACAGAATTCGGGCTGTATTTGTGTAGATAAAGCCTAGCATTCCTTCATATTCTCCAAATCGTAGGATCCTGGGCCCCTTTCCAGGTTCATGTTACAATGTTTGACCTGCCATCTGGGGCTATTTAAACAGTTTTCAGACTTCGGTCAATAACTTTGCATGAAATGATGATACAGCTTTTATTTTGATATCATATATTCCTATATCATATAGTCACCGGTAAAAAGAAGTACAACCGAATCAGCGCAGCCCGGCGGGAGCTCGGGTAGCCAAGCTTTACTGAGCTCATTTCAACATGCGATTCATCAGCCATTCATAAATTGGTTCACCTAACAGAAGGCCCACAGAAAAATAAGTATCTGATCAAGAAAAGGTGTGAGGTATCATGCAGGACTACCCGTGCATCAGCCGACACTACCATCATCCAAACTGCCAACACGAGACCTCCAAACCTAGAAACAAGACAAGAGATTCCCACACCGAGCCGTCAGAACCTGGAACGCACTGCCTGCCACTGCAAGACACACCAAGAACAGCTACAGCTTCAAAAAGGAAATAAAACTCATCCGACCCTGAATCATAATTTGTGTTACCGTGTTAATCCATTATTAGAATCCATGATTTTTCATTCCATAATTATACTAGGCTGCAATCCATAATTAGCAAAATCGATGTTAAACCATGATCAGTATTTCTAAAAAAAGGGTAAACGGAGATGTAATCGCCCTGTCAACGTAGGCATCTTCGAGAACGCAAAATAAAACAAAGAAAATAAATAAAATAATTGCGTTTTGATTGTTATTGCGAGTCGATTGATATTCATATTGACTTTGCTAGGTTAAAAAATTGAACTTGATAGATACGGAGGGGAGAGCATGTGCAAAGGACGACATAACATTTGGCAGCTGGAGGATAGATGACAGATAACACTGGTCAACAGCCAAAATGGATTCAGCACGTGAGCACCTGTTTCTACCTATTTCGATACCGCCGATTTCAAATTTAGTAACTGTTTTTTGCCATCGGACCTGGTTTCTTCCCCAGAGTATACCTGGTGTATAGCCCCTACGCTTTCCACACTCAGTCATGAGCCTAGCCTTTTGTGGAAAACCATAGATCAAGGATGTGGAGAGCCCGGATTATCTGCATCCAGACAATGCAGCTGATCACTATACATGTGAATTTATTGCAACGGAAGACTACCTCGCATTCAAGTGCATGGACATTGTACATTGAACAAGGCTTGCGCTCGGTCGCACAAGCTCGCCGGTATTGAATACCGAGTGGTGACGTCGCAACATTATATGATGAGGATTTTATGTCAGAGTCACCTCCCTTTAATGTCAATTCCCATTAAAAAGTCACAGGTCAAGGTCATACCACCATTTCAAGGTCATTGACCCTAGTGCCTTCGGTCAGATGACTTCGCCTAATATGACGTATATTATGTCATGATGTCATAGGCTAGGTCACTCAATCTTGAGCTCAAGGTCACAGGTTCAAGTCAAAGGTCATGGGTCAAGGTCAAACCTGACTTTATCGCCCGACAGTTGCCATAGTTCTAGTTGCAGTATACGTTATAGGCAAAATGTAATATTTTGACGTCAAAGGTCCATGACCTTGTACGACATTGACCTAAAAGTTTCAGAGAACATTGCCTCAGACCTTTCCTCCGTTACTTTAGGTCACTTTGTCTCCATATCCGACTTCTCATCGCGTAATCACGGCATTTCTCAATGGCTACCATGCACAGACAGAATTTGACCTATATGGTCTCGTTTTTCCTTGAAAATATGGCCTAGGTCTATGAAAATCGACAACAAACGTTCATTTCAGACCCTTGGTTTGCCGTCAATTTACGATGCCAAGCAGGCTTGACAACACAACACACAGACGTACTGGATCTCAAAATGCTGATCTGATACGGCACTTCTGCTGCCAGATTCGTGTTCAGCGCCACAAATTACCCTAGAAATGGGCTATTTCGTATTGAATCTATGACAAAAGTTAAAGTTTGTTGACCAGTGTAATAGAAGCATGAAATAAAGCTCTGGGCACGCGATCCAGCAATAAGTGGTCAACTATCACTATTCCGCGATCGAAAATTGACACGTTACCTTTGACATGTCAATTCTGCACTTTCATGTGAGATGAACTTGACATATAGTCCCAATGACCAGGGGTGATGACGTCACTACCCGGTCTCCAATGCAGATGATGTGGTGCGCAATTCTGGCGATCTCAAAACATAGGTCTGTCTTTGAAAGCCTATGGGTAAGAAATTCTAGTCAAGTTTCAAAATGATTTCACCAACCGACACGCTCATGAATTCTCTTATATGACCCTAATTAACATTTTTCGGTCGTGAACGGTTCCCCGGCGACATTGGAAAAATAAGTGGGGTCACTCTAAGACCCCTTCCACTACACGTGTTAAATTCAATATTTTTATATAATTTTGTTCTTAACAAAGACATAGCTTCGTGCCAAACACAGGTACCAAGCATACTTCTGTATCGGACTTCCTGCCTCATTAGAAACTGTATTCGTATCAGCGCGTTTCTTCACATATGGAGCGCCTGTCAAATACCACCCGTCTGAAGTCATTCCGGCTCACCAGCCTCAGATAGCTGGGGAATTACTTTCACGCCTTGTTCACATAGTTTGCCGTTTGAAGCCGTAGAAAACGGACTGGCCGGCGCTCGACAGCGTTAATGACGGCTCAGCAGTAGAACACACTTAGAAGTCGACCAGAATCATGCAGTTTTGTAAATGCGCTTAACCGGATACGAGAAGCAAACAAAAGTTGGTAAAATATTGTAAACAATGCATGGAAATTGTGTTAATAAAAATCCACTAGGGATAGTATTTTCTGGGCCGTTCACACAAATCAGAAAGATTGGATAAATGAATATTATTGCGGAGACTGAGAGCAATTTTGCTAGCTTCGACGCTTAGCGTCTGTGGATGTGATGGTAATATATAAATCTGGGCAGACAAAAACACTGGTAGTCCAGTCGACTGAAGTTTCCCTTCGGAAACTGTTCTGGCGAGTTAGCCAATATCACCAGTGTCCTTCCCATGCTGAGGGTCTGTTTTCACCTCCACAGATGGTCTGTCGCACTCTTTTGTAGGCGTGTGGATGTAAAGGGGACGGATCGATGCTCAATGATGAACTGAAAATATTTTGATAGCAAAATTATTTGCATAGTATACTCATTCACAGTCCAAAGCTACCTGTTGTGAGTTTTCAGGTGGATGGTTGTACGTGAGCTGCAGACAGGAGCCAGAACTCATGAGCTCCGAATCAGGAAATAACTGCACCACCGCTAAAACACACCGGTCCTTTCCTCGGGTTCCAATCAGAGGAAAGACGCACTACTGACCTATAGTTAAGCCGAAGCATGGCCTCGAGCCTGCGTCCACCGTCTCCCGCACACGTGGCAGCCCATGGTCACAACTCTAATGTGATGAGACCAAAGGCAAAACAGACTGTTGTAAACGATATGCAAACTACGTTGGAAGCTACCACACTTTCAATACTTCTTGTTTCATCGACAATACAACACCAAGTACGGTTTCTACTGGTTAAGCACGATGAACACACAAGGCATCATTCCTGTATCTACTAAGAACGATGGAAATCAAGAGCATTCTGTCGATTTTCTCTAATCATCACACGCTGAGACATTTGACACGCGCATTGACGAGGGAGCGGGTACCTACCTCTCTCGGGTTTTTCGGAAATAGCATAAGAACGGCGGCGCGTAGTGCCGCCGAACTTAGCATACCTTTTTTCTCATCATTGTTACAAATCTTGTCAAAATTTGAAGAGTAGGTCATCTCAGGTCAGGTCACCAGTACAGGTCAAGTGACCTGACCTCAAAAAAAGTTTAAGATAGCATAACTCAGAACAGGGTGAACTTATCCGATTGAAACGCATATCACATAATGGCCCCACCGATTTCTCTAAAACGTGTTCCGGTATTTTTGATATCGATGACCTAAGGTCAGGTACGAGCCATGACCTCTCCTCCGGAAATACATGGGAAAAATGGTTTTAGCTGAATAACGTAGTAACGGATGGTGATAGAGCGTTTATTTTAACTGCATTCGATTTGCTTTGTCTTTGCAGTTCTCATCATATGCATTTGATCTAATTTGACCTTGACCTGATCTCAGGTCAAGTCAAATCCTTAATTTGACCTAGCAAGGTCACATTATATATCATTCGATTCGGCTTGCTACGAGGATTCATATGGTTGAATTTTCTTTGCTCTATCTTTACTTGTTCAGATGCAATGACCGAAAACCTTCATTTGCATGTTATCCCTATGGTGGCATGTTTTGACGTCTAGTGACCTTAAATTTGACCTGAAAAAAATGGTTTCAATATTTTCAATGGAAAAGTAGATGGGCTACCCAACGCCGTTTACCGCTTTTCGCTAACTAGAGTGGTTTTCGAGATCTTAGGGGGCGGGTACCCCCCCGTCAAAGCGAAGGTGGATGAGACTCCCGTCAATGCGCGTGTTAAATTATCCGCCCGTGGTTGGTCTGTAAATGGGTCTGTCAGACCAACTCAGAGAACTGGGTCTGCGAGCTACAGCGTGGTACAGCGATGCAACAATTCCAATTGTAAGCCCATGTCAGAGTTTGTTAACGTTTATAGCATGCATGTATGTAGGTACCTGGCATTGTTCGGGGCTTGTATAGTTTGTCGGGTAAACAACAAATCGAAGCAGCTGGCAATGATTGGCTTGAAATATTTTTGGGCAGTGGAATGCCATGTACGCAAAAAAATAGATGGACTGTTATGATTTTAGAATTAGAAAGGCAGCAGAAAATCAAAATGAATACGAGGCATGCTAGTACCAGTGAGGATTACCAGGTGTTTCCCCGTTCATTGTTTCCCACTGGCTAGTAGGCGGCCGCTCTCGTTAATTCTGGGCGGCTGCTCCACGGGCCGGCGGGAAGAGTTCCAACCCCGTGGTGACTGGCTGGGTGTGGGCGGAGCCCACGTCACTGACCGGTCCAGAGCAGGGCAACGGCCATTAGCAGGGGCGTCGGCAGCGGAGGGGAGGAACGCTCCCTACCCTCCCTAACCCGACACCTTGAACCACCTTGACAACTTGAAAGCCAAGCTAAACCAAGCATCGGGGCCTGAGGTTAGCCATGTAATTGAGTCCACATCCAAGAGTTAGGGATGGAAGGGCAATATTTTTAGTCGTGTGTCAATGGCGAGACCGTGTTTACCCGCCACTCTCGGTTCTCCACTAAACACCTCTCACAAACTCTCATACAGGTAAAGTGTCTCAAGCAGTCCCGTGGAAATTAGCTGCACAAACAATGAAGACACAAAAATATGAAGGACCTCACTTTTTGGCCTCCCGCCATGCTCCCGCCACAGTTCACGTCTTCCATATCTTTCAGATTCTTTCGCGTGCAAACAATTGTGTGCGTGGGCTATTCAAATACAGGGTGAATATATGGTTTGACTGGCAGTGATTTTCATCCTCAGCACACACTCAGACGACCCATACTCTCCGACGCCGCCTTCCTAAGTTGCGTCAGATTGAGCTTTGCGTATTGCGTTTTATCTAACGGTATTATGCACGAGCTACTGGAGAAATAAGCTTGCCAGTACTATTCGCATCTGGTTGCAGAATTTTTAATGCATGGACAAGGCTGAACACTAATAGGATAGTGACCTCTTGTTATTTCAGATGGTTTATATTTCACGCGAGACTACGGATTGTGGATAGTGATTTCTCAGTCAGCTGATTGTATGTCTTTTCAAATCAGAATCAGAATCAGAATATATTCGGAAGCGTCCACACACGCTGATAAAACAAGTAGGTGGTTTTTTCACGTTTCCACGTCATATGATAAAACAGAGTAGGTAAAACTAACGATAAAATATAAAGATAAAAGTATACTGTAAAAGTAAGATAATATCACACACACACACACACACACACACACACACACACACACACACACACACACACACACACACACACACACACACACACACACACACACACACACACACACACACACACACACACACACACACACACACACACACACACACACACACACACACACACACACACACACACACACACACACACACACACAAAAAAACACACAAAACACGACAGAAACAAAACTAGCGTTGATCAGACTCTCTCAACTGTCTCAAAGCCAAGCAATGCGCTCGAATGATCTTTCGATAAAAACCATAACCATAGCACGGCAGTCACAAACCTGCAGCTCTGCGACATGACATACCACGACAGTTACAAACCTGCAGCTCTGCAAGACATACCACGATAGTTACAAACCTGCAGCTCTGCAATGTGACCATACCACGGCAGTCACAAACCTGCAGCTCTGCAACATGACATACCGCGGCAGCCACAAAGAGTTTCCGCCTACCTGTAATTGATGTGGACCCATTCAGACGTTGGAGCAGCCAGGAAGTATTGAGGCAGACGAACATTGAACTCAGGCCTATTTCGGATGCAAACATGTCATGATAGACAGCTGTATGTCGCACAAAGCTCAAACGTCTTCGTCTCTTTAAACCAAAACGAGGAACCCGCCATATGCTCGAGACGTCTGTGCCCTCTGACGACTCTTAACCCGCGCCCCACCGGGGGTCCGGCGCCACCTTCGCCCCACCGGGGGTCATCGATGGCCCCCTCTA
Organism: Lepas anatifera; assembly: GCA_034440635.1. NCBI lineage: Eukaryota > Metazoa > Arthropoda > Thecostraca > Lepadidae > Lepas > Lepas anatifera. The sequence continues at coordinate 343,401 of JAOTON010000664.1, read as the reverse complement.
ACTCCGAAAATATGGTGGTTAGCGCAAATCTGCAAAGTGCATTAAAGTGCATTAGAAAGCTCACGTGAATTCAGTAAGAAATTACTTCGCATGTTTAAGCGCTCAGGTCAATGGTTTGCCCTCCAGAGGTCAAGTTAGGTCAAGATCAGCTATTTTTACTCAAATATGCAATGGTTAAGCAGACTGGGCATAACTCTTATGCCATTAGAACTGATGAGATCTGGTAAAGTACATTTGATAGGAAAATGCCAGACCTTTTTCCACTATATGGAACGTACAGACCTCCCACCAGTGGTTTGACCTCCAGAGATCACCTCGTGACCTAATATGACTTGAGGTCACGAAAGGTCAGAAAGTGACCTTGCTGTAAATCAAATGAAAGACAGTGACGAGAAATACACGATGGTGTTTGATTCAGCGCTCTAGCTTAATTAGGTCAAAAGCTATTGTCAAAATACTGCTTTTGAGCCTGGTGACCTTGAATGACCTTGGAGAGGTCAAAGAGCAAATATGGCCCCTGGGATCCATGAAAGTGTGTCCAAGAACGCTTTGCTGAGCAAGCCGAGCATTTTCAATCGTTTTTGTGACTTCCAGATCATAAAACAGCTTTTCCCAATGCTTTTTCAATGGGAGAAGTCACCTCGTGACCTGACCTCAGGCCACGAAATCGAAAAATCCCGGATATGTATCTTGTAGACCCTGAAGGGGCCATGAAGTGTAGGAAGTTTGAAATTGATTGAGTTCGAACTGTAGCTCTTATAGAGCTCAGAATTTGAAGTGAGGTGACCTTGGTTGACCTCGCCTGGTGACCTGACCTTGGGTGACCCGGGGTAAAATATTTCGGGGATGGTGGGAAAATGATGAAGTGAGGGGTGAGAGGTAGATTTCTCGACCACGGTGCTGCACCTCGTCGTTTTTCAGCTATCCCGGAAAATTCTTAGGGGGCATTGATGCCCCCCGGTGAGGCGAGGGTCAATGACGTTTCATAATGTGTTTTACTTTCTTCATTGCTTCCAATGACTGGTGAGTCCCTACAGAGTTCAGTCTGAGCTATTCTGGCCTTCGAGTTCGTTGGCCTGGGCTTTGTTTTAACTGCCTGGTCAAAAGTTAAGCTTGGAGTCTTGTTGTCTTAATATTATTGATTCCCGATTAAAATAGCATAGAAAAATTTATATCAGCTTCGTTCGGCAAACCTGTCACACACACTTGGAAAATTTCCTATAATCGGTTTAAGTAGCTGAGGAAATTGAAGATTCACTGGCGTAGTCAGGGGGAAAGTAAATGGGGTCTAGAACCCTACGGAAGTAAGCAGTCCCCCTCTGTAATCTCGCGGAAGAGCCCCCCTCTCCCTTGTGGGATCAGCAGTCGGCCCCCCACCCTCCTGTGGTCTGGCAGAAGTCCGTGGTAGAAGCCGATGCTGCCACCCAAAACCAACGAGCGTAGCGGGACTACACCCATCCTCCTGGCTCACAGGCCGGGCCCGTTACCAGCTGATGTCCCATTTCGTGGACAGACCAGAAGGGCACAGACCCACCCCATCCTATATCGGTGCCCCTTCCCCCACCCCTAACAAAAATTCCGGTACCCGCTAAAGCGGCCTTTCCCACCTTTGCCCAGAACGCCACCAGCCGCCCCCCCTGCAACTCTGGATCAAATGGTGCAGCCTGTCCAGCCAACATCCGGGAGTCGGTCTATTTTCACAATCAGCCGCAGTCCCCTTATCTTGCCACCCTTGGCGTCGTGGCTCGCCTCCTACTTGCTGGCTGTTCCGCTCGCATCGGTCCCGCTCATATTTCCAGCCTCCCTTCCTGTTCCTATCCTCGTCTGCCCCTATACTAGCACGGGTGTCACCGCTGAGGGGGAATCGGAACCATTACCTCCACTTTTGAGAGTGGGCTTATCGAGTACGCTTTGTTCCCCTCCCCCCAACTTTTCACGCGGTGGCCCATCGCGCTCTCCCGAGCAATGATATCATAACGGCGATTAACGATATTCCGACTTCTCACAAGCACACCAATCCATTCGTAGAGCATATCCGAGCCAAAATCAGTAAGCAGCCATCAGTTTCTTTGCCTACACTTCCAACAGAGAAAACTGGCTCAAGATAGATCATATCTGGGTCGAGAAGTCGATAAATCATTAAATGTCTGTGGTTCAGACGGGCTTTGTCTTTATTCCAAAACTGCAGCAGGACAATAGGATCGACGACGAAACAACTGCGTCCCTTCACGTAGGGGAAAAGGGAGCCCAATTTGCCCTGTACCAAACTGTGTTTAGTGGCCTTGCTCAGTTCAGCCAGGCGGCCGTCTGCAGCAGAAGCGCAGCCCGCAGCGAACGTGGCTGGCTTCACTGGCAAGTGGGCAATCAGCTGGAAATGATCGCAGGTACGGCGAGACGGCACCAGGGGCAGCGGCGCGTGGCATGGAAATGGCACGTGAATTCATACTGGTGCCGTTTGCTCTGAAAAAGATGAATTCGGCCTGCGCAGAATGCTTTTTCCAAACCTGTCTCATTCCGAAAGTGGCGGAAGGGGCGGGCAATGCCCCTCGCCCGTGAAATGGGGGCAGCTGTACCCACTGCCCCCCACATCCTGGCTTGAAATGCAGTTTAGTCCGATGTTTATATAATACGTCCATTATTCTCGATATGGATTTCACCTAAATTGATTCACAATTCTGCTTTGTCTGTTGCAGAATCTTTCAAATGTAAACAAATCAAAACATGCCAGAAACGGATAAAGGCGCGGGTCAAAATATGCCAGGATGGTGCAGTTAGCGTATAAAGAGAGAATGCCTGGCCGTTTAAAGTAACGGCGAGCACTAGCGAACAGCCAGCCACACGGCAGCCAGCCATTCTAATGGCTTCTTCTAGCAGTAGAGCAAGCTACTTAGGAAGTACCCCCGCCTGCCCGCCCTAACAGTGTATCCCTATGTTGGATTCATTGTCCGTCGTTCCAAATGTTGGTACACCTCTGTCGTGTCTCAGAAAAATGGCTGTGTGTGTGCGTGCGCACGTGCGTGCGTGCGTGCGTGCGTGCGTGCGTGCGTGCGTGCGTGCGTGCGTGCGTGCGTGCGTGCGTGCGCGCGCGCGCGCGTGTGTGTGTGTGTGTGTGTGTGTGTGTGTGTGTGTGTGTGTGTGTGTGTGTGTGTGTGTGTGTGTGTGTGTGTGTGTGTGTGTGTGTGTGTGTGTGTGTAAATATTCCCCCGAATAATTCACGCCCTTCCCCCCAAACATAGAAGAGAAGACCACGTGCTAGCAGTGAGTGCAGGGTGCCACCAGTCCTCGCAGGCACCAGAGAAGCAACCGGAGATGTTGGAGATCGCACCATCAGGGAATTTAGCTGCCACGGGCCTGGTGGGACCTGTTGACGCTGTCATACCGCGAGAAAAGACTCCTTCAGGGGCGCATCAGCTCCTGGGAGGCAGAAAGAAAAGAAAGAGAGGCCCCCTTGAACCTGTTTTAGATGGCGAGCATGCCATTTCCTCATGGCTCTGAAAGGCGTCCTTTTGAAGAATCATGTTACGACTCTGGGCGCAAAAAGAAGAGGGCCATCGGATGCATCATTAGCTAGGGGTCTTCTGACGCCGACGACTGGGCTGTAGGCTTGTAGCGTGGGCACTGCGCTGCCCTCCATCCCACCGGCTGCCCGGCTGCTCTCTCTAGACTGAGCAAGCTGAAGCCGTCGTGGCACGGACATTATCTGTGGATATATTGCCGAACCGTAGAATAACATTCATGTATGTGTGATGTGAAATATGGGAGTGCACTGTGATAGCTTAATCCCAGTACCACCCTTCTCGCTCTGCGTTTCTTACGGCGGCCCGCAGTACTCTGGTAAACTCTATAAAGGTAAAGGATCTTTTTTGTTTGAAGGAAAGACCGAAATTAATTTTAATACCATCCCTGACTTTGTTTTTAATTCTGAAGTACGCATTGGGGTTGAATATGCAATATTCAGGTCTAAGCTGCGGCCCTATGCTTTGATTGGGGTCAAGGATATTATTTTGCACATGCCGGAAACAAGCTGTTTTGATGAAATCATAACTTGAGAGAAATAAGGTTATATTTTTTGTTTTGGGCTATTCAAGGTGGGAATAAAATGTGGTTTTCCCATTTCCATCCAGACCCATTTTGTCCATAAGTGGTCCTTTTTAAAAATATAGACAAGACGGGGCATGTCCTTTAACAGTTAAGCCGGAGCCCTTGAATCCGTCCAGTCTGTCCGTGAGGCCCCGATAACTCCGATTTAACCAGTGGCTGGCCATTGCCGGCGAGGCGACCCGGTCGCCTGGCGCTGTGAGACTGGCCCGGGGCGGGTAGAGGGGAGAGAGTGAGGAGCAGGAGAGAGTGATGTGGGCCGTCGCGTCGTCACCGCCGACAGTGCAGTGCGGTTCCTTCGACGCTGGGGAGCGGTCGCAGACACAGTAGGCCCGGCTGTGCACGTTGGCAGGTACCCGCGTCTTCTGAGGAGGTTCGAACGCAGTGAGAGACCCCGTGCGCCGAGGGAGAGCAGCAGCAGGTGGGTTCACGGTGTCTGCCAGCCTGTCTGCAGAGGTCAGAGGTAGCTGGCTCCTATTCGATTTTTCATGAGTGTTGCCTAGCATCCGTGCGCAGGGCGATTAAAAAATATAGAAGGTAAAATAATCCGGTAAGATAGTTATGTGTGCTTTGTTTTGAATTTTTTATATTTATACTTTCTTCAGATAGAGAGTTCGTCATACAAAGCCCCAGGTCTATTTTACATCCTGTCTTATAGGGAAACCCGAGAAACTGTAGGAAAATGAAATTTAATTATACAAATAAGGCATGAACGATTAGTTCAGAGCAGTTCAATATTCGAAATTAACATCATTCGCCACGTAACTACGTTCTTTTTTATAAATTGTGAACTGCAAATATGTCGGACAGGAAGTGGCGGCGGGCACCTTGTGTCCCTCATTCCCATTTGTATGCAAAAGACGTGATTCGTAAAGACATTGTTCAAGATGTGTCAATGACGCCTGTGGAAAGACGACCTTCGATGCCATTTACGGGGAAATAAACCGCATTCTGTTTACTTGCATTATTTATTCTTCTCACGAGGGGCGATATTCTGTAAACTGTCACATTCTAGAAAGTGCTATTTGTTTCGACTTGAGTCGCACGCTCAGCAAAGAGTATTGCTTTCATTCTAGGGCTCAGCTCTACAGTCAGCTGTTATCTGTAGTCTGTAAGTTGGCTTGGCAGTTTGACGCGGGACCGTTCGACCGGACACGATAGCACACGGAAGATTTTGGAATCCGTATTCCATTGAACTTTGCACTGTGTGAGAATTGGAGACATGCTGAATTAAATTATTAACCATTTCTTAATAAAAAGGTTCCACGTCTTGTGAAAAGATATCATCCGTACATGTCCATAGAAATGTATGCAGTCATTTTTATTACCAAAAACTCATTCAATAGTACCGGTAGTCAGGCTTAGCCTAAATAATGGTACTTTTATTAGATTCCTCCTAATCCTAGTAATTAATCCACCATGTTTTCTTTTTGCAACGGGTATATACCGGTTACGAGGAAAACAAATGCAACGATGATGTTGTTGGAATCAAAAGTCATCTAATACTTGGTATTTCTGAATGTTCACTAATAAATCGCCGTAAAGGGTACATAATTAAATTTTAATCAAATTATGTTTTGTCGAATGGCAATTGAGGCAACGTTTCTGGAGTCCAATGGTGGTGATGCTTTCAGAAATATTCAGTTTTGGGAAACATTTAAACTTGATTTGAGAATTGGGATTTTTCCTTGTCGGAAGTAGTCGCAAAAACAAAGGTAAAACATTCAAGATTGCGCCCCTCTCAACATAATGTAAAAATGTCTACCCACCCGGATTGTAGTTTACCGCCGTCGGAGGTGGGCAAATTCTGTATTCCTCACCAACTCATCCCGGAAGACTCATTCATTGAACGGAGCCAGTTATACTCCAGTGGCCCACAGACCTGCCTCACCGGTCTGACCGGAGAGTCCACTCAAGGACAAACGTACTACAGCGTAGTCAGGCCGACGGCCGCGCTGCCGGTCGCCATGGCAACGCGTTTGAATTTGGTCAGCAGAGGCGAGCGCCGCTACCAAACGGTTGAAACAGCTGCCGCTGCTCTGCCACATTAGTGAGCTAAAACTGCTGCCGCTACTCTGCTACATAAGCGAGCTGAAACCGCTACCATTGCTAACGCTACTTCGTCAAAGCTGCAAAACTGCTACCCGCCACTCCGCTACTTTTTAATTATTAAGCGCTACTAAAGTGATAAGTAAAAGTGGACTTGCATTGTTCTTTTAAGAAATTTTCAGGAAAACGTCTGTTTGTATGTGTATTACATCCACACCTAGCAGTTTTCTTGCAAGATATGCAGACCAAATCACACAACCAAAACATTTGTTTGATCTCCTATAGTTTTTTTTCTGGTGCAGGAAAACATTTATGGCAATACCCCTATCCTATGTCTGGAGAGGAACATTCTATCGCTAGCGGTAGCGCTGTTTAATTACTTTGGGTCCGCTGCCTGCTACTCCGCTACTTTCTAGCGGAAACGCTGCTACTCCGCTACCTTTTGGAGAGTAGCGGAGTAGCGGACTTCCATAGCGGACCGCCCGGCGCTGCAGATAATAATCACGGAAACGGGTCTGACTTAGCAGAAAAGGCTGGACCCATGCATTAGGGGTATCTTTCATGGATTATATTAATAAAAAACTATGTATTAAAAAAGATGCCGAAGGCAGGATATGAATAAGATCCGCTATAGATCGCGTGGGAAATGATGCGTTTTCATCCGCATGCCATATTTCCGTGTAAATTCTGTTGCTGAGAGAGAACAACATGAGAAATGGTGTGTGTGAAGAGTTCAGAATGAGAAAAAGAACACCAATGATACGACGCTTCTTTAAACATGCTATAGGCATAATGAATTTACGTGCATTCCTATTTTCTGGATCCACACTCTTTCGCTCGCAAATTCACAATGATATCAAATTATCTAAATACTTCCTCAAAGACACATCAGAAATAAAAGAGCCCAAAAGCGATCGGCACTCATTCAGCATGAACTATCACATACTTCTGTTGTGGTGGCTCAGCATCATTTAATTCACTGACCAGCAACGATTTCAAGTATCTGCCAGGGAAAGTTGAGTCCACTCTCCATATACGGTACCGAGACAGGGTCGTGAGATGACAGCAGATCTCCTTTCCATTTTATGTAGCCGGTGCAGTGTGTATACCTCAGTGAAATCGAAAGCTTTGCCTGGGTATAAACCGTGCTGGGCCAGGCCAGGAGAAATCTATGGCCGGAAACTTTACAGACTCGCAACTAAAGCAGTCTGTTCAGGGGTGCAGTCCGTCCGGGTAGGGCCGTGGATTTTCCCAAATAACTGGGGGTGCCCGAACGTGAAACAATTTCGATGCCCACATCATAAAAAGACAAAACAAGATATCTTCTTGGTTTTTGCCTTTACAGTGACCTATCGAGCTAGATTTAACTAATTCAGTGTCCTGAAAACGAAATAGAATAAAATATGAAGACTGCTTCAACACTAAATCGTCTTTCCGTCGGTGGTGCCAAGGCAGCCCAAAAGAGATGTACCTAAACTCCAAAACCCTGGAATTGCAGCATAAGCACCGCTAGTAGACAATGGTTAATTTTCAAGACACGTATAGTTGGATCTAGGGAATTTCGCTCAAAACAAATAATTTGCTCAGCCGCCCACCCCGGCAGTGCCGCTGGAAGCGACAGCCACTGATGCCCGTTAGCCCATGCCCAGAAAGAGCGGCCCGCATGCTGGACGCTGCAGCCACTGATGCCCGTTAGCCCATGCCCAGGCAGAGCTGGCCCGCACTGCATCATCACGCTGGAGGATCTGATAGCCTGCACAGCCGGCGGCGACGGCCGTATCTCCGTGTGGCCATTTATCCCGACACGAGAATCCGCTGCCGTGGCACTGGTGTTGGTCTCGGCTGCAGTGCCCAGAAACCACTGCCGAGACAGGGGCTGGTCTGGGCCGCAGTGCCAGAAACCACTGCCGAGACAGGGGCTGGTCTGGGCCGCAGTGCCCAGAAACCACTGCCGAGACAGGGAGCTGGTCTGGGCGGCAGCGCCGCCGTGAACACGCTGGGCCAGCACTCCAGCCGCTGCTGGGCGCCGTCGGCTGTTTCGCGGCCCAAGCCAGACCACACATTACTCCGTTTTCAATGGTTGGTGGGGGGGGGGGAATGGTGCTCGGAGCGTTCAGCTTGATCTTGGACATAAGGCTGAGAAAAGGTTGGTGTAGTTTCGGTACTCTTTTATCCACCGATGGCCCATTAGACTTTCTGTTGAGTGAGTTGGGCTTATAAATGCAATTCAGACAAACTGAGACTCAAAACCATTCTCGGAGCCAACCTAAGCCCCAAGCTGCGATCGTTCCGGTCGATGTTTCTACATATAGCAATTGTCACCGTTAATCTATTGAACATGGCAGCTGACACGAAAAAGGCTTCATTCAAATGACGATGACGCTTTTTGTTGTGTCTGAATGCATCAATGGCTCACAGTTGCTCCCTATCTTTCGTTACGACATTTTGATGCGTTAGCCCCAGTAGAGTTGGTTTTTATCATTGCATTCATGCTCCGAGGCAAACTATTTCCAGCGGGTTACGTAAGGCCCGGCTCCATCGGCGACGGCTGAAAAACCGGCACCTTACCCCGCCACGGCGCGGCCGCCCGTCACCCGATGTCATTCTTCCTCTTCTTCTTCTTCTAGCGGCCCTGGCCCCGAGTGACTTTCACTGCATGAAAGAATGCAAGATTCACAGACATCAACTATCTATTGTTGGCTACCGGCGACTACGAGCGACTGAAATCGCTGATGTCTCAGAAAACTTTCCCAGACCGAACGGCATGGCTGTTTGTTTCAGAGCAGCTCGTTTTCCAAGCGCTCCGATAAGGGTCGATTCCTGCTTGAAGGGCTTTCGACAACTGACGGGTAGTTTGACAATGGGGAAATGGCATGGCCACAATGTCTGCCGCGTTGCAGCAGTAGTGCGCATCACGGTGGGACGGGAATGGAGAGCTGCGCCGTGCTAGCGCCGATCGGGGGTGCCCGGCAGTCTCACCCACACACACGTCCGCGCCGGTCGGACCCTCACAGGGCGTACAACGGCAGTCACACCCACACACGTCCGCGCCGGTCGGACCCTCACAGGGCGTACAACGGCAGTCACACCCACACACGTCCGCGCCGGTCGGACCCTCACAGGGGTGTACAACGGCAGTCACACCCACACACACCCGCGCCGGTCGGACCCTCACAGGGGCGTCCAACGGCAGTCTCACCCACACACACGTCCGCGCCGGTCGGATCCTCACAGGGGTGTACAACGGCAGTCACGCCCACACACACACCCCAAATTCGAAAAATTTTTGGTACTAACGTGGAAAGTTTGATGTCAGCATCAGGTTGAAGTTTGGTTGGCCCCCTCAATTTTTTGCTGGTGGCGACGCTTATGTATGCTACCACATCAATAATAAATCAAAAGGCTAAGCACTTCATACCGCCACACTAACAACCAGTCTTACGCACTTTGACTACCCGTGTCCCGTCTAATCCACGAACGAGCTCTAAGCGCTGACAACTGACTGCGGGTGAAATGAGAGCATCATGCAATGTCACGGTACTGGCTGGGATGTGGGCTTCTGGTCGGATAGAACAGGATGTTTCATTGGTTGTAGACCAGCCTTCTTCTTTAGCGTTGTGATTAGTTGATGCTGAGGCTGCTTTGCCGGGATTTCCCGTAACTACGCGCTTTGTTTCGTCTTCGCACAATGGAGTAGACAGCCACGGGCGGAATTTTTTAACCGAATCTTTGTAGGCTGCCAATTTTGGACCAGAAATAGAACAAAGTTATAATCGTCGGGTAATGTTTTGTCTTATTTTTGTTAGGTGAGTCTGAATTTGGTCAATTTTAAGTCATCTGTCTATTTCACTGGGGGCCAATTTCCGGGCACCGGGGGCATTTCGGCCGACTGGGGGGGGGGCAAATGGCCCCCAGTTAACATGTTAAAAAATGGCCTGCCTCAATGCCAATATGATGAAACAAAAACACCATAAAAACCTTACGTCTGAAGATGTGAGAAGTGGCTTGGCTCACGCTGAGGGGGTGGCACGCCAAGTGGCCGGCTCTCGGCATCCATTCTCCCGTGACACTTTCGGATGCGTGCGAAATCGGTGAGCTGCTCTTCAGCGGCGGGCAGCTCTCCGCTGACTGGGCAGACTCTCTGGAAGTCAGCGCTCTCTCTGGATGTCATACCCTGGGAAACTGGTGCACTCAGGCGGCGCCGCCACTCACAGTCTGCTCTGTTTGGCTTCATGGCTTTTTAACGGCCCGCGGATGGTCAGCTGATGGCGCTGGAATCACGTGATAATGCTGAAAGTGTCTCTTGGATGTGCAGGCAATGTTGCCATAATTGTGATGCATAATGCTGCAATGGCGGTGCAGTGCGGCTGTAATGGAGAAGCGCTCTTGGCACAATTGTATTTCAAAGCAACTTACGATAATTTCACGAAATATTGATATGCAAAATAATTATTTCCTTTCCTCTTTTTTCTTTTGCTTAACCAGCTGAACTTCTCTGTCCCTCACGTTTCCATAGCAACGGGGGCGAAGAGAGATCACCTCAGAGCATGAACGCCGCGTTTGCATACGCATGAGCTACTTATACACAGTTTCGTCTGTCACAATAGATCATTGCTGCGATCTCTTGTGACCTAAAACGAACAGCCACTTGTCCGGTGATACTCACAAGTAAAAAGAGCCAGGGTTTTATATTTGGAGCTATCCCAGGTTCTGAATTTGTGCTCGATGGGGGGGGGGTGCAAGGAATGCTCATGCAGCCAGCATCTGCGTTTCATATGTTTATTAATAACGTTGCATCTCAGTACAAAATATACATTCGGGCTATGTCATGTCATGTCATAGAATGGTAGCGAGCAGCCGTCCAACGGGGGACAGGCACTACTGATCAGTATTAGCCTGTGGGTGGTATAGCAAGAACACCTGGCGCCTTAGACTAGGGTTGTCCACCGTGCTGGAGTGTTTCGGTGGTTTCAAATGTTTTCCTCAGCGTGCTAACCTTATTGATAACTAATTGTTTAGTAGAAAATACGTATTCATTCAGGTCTGGTGTTTATATTTTGTTTTGCCATCTGACATGGACTTGATCAGTGCTTGCATTTCGAGTGTTCAATAAGTTGTCTTGAAAGTATGTACATACATTGCTAATTGTCCTTGGTGCCTAAAGATTTCCGTCGCCAGCCAAGGATAAAGTTGTGGGTCAGATGCAGAATAGCTCTATAATTTTGCCAAAAATGTTTTGCTTATATTTTGCTCTTCTTCAAGCACTTCATTAAGCCTTCGCTTTCGATTTTGGCTAGGTGTGTCCAGATTCACATTAGGGATGCTGGGGCACCCCACAAGTTATAGAAATTCCCGCCCTGGGGGGGGCAGCCATGTCAGCCCTGGGCTCCCTGGGTCCCCCAAAACGACTATTTAGGAATTTAGTTCATGGATGGAGCAATGCAACTGGGTGTAAAGAATAAAACTGAAACCAAAGACATGTATGGCTAAGTTACTCACCACCATCATGGACGGCCCACTCAGAAATGATATTTTTTCTACATGAGTCATGCGTCCAAAACTTATTTGTTTGTTTGCTTTTCAGTAGTGACAGGGCAGTTTCTATACAGCACAGCATTTAACCATTCTGTGAACCTGAACGTTGAAGTTGTGACCTGAAAACACCTGAATATTACGCCACCTCACTTTGCATCAAATATAAGAAAACCGTGATGGGCATTTGTCATACTATACATTTGAGTCTACTCAGTAGGTTCAATAAGAGTAAAATGAGGAAAACATAAACATTTCTGTGGATCTCAGAAGATATTTAACGTTTCCTGAAACATTTCAACCCATTTTGTGTGCATCTTTGCCCTGCTTACCTTTGAAAAAAGAATTGCGTATTTTGTCATCACGTGGCTCTTCTTTTGGCACCCAAATTTGATAGCCTGGCGTCAAGTGGCAGGTCAAAGGTCAGGTCAATGACCAGACCTAGGTGGAAAAGACTTTTCAGGTAGAATCGTGGAGTTTTCCTATACCTCGATGAAAGATTTTTGCAAAATAACTCAGAAAGCTGTTAAAGAGCAAAAAAGAAAACAATCGATCGGCCGGTTAACATTTCTTGTACGCAATATGCCATTTTGTACATGACGGGACGGAGCGAGAATAACAACCGATGAGACAACATAAGGAGTGAAGGGAGTGGGTTCGCGAAAAATGCGGGCCCAGTAAGGATAGTAGGAAAGATCGCACCTCAGAGCCGGATCATTATCCTGCTCAAAGCCTAAATACAACACATGCCGATCGCTCTAATGCCCGTTAGTATCTGTGTAAGCAAAGGCTGTTCGGGGGCTATGGTGGGGAACGGTGGTGGGTACCGGACTTTATTGGGGGAGGGGGGTGTTTGGGCTTCCCCGCCATTGCCTCGAAACAGCTTCCGCCTATGCATTTGCTAAACACTCTGACATTGGAGGGGGGTGCGCTTGGTCTCCCTTGTACCCACCACTGGCGGCGGGGAGGCTCGAGTCTACTAGCCTCCCCAAAATGAATCCTGGAGCTGCCAACGCGCGGTACCTCAAACAATTTGTTCGTCTCACTAAAAACCTTAATCGGTTGAAAAACCCGCACTTGGTATCGTCATCTAAGCGACGATGACTTGAAGGATGAAACTACTGTGCTATTACACGCATAAACACTCTCTAGAGCAAAGGGACACCCTTGAAAGAAAAGTCCCTGAAATTCCAGCAGGGCTGCTTTAGGACCGCAGGAACTTAGTACTGGTTGGAAATAGGACAAAACATGTCAACTAAATCCTTTTTCACATTTTTCGGTCATTGGCAATCTTTTCTAAGCATGTCAAACATACCCAATTTACCTATACTTCAAGCTGCAAAACGCTTGATGCATCGCGACGATGACGTCATCGTCGCAAGATGCCAGGCAATTTGAACGGGGACTGCATGGACCTACAGTTTTTCTGTGAGTTTTTGCGCCAGAGGATGTTCGGCTCACGGAGTGCTCAGGTCGGATTAATTGCCCAGAAAACATACAGCACAAAAACGGTTGCGTGTTTACAAAGTGACTGAGACAAGCATCTAGGGCCCAGGATAGCCCGCGTTTTACATGCACGTTCAATGCTTCTTATACCGGTGAATAAATCAAAATACCGTAACTAACAATGGGGATTTTCACCATGTTTCCCCGTTGTCGAAGCACACTCGCCTGGGAAACCACGAGCGGTGATTATCAAATGTGACAACTGTGTCTGCTTTGTCAGTTGTGATTGATACGGGCACGCTTGGTAGTCACTATCACAGCTTTCAGTGAAATGTTTGAGCGCATGTTCGGGCAACTCAGGGACGTATGAAAACATCAATGGAAATTTTTCAGTCAGAATCAGTGGCAGATGTGGGCTGAGGAAAAACGGATATTTCACTGAACATTCTGGCCAATTTCGTTTTAAATCTTTTCTTTAAGAGGACCCGTTTTGCCACAATTGAGCCCTCATATATTTATGCACCCCTGAAGCGAGTTCAGTGCACAGACTGGGCAGATTAAACGGCAGTGGGCTGACCTCACAGTCCACACAGGCCACCTCTCATGTTCTCGCACTTCATCTGCGCAGCCATCGCCAGTAACTACGCCGCCAGCGCCGTCGGTGGGACGAACAAGTGGTGGTCGAGGAGGTGGGATGAACAAGTGGTGGTCGAGGAGGAGCAGCAGTGTCTGGTGACTTCCACGTTAGAGTAGGTCCTGACCAAGAGCACTCCAGTCCCATCCCGTCTATATCCAAAGGAGCGCCGGCCAAGCGAGGCCGCTCCACTTACACAGCACAATTATCAATACAAATCCGTTCGATGTCAGCAAAATACGACCAAATCAATGCAAAGTTGAGTCCGAACCCGTACCCAGATCCAAAAACTACTCAAATTCTTTAGCTGATCAGATTTATTCATTTTTTATTAGGGCCACTCCCAACAGGCACACTTGCCCAATTACAGGGAGTATTGGCGTGGGTGTTTAAGGATCCTCTCCACCGGGTCAGATCGAACACGGAAGGCGGTTTCCCGCCATGGGGATTGAACCCACGTTAATCCATGCTATCCGATCCGAAGACTGGCAACCTCGGCCCCGGCTCTATGGATTAGATCCAATCAGATCCATTCGACTACATGGATTAGATCCAATCAGATCCATTCGACTACATGGATCAGATCCAATCAGATCCATTCGACTACATGGATCAGATCCAAAGACCATTCGACTACATGGATCAGATCCAATCAGATCCATTCGACTACATGGATCAGATCCAATCAGGTCCATTCGGCCCCATGGATCAGACTGGACCAGATATCCTTTCAGGCACCTGCCCAATAACGGATTCTACTTCCCGCGATTCGCATCGCAGGGACCTCTATTGCATAAGTACCCGTAAACTTTTTCGGTCTCGTTAATAGAAAACTTGTGTGGTTTTCATCGGCGAGTTTTAGTTGCACCGTAAGGGAGTAAATAATGTATCGCTCATAAAGCTCAAGGCCTTCACTTACCCCCACGCGTATCAACGTGTTAGTTCGAGGACTAAAACCTGTCAGCCGATTAGGAAGAGTTCCTACTTGCAATTTGACTTTAAGTTGAGATACTGTCCATTCATTCATGGATGTTCACAGCTAAAAGCAGCAATACGATTCTGACTGAATAGGTATGCAATTATTTTTATGACGGGAAATTCGCATGCATCGCCTACGCCGTCGAATGTTACATTTAACATTCGTCTACAGAAAATTTGACAGAGGAGGCTTGACTCAGCAAAGCTTCTGATTCAGTTTTCGAAGTCAAAATGTGCCTTCCGCGACGGCATCGCTGGACTTGGTGGGTCGAAGTGCTGGACGTGTGGCGGCCTTTCTGGCAGACGGCTACCCTCCGCCAGCCCTCTCGATCCAGTTCCGGCGGACGGCTACCCTCCGCCAGCCCTCTCGATCCAGTTCCGGCGGACGGCTATCCTCCGCCAGCCCTCTCGATCCAGTTCCGGCGGACGGCTACCCTCCGCCAGCCCTCTCGATCCAGTTCTGGCAGACGACTACCCTCCGCCAGCCCTCTCGATCCAGTTCTGGCAGACGGCTACCCTCCGCCAGCCCTCCCGATCCAGTTCCGGCAGACGGCTACCCTCCGCCAGCCCTCCCGATCTAGTTTCGGCGGACGGCTACCCTCCGCCAGCCCTCTCGATCCAGACGGTCGAGACATCCCGGAATGCTAACACAGGCCAGCAGGATACGAGATCCGACGCTAACTTGCACCGCATCTGCAGCTCATTCCTATTCTGTTTGCCTGCCGCGCCAGCCGCTTTCGCTGCTAGAGCCCCCAGGCCTTCGCCGTCCCGGGCCGGGTTTTCTCTTTCAGTGGTGCCTCACGTCTCACCGGCTCGCAAGGCCTCCGAGACTTGCCGACACTGTGTGAGAAGGTCGAATCAGCGTTGCGTGTAGCCAGAAAACTCGCCCTAATGGCATCTCTTGGCGCGAAGCCGCCGTAGAGTCGATACCCTGTTTGATTTTCCCAGGAAACTGATCCGTGCGTGTGCTCGCGGTTGCGTGGCTAATGTAAGCTAGTGGGCCATTGGCTGGCCGCCGTCGCTCGCGACGGGAGAGCCGAGGGCTACCGTAAAGAGGTTAGCACCGAGCCGGCTCGCGACGGGAGCCGAGGGCTACCGTACAGAGGTTAGCACCGAGCCGGCTCGCGACTGGAGAGCCGAGGGCTACCGTAAAGAGGTTAGAGAGCCGAGGGCTACCGTACAGAGGTTAGCACCGAGCCGGCTCGCGACTGGAGCCGAGGGCTACCGTAAAGAGGTTAGCACCGAGCCGGCTCGCGACGGGAGAGCCGATGGCTGCCGTACAGAGGTTAGAGAGCTAAGGGCTACCGTACAGAGGTTAGCACCGAGCCGGCTCGCGACTGGAGCCGAGGGCTACCGTAAAGAGGTTAGCACCGGGCCGGCTCGCGACAGGAGAGCCGAGGGCTACCGTACAGAGGTTAGCACCGAGCCGGCTCGCGACGGGAGAGCCGAGGGCTACCGTAAAGAGGTTAGAGAGCCGAGGGCTACCGTACAGAGGTTAGCACCGAGCCGGCTCGCGACTGGAGCCGAGGGCTACCGTAAAGAGGTTAGCACCGAGCCGGCTCGCGACTGGAGCCGAGGGCTACCGTACAGAGGTTAGAGAGCCGAGGGCTACCGTAAAGAGGTTAGCACCGGGCCGGCTCGCGACTGGAGCCGAGGGCTACCGTAAAGAGGTTAGAGAGCCGAGGGCTACCGTAAAGAGGTTAGCACCGAGCCGGCTCGCGACTGGAGCCGAGGGCTACCGTACAGAGGTTAGAGAGCCGAGGGCTACCGTAAAGAGGTTAGCACCGGGCCGGCTCGCGACTGGAGCCGAGGGCTACCGTAAAGAGGTTAGAGAGCCGAGGGCTACCGTAAAGAGGTTAGCACCGAGCCGGCTCGCGACTGGAGCCGAGGGCTACCGTAAAGAGGTTAGCACCGAGCCGGCTCGCGACGGGAGAGCCGATGGCTGCCGTACAGAGGTTAGAGAGCTAAGGGCTACCGTACAGAGGTTAGCACCGAGCCGGCTCGCGACTGGAGCCGAGGGCTACCGTAAAGAGGTTAGCACCGGGCCGGCTCGCGACAGGAGAGCCGAGGGCTACCGTACAGAGGTTAGCACCGAGCCGGCTCGCGACGGGAGAGCCGAGGGCTACCGTAAAGAGGTTAGAGAGCCGAGGGCTACCGTACAGAGGTTAGCACCGAGCCGGCTCGCGACTGGAGCCGAGGGCTACCGTACAGAGGTTAGCACCGAGCCGGCTCGCGACGGGAGAGCCGATGGCTGCCGTACAGAGGTTAGAGAGCTAAGGGCTACCGTACAGAGGTTAGCACCGAGCCGGCTCGCGACTGGAGCCGAGGGCTACCGTAAAGAGGTTAGCACCGGGCCGGCTCGCGACAGGAGAGCCGAGGGCTACCGTACAGAGGTTAGCACCGAGCCGGCTCGCGACGGGAGAGCCGAGGGCTACCGTAAAGAGGTTAGAGAGCCGAGGGCTACCGTACAGAGGTTAGCACCGAGCCGGCTCGCGACTGGAGCCGAGGGCTACCGTAAAGAGGTTAGCACCGAGCCGGCTCGCGACTGGAGCCGAGGGCTACCGTACAGAGGTTAGAGAGCCGAGGGCTACCGTAAAGAGGTTAGCACCGGGCCGGCTCGCGACTGGAGCCGAGGGCTACCGTAAAGAGGTTAGAGAGCCGAGGGCTACCGTAAAGAGGTTAGCACCGAGCCGGCTCGCGACTGGAGCCGAGGGCTACCGTACAGAGGTTAGAGAGCCGAGGGCTACCGTAAAGAGGTTAGCACCGGGCCGGCTCGCGACTGGAGCCGAGGGCTACCGTACAGAGGTTAGAGAGCCGAGGGCTACCGTAAAGAGGTTAGCACCGAGCCGGCTCGCGACAGGAGAGCCGAGGGCTACCGTAAAGAGGTTAGCACCGAGCCGGCTCGCGACTGGAGCCGAGGGCTACCGTACAGAGGTTAGAGAGCTAAGGGCTACCGTACAGAGGTTAGCACCGAGCCGGCTCGCGACTGGAGCCGAGGGCTACCGTACAGAGGTTAGAGAGCCGAGGGCTACCGTAAAGAGGTTAGCACCGGGCCGGCTCGCGACTGGAGCCGAGGGCTACCGTAAAGAGGTTAGAGAGCCGAGGGCTACCGTAAAGAGGTTAGCACCGAGCCGGCTCGCGACTGGAGCCGAGGGCTACCGTACAGAGGTTAGCACCGAGCCGGCTCGCGACAGGAGAGCCGAGGGCTACCGTACAGAGGTTAGCACCGAGCCGGCTCGCGACAGGAGAGCCGATGGCTGCCGTACAGAGGTTAGAGAGCTAAGGGCTACCGTACAGAGGTTAGCACCGAGCCAGCTCGCGACAGGAGAGCCGATGGCTGCCGTACAGAGGTTAGAGAGCTAAGGGCTACCGTACAGAGGTTAGCACCGAGCCAGCTCGCGACAGGAGAGCCGATGGCTGCCGTACAGAGGTTAGAGAGCTAAGGGCTACCGTACAGAGGTTAGCACCGAGCCAGCTCGCGACAGGAGAGCCGATGGCTACCGTACAGAGGTTAGAGAGCTAAGGGCTACCGTACAGAGGTTAGCACCGAGCCAGCTCGCGACAGGAGAGCCGATGGCTACCGTACAGAGGTTAGCACCGAGCCGGCTCGCGACAGGAGAGCCGATGGCTGCCGTACAGAGGTTAGAGAGCTAAGGGCTACCGTACAGAGGTTAGCACCGAGCCAGCTCGCGACAGGAGAGCCGATGGCTGCCGTACAGAGGTTAGAGAGCTAAGGGCTACCGTACAGAGGTTAGCACCGAGCCAGCTCGCGACAGGAGAGCCGATGGCTACCGTACAGAGGTTAGAGAGCTAAGTGATACCGTACAGAGGTTAGCACCGAGCCAGCTCGCGACAGGAGAGCCGATGGCTGCCGTACAGAGGTTAGAGAGCTAAGGGATACCGTAAAGAGGTTAGCACCGAGCCAGCTCGCGACAGGAGAGCCGATGGCTGCCGCGAAGAGGCTAGCACCGAGCCGGCGGCTCACAGTCTGAGTTCTGCTGTTTTGTCGGCTGCGTATAGTCTTGCGGTTTTTGTCGGCGATTCAAGTCTGAGTTTTGCTGTTTTTTGTCGGTGGCTCATAGTGTAAGTTTTGCTTCTTCTTTTTGTCAGCGGCGCATGATCTATACTCTGAGTTTTCGTTTTTTTTTGTTTTTGTCGGCTGCTCATAGTCTGAGTTTTACTGTTTTTTTGCCGACGGCTCAAGTCTGAATTTTTATGTTTTTTTTGGCGTCGCATGGTCTGAGTTTTGCTGTTTTGTTGTCGGCGGCTCTTGGTCTATAGTCTGAGTTTGCTGTGTCGTCTTCTTCAGAAAGCCGACGTATCTGCAGCGGCAGGGGGAGAGGAAGGGCGTGCGCTCTCAGCACGCGGTGGACTACACTCATTAGCCGCACGGAGAACAACGGTAAGTCGCTGCATTCGCAAACCAAGCTGGGAAAACGGCACTAATTGGATTCAGAAGTGAGTGCGGGCTCAAATCCTGGTGGCACCATATGCGTAGGAACAGAGTGGATGAAAGGGGTTCATGCCCCCAATGTTCCGAGTCGGGAGACCAATCATGAAACTTGCTCCCCCACCCCCCCCACACACACACGATATTTCGAGGCATGGAAATATAAAATGTACGAATCATTCCCTGTTCGACGATATGAAGAATCCAGTTATGGAAAGGCATTTCTGGTATTCAAAATACTAATTTCAATATTATTAAGTGGAAGCCTCCGCCCACGTGACGACGGTAAACCTGGAATACGTGCTGAGCTGACTGACGCTGCTAGGATGGTGCAGGGCACTGGGCTTCACAGCGGTCCACCCTGACGGACTGCTGGGCTGGGAAGCACATTCACGGACTGCCCTCATCGGATCCCATCTGGTCAAACATCCTTTTATTGAAACAATAACCGATCTGAAAAAAGCATAAATGATTGCGCTGCTTAACAATCCGCCGCTGGTTGTGATGCTTCAGCGTGTCCGTACTCACAATCGATTTTGATGTTTTGTTCGAGTCATGTGAGGACGGTCACGGACGATTTCGAAGTCATTTTTGTACCTAAGTGTTGAAGGAAATATGACCGTGAGTTTTGGGCAGAGCAATCAGCGGCTTAGAGCATACCGAAAAACTGCGGACTTCATATCTGGCCTCTCACAGAACGCACATTTTGAGAGGAAACAACGCATTTCCTTTTTGAACCAACAGATCCCACGCCCACTCAGCACTCGTGCAGCGGCCCGCTCCATATCCCGATTTATTAAGGCTATTTTTATACAAAAATATTTTCCCAATGGTCCTTTCAGTATCAGTATATTATCGGATTACTCCTCTTGTGAGGCCTTTCAGTCTCCTCGACAGATTACACACACACACGCAACGCACACACACACACACACACACACACACACACACACACACACACACACACACACACTTTGGAACCGTGCACCGCGGCAACACAATCACTCGCTATACGGAACAGACAGCTGGTTATTCGTCGTACACATTTCATTCAAAATAGGCAGCACAATAAGTTAAAAAAACAGAAAACAAAATATTCAGCAGGCTTAATGCTGGTCTAAAAACCAAATCAGTTATAATTACCATAAGAATTGAAATTAAGAATCGTTGCTCTGGTGATTTTACTGAAGTAATTTTCTTCGGCATTCTTCAATACTATGGTGCAGTATTTCGAGAATGTTTAAAATCTGTTTAATCTCAATATCATCATCTGAAAAGGCGGATCTAGGACTTCATTTTGGGAGGGGGCTGGGGTATCACCCCCCCCGGCCATTACCTCGGCACAGCCTCGGGCTCTGCATTTACCATAGATACTCAGAGATCTGGGGGAGGGGCTTGCGCCCTCTAGCTCCCCTTGTATCCGCCACTTCTCTCCCGCCTCTAGATTTGCCGCCAGAAACACTTCGAGGGTGTCAATATCAGCAGTTTCCAAGTTCGAGTAAGCTATTGGAGGATTGGTGCGATGAGTGCTAAATACCTGAATACAAGATACCTTTACTTAAAGGTACGTTCAAGAGGGATTCCTGCACGCCCGAGTGACGTCCCACCGGCGTGGAGGAATTTCTTCACCTTTGGGCCGTGTGTCAAACTGCTGCTAATGGCACTGCCCGTTTACGAATTTGTGAGAATACACGGTAATCAAACTTATCCCAAATGCAATAGATATGCATTTGATCTTGGATTCTGGGCCTCCTTATGCAATCAAATTTGGATATTTAATCATCTAATTTTCCCATGTTATATGCTACAATGTGTGACGTCACATCCGGTGATCTGCGCTTGCTGTTGGAGGGAGGTTGACCTGAACATTGCTATTTCATGGTGGTGTACGGACCGCTGGTCAAGAATGTTGCCAGTCAACTTTTCCGGAATCACAGACAACTGAATAAAACAGGAGACCACAGTTTTGCGAATACAATAC
This sequence comes from Lepas anatifera, assembly GCA_034440635.1. Classification (NCBI taxonomy): domain Eukaryota; kingdom Metazoa; phylum Arthropoda; class Thecostraca; family Lepadidae; genus Lepas; species Lepas anatifera. The sequence continues at coordinate 322,233 of JAOTON010000664.1, read as the reverse complement.
CGGAATACAACTTTCCTAAGCATGTGCAAACAAAACAAACAATTTTTGAAAAGGAAATGAAGTGAAACTAAACGTTTTAGCAAGCGAGGGCGCGGAGCTCAGTCCGTCATTGAACGTTTGTCAGCGAAGGAATGTAGCAGCTATTGCGGTACTGCCTTGTGTTGAAAGATAATTTGCTTCTGAATAAAATTGGCATTTAAGTTAAGGTATGGGAGATGAGTTTCAAATGTTTCCACATTTTCGAGGATTATTCCATGGCACAAATGTTTCCGACGGTCCCTAATTAGTTAAATCTCAATACAGATATGAATATTGAACTCCTGTTGTCTTTACCGATATTGCGTGTAACGCTTTGTGGGCAAAGTATGCGTCACGTTTTGATGTTCTGGGAAGGGACCGATAATGAATATTGTAGGTAAAGAAATCTTATTTAAAATTATAACTTTACTTAAACCCCAGCTCCTCGATGTCCCACTTCGGAGACAAAAAATCACAGTTGGTGGGATATTTACACATGCTATCAACTTTGCCTTTTCCTATTGCACTTTCAACTTATACGCAGGAGCGATGTAAGCTATAAATAGCAGTGCTTATAAATAATGTCTTAGCTTACATCAGTGTTACGTATTGTGTCCAAATTAATTCAGTAGTTTTTACAAGGGGATACATTTCTGACTTTAGATCATGCAGGTGACGGCTAAGGAGGCTTTAGTTACTTTACTTGTAAGGGACAAAGTTTTGACGCGCAGAAATGCATATATTTTGTCATACTGATCAGCTGAAACCCGGAGATGGTAGAGAGAAAATGTGCCGAAGTGGGAGAGCGCCACTCCAGCCTGGGAAAGGGGAACGAATGGTTTGCCTGCGGCGGCTGAAAAGGGGGGGACGAGCATACGTTTAACAACATGATCGAGTCGAATCTGTGTACGGTTCTGTCTTTAGGACATGTCTTTCCGTGCTTTTTTAACGTACTGAAATAACTTTCCGATTATGTTTTATTTCATTTTTGTCGGAGCTCTTTTAAGGATTACGAGAAGTCACATACAACATTAAAGTGTGAAAACTAGGTTTTGGAAAGCTGAACGTGAGAAAGAAATCGCCAAGCTGCAGAACTGAGAGGGGGACAAGAAAAATATGAAAATAAAGTGATAACTTGAGAGGAAAAGCTACGTCCAGTAAGGTTTTTCCAGCTTTAATTAATTTCTGCAAGAACGACTTCCAAGAGCCAACGGTTTTCTGCTTGGTTTTGTGTCAGGATCTAGACTTTTATCAGAAGTTTTCCTTTTTGCACTAAATAAGATCTTAAAACATGATGAGAATTGAAAAAATGAACAACAAAATCAACAAAATCAACATCGGGATTAGTATAGCAAAATGTGATGCTGAGGGGGACAAAGCCCCTGATTTGGCTGGGCGGGACACAAACGCCACGGGAACCCCCAATATTTTTACCGTTCTTACGCCTGTTTGTGGCACCATATCTTTGCGAAATACGACAGGTTTGGACATTTTGGATAAGACTTCTTTGATGCCCAGGAAGCTACATAATTCCGAAAATGATTTCATGTCCAAAGGTGGGAAGGCGAAGCAGCGACATCATTAAATGGGGCTTCTCACCTAATCCAACACATACGTGTTTCGATTTCAACCAAATTAGAAAAAAAAATATTTACAGTTTTGTTCAAGCGGCCTGTGCCGGAGAAAACCATTATTTCCGTTATTTTATACGTGAATGGTTTCCGGACAGCGGGATGACATTATGTCCTGAGGATTTGGCGTGGTTGGACCACAATCAGCTAAACAGAACGTAAAATTTAACTTTACATTACATATTAATTATCTTTTTCAATCTACCATAATTAATCCTAAATATAAATTCAAACTTTACGTTCTGTTTGGCTGTTAGTGGTCCGACCATGTATATGCTGCCACCACTCTTCTAGCGCTGGTTTGGTTGTGACGAAGCTGCTGATGTCCCCAGTAACAGCATAATGAATATACAGTTCGAGGTGTTATTTATTACGGCCAATTCTGCGACCTAAATCACTTCGCACCCAGCCTTCTCTAGGCGGAAAATACTTCCGCTTAAATGATGTACTTTCCATTTCGTTTTCCTAAAACAAAGTAAGTTTAAAAGGGGTTCGTAGCTGGAAACGTGGGCACGGCTGGCAATACTGCTGTTGTAAAACCGCTGAATTATATCATGCGACGATTTTCGTGTAGAACAACCCGTGCGGTTCAATCCCTTGGTGTAGTGTGAGTGTTAGCTCTCCCACGACCGACAACGAAAGCAGGGGGAGTGCGACAGGTCTCTTCGAACTGACCAGCCGGGCGTATACGCTACTATCCTGATTGAATTTCGGTTTCGGCTGCCATCCCTCGCCCCCTGTCAGCGCGTGTGGCACACCCCAGCTCCCAGGCATGGCCGGCCTCATCATCCCCAGTTTAGGGCAAGCCCACCGCTGCAATAGGGCCATTTGGCGTCAAGCTCAATAGAATGTCTTGTTTTCCCCTGCTGCAGCCATCAGGGCTCAGAGCAGCCATCAGGGCGCTCGGGACAGCCATCAGGGCTGCAGCAGCCATCAGGCTCGCAGCCATCAGGCGTCGACAGCCACAGCTCCAGCATCGTCGTGCAGCCAGGCCACACCAGCTCAGCATGCCTCCACCTCAAGTTAGGGCAACCACCGCCAATAGGCCATTTGCCCAAGCTCAAAAATGTCTTGTTTTCACCTGCTGTAGCCATCAGGGTAACAGCAAGCACAGCCATAGCTGAACAGCCATCAGGCGCTAGAAACCATCAGGCTGCAGAGACAGCCATCAGGGCGCTGGAGAAGCCATCAGGGCGCCGGAGACAGCCATCAGGGCGCTCGGAGACAGAGCGAAGACGCCGCTGCCGACGTTCAACTTCAGCTATTAAAGCAACCAAAATTAGGGCTATCTTCTGAAGCCTGGGGCTCGACCGCGTTTGAGAATTTCTCTCCCTCGTACGGTTTTAAATTATGACCTTGACTGGTGGTCGCTTCCCGATCTAGAGGGGATCTGGGTGGGTTGGCTGCTACCCAGGAATGCAATGGATGTGAGAGACTCGAAACGTAGGGATGGATCCTGCCTCCTTGGGGTTCCCCAGCCATACTTGTAGCGCATTTTTGGTTATCTTTAAAGGGAATGTGGCACCTTGGTCGAATCCTGGAATTTAGTGTAATTAGGCGTGCTTTTAGCCGAAAATAATGAAACCACTCATGACTTCTGAAAAATGTAAAATAAGCTCAATATTTTGATTTTTAAAATACTCCTCTAGGAAAAAAATCTGCTTGTGGTTGATGTCATGTTCTGGCAACCACTACCATACTCGAAACGCTTCAAGGGCTTCGATTGGCTGATGCTCATCGTGACGTCAGTATATGTCGTCACACCAGCAGCTCACAACAATGGCCGCCTGGCGAGAGGTACATTTCGGGTAGGTTTTATATTTTTCTACGGAAATATCGAGTTCCAAGACAGATGATATATAAGCCCTATTCCAGCTGTCAGCACAGTTTTGTCAGCACCAATCAGCGGGCCACGTTGCGCCTACGTCACAGGAATGTAGCCTCTCCCCGGGAACTAGTTCTAGAGGTTTTACGGGCTGATGGCCTGCTGTTAGCGCTGATGAAAAATAGTAAGCGCACGAAGAGGCAGCCTAATATTTTTAATGGCATAAAGGTTTAATTTTCCTTTGCTTAGCACAAGCAAGAGGCGATTATGGCGCTGATGTTTCTTTTCTGGAGGAGAAGTTGAGGTCCTGCTGACAAAACTGTGCTGACAGCTGCAACAGGGCTATAGAGTACCGGGTTTTCCGACTTCAGCTATTAAAGCAACCAAAATTAGCGCTATCTTCTGAAGCCGGGGCTGACCGCGTTTGAGAATTTCTCCCCGCGTACGGTTTTAAATTATGACCTTACGGTGGTCGCTTCCCGATCTAGAGGGGATCGGGTGGGTTGGCTGCACCCAGGAATGCAATGGATGAGAGACTCGAAACGTAGGGATGGATCCTGCCTCCTTGGGGTTCCCCAGCCATACTTGTAGCGCATTTTGGTTATCTTTAAAGGAATGTGGCACCTTGGTCGAATCCTGGAATTTAGTGTAATTAGGCGTGCTTTTAACCGAAAATAATAAAACCACTCATGACTTCAAAAATGTAAAATAAGCCAATATTTGATTTTTAAAATACTCCTCAGCTTGACTGGTGTCGCTTTATAACTTGGCTATCCAAGTTAAAATCACGTTATAAAGGTGCCACATTCCCTTTAAGTCTGCATGCCAGTCGGGTAGAATGCGCAAGCGCGCAATTGACTCAGGCTCCTTCTCGGGAGGTCACGGCCCGGAGTGGAGCCAGCGCGGCTCCGCAGCGGAAGGCTTTGGCGCGTGCCGTTTTAGCTTGTTCAGAATTAGCTTATCGAGCCTCCACTTCTGAAAAGCGTAGGGACTTGTTCAATGCTGTGACTTTGACATGAGCCTTCAACGGGATATCTATAGCCTCTACTTCCACGCCATCCCTTCAACCTGCAGAGCTGTTTAGCACTGGCGATACCATTGAATCAAACAGACAACATGCGTCACACAAACACTCCTCACACGGACACGTTTCCCTCCCGCCACAAGCGGAACAGGACTAGTTCATTTCCACGCCGTCTTGAGGTAGGCAAGCTCTAAATGCCAATCCTTCGGCCTGAGAGCCATGGTAGCCAGGTGACGGAGCGCTCCTCCCAGGCGTGGCGGCCGCCGGCCCGGCCGCTTCCATCACCCAACTGCAGTTTCTCTTTCGCCTCGGGCAAGGAGTCCGGCCTGGCAATTTGCCAGACAGGATGCTTTGGCCGATGGTCGGCTCATAGATACCACCCGATATCGGAGCGCTGATCCGTCCCCGGATGGAAATGTGTAAATCGGAGCGCTCATCCGTCATCCGGATGGAAATGTGTAGATATTACGGCGACACTCGGCGCTGGAGGTCGAGAAACTTGTTGAATAAGCGAAACTGGTGAGTGATCACTCCGGATGCGTTGTGTAGTCTGCGGCAAACCCTTTCGAGAGATCAACCACAGGTCCAGCTCTAAATTAAAGAAGGAGAATGGACACGTCCGCTCCAGCCAAATGCACCGGTTCGGTTAACATTCATACCATTTGATAAGGAGCGGGGCGGGAGCCCATTCCGAACAATCGTGTATACTGGTGAAGACCTGGAGTAAGTTGATGGACTGTGGACCTTCGGGAGGGCGGTCTTATCTAAAAACAATGAAAGAAAAACAAAAACGATAGGAAACTGCGTGTGGCCGCAGTGCTCTTGCTTACCAAACGATGTAGTGACGGCAGAACCTCAAATGCAGGCTCCTCCAAGAGCAAGGGCCAGTCTGTGGTGTGACGTCACATGTGCGTGAAGTGGTTTTTCTACCGCTGAGTGTGCTGAAAATATTCCAAATTTTGAGTTGCAATATTTTTTATGCGGGAGAACACAAGGAACTTAATTGTGTCCCAATGTATAAATGGAGTATTCTGTTTTTTTAATACGGCTGTCTTTTTGTAATATTCTGGACAATATTACAAAATTATTACCTATATTACCTTTGATTAAGTCCCGACGGTTCACCATGTGAAGTCAGTGAAGCGAAGAATCCCCCTTGAACGTACAAAGATATAAGCAAAAACATTTTGACGCAATGTTCACGCCACCGCAGAGGCAAACCTAGGAAAAACGTTTAGGGGAATGGAGGCATCACGAGAAAGATCGTAAATATGTTTGGTTTTAAATGATCGGCCAAAATTGTGTAAAAGTGGGCCGAATTTGTCCGCTTTGGAGGGTCCTGGCGGGTGTGCCTGGATGCACTGCCGAGCTTCTGCGCATGCGACAGCCTGCGTCACCACACCTGCAAGGACGCGCGCAGTCCCTACACCTAGAAGGATGCGCGCAGCAGTGCGCCAGTTCCTCGAGCTATAGCAGACATACGCAGATCCAGGATTCCCGATTGGGGGGGAAGTCATGGTAGGGGGCGTCATACAAACCAGGGGCACCACTTTTGACCGGCAAAGCCGATCAGCCAGTGGGCGCCAAATCCTATCGCGTCGCATCCTGAGGGGGAGGGATGGCGGTGGAACTTTGTCATCAAGGTGAGCACCTTTAAAAGGGTCCGTCTCGTCGTTGAGAAATGTGCTAGAGGGTCGTTCAAAGGTAAGTTTGGCAGAAATTATCACTACTGCATTGCACAGGCCTGGACACGCATATTTTCGAAACTCACCCAGCTTGACATTGATAAAGATGGGTACACATTTAGCACCAAGTTTTTACTCACCAAATGACTAGTGCTAGGCAAGGCCTAACAAAAGTTTCCTGGTGGAACGGTTTGTTCTTTTTTTAAGTCACATTAAGAGCAGACATTCCGTGTGCGATTGCAGGTTTCTTTTAGTTTTCATAGTTTTTAGTTTTCATTTTCATAGAAAAATACTGAAGACTTCGGGGGACAAATAACGGATTGGTAAATAAGGACTAGTCCAAAAGTGCACTCATCCCCTTTAGAATAGCACATATTCATAACGAACCTATAAAACTAAGAAACTTATATAAATGATAATCACGCGTTAAAACCGAGATTCCCGAAACATTTTTCGCTTCCGTACGAACGGTCTTGCTAAGTCAACATACCTAAGGTGATCTCACTAATAGTCTCTTACCAGCTGCCTCAAGAATATACGCCAGTTTTCATAAATATCAGAAACATTTCAGCCCGGAAGGTTATGACCTAGCGCAAAACGACAGAGCCAAGAAAGTCGCGCACTGGAGCTAAGTTGACGCGCCCGGAGTTCGAAAGGGAAAAATTTCAGCCCATACTCCAAGCTTCTGAACTGGTTTTCGAAGTCAGGTGTAGCATTACCTGCTTGGATGCATGGCTCTTTAGAAGCAGCGTTTCAAAGAAAGATTTAACAGAATCAAGGAAGCTTCTTGGTTGGTATGTATTCTAGAAGGAATGATAAGACAGTGACATAACATATTTGCTACAACAGACGGATGCTTCTTCAGAAGGGAATCCAGTGAGGGAGACCCCGGAGGATAAATAGCGGTCCCTATCGCAAGGCCCCGACTTTCTTTCGTGATGAACCTATGACCATAACACGGGCATTCTGGCGGGATGCTAATAGCTAAAATATAAGGGCGCGTGGAGTGAGTGTATCCCAGTCGCAGTCTACAGAGTGACCCCGTCCGTTCTGTGGCCCGTGTTGCTGGACGGGCACGATCCTAACCAGGGCTTTAGCTCCCAAAATTTCTTGCCCTTAGGTCGCTGGGTCTCCCTATTCCGACGTATATGATAATATACATCCGGGCCTTTAAGTATTGAACAACTTGGCGAGCCTGTAAAGTGATAGTTGTTGCGGTAATTTAATCGCGCTTACGGGCCACAGTGTGCTGCACACGCGTGCATCGACAGAAAGACAGGAGCAACGCCGAGTCAACTCTGACCTGAAAGTGACCGAATCTGTTTTACCCAATCTACTCTAGTGCGCCCAACGCCTCGTGGTTTTTGGTGTCGAGGCTCTACCCTTGGAATAATCCAGTACTACAGGGTTTTAGAGAAGAATTAAAAGCAACCACTCTATGCGCATATAAGATAAGTCAGGAATGGACCCTTTCAAAAATTTATTGAAGACCTGGGAAGTAAAAAAGAGCTATCAGAATGATAATTCTTACAATTCGAATGGATGATATTACACTCAAATATTCAATGAATCCACATGTGGAGAAAATGCTTGAGAAGGGTGCCACCCCGAAGCCAGAAGTGCATCCATTTATACTGTCAACACTTCCTTTCTGCATGGCTTGTCGTCAACGACTGAATTTTGAACGCCCCCCCCATTTTGTCTAGGTTCACTTTGGATCATAGAAGAGATTACTCAAGGAAATGGCGGATTATTTGTGCAAAACATGATATATCTGAGGGAAGGCAACGGAGTGGGTCTGCTGTCGGGGCCATTGGCGGACGCAGGGGGGCATTCCGGTCATTGCCACCCCCCAAAGCGCTGGAAGGGGCCAAACTATCTTTTGCCCCCCCCCCAACGCCGAAGAAATTTTTGAAAAAGGTGTTTACACGAGGTCTGTAGAGCAAAAAATCCTCCCACCCCCACCCGCCCTCCCCTTCCCTGGAGAGCGACCATGAACTTGGAGAGGTAGCTTGTACTAGGTCTGTCGAGCACTGAAAAAAGGTGTTTACACTAGGCCTGTGGAGCAAAAAAATATTCGCTCCCCCCAGGAAGAGATGCAGACATGGGTTTGGCCCCCAAAACTCGGGTCTGCGTCCGCCCTTGGGCGGGGTTAGTGAACCATCTTTCGAAATCCACACAACTTTCAAAAGCCCGGACATGACGCCGCTTCACTGTTATATTCCTTGATTTAAAGGGAGGCACCTCAATCGCGGTACCCCTGTTCCGTCCAAGGGGGCATGGTGTCCCGGTGCCCCCCTCCCCCAGTTCCGCCCGTCAATGGATTTGGAGGTGGGAAGCGACATTTCAGGTGCGCCATCGACCTTTCAAGGAGGTTGGGGGTGCTTTGACCATTTACTTCCGGTGGCGCTGAGAGTCGATCGGAAGGGGGCGAGTGTCCCAAATTGCAGCCCCTGGGTCTATCTACGATAAAATGGAAAACATGCACGTCTTGTGGCGGTGATGTAACTATTTACAACGATCACGTATATACCAATATATTGACGAGCGCCAGCCCGAACCCATTGCTAAAATATATATTAATTATGAAATGGTATGATTTAATTAATGACTTCTAAAAAAAGGAAGATGCGCGGCTCAGTGACAAAGGACCATCCTTCTCAGCCACAGGTCCCGGGTTTATATCCCGGGGCCTCTGAATAAGATGATCTGATCCCTCGATCCCTCCAATCTGGGTGAGGGCTGGCAACACCGTATAACCTTGACAGTTGGTGCGTCGTGAAACACAGTGGCGGATCCAGGAGGGGGCGCAAAAAAAACATTTGCTCCCCAAACGGAAAAGCTCGTGGCAAAACTATGTTTCCTCCCTCCCAAAGCTGCGACCTCCATTTTGCCTCGACTCCTTTTTAGTTTATAAGCAAAGGTTTTGGTGCTCTAACTTCAAAACCAGCCAACTTCACTGCAAACTTTGGGCCTTGGATAGCAAAAAAAAATATCTTGTGACAATATGTTTGACCCCGTGACGTGTTTTTTTCGTCATCGACTCTCGGGTGCACCCTCGAAACCTACCGTGTTGTGGGATACTCTCACCGCGTCAAGTTTTTTTTTGCCTTATCGACTTTGACTTGCCCCCCAAACCTACCGGCTAGATCCGCCACTGGTTAAGAGCACAAGAGCGTGTGACACTGACCTGTAACACCATGCATGGGGACCATCTTCCACTTGAGGGCAGCATCCGCCGCGGCGGCACCACCAGGTCGAACACACACGCTGCCGCCGGAGGTGCGGCGCTTCTGCGGTGTGGAGTCACAGCGCTTCTGTGGTGGAGTCACAGCGCTTCTGTGGTGTGGAGTCACAGCGCTTCTGTGATGTGGAGTCACAGCGCTTCTGTGGTGTGAAGTCACAGCGCTTCTGTGGTGTGGAGTCACAGCTATGAATCAAACAGTGTCTGTCACTCCCCACAGCTATTCAAGCCTTCACAAGGCATCAATTCGCGTATCAATGCACATCCCTCCCTCACAAATCACTCTCTCGCTTTTTCTCTGTCTCCACACATCTCGCAATGGTCAGGTAGAACCCGCTTCTGTTCGTCAACGCCTTCCAATCACACCCATCCACCAATGCCTTCGCACCTAAAGTCCCTCTCGTTCGTTTAAAACACAATGCGCGATCTTGCGGAAACAGTAGCTATCCAGAGCTATAGATAACGCTCTGTGTTATAGATCGCAGAGATAACGCTCTGCGTAACGAGAGAGGGGTGCTGTTCTCACTCGTTCACTGCCTTACACCAGACGATGGTCCATGACCGAAACGTCGTGCTTTACCTTTCCCTGACTTTCAGTTCCCTTTTATTTAGGTCCACACTGTTCCTAAGGCTTTTCGTCTTCCATTGTCGTTTTAGTGTATACCTTGAATTTTAGTTCACATTTACAGTTTTACTTTACGCACACAATGTTAGCTTTTCGACCGAGTTTGTTTTTTTGAGCAGTGTTTTAGTTCATTCCACATATCATCTGTGCTTTTGCACCCATTTTAGGATCATTAAAGCTGTTTTATGCTCTTTTAACTTTCGAGGTGTTCCGCAGGGATCTGTTGTGGGATTCAAAGTATTTTAAGTTTTTTATTTGTGGTTGATTTAGGTTTTTAGGGATCTGCTCACACCTGTCGCTTTTTAATCTTCACTTTTCTCATCTGGGGCCTTAGGTCATTTCCCTCGACATATCCAACATGGTGCCCTATCTGCAGCAAGCCCTCCGAGAACTCAACAGTAATGTATAAAGCGTATTATGGTATCCGAGGGAAAATTCTGGCAGATGATGATGATAACGGCCGTTGCCCTTCAGCCGTCTTTTTATGTTGCCATCATTTTATTTTATTTTTATTAGGAACATTCCTAACAGGCGCACTTGCACAATTACAGCCGGTATTGGCGTGGGGCATAATGATCCTCTCTACGGGGCCAGAATCTGAAGGCGGTTTCTCGCCGTGGGGACTGGATCCACGCTAGTCCATGCTGTCTCAGTCTGGATGCAGACACTGAAGCCGCTGAGACACCCGGTCCAAGACCAGTCTACTGTCCCTGTTTTGCCCTTAGCATGACAATCTATCATGCAGGCAAAGCAAGAATAAGAAGTGATGATACGGCCACGCGTCGGTCCTGGTGCCAAACTTTTCTTCGGCGCCTGTATTTATTTGAATATGATATATTGGTACAAAACTCAAGTGCTCAAAGCACGGCTGAAATTGGCAACTAAAAGCAAATTGAAGGCGATGGAGAGCAAGGTTTTATCGGCAGTGTAGGCCAGTGTGAAAATCAGGTCCAAAGTATAGAATGAGAGCTCGTTTGACAGCTCTGTCAAACTGGTGACTGCGACCTCACATTTAATGTCGGCATTGGACGCAAAGAGCGGCATAACTGTCCAAAAGGTAGTAATGAGGATAAGGCGGCAATTGGACAAAGATTCATCCCCCGTTAACACGCGACCAGTCAGGGGCATCGAACAACTTAACGGGGCGCCGCTGCTTGTAACCTGGGGAGCGCCGCTTCGGAGGGTGCCGAGGCATGCAGTCAGGGGGGCGCCGGTGCCAGCTGCAGTCAGGGGCTGATGCCGGTCGGGGGCCGGCCCGGCGCCGCTCGTCCGAGGCTGCAGTCAGGGGCTTGCCGTCGAGGGCCGCCCCGGCGCCTCAAGGGTGCCGAGGCACGCAGTCAGGGGCTGATGCCCGGGGACCGGCCCGGCGCCGCTCAGAGGGTGCGAGCCACACAGGGCATATGCCTCGGGGGACCGGCCCCGGCGCCGCTTCGAGGGTGCCGGGCACGCAGTCAGGGGCATTGTGCCGGTCGGGGACCGGCCCCGGCGCCGCTTCAGAGGGTCGAGCCATGCAGTTAGGGGTGATCGGTCGGGGGACCGCCACGGCGCGCTTCGAGGGTGCCGAGGCACGCAGTCGGGGCATGTGCCGGTCGGGGACCGGCCCGGCGCCGCTCAGGGTGCCGAGGCAGCAGTCAGGGCTGGATGCTCGGTCGGGGGAACCGGCCCCTGGCGCCGCTTCAGAGGGTGCCGAGGCATGCAGTCAGGGGACATTGGATGCTCGGTCGGGGGGAACCTGGCCCCTGGCGCCGCTTCAGAGGGTGCCGAGGCATGCAGTCAGGGGCATTGGATGCTCGGTCGGGGGGAACCTGGCCCCTGGCGCCGCTTCAGAGGGTGCTGAGGCATGCAGTTAGGGGGCATTGGATGCTCGGTCGGGGAGACCTGGCCCTGAATCCCCTCGACCTGCTGATATCCATGTTGTGCACAGCTCACACGTTGGATCGCGAAGGCGCGAGCTTCCACCTCGCTCATCGAGGTTTGAATACAGTTTGGAAGATGGCCCGTTAATACTAGTTCTCATCTGCATTGTTCAAGGCTTGAGATCTCATCTCGACCTCGGGCGCTCGTAGATGCGGGATAATACTGGCACGGCAACACAGACTCTGTACAAACCCTGTATGAGACCCAGAATCCAGGAGATCCTGATCCTTCCCCCTAACCACCCGGCATCTTCACCCATGGTATCGTATGATTGGTGTGTCCTACTTCTGGTTACCCAATGCATTTCCCACTTGGTTTGCGTTTAGACATGAGCTTGCCAAAGTTAAGAACGGAATTGTCTCATGTTTTCATTGCATGGGCAGAAAAAGGACACAAGTTTCCATTACTGAGTATATCCCTCGCACTTACCAATCCGTCACCATGTCCTCGCGACCACCTCTATCTGACACACCGAGTTCCTCACCGCGGAAGGGCGGCTGCGTGATGGAAAAAGACACACTGAAAAGCATAGCCGCACCGTCGCGTGGCCAAGCGATGGCTCATCGCGGCGGATGTGTGGCTTGGCCAAGTGACGGCTCATTACAGTGCGTGTGTGACGTGTGACATGCTCCTGTCCCGTATTTCTCAGCCATTTACTCAGTAATACCTCCCTATCTCACCTTCAATGACCATTATTGTACCCATCCACATCATACCACTGCTGAAGTACGCATATGACGTCATAAGTCCGGTGATACCATCACCTCGGGATCGTGCGTTCGCCGCCGCGGCGGTGCACCGTTATGCGTGAGCGGATTTCTCTTCCGCACGCGCAGCTCCGCGCGAGCGATGCGCTGGCGTGACTGATTGCGCCATTGAGGGCGGCAACTCGACCGGTCTGCGTTAGTGCAGCCACTAACGTTCAAAGTAGGTGTTGGAACACTTTCTTTATCAGATATGGTAAGAAGTTATAAAGAGCCCAGGAATTACTTAAATGTCGGACTTCCGTTTGTCCTACTCCGCATCTGGGTACCTACTCTGTGCCCTCCATAAATGATTCCCGTTTTACACCACCAATTGATCGCCGCTCTGCATCACTAGTCCGTCTAGCGGTGGCTGGAATAGGATAGCGTTGGAATTCGGGGAAGGCTCGCGGGGCCACTGGTTTCAGTTTTCACAGCCTCAGCCGCAAAGGGACGGTCACTTTCTAACGCCCCGGGCTTGGAGGGGAGCCGTGCTGCCATTTCACTTTTATTAAAGCCGAAGCCATTCCATCCAGCTGGATATATGACGACTTGAATAGTGTTTGGACGGCGGTGAAGTTAGAACACGCGTCAGGCAGGAGTGGGGCGGAAGTGGAGGGTGGCGGGAGACCGAGATCGGCGCCAGGCAGGAATGGGGCGGAAGTGGAGGGTGGCGGGAGACCGAGATCGGCGTCAGGCAGGAGTGGGGCGGAAGTGGAGGGTGGCGGGTTCGGGAAGGCGCACAGACCGAGATCGGCGTCTGTGGGAGGTTTGTTGCATATGCATAGTGATTCCTATGACAAGCAAGCACTGTCTGATTTGCGTTGTGACAGCAGGTGTATCCTGCCATTGTGCATATGCCTGTTACTTAAGCACTAAACAGTGCTAACATTTTCTGACAGTGCCTCTCATAGCTATAAGCGCAAAATGAGCTTAGATATGGGCATTAACCCCGGCAAAAACTTGAGGGAGCTAATCAATTCTCAATTTGCTGCAGACACGAACATTTGCCTTCTAAAACCAAATACTTGTCGTATTTGGGGTCATTGCTGCCTTTCACACGGGATAACCACCCAAATTTTCTTATTTCTTCCTCATTTGGCTGAAATCAGAAAATTTTCGCATCAAAGGTGTAGAGGCAGACTGACTCCCTGTGCGCCCTCCTACTCCAGGGCGAATGACCTCAGATGTCAAACGTAACAAAGAAAACAACAACAATGATAATGATGATGGTAAGGATGGTGAAACTTACACACAAATACAAAGGTATACGTAACGCATCCATCGTCTTCGTTCTGAACGTTTTAGCTGTTTTTCATTCCTATTGTGGGTACGCTGTGGTAATACCTAACAGTAAATGTCCGATTATTCAAACTATTTGTTTTTGGAACCTGTCACCTCATAAGTCATTGTCTTAATATGGGGAGCGATGTTCGGAACGTAGTCGTCACTCGCGTGCCCGGAACTTACATTGGTAGCTAACTGCTTAAAGCGATGCCAGTTACAAGCCTGCAATCCCTGGCCTTAAACTCCTGTCCTCTTCTGGAAAGATCGTCCATACAGCGAGCGTAATAACATTTGTGAAAAAAATTACACCTGCTTCGGTGTCCATGCGGTTATTCTCGGCCATCAAGCCTTCAACATCGGCAGTCATAACTCGTCAGCCGTGTTCTGGACGTTCGCACATGGCATCAGCTGCATTTTCCACCTCTTCATGTGCGGTGGCGGGGGAGCCGAGTCCAGAGAAAGCGGCCCACGCTGCTGCTGCATATTCACACAGCCCGGTCTGGAGGCGCGGCCGTCTGCACGTTTCACCCGGTGTCTCGGAGGCCCCGGGGGCCGCCGCAACAGCTGGGCTGTTTGGCACTCCCCTCCAGCCTGGCAGATGACTGATTGGACTGGTACTGCCCAGCCCACTCTGATAACTGATTGGACTGGTATCGCCCCAGCCCACTCTGATGACTGATTGGACTGGTATCGCCCCAGCCCACTCTGATGACTGATTGACTGGCACGCCCAGCTCACCGATGACTGATTGACTGGCATGCCCAGCCCACCTGATGACGATTGACGGCATGCCCAGCCCACCGATACTGATTGACGGCACGCCCAGCCCACTCGATGACTATTGACTGGCACTGCCCAGCCCACTCTGATGACTGATTGGACTGGTACTGCCCAGCCCACTCTGATGACTGATTGGACTGGCACTGCCCAGCCCACTCTGATGACTGATTGGACTGGTATCGCCCAGCCTAATAAATATACGAAAATTTAAATGAGCCATCACCTGGCATCGTATTCATAACATTCAAACATTCGAATTACCTCAATATTGTTACAGACGGCTTTATTGTACGTAGAGCACACCGTGATAGTACTCAGTTTGCATTAGATCCTCCCTGAATACAGAGCCGCATCTCCGCCCCTGGTGAAGATGTACTATCAAAACTTCTAAAGAATTTGCCGAATTGAGTCCTGGAAAAGGAAGAAGGCTTCAAAAATCTATCATCAACCGTTTTGGAGATATCCTAGGACAACATGAGGAGGCAGAATCCGCCCCCTCCTGACAGCAATGGGGTTTAGGCCTCGCTTTTCCTCAGGATGCGAGCACCGGCATCCCCTGCCCTCGATAAGATCCCCCCACCCCCGATCAATGGCACCGCCCAAAAGTGATGTCTCTATCGAAAGTGTCCGATCCGCCTAAGAACCGGGCCCTTCTTCAGAAAGCGTATCTAACCATCAGGGAAAGGGAGCGGGTAGCGTGGATAGGCTAGGCTTGTTCGAGCTACAGCTATGCGAGGACAGGCATTAAAGACTGATCCCAAGCTATTTATGTAGTGATCCGAGGGAAGGTTTATACGCCCAGTACAGCTGTCTAAAAAATGGCACGGAACCAGCTGAGTGATTTCGACGGAGAGTTCTCCCTCTGATATTGAAAACTACAAATGTTAAAAGCATAAAGTATGTATTGGTGAGCCTAGGGGTCTTCAAATTTTGTCAGGGCAGATTTTAACCCGCGCCCCACCGGGGGTCCGGCGCCACCGTCGCCCCACCGGGGGCCACCGCTGGCCCCCTTTAGTCCGAAAATATGGGGGTTAGCGCAAATCTACAAAGTGCATTAGAAAGCTCGCATGAATTCAGTTTGAAATTTATTTGCATGTTTATGCACTCAGGTCAATGTTTTGACCTCCAGAGGTCAAGTTAGGTCACGATAGGCTATTTTCACTCATATATGCAATGCTTAAGAAAACTGGGCATAACCCTTATGCCATTAGAGCTATTGAGATCTGGTCAACTAAATTAAATAGGAAAATGCCAGACCTTTCTCCATTATGTGGAGCATAATGACCTCCCGCCAGTGGTTTGACCTCCAGAGGTCGCCTCGTGACCTCATATGACCTGAGGTCATCAAAGGGTCAGAAAGTGACCTTGCTGTATATCAAATGAAAGCTAGTGATGAGACATACACGATGGTGTTTGATTCAACGCTCTAGCTTAATTAGGCAAAAGTTATTGCCAAAATAATGTTTTGACCCCTGGTGACCTTGGATGGCCTTGGAGAGGTCAACGGGAAAATAGGACCACTGGGATCCGTAAAAGGGCGTCAAAAAACGTTTTCTGAGCAAGCCGAGCATTTGCAATAGTTTTTGTGACTTCTAGATCATAAGACAGCTTTATCCCATGCTTTTTCAATGGAAGAGGCTACCCCGTGACCTGACCTTAGGTCACGAAATCGAAAAAAATCCCGGATAGAAACCTTGTAGACCCTGGCGGGGCTATGAACTATAGGAAGTTTCAAATCGATCGACTGAGAAACGTAGCTCTTATAGAGCTCAAAAGTTGAAGTGAGGTGACCTTGGTTGGCCTTGCCTGGTGACCTGACCTTTGGGTGACCCGGGGTAAAACATTTCAGGGTGGTGTAAAAATGATGGGGTGAGAGATAGAACCCTCAACCTTGGTCCTGCGTTTCGTAATTTTTCTGCTATACCGCAAAAACCTTAGGGGGCCATCGATGGCCCCCGTGGGGCGAGAGTTAAGTTGGCTAACGCCTCGTATAATCTAAAGTTTCGAGAACAGAGGCATGAATGTGCTAATCTGAGTGATGCTGAGGACATAAATGTATTTCATTGTTGTTATAACGTAGACAGTTAGCATGTGCATTCGCTGGTATAAAATTGTAGAATAATTAACATTTCAACCGTTTGCCACCAAACCCCAAATTTCCTTTAAGGGTATCACCTTTTCCATTGTGATCTAACCTCCCAAAACTACCTTGTCCACAATATTGACATACATTCATTCTATGAAAGATCCTGTCCCGTGCGGTTATACCTTCCCACCAGCCCTGTTACATCACTACCGCAGCTGGCTCCGTTGCTATTCATGGCGGTGTATCGAACGCACCCACTGGCGGTGTAGCCAGTCCACCAAAGCACCTGCCACGCACGCAGCAGAGGGCTGCGGGGAGCCAGGTGTGACGCAAGCTTGGTCAACCATCCCTCACTAACACAACTAGTCTACGCCACGTCCGCCCAGGCTTGGGCAGCGAAAGTGTTGCATTGTAAAGGCATAAGGGGTATCCACAAAAACAGTTTGGCTTACCTAGCTAGCGTTCAACCATCCTGGTCTTGGCAGCTACCTAATTCGGTGTATGAGAAGTGATGTGTCTTTCAGGAAGGATGGACACCTAGTCAGGCTTTTGTACCACACGTTCACGTTGCTTCCTGACGAGTTTCTTGCCCCTCCAGGGGAATGCCTCCTGACGGCCCCGCTCGCATGTACTCTCGTTATGAGACGCGCCAGACATGCGCTGCCTGCGAGTTTGGCCATTGGTCTGCTTGTAACGGCGTTGGACTATAAAAACTGGAGGTGCCCTCAGCAGTTAGATCACGTGAACGGGAAAATCGAACGCTGGAGAACTCCAAGAGAGAGAAAAGAGAGAGAGAGAGAGAGCCAAAACCCAAGATACCAGAGGTTTCTAAATACATGAGGTTATTCTTTCCTTCGTCTTCAGGGCTGTTTCCCTGTGTGGTAGAAATACCCAAGGGTACAACTAGGTAAATGGCGTGAGCGGTACAAAACTTGAGAGAGACCACGTTCCGGTCAGTTATGGCGCCCGAATTATATATTAGAGTCACCGACGCGGCTACTAGACTTTTCAGGGGTTCTGGGACGGCTTAGCAAGGCATTTAAGACAGAACATTGTGGATCAAACAAACGGTTAGGAACGCAACTGCACCCAAAAACATGCAAATTGTGCCCCTAGAAATAAAACCTTTAGCAACGCCACTATTTTTTACGCCGAGAGCTGCGAATGAGGCCAATGAGGGGTCGTGGGAGAGCGGGAAAGTCAATGTTTAACCCCTCGCAGGGGAAAACCATCCGCTCTACAAAGAAATTACGCCTCATTTTTACCATTGAAGCATGCTATCGACAAACCTTTATAATTTCTCAGATTTCCTGAAATCAGCGATTGTATGAAACGTGAAAGAAAGTGAACCAAGAGGTGTGCGTGAAGCGGATGTTGGGAATGTCGGTGACTTAAAGCATAGAAAACTGTTTTAATACTGCTGCTTACCCAGCTCATAAGACGCGAAAACCGTTCCAATTTCTTGCAGCAGATTTTGAGATAGATGATGGCGCCCGCAAAGCAACGTGAATCCCTTTCCCTTCTTTACAATGCGATTCGTTCCACTTTTGTACCAGACCAAAGTCAGTAATTTTTGGTTCTCTTTAAGAGAATACCACTGCGAGACACGTACCCTCGCGGTAGGTGCCACTCAGTCCTCACGGTACGCTGGCCCGCGAGGGCTGAGATAGGTGCCTGACATGAGGCGGGATCTGTCGGACACTCACGGATACTGTCTTGTTCGGGACGGCAGTCTCCCGGAATAGCAGTAAGGACCTGCGCGTCCTGCGCGAACGCCAGCCGGCTTCTACCGTGTCGCAGCTTGTATGGCCAGACACCGAGTTTTTCCGGACTGAATCCTTGTTTTGACCCGCAGGTTATTTGAGAAAAGAAACGTTAAAACCAGGTCTGGATTATCCTGCCTAGAATGGCAAACCAGGAATTTGTAAGTGACAGAAAATTTACAGTAGCAAACCATGCAATTTTTTGTCCGTCCTATGAGTTCGACAAATATTTTTTCGAGTACAGCTTCTTGTCAGATAGAATAAATGGAGCCAAAAATGTTATTTGTTGGATTTATTCGATCTGAAGACGAGTCCCACTCGAATTATGCTAAATGCTAACTAAAAACCTTTATCCGATCTGACCGCGGTTCTTGTTCAAGATATCATCTATTTTAAAGAATCCCTTTCATTATTTCGTCTTCTTAGCAGTGTGTGAGGAGGCCATCAAAAATAAACTTTTGGCCCCCAGCTATACATTTTCTATACATTTACAGACACTTCAGGGGAGGGCTTGAGCCCCCGCCCACCCACCAGCCCCCTTGTATCTGCCGCTGGTACTGACCCCCAACTCCCTGGGATCACGCATGATAAAAGATAAGTCGGTTAAAAACTATGACCTGTGAAAGCCCTTAGATCTTACCTCAGGCGCTGAGCCGGACAGAAGATTTATGTATGGGGTTCGCTGGGATGGTTCTACAGATGCGACAGGTTTCGTCTAGTTGTGAGGCAGTCGGTTACGAATGTGTCATTTCTTGGTCGATTTAACGTGGAACAACCCAGGTATTGTTGGAACAGTCTGGAAGAAAGGGAAGATGTTTCTTAAGGTTATTTGTCTACAAACCCTTGAAATATAAAAATGAAATGTAATGCAAGTGTGAGCAGAATACGATAAAAATAGCGAATATAACAAACCATATGATACAGGTAGTGATTCAAAGATACCATTGGGTTAACCTATTGTAATCTATATGAATATAGAAGACGCCGCTTATTCGCGTGGGCAAAGAAGCGTGTTTTACTCTTCCGCCAGTCACTTTTCTCAAGCAGGAGCGTTGATTTTTTAAAGGGATTGAGGCAGCCAAAATTGAAACTTCCTTGATAAGCACTATATTAAAAAGTATAATATACAGTGTGTTTTAGCCTCTCTCAAGCCTGTTATACCTACCGCATAAAAGTATTTGAATACCCTTAAAATGAAGACTAAAAAAATTGAAGGACTTTTTAACACGTTTCTTTGGAATGCCCGGGAGCCTCCAAAAGAGATATAAATCCAAAACCCTAGCCTCATGCTATTTGACCTACCTGAACGCTTTCTTAAGCACGGACATCCGCGGATTTTATTTGGACGGAGCTCATTTTAACATTCCTTTGCTCCATTTAGCTGCCGAATGTTTTATAAGGGGGCAAACGTGCCACCAAATAGCTACAGCGAATCCCTCCCAACTGAGATCCCACAACCTTGTCCAGCATATCCCGAAAATCTCCTCAATGGAGGCGCGTCACAGCAGCTGACTGCAGAGCGCGAGGTGTTCAGTGACACGTCACGCCTCTGCGCCAAAACTGCAGCGTGCGTCACGATCGCCCGGTGGCGACGCGCCTGGCGCACTTTCTCCGGCAGTGGCGATCTTGATGGTTGGACGTCTGAGGATCTGATGGCGGACGAGCTGGCTCAGGGGTGCTGGCCACAGGAGTGCGGCGTGGCCAGGCGAGTTCAGCTCCACTCCAGCCTGTAGCCCAGGATTTCGGACCAATCCGTTGGCTCGCCATGATTGGGACACTTCTCGGTCAAGAGTGAATCTTGCGCGAGTTAGCCCTGACACGCCAATTCAAACCCAGTGCAGAGGCAGTGGGAGATCCAAAATCTAGGGGGTCCTCCTGATCCCCAACCCCTGGGATCTCCAGTCATGGTTATGATTATCAAAATGGCACCCAGATCCATATTCCAATCCGGTGGATCCAAAGTGAAGGAGGCTCGTCCGGTAGGTCTTTCAGCATTGCTGGCAGCATGCTTCAGAAGCTTCAGTGTATCTATTATTAGTTCCAGTGATAAGTGTGCATTATTTGGGCAGGAGTTTTACAGCAGAGCAGGCTCGTGCTTCTGCTGGTCAGCACGCTAACTTTTGACGTAACCCACCCAGGTTCAAGGCCCGGCCGATTCCCTAATCAAAGAGTAGTTTGATCCCCCGCAATCCGTTCTATCAGTGAAAAGTTGATCATGCCTTATGTAACTGGTAGGTGGCGAGTCGGCAGTCCCAAATATTAAACCCAGGAGTATAATAATCGCCAAGGCTGATGAGTTCGGGATGTCAGGGTGGCGTTCTCATCCTCCGCTCGGCTGCGTCCTCTTGCAGAAGCTGTTACTCCCAGTCGGAGCGCCGGCTGCTGCCGGGCTCGAGGGAATCGCTTGTCAGGAGCGATGTTTCAGCTCAAAGTTGCGAGCAGACGTAGCGAATGATGAGCAAGGGAGGATCCAGGGGAATGGAATCTGGCCATGTCCCCCACGCAGCTAAATTCTACCCACTTTACCCGCCCTTGGTCGATGTGCTTCAGCTACAATGTTTTACATCTTACCTGGATTGTGTCTGTCCCCCGAAAGGTTTGATCTATTACCCCTGGCGAGGAGAGAGAGAGAGAGAGAAGGGGGAGAGGGCGAGGGCGAGGGCGAGGGCGAGAGAGAGAGAGAGAGAGAGAGAGGAGCAGTGTTTTAAGCACCTGACATAATTAATTTAGAGATACAGTGTCATTCAGCTTTTATCACAATCATAATTTCCAATGACAGGTGCAGCTAAATCTAGCCCTGGAGCAATAAAATAGCAGTGATAAACCAAGCACTGCCGGCGGTGATTGCTACCCAGTAGTCTGCCGGTGCAAGGGGAGGAGCAGCAGCGGCCGTGATTTCACGGCCGGCGACCACGGCCGGTGTTGGCAGCGGCTCAGTTCGTGGTTGGATGCGTTTGTGGGCTGTACGTGAGCCTGGAGTGGACCTGTGTCAGTCCAAAACCAGACCAGCCGCCGCTCCAGATCACTAACAGCTCCAGTGGGCCAGATGGTGCTCGCTGCTACCGGAGAACGCCCGATAGCTTTGCGCACGTTTTACCATTTGATTGGTCGACGCTTCCAATTTGTCAGAAGTGCCGACCAGATTTGAGCACGAGCACCGCCGCAGGCGGGTGATTCGTCGCAAATGAAGCCACGGCCACTAGAATGAGTGGGGAATGGCATAGCTGGGTACACTGGTGTGTGATCGTCCGACCAGTGTGTGATTCCAGTGTTTCGCTTGGGTGAGAGGGAAACTCGGGCCGTTTAGAGAGGTTTAAAGAGTGTCATCGACACACATTCTTTTAAAGAGTGTCATGGACGCACAATTTCTTTTCGCAGGTACCTACATACGTTCCTGCTTTATTCGAGGGAATGTGAACCTCCGTGAGGTTTGAACTCAATATTAATGGGCATGCCGAAAAACCCCTGATTTAACATTCTGTTCTTCCTAAGACAAACCGTTTGCGGATCAATAGGCATCTCTGGAGCGTTCTATTCCGCCGCCTTGTGTGTCCATCGGCCTAACGAGGCAGAGATCTGACCGCCGATGAGAGCGGAGCGGGGCGGGTGTGGAGGGTGCTGCTCTATGCTGCCCCGACCACGCCCTGTCTTTCTCCGCAGGCGGTGACTTTTAGGGTAAACAGAGCTTGAAATAAAAGCTTTTTGGTGTGCTCTGCAAGACTACAATGTTCGTTCAAAATTGATTATAGATTTGCTGGATGACATTTGAAAGGCTCTTTTAGATGCTTTATCGAGTCCTACCAGACATGAGGGCGGATGGCCGCAGAAAAAATCGAACCTACTCTCATCGGCATTTTCGAGTCTTTGGACCGACAAGCAGCCTTCAGGGAGCCTACTCGCCCTACTTTGCTCCAT
Organism: Lepas anatifera; assembly: GCA_034440635.1. Lineage (NCBI taxonomy): Eukaryota > Metazoa > Arthropoda > Thecostraca > Lepadidae > Lepas > Lepas anatifera. The sequence continues at coordinate 299,690 of JAOTON010000664.1, read as the reverse complement.
TGGGCCAGGGGGATGACGAGCTCTTGGTCCATGCCGTTCGGTAACCGAGGGTGCCAATGGTGAAAGTAACTTGCGAGATATTGCGAACTTGCAAGAACTTGCGAGATATCAGCACTGGTGTTCCCGCTAGTTGAAACCGCTACACCCCCGTTCCCTTAATTTTAGAAGCATGCCATACCAATTTTCAAAAGACAATTTGGTGTAAGATGGTTCCCTATTTGGAGAGGGATGCTGCTGATTTGTTGGCGGAGGAGCGATGACGCCAGTAGGTGTTCCGAACACAGTCTGAGCCCGCGTTTTACCGGCTCGAGGATCGCGTCCCATCACCACTTCCGCTTCCTCTGCTCCGGTAGTGTCGGAACCCTCAGACTCGGGGATCGCGTCCCATCACCACATCCGCTTCCTCTGCTCCGGTAGTGTCGGAACCCTCAGACTCGGGGATCGCGTCCCATCACCACATCCGCTTCCTCTGCCCGGTAGTGTCGGAACCCTCAGACTCGGGGATCGCGCCCATCACCACATCCGCTTCCTCTGCTCCGGTAGTGTCGGAACCCTCAGACTCGGGGATCGCGTCCCATCACCACATCCGCTTCCTCTGCTCCGGTAGTGTCGGAACCCTCAGACTCGGGGATCGCGTCCCATCACCACATCCGCTTCCTCTGCTCTCGGAACCCTCAGACTCGGGGATCGCGTCCCATCACCACATCCGCTTCCTCTGCTCTCGGAACCCTCAGACTCGGGGATCGCGTCCCATCACAGGACGGTGACTGCAAATCCCGGGCGGTCCAGATCTTTGTTTTGAGGGTATCTTAAGTAGGTACCTTCGAAATAAGAATGTTTTTTTCGGATTTTTTTCTCGGACAGCACTGGGAGCGGGTGGAGCAAACGTACCAGACGCCCAGTTGCAGGAGCCGGGAAGTCGATTTCCGCAGTCGGAACATGACTGGCATGCGCTGAAACTGGTCTTGTACCCGAGGACTGTTCTGCCGCCCACACACTTGAACTTTTGAGGCTGTTCTCAAGCTATCGTTTGAAACATAAAGTTTGGTAGATTTTTTAATGCGCCTGATATTTCGGCCAGCGTTTGGACATGCCCGGACACTCCCTGGGCAGACGCGTTCACCGCCGGCTGGTCAGAAGTAGCGCAAACGTGACCGACCGTCCCGCCAAACCTGCGCACCGTTCTCAGGCGAATTCGGCGCGCAGCTGGCAGTTTCGACGGTCGCGGCGCGCCGGTACCCAGACGCGGCGCGGCCGCATCAGTTTCGCCGCAGTTGAGACGAGTGCGAATCGTGACGGAGTGGCCGGACGCGGTGGCGGCGGCGAAAGCGGCGCGCCGACGGAGGCGACAGTTTTTTATTGTGGGTTCCCAGGCGAAATATGGCGATGAGCTTGTCGGACTGGTTTTGTGGTTACATTTCACTCGCACGACGAATGTTTTCTCTGGTTTTCCATTCCTACGACGTTCTGGGGGGGAAGGGCGAGAGAGAGGACACTTGTGCCTTTCCTGTGCCCGTGTTCATCTAATTCGTTTTTTTCAAAGTACAGGAAAAGACTGCTTAAAGCCGTTAAAGTAAAGTTGTTAAAAGTCGTTTAAAGTATAGGGATCGTGGGAACTATTTTAGAGCTGGACCATTCCACCATCAGTCGGCCAAGGCACATCCTCGATTTTCCTCAAAACTGGTGCATCCTTGTTGGCCCTGACGCGGAATTCAGGAGCTTTAGTCCGATCGGAATTAAACTTTAGAAGTCAAAGCCTCAGGACTTTTTTCGGATCTGCTTACCTTGCGTTCTTTCGAATGGCTATACCTAAACAGGACAGAAAATCATGAAATATACATCTAAAGTACATTTACCTGGGCAAATGAACCAAGAACTCGAATCAATAGTCAGTTTGACTAGATGCGTAGGAACGGTCAAAATGTGGGGCAGGGCAGCAGCGCTGGGGGAGGGGAGGGGCAGCGCCGCTGGGAGGGCAGCACCGCTGGGGGAGAAAGGGAGAGGCAGCACCGCTGGGAGGGGAGGGGCAGCACCGCTGGGAAGGGAGAGGCAGCACCGCTGGGGGAGAGGCAGCACCGCTGGAAGGGGAGGGGCAGCACCGCTGAAAGGGAGAGGCAGCACCGCTGGGAGGGGGGGGCAGCACCGCTGGGGGAGAGGCAGCACCGCTGGGAGGGGAGGGGCAGCACCGCTGGAAGGGGAGAGGCAGCACCGCTGATGTAATACGGGACCAAATCAGGCGTCCATCTGCCCCAACAGTTTTATTTTCTCGTGCCTGTCCTCATGGCACCTTTGATTTGTTGTGTAAGATATATTCATAATTATATAATATATTTTGAGATGTATTTTATTTGTGTTTTGTATGCTTCTATAACATAATATAATATAGATATGATTTATTGGAATGTACTTACCTTATATTTATAATATTTTATAATGTCTTTATAGAGTTCTAATATATCTTGAGGTATTTTCTGTCAGAGGGGGTCCCACCAGCAATTTTTTAAACCGCATCTAAGAAACCGCAGCTTCTGAGTGCGCCGAGTCAGATTGAATTTAGCAATATCACCCTAAAGCTTTTGGGAATAGAAACCAATATGTTGTTACCATTCAGAGGTCAGGTCAATGTCACCAGGTGTCATCAAACATCATGTTTTTCAAACCTTAAGCCCTAACCCCTTTTATAGACCTAGACAGTGTGTAAATAGGTAGAACGTTTCCGTGTCGCGGCTGTTCCGACCGGCCTGGTCTTGTTGTCACCCCTACACACGTGTTGGCAGTGGCGGATCCAGGGGGAAAAAGGCAATTGCCCCCAAACGGAAAAGCTCGGGGCAAAACCATGTTTTTGCCCCCCAAGCGATCGACCTCCTTTTTCCCCCGACTCCTTTTTAGCTTGTAAGCAAAATTTTGGTGCTTCAACTCTCAACTTCAAACAGAATTAGAGAAGTCAGTGTAAATATTGGGGCTTGGATAGGAAAAAATGTATCTTGAGCCCATATTTTTCACCCCGTGACGTTTTTTTGCTTTTCGTCTCCAGTTCCCAACATCCTACCGAAAAGGCATATTGTAGCGCAATTTTCACTGCGCGACGTTTTTTGCTTTTCGACTTTGGTTTGCCCCTCCCAAACCAACCGGCTAGATCCGCCACTGCGTGTTGGTTGGGCGTGGTTCGATCTTTTGCAGAAGAATTAACTCCCTAAGCCAGCTCATGAGGAAATATTCGGAAAATACAAAAAAATCGAAGATGTGTCGTAAATATTTTCCATTTGCCTGGTCGATTTGTTCTGGAATTGCACCGCTTTCAGCTCGACAATGAAAGGTTACGCGACTGTCAAAAGGTTCAACCGGACCCTACCATTTTAAAGTTGGTACTGGCAGACCCTGTGGAGGAGAAGGTGGTGCTTCCTTCCTCAAAGCTTCCGAAAACTGCCCGATTTTCGCAGTTTCCTCAAAACGCTGTTTTCGATATTTTTTGCCATTTGGTCCCCTAAGCGCAGTGTCCGGGGCCATGCTCGATAAGGCAAGTGATACAGTTTTAGTCGTCAAGCTGGGATCCATTATTTCCACAGAGCGAGCGTCGTACCGAGCAGCGTATCTCTACAACGCCACCATGGAATAGAGATACCTGCCACCTTTGTAAACATTAGGAATCGGCAGGGGGCGTATTCGGCCCCATTTAGATCTAAGAATCAAGCTGCATCACAAGCTGCAAATCACTGAAACGTTTTGGGCGCAATTAGAGAGCTGGGAGGCGTGTAACTACTCGGCTCGAATGATCAGAAGAGAGCGGGCCTCCCGCCAAAGCCAAAGTTCTCTGCTGACTCGAGGCTCGATGCTGATTGGCTGCGCCGGCTGGTACGGCCCGTGATTGGCTTCTGTGGGGGCAAATCTAGACTTGCATCTGCTAAGATTCTTTGTCGGCGCGGCAAATTCAAATCTACCGAAGGAAGTAATTCGGTAGATCCATTCGGTATCGGCATCGATAGAGGTTCGGTACCTAAGATTCGGTTGTGGTAAAAAGATCTACCGCATGTAGTACCGAAATACCGAATTTCATTCGGTAATCCCAGCTCTGCATTTAATGTACACCCTCAGCAGCAGCCAAGGTCAGCTGAGCCGTGCCCTGTCAGTAGTAGTTTGTACACCCTCAGCAGCAGCCACGGTCAGCTGAGCCAGTATAGTTTTACACCCTCAGCAGCAGCCAAGGTCAGCTGAGCCGTGCCCTGTCAGTAGTAGTTTGTACACCCTCAGCAGCAGCCACGGTCAGCTGAGCCGTGCCCTGTCAGTAGTAGTTTGTACACCCTAGCTGAGCCGTGCCCTGTCCGGCAGGTACCATGCTGCTGAGCTGTGCTGTACTGCTGGTGGTGGCGCCACTGGCGCTAGCCGGCTACCCAGCGCCCAAGGCACCCTCCAGCTACGGCGCCAGCAAGGCACCCGCCTTCAAGATCGAGCCGGCGGGCCATTCGGAGGAGTTCCGATGGGCCGGTCCCGGCTACAAGGTGGGTGGGCAACAAAGATTCCTGCATCAGGCGGGACAAAACTCCTCACTAGAAGATCAGTGGGTAGTAAAGACTTCTGACCAGCAGTGAATAGGATGCCGCCGATCCCAGCATTTATTGTGATGACGCTGATCTCAGCAGTGGGCAAGATGACGCTGATCCAGCAGTCGGTAAGATGCCGCTGATCCAGCAGTGGGTAAGATAACGCAGATCCAGCAGTGGGCAAGATGCCGCTGATCCCAGCAGTGGGTAAGATTCCGCTGATCCAGCAGTGGGTAAGATAACGCTGATCCCAGCAGTGGGTAAGATGACGCTGATCCAGCAGTGAGTGTGATGATGCTGATCTCAACAGTGGGTAAGATGACGCTGATCCAGCAGTGGGTAAGATGACGCTGATCCAGCAGTGGGTAAGATAACGCCGATCCAGCAGTGAGTAAGATAACGCTGATCCAGCAGGATTGTGATGCCGCTGATGCCAGCAGTGGTTGAGATGATGCTTATCCCAGGCCTAGCATACCCGAAATGAACTGTATTTGTCCGAAAAAATGCTTCCTGTATTCAATTGTTCAACATAAAATGCTAGCTAATCCTCATTTTTGTTTATACGAGTCTTGTAGAATTTCTATTTCAAACATGTATTCTTAGCCCGGCGCAAAATGGGCGATTGGGCATGCAATCTATATAATTATAGATAACAAATATAATTGAGTTTCAAGTATTTGTTCTTGGGTTTATTGTTGAAATTCAGCAACGATGTAGCTTTTTACGTTATCGGAGCGGTAACACGCTGTCATGCCCGCCAGTCTTTATTTATTGCAGATACACGACTGCCTAGCTCATGCACACATCAAACAACTGAGTTCCTAAAAGAACACCGCACTTCACGTAGCTTGCTCTAAGTTCATCTGACTGTGTTTGGTTTCTCTCTGGCAGATTCCATACCACGTGCCGCGTCCACCCCACCTGCCCAAGTTCGTCTGGATGGGCCGCCCTATGTACAATGCCATGTGGGTGCCAAAGGCTCCCTCGCCTTCTGGAAAGGGCTATGGACCCCCGAAGGCGACATCCTACGGTCACAGCAATGGAGCTGTCACCATCGTAGGCGGAGGAGGCAAGGGCCACTCTTCTGGGGGCTCCTCGAAGGGCCACGGAGGTGGATCTTCCAAGGGGATCGCCGCTGCGTCCGCCAGCTACTCCGCACCCGTCGCTTCCTCAGGAACTGACTACGGTCCACCCAAGGGTGCCATCTCCGGAGGACCGGTCGAGTCATACGCTGCCCCCACAGGCGGCTACACAGCCCCTGTTGTCGAGGAGAGCTACGGGGCTCCCGCTGTCGAGGAGAGCTACGGAGCCCCCGCTGTCGAAGAAAGCTACGGCGCTCCGGAAGAGGAATACGGCGCTCCGGCTGCCGTTGAAGAGAGTTATGGGGCTCCGGTGGTAGAAGAAGAATATGGTGCCCCTGCTGCCGTCGAGGAGAGTTACGGAGCTCCCGAGGAAGAGTACGGGGCACCTCAACAGCCACAAGAGGAGTACGGTGCTCCTGTGGCTGTTCAGGAAGAATATGGAGCTCCTGCCCAGCCTGAGGAAGGCTACGGAGCTCCTGCTGCCATTGAGGAGGGCTACGGCGCTCCTGCCGAACAAGAATACAGCGCCCCTGTTGCGCAGCAAGAATACAGTGCCCCGGTGCAGGTTCAGGAAGAATACGGAGCACCCGAACCCGTGCAAGAGGAATATGGAGCTCCCGCACAGGCCCAGCAGGGCTACGGAGCTCCTGTTCAGGTGCAAGAAGAATACGGAGCTCCTCAAGCCCAGCAGGAATACGGAGCTCCTCAAGCCCAGCAGGAATATGGAGCTCCCGCCCAGGCTCAGCAGGAATACGGAGCCCCCGCCCAGGCTCAGCAGGAATACGGAGCCCCCGCCCAGGCTCAGCAGGAATACGGAGCCCCCGCCCAGGCTCAGCAGGAATACGGAGCCCCCGCTCAGGCTCAGCAGGAATACGGAGCCCCCGCTCAGGCTCAGCAGGAATATGGAGCCCCAGCCCAGGCTCAGCAGGAATATGGAGCCCCCGCCCAGGCTCAGCAGGAATATGGAGCCCCTGCTCAAGCTCAGCAATCGTACGGAGCACCAGCCCAGCAGGGCTACGGTGGCCAGGGCAACACCGACTACGGAGCCCCGAAGCAGGCATCGGTGATCGACTACAGCACAGCGCAATACTACCCGACGGCACAGGTGGCGCCACAGTCGTCTCCAGTGGACACGCAGGGGGCGCTGGACCCGGCAGCGTACGGACCCGCCAAGCCCGCCTCGATTCTGGGCCAGTACAGTTCCACTTCCTCCGTGGAAGGCGGCAGCGCCAGAGCAGGAATACAGAGCGGTGGAGGTGGCACTGCAGCCTTCTCCTGGCTACGGATCTCCCCGGCCCAACAGCATCGTCGAGCAGCAAGGTTACTCTGCGCCTCAGGCTGCACAAGAGTACTCTGCTCCGGCACAGCAGGGGTACTCCGCTCCGGAGTCAGACTCCATCATCACACTGGAGTCTCTTCAGGCCCAGCAGGCGGCTAGCGGAGGGTCCTACGACGGCGGGGATGTGTTCGTCAACATCCAGTCCTCGTTCAACTACGGCCAGGAGCAGCAGCAGCCACAGCAGGAGTACGGTACTCCTGATCCCACCGACATCGTCACTGGCCAGTACAACCAGCAGGCTCCTCCTTCAGCTCCCTCGGGGGTCTACGGAGGCCCGAACCCGGGGAGCGTTATCTCGCAGGTCCCTGAGACCCAGTACGGAGAAGCTTCCGAGTACAGGGAGGAGGTGATCAAGCCGAACGAGCTGGCCGATGATGATGTCCAGATCGTGGAGATCGTGGAGGTTGTCGAAGACCCGCTAGCAGTGGATGAGCCTGTGCAGGTGGTAGATGAGCAGGGCGATAGCGATGTCTTCTTTGTGTACTATCCTGACGAGTACACCACCCAGACAGGAGAGGAGGAAGGTGTCATCGTTGAAGAGGTTGAAGAGACCGCTCTGGAGGAGCCATCAACCACAACGCAAGCACCTACCACCACAACCACCACCACGACCACGACGACCACGACTAGGCCTACTCGTGCTACCCGCGGACCCTTCTTCAATCTGCCAACACGTCGTCCGTACATCAGTTCGTTCTACAGCCGTCCGCCATCATCTACGAAGGCAACAACGACAGAAACTTCGGCAAAGGCGGAAGTGGAGGTAGAACAGACTGCAGAGGTCCAGGAGGTAGATACGAGCACCACAACCACAGCCAAACCCCGCTCACGTCTAGACGAGATCAGGAACAGGAAGAGGCGTCCCATTCCGTTCGGCGCCCGCCTCCGGCCAAAGTTCTACAAAAACAACAAAGATGAGGAAAAGGATGCCTAGCCTGGTTAGAAGAAATCGGTAGATGCGTAGGTAGCCAGGAGAAAGGGTACCCAACAAACCGGACAGGAAGGTTCCTGTACTTCAGTGGAAAGGTGAACGCAGCTAGTTTCATAAACACTATGGTTTGCCGTGTGAATGGTTTCACAAACTTCCCAGAGAGGCGAATCAGAAAACTTGACCGAACTAGGTTCCGCAGACAAGAAAACGTACGCAATTATGGTTCAGGCCCCTTATTGTCAAAGTTGCGGCTCGTTCGCCATCCAACTGGCCGCAAGCTTGAGGAGCGGGCACTTTGTAGAAGCATCGAGGTGTGAAGGTGAAACGCTCAGGTAAAGTAGCCGCCTCAGGTCAAATCGTCACCTTTCAGGTGCGAAATGATGTACGAGGCGATGCTTCACTTCCCAGTGAGCCCAGATTACCAGATTCCCGCCGGAGGCGGTTATTTATACAAGGTGGACATGCATGCAGGCCTCATATCCAACTGGCGAGGGATTCAATGCAATGCGGAGAGGTCAGAGAGCTAAGCCAACGAACAAGTACGTAACAATTCGGCCGCTGCATGACACAATGGTGTTACTACTAGCCTAAAGTGTCTGCATCTGCGGGGTTTTAAACCGCCACTTCCCGGGCTTTATAACTCCATCAACCAACCCTTCACCAGTTATCACTAACCGTTGTTATTTTGTGAGAGTGCGTGCGAGAGTAATTGAAGGTGTTTGCAAGGGAAGACTACTGTCTTATTGTGTGGAATGATTGTTATTGTCACGTCAGCGTCGTAAGACATAGCACGGTGCCTGAACGACCACGTGAGTGATGTAATGTGCAAAACCCGCCTTCCCACGACACCTACTTTTTAGGTGTCCAGCTCAATCTTTTATGACTTATCGCCTAATGCTGTGTTGGAGCGCTGTTTTCTTACGACATTTTTACTTCATCATGACCCAATGGAATCGCCCAGTCGCGAGTGGCGTTGTAAACGATGTCCATGCCAATACAACGTCCCAGAATCGCACGTTTCTCGAATGTTCAGTGTTGCATTGTGCAATGTTCACTTCCAAGTGAGCCCAGATTACCGGACTCCCGCCCGAGGCGTTAATTCATGCAAGGTGGATACTGAGTGCATGCCGCCCCGGTAGCTCAGTTGGTAGAGCGTCGGGCTGCTCAGAAACATGCAGTGGCAGTGCATGTCCAGGCTTGGGATCGGTTCCCCTGAGACGCTCCGGCGCTCAATAGTTTACCCGACGTACAGGTCGGCTGGCAACTGACTGGTGAGAGGATGACCTGAGCGGGGTGGCCGTCCCTGTGCTTTGTGGGGCGTTTAACTTTGGCTTCTAAATTAACCCTTCATTGTGGGAGTTGCTCGTTCGGGTGTTGGGGTCGGGGTCTCCGTGAGAAGTCCCTTGATGACTTAAGTGAGACTCCGACTCCAGCGGCCGTACTGGGAACAACTTGGACAAAATTTATACAAAATGATATAAATGAGACGACAACGCCCGTACATGGCTTTCAGCCGACCTAATGTCCCGCGAAATACAGAAACTCATTTGAAACTATGCTTGTTGGCTTGAGACTGCCAAGAAATCCCTCGAACTGTTTTCACCATGATTTTGTTCTACTTTGGCACGCACCACCAATGAAAAAAAGACACCGGAGAGCAATTAGAAGTTATATTTTCACACACCGAGAGCAGCGACACCGGACCGGTAATCCGTCTACAGGCACGGGTAGATAAATTAGCAGAGACGCATTCGAACGGCACGGCAAAAATTAGACAGCAATAACAATTCTGTGCGACTGCTGGGGCTCATGCATCATACAGAGCTTCTGCATCAGGCAGAGTGGCCCGGACGGAATGAAGCATCCCAACCCATACCAGTCCCACCGACCGAGATACACGCCCTATCCTATTCAGAGTTCTAACGAGCTTCAAATGAAAAGGTTGGGTAATCAGTGGACGACCTCCACTTCCGCATCTTGGGCAGAGACACAGAGATGGGGAGGAGGAGCAGGCGGGTGAACAGCACAGCGAGACAAAGAAACAGAACCCACGACAGAATGTATCGAGATGAGTTCGATACCCGCCACTGCGAGGTCAACTTCTCATGGAACCCATCCCGTAGCGATTCCTCGCTTATACAACCCTGTGCAGTTTCCAAATAAAAGCTTCTGAGGATTAGAAACTATTCTTATTCCATATCAGAGTCAGTATACATCCTAATACATCCACGAGCAGCCAAACCATAAACTCAAATGGCATCCAATTCCCCTCTGCTGGCTTCGTATAACCTGCCAGAAACCCGCCAAATTTCTCGAGTAAATTCTTTTCTTTGAAGCAATACCTGGGGTCTGAATATGGAATGTTTTGGTCCCAACCAAGGATTTGAACGATTTCTTCGCTAATCAATGTGTCACTTGACGTACCGGGTGGCAGAAAAGGCACTAGCTTTTCGTGGCCGGAGCAATCGGCGTGTTAGCTGCGGAGCTGCGGAGACAAAAACAGCTGTCCGAGCCCGTGCTTCGTCATCCTTATTACATTTCGTTCGTTCAAGACGAGCCTTACAATTCAAAGTCCCTGCTATTGCAGGCTGAGCTTAGGTTGCAACAGGTTGAACAATGCGCATGTGGATGCATAACTACTTTGATTTATTGTATTACTTTATCCATTTACACATTAAATGGCCCACAGTGAATAAATGGTAGACCAGTAAAATATAGTGGGTAAAAATAACCTCATGCCAAATTAAATGTCAGGCGAAACTAGTTTATGAATAAATTATTAATATATATAATAAACTTAAAGTAGTTTAGCCCCCATACAGGCATTGCTCTATTGCAAGGTACTAAACGGACCTTCAGATAAAAGTAGATGTTGCGGAAAGAACGGACCCATTAAATGCAGAGGCCTAGATAAAGTGCGAGGAGATGCCGTCTTATCGGACACAAGGCAGCTGAGCATTGCCCACTGATCTGGGCCACTGATTTGTACTCGCGGCAGAACAACTCCGACAATTAGAACATAACGCTATTAGAACAAATCGCGACCCAACCGAACATTTAACTTTTAAAAACGTTAAGGCCTGCCACCACAGTACGGGTCCACTGCAGAGCCAGCGTGCTGGGTGAACGGTGGGCATCGGACGGAAAACCAGCAGCCCGCCCGGGGAATCGAACCCCGGTCCACAGCAGGGAGATCCATCCTCCGCTGGAAATTCCAGCACCATACCGACCTCCCAGCTGGCACGGCCCTCAACCCTAATGCACACACTGACTGAATCGAATGTGTGGTAGAAATTTTCTACTTGCACTTACAAGCCAACGCATGTAGGCAAGGAGCACAACTTCTGGTCCGTACCGTGGAAGAATATTGAACAGCATGGTGGAGCAACGCTGCGCCCGGCATGACTTTCACCTAACTTTAGGAAATTACACGCAAGAAGGAAGCCGCGTGCTTTAAGAAGCTGTAGCTCCGTACCTGTGAGGTTAAGTTTGTTGCCCAGTTCAGCGAGCCGTGGCACCACAAATAAACATGTTAACTGAGCTCAGACACAAAGTACCGCCGTCACTCCAGCCGTTTCTTAGTATTTCAGGTACCTCCGGGTGGCATGGGAAGGCAGTGGCCAGGTAAGCATATCAACACAGTCTAAAGCAAAAAGTACCGAGCGAAACGAGTTACGAAGCTAATTACAACTAATGGCAGCCTCGGGCACCTGTTTCACCGTCGCGGCCCAAACAGGAGGAATGGAGCAGGAGATTTACGGGTGGAAGCAAACGCTTGCCTCCCATTCTCCAGTCACACTGCCTGAATGGTCTTCTTCAGCGGCGAGTGAACCCTTACCTGTTATTTCCCCGCTCCGAGTGTGTTGAGTTTAGGCCTCCAGCACAGGCTATGTCGCGCCCATCGTTATAGTGGCTCCAGATGTTAAAAACAGTCAGTGTTCTAAGTTCACAAATGCAGCCATCTAGAGTTTAAACACCACTACTTTGTCTAGCCTACTTGGGTTATAGATGACGCAAAGCCCACCTCGGTCAAATATGCTAAAACTCGTTTGAAATCGACTGCTGCCCTGTCACCAAATAGGATAACAGTAATTGGAACTATCCAAAAAGCAATTAATCGAAAAAAGACGCAAGACGCATGGCTTTTTGGGGACATTTTGCATATTCATTATGGCAATAGATCAACAACGGTTTCCGAAATATCTCCAGCCGCCCAGAGGTACTGGTACTAGCAATGTCACAGTATACGCACCTTCCACTGTCACAGTGCAATGTCACAGTATACGCGCCTTCCAAGCATCGTTTGATTCGCTTTGTCGGGATCGTTTTAAGTTAACCATGGAGATCGCAAATTACGACAAAAGAAGCGAGACAGCTTTGACATCGGATACCCTGAAGTATTCAGTATCTATCTGGTACACAGGCGTAATGTTTATACGGGTAACTTAATTACGCGCGAAGAGGAAAGGACTTAAGCGGATAAAGAAACGTTGAAAACCATCAGCTTCAAAACAAACTAAATGAACAACTGCTGTCTCCCAGAGCACTCAAAAACTGAACACTTCTAGATCCTGACTGAGCATTGCCCGGCCTCCCCTGCAGATTCCTCCTGTAAATCCTAACCCAACATGTCTTCACGTCCCTACAACAATTACATCTTACTTCACGTCAGAAGCAAACCCGTAAACAGACCGAAGACAGGCCACCACACTCAGCCGGAAATATTCGACGCGCGCAGTGCCACTGAAACTCAGCCTGGCCGGCCAGTGGGCCCAGCCCAAATCAGCGCTGGCCGGCCAGAGGGGCACGTATCCAGACCCACGGCCGGCCAGAGGGGCCGTGCCACTGAAACTCAGCACTGGCCGGCCAGAGGGCGCGCAGTGCCACGAGACTCAGCGCTGGCCGGCCGAGGGCCGCAGTGTCACGAACTCAGAATGCCGGCCAAGCCGCGTGCACGAGACCGCGCGGCCGGCCAAGCCCAGTGTCACGAACTCAGCGCGGCCGGCCAGAGGGCGCGCGTGCCACGAGACTCGCGCGGCCGGCCAGAGGGCGCAGTGCCACTGAGACTCAGCGCTGGCCGGCCAGAGGGCGCGCAGAGTCACTGAGACTCAGCGCTGGTCGGCCAGGCATTCCAGCGCGCACTCTCAGTTCGCTAACACTGCTTCACCCGGTGCATTGTTATGATCATTTCTGATATTCCACAGGCAGGGAACGTCACGTGCAAAATAAGTCATTATTTAATAATAACAACTTCACAACCTTTTGGGAAGTGGTCACACCGCGGATCAGTTTGGGATGCATGCGACTACTCCACATCACGCCATTGGCACCGCAAGGTGAACAGGGCGTTTTCCATAACGGAAGAGCCACGTGGACGCGATAACACCCCAATGTCTATGCTTAAGTTGAAAATTGTATTCTCACTTATAAAATATAATGTTATAGCCTTGCGAGGGAGTTACGCGTTCACTGTATTGTCATTTTACACCTTCAGACCTGTCCTACATCCCAGCTGGTGAGAACCGGCAGCGGCACTTACACGACGCATCCAGTTCTCATCCAGTTCTCAGGTCACAACGCGAGGGTTCTCAGGCCACTCCGCGAGGGATCTCAGGCCACTCCACGAGTCTAGGTCACCCAGAAACCACCACCGTCAGTACGTGGAATTTCAATTCACAAGTTAAGCAAATGCTAAAGGTATGAATTCAAAGGATAATTATGAAAATGTATTATGATGAGATTCAGGTCGCTGGACCACAGTCCGCTCAGAGCTGAACAACCGCAGCGGTCACAGGGAATGTAGCGCCTCCATAACGCCAGGTGAATTACGATCACCACGTGATAGAGAGAGCCGGCCTGCTTGATAATCGATTTGTGCCAGAACTCGCCGTTGGCGGAGAGACGACGGGTATCAATAGCTAGAGCCGGTATCAACCATACCCTGCCTGGTCCCGCCCCGAGGCCGGGAACCCCACAGCCAACCTCACGCCCGTGGGGTTGGGGAAACTTGGAGGGCTTAACAGCAGTGCACTAAATAGGACGCCTATTAAGGCGCAATTTATCCGTAAATGGCGCTGTAAGATAAGCCAAACATGAAATCAAGGAACTTTCGGCATCCTCCGCGCGACAAATGGCTCGATCATATTCTATAAAGGTGTCATATTCATTAACGATAATTAATACCAGATTATACCATGTGCCGGTCTGGACCCTTACCCGTAAGCTACGCTAAGTCACTCTATTTTGATTAGTGATGGTTTACCACGTCAAAATCGTTTCATGCGACGATTCAGTTTGACGCAACACACGGAGCTACAAATGGAACACTGATCAAGATTTGTCTCAGATCACACCTAAGTATTATGCCTCAAGTCGTATTATAAATAAAAAATTCCATAAGCCAACGTTCTCGCCTATTCCCGACCTCGTCACAGCGATTTCTGGTCCTGTGCGGCAGCGCCATCTTTCTAAAATGCCGTCACAAAACTCTGATACTAGATGTCGCCAGGAAGGCTACGCCCGGCACACGGATTCTGTCACTAGCAATTTCAGGCCGATTTCACAGTTGACGTCAATTCTAATCCAGATAAAATATGAGCGATTTCTAAATACTAGAATCCTCAAAAAAACCTCGGTTATGTGTTACCAAAACACAAATCACTCTGAGTAAGCACACGCTGACGATTCTGGCTTAGGAATTTGATACGGATGACGCTACAGAACAAACCAGCCAACAGCTCACCAATACGACACCCTTAACCTATCCCCTCCAGTTAGCCTCGCTATGCACCGAACACACTCCAAAACCACACTAGCCAGCGCTACCAGCGCCGCCATCACGCGGCCGCCGATAGTTTGGCCCTCATGGCCTCGGCCCTGTCCATCTGAGCGTTGACTGCCGTCACCACCGCCTTTCTGCGGCGGCGGGCCTCCTGAGAGGTGGCGCTGACGGCGTCCAACCGCTCCAGCAGCCGCATCAGCTCCTCAGACACACCCAGCAGCCGCCGCTCCAGCTTAGTGCGCGCCTCGCCCGCCAGGGGCGCTGGCACAAAACCCTGCCACAGTGGAGAACCGCGGGGTAGAGACGGACCCATCCGGACCAGTCAGTCCCCGTACATTTCCCGGTCCATACGCTAGTTGTATACCTGTACCGTAACGTTAAGTCAGTGCAGTACATTTTTTCAGACCAGACGCCGCAGTGTCGTACCTTC
The DNA here is from genome assembly GCA_034440635.1 of Lepas anatifera. NCBI lineage: Eukaryota > Metazoa > Arthropoda > Thecostraca > Lepadidae > Lepas > Lepas anatifera. The sequence goes on along the minus strand of JAOTON010000664.1, from coordinate 284,589 downwards.
TCCAAACCATCGATGTCGGTTTGTATGGTGTCCAGGCGCGACGCGAAGCTCTGGGACTGTTTCTCCAGCTCGCCCACAGCGGCGACCGCCTCGTCCGACGCGGGGTCCAGGGGTCGGCCTGGACACAACTGGCAAGGTCAATCCCCCGCGCCGGCTCAGTCACCCCGGCAGCCAGGCGCGTCCGAAACGGACGGCACCGAGGCCGGTCAACCACGAAAGAAAGGCGAGGCGGCAACCACGGGTGTCACCCCAGATTCAACAGGCGACCCAGGCGGTTTATAAGATTATCAGAGTTTAAAGGTTTCAAATGTGGAGCCATTATATTCGGCCAATTACCGTTTTCCCCATGCATTTCCAACCGAGAGATACCTGGCCCTGATACCTCTCCATGACCCTGACCCGTACCTAACCCTGATCCGTAACTGACCCTATGTGATAGATATTGAAAACCTCGTAATATATTTTGTGGTACCCGGTAGATTTAAGATGTGATTAGTTTCAGATGGATAGATTCACCCTGTTCTTGTGTTATCTTAAACTTTTTTTAGTAGTGAGGCCACTTGACATGCACTGGTGACCTGACCTGAGATGATCCAACCTTAATATATTTGGAAACATTTCGAATTGATCAGGGATGAAGTGTGCGAAGTACGGCGGCGTTTCGCACCGCCTCTTTTTGTTGCAGCCGTGAGAGTACACGCCACGTCGTACCCTACAGTCTGAGAATTCGCTGAGGCGCCCTACAACTCAGACACAATCACAATCGTGGGTACATTCTCCAACAAATACAACGCCATTAATAGTGTTGCTTGATATGAAACATAAAAATCTGAGACCAAATACGCCAAAACTAGGATTAACCCTCGTAAGCAGCAAAGGTCGCCACAACCCAGAACATGGCGTCAGCTTAAGCCAAACTGTGAAAACACAACTAGGAAAACATTCCGAACAAAACACAACCAATGCTTAACCTGCGTTAGTCCTGGTTTTCAGCGATCGCACATTTCATCCCCTAGCATCCTGCAGTCGATCCACCCTTCCCTGGCAGGCACCGAGGTGGAGCATAATCCCCATAGTGTATCCACACGACCTACTGGTGTCCGCCAAATCTCAATCGCCTCCGGTCAATGTGGAAAACAAGAAAACACTTCTAGGTCCCTTTTGTAAAGAAAACATTACACATATTCTTAGCGAGCTTTTACAGCATATTATGAGAAATACAAGTAACTTTTAAGCCTCAGTGAACCCCCTCCCTCCCCAACAAAACCAAACTTGGAAGCATTTGGTAATGAAGAACAGCACGTCAGAAACCAAATTCTGGACACGACAGAGGAATACAATGGTCATCAGTGCTCATATCAGATTCTGGTCAACCCGGAGGTCGTCAGAAGGGTGTAGAAACAAAAACACATAGTAGCCTGCTTACTTGTCCCCTGGTGCAACACCAACCAATAGTGGAAGCAGAATGCCCCCGTGCCGGTATGAAACAGAAGGCCCACTCACCGAGAATCATGACCACGTCTTTGTCTTTGAGCCGGCAATCCTCCAGCGCAAGATCAGGGTCATTGCGCGCGAGGTCACGACCCCTGCCCATCGAGGTCAACGTCAAAATCAGACTCACAATCTATCACATAGGAATATCAAACAAGTAGGAAAACAACACATCACAAATAGACACATCACCGAAAGAGGCGTGAAGCCTCGCCACACTGCTGCATCATGAGTAACGTTCTGAGCTCAATTTGTACCAGCCGAACAGCAGTCAAACAGTTGTTCCGCCGGGAGAGTGTCCCGCCTTCCACAGGGTTCCAGTCCAAATTGCACACACCACAGCGTACTACCAGCCCGTCTAGCGTTCTGCTCATACCATAGCCGTCCGCAGAGTCGACGTACCCACCTGTGGACGACCTTTTGGCCATCGACGGGTACCCGGGTGCGCTGTTCCACCGCAGTCTGAAGATCGCGCAGCCTGGTCCCCGCAGGGAAGGCCATCGGCTCCTTCTTACCCACTGTGGACAGAGCGAGCTGCTGTGTGAGTAAGCGAGAGAGGAGCGAGTGAGTGAGTGAGAGAGAGCGAGAGAGAGCGAGAGAGCGAGAGAGAGAGAGAGAGAGAGAGGAGAGAAAAGAGAAAAGACAGAAAAGAGAAAAGATAAAAGACAGAAAAGAGAAGACAGAAAAGAGAAAAGAGAAAAAAGAGAAAAAGAGATGACAGAAAAGATAAAAGAAAAGAGAGAAAAGAGAAGAGAGAAAGAGAAAAGAGAGAAAAAAAAGAGAGAAAAGAGAAAAAAAGAGAAAAAGAAAAAGGAGATAAAAAAAGAAAAAAGAGAGAAAAAGAAAGAAAAGAAAAAGGAGATCAAAAAATAAAAAAAGAGAGAAACGAGAAAGAAGAAAAAAGAAAAATAGAGAGAAAAAGAGAGAAAAAGAAAAAAGAGAGAAAAAAGAGAAAAGAGAAAAAGAGAGAAAAAGAGAAAAAAGAGAAAAAAGAGAAAAAGAGAGAAAAAGAGAGAAAAAGAGAGAAAAAGAGAAAAACAAGAGAGGAAAAAGAGAAAAGCAAGAGAGAAAAAGAGAGAAAGAGAGAAGAGAGAGAAAAGAGAGAAAAAAAGAGAAAAAGGAAGAAAAGAGAAAAAAAGAGAAAAAGAGAGATAAAAGAGAAAAAGAGAGAAAAGAGAAGAGAGAAAGAGAGAAAAGAGAAGAGAGAGAAAAGAGAGAAAAGAGAAAAGAGAGAAAAAGAAAAGTGAGAAAATATAACCGAGAGAAAATATAAACCACAGAAAATATAAACGACAGAAAAGAGAAGAGAGAAGAGAGAGAAAAGAGAATAGAGATAAAAGAGAAAAGAGAGAATAGAGAGAAAAGAGAATAGAGAGAAAAGAGAAGAGAGAAAAGAGAAACGAGAGGAGAGAGGAGAGAGGAGAGATGAGAGAACAGAAAAGAGAGGAGAGAACAGAGAAAGAGAGGAGAGAAAGAGAAGAGAAAAGAGAAACGAGAGGAGAGAAAAGAGAAAGAAAAAGAGAAACGAGAGGAGAGAGGAGAGAAGAGAGAAAAGAGAAACGAGAGGAGAGAGGAGAGAAGAGAGAAAGAGAGAGAGGAGAGAGGAGAGAGAGAGAAGAGAGAGGAGAGAAGAGAGGAGAGAAGAGAGAGGAGAGAAGAGAGAGGAGAGAAGAGAGAGGAGAGAAGAGAGAGGAGAGAAAAGAAACCATACGGAACTTGAAAAAAAAACTAGACAAAGAATGAAAAGAGAACAGTCTACTGATCACGTGAGGCTCCATTCACAGATGACATCGATGGATGAAGGGTTCAACAGGTAGCACCTACACTCCTGAGCCACAGGTCCCGGCTTCTAGTCCAGTCCCAGCCTCTGAATGAGTTGATCTGATCCCCCAGATTCCCTCCCAACAGAGTCAGAGTTGGCAGCGCCGTATAGCTCTGGCGGCTGGTGCGTCGTTAAACCAAAACAATTATTATTATTACACAAATGGCACATTAGAACTTCCCACAAAAGCAGGTTGAAAGGGAGCAAAAAAGCTTGCCTGAATCCCTATAATATATACCATCAGGTAAAGCTGACAGCATACCGGAGAAAACAGACAGGGGCCAGGCAAGAACATGGTCACACAAGCGCTAGCCGCAATGGCCAGGCCATGACAACTTCCGAAGATCTCTGCCCCCACAAACAACTTACTGTGCTGGATGATCAGAGTCATGTCATTATTTTCTGAGCCCATTCTGAAGGTATCGTACTTCTCACAAACATAAAATTAAATTGAAAACTCAGCAAACTGATACCTGAAACGACAAGCGGCAGGTCATTGTCAGGTAGCATCATTCCAGGCCGCAGCGCAAGCACCACTCCGCACAGACATCTTCAAATACTTACAGCACTCATCTGTGTATATATCATATTTCCATCCTCTAGCACACATACTTTCATTATCAAACAAACACGAATGGCACGAATGACCAGAATGGCCGTAAGTCCCAGTGCCTTCCGCTCTGATTATTAGTGATTCGCGCTCTGACGATTCGCGGGCGGATCGCAGCCGAGTAAGTATATACTTTACCAGTGCAATGGAGTTGGGCCGTAAGCCCTTTTCATCGTGTTCACTTCCATTTGGAATCTTGCCACATCGTATTTGCATGCATACAATAAATGACGACGAGTTGGCTACCAGCCAATATATATTTTGTTCTGTATGTGAGCATATTGGCCAACAGGCGTGACCCAATTACTGGCACAGTCAAATATTTATCACATGTGCTTATCGGACTAGGTTCATCGCCCTTGTAAGCCATGAATAGGCTTAAAACAAACGGTGCTAATTAAACAGAAAATTATTCAAATACAATGAGGGTTTCACAACAGCGCCTTCACGGTACTTACGGTTAAAAAAATAGACACTAATGTACAGAGGACATTGGTCAGCTGCTCTGGTTGATTTTGATTGGGTTGGTTGCTGTTACTCTCGAGAACAAACTTCACTGGTTATACTAAACGAAATTAAACTTTTGATGCAATATGGTATAAGAAATGAGACGGAGGAATATAAATGAGACATGGAAAGAAACAATTGCGCAAATAGCTAATGCACTTCCTGCTGGTCTCTTATCAGCTACTAGATAAATATACAACAAATAATGGGCCCCAGCATCAAACCAGTTATAACTGTACCGTAGCCTAAAATTATTCAGCATTCACCAGCACCTATCCGCTCAAAGCAACAGCCTCTTCTTGGCACAATAGCTGAATAGCGCAATTACGTTAAAGTATATCCATCCATTCCAGGACCATGTCTTCATCAACAGAAGAAGCTAAAGTCAAACAGGAGGAAATAATACTTGGGTAAGGTACGAATTCTTACGCAGTGGACTTTCAGACAATTATCGATTTTTCGCCGTGCGCCATACTAGAAAATTTACGCAGCATAAGAAACATGTGGAATTTTTCCGCATTTTCGTAAATATCAAGCAAATACACTTTGCTTATGAATTCATTTTTCCTTGACAATTCTGTAACACTTTCCACGGAACCATTCCCGAATCAAATAACATTTTTAATCAATCCTTAACATTGTTGGAAGTTACCCACGATTTCAAAGTAATCCCATCTTACGTTACGGGTTTTTGCTTAATTTATACTCAAAAGACTTGGGGAAACAAAAGATTGGTTTTCCTTACATCCGCCACTGGCATGGACATGAAAAATTATACATTGTACTTCGCCTAATTTTGGGAAACAAAGCCATTTACATCACCACTACGGATATTAGTGCATGGTACCGTTGTGACCGTTAGAAGAAATATACAATGTTTTTTCCTTTACAGAATTGTTGTGTCATGAGTAATTTGCATTTAATGTTGAAGCTGTCTACCTGCAGCAAATTGAACGATGTCTTCAGCATACTCGAAGAAAAGATCCAATGATGAATAAGAGACAAGTCAGCGACGGAAAAAACATGCGGGCTGACCTCTGAAGTACTCCTTTACACCATTGTGACCGTTAGAAGAAATATACCATGTTTTTGTTCCTTTACAGAATTGTAGTGTCATTATCATTAGTAATTTGCATTTAATGTTGAAGCGGTCTACCTGAAGCAAAGTGTACGGTGCCTTCAGCATGCTCAAAGAAAAGATCCAAGGATGAAGAAGAGACAAGTCAGCGACGGAAAAAACATGCGGGCTGACCTCTGAAGCACTCCTTTACACCATTGTGACCGTTACAAGAAATATACCATGGTTTTGGTCTTTTACAGAATTGTCGTGCCATGAGTAATTTGCATCAGAGCCACATGACGAAATCCATGGAGCGAAGCGGATTGAGATTTCTCAGGAGGCTCTATTCTGGTCGCTTGGCGGTTCTGGCAGTTAACCTTCGCCCGGGTGGGGGTCTTTTTAGACCCCCTTGGGTTTTCCGAAGTGGCCAAAAAACGGCGGCGCGCAGCGCCGCCAAACTTGGTCTAGCTGTTGCTTCATCATTTTTACATCTTTTCTGAAAATTTTTAGCTCAAGGTCATTTCAGGTCAGGTCACCAGGCCAGGTAAAGTGACCTCACCTCAAAAAATGGTTAGGACCGCATAACTAAAAGAAGGGTTAATTGATCAAGTTGAAACTCATACAACATATTGGACCCACCAGGAGCTACAACATCGGTTCCGGGATTTTTGATACTGGTGACCTAAGGTCATGTGCAGAGCATGACCTCCCCATTGTCAATACATGGGGGAAAATCACGAAATTAGCTTTTCTCAGTAAGTATGGATGGAATCAACTTCAAACATCGGTTACTACTTGCTCTTAGCTCATTTCTGAAGTAGATGCTAAAAATTTTGACTTGTGACCTTTAAAAGGTCACCTTAGGTCAAATAAGCATTTTTTGGTGTTTTACTCTATAAATTTTGAATAAACAAATATATAACTTTTATTTTGTCACCAAAGTGTTTGTATAGTCACTGCAAGTCAAATGATATATATATATATATATCATGACTATACCAGATCACGTTGGGTCAGACCGTTGACCTGGGTCAGGTCAAATTATTAAATTTGGGCTGGGATAGTAATATTATATATCATTCGATTCGTATTGACGAGAGGATTGGAATGGTGTATTAACTATGGCTATATCTTGTTTGGTTTGGAAGTTATTGGCGAAAAAGGAAACGCCCTTATGCATGGGTGGCTATGGACATTCCCAAGAATATGCCCAATATTCAGTGACCTGTAGCTCCCTAGGCTTTGACCTGACATGAAAATGAAATGCCACTACAATGAAAGAGCAACTCAAGAGCTTTCGAATGGTGTTAGAAAAATGTGTCTAGCTATCATAGTTTCTGAGATATATGAGGTTTTCTTAGTACACCTCATATTAGCGATATTGACCTATTTTGACCTCTGGTGACCTTGATATTGACCTGACAAGAAAAACGACCGAGGTATTTTCGATATCATTTTTGAAGAGCTTTCGATTGCCGTTTTGCGCTTTTTTCTAGCTCTCTTAGTTTTTGAGATCGTGGGGGTCTTTTTAGCCCCCCCACCAGGGCGAAGGTGGCTCGTACCCGCCACCGGGGCAAGGGTTAATGCCAGGGCTCTGTAATTCTGCAGGGTGACAACCCTTTTACGCTAGTCACCCAAACTATGGCCCTCAAATCTAAATTCAAAATTGTTTTTGAGAAATTTTGGAATAAATGTTTTCAATTTTGCATTTTTGTCATTTTATTTCTTAAGCAACGAACTTGAAATTTGCCTCCTTTTGAATAAGCAACAGGGGCCACTTAAGAAATAAAATTCGAACTGGTCCGACAATATTTATTACGCCAAAATGCAGTACTTCTAATACTAGCAAAAAAGCTATCGAAATTTGACGGCCGACTTATCAGCTCAAAATGTCAGAAAGCACACTTTAGTTAGTTTAAAGACAGCCACCTGAAGGCAGCTAGGTTAATTTACTTGCGCTTAGGCATAGTTTCCAGTGGAAAACGCTAAATTCTGACCTAGTTTTTGCCATTTTACGGGAGGACACCATTTTTGCTCATTTCATTTAAATCTTAATATCTCGCGATCTAATATCCCAATTTGACTTTTCATTTCAAATAATGAAAGAAAATTTATTCCCTGATAATATTTGGAGATGGATATCGTGATATTAAAATTAGTTCTTTTATATGTATCAATACAATTTTCGTAGAAAACCTTTTATTTGTAGCTTCTCGGTTCCGAGCACATGTCATTCACAAGCTCACAATTGACATGTCTGAATAGGAAAATTAATTGCAGTCATTTCACTTATCTCCAACGGCTTTGGGGTAATTCGTCCGAAAGGGTATTTCAAGGAGCTAAATTTCACGGAACACGTTTGCTTCTCGCCATGGTTTCAAGTCTTCAAAATAAATGGAAGTGAACGCATCTTGGCATTCACTTCCATAATGGCATCCATAGGGGCCGGGGTGGCCTAGTGGCTTCGTTGCCAGTCTTCGGATCGGTCCGTGTCCGATCTGACCCGGTGGAGAGGATCCTTAAACACCCACGCCAATACTCCCTGTAATTGGGCAAGTGTGCCTGTTGGGAGTGGCCCTCATAAAATAAAATAATAAATAGATAAAGCTAGCTTAGGGTGCTGGGTGGCCGATACAAGTGATTCTAGGCAAATATACTGTTTTCTTGGTCTTCTAGAAGCAGCTTTGCACCATGCCTTTTCGGACAAACACCGCAACCGGCGCCACGATCACGGCATGGTTTTGATTGAGTGATACCGACCAGTGACCTCCTGACGGGTCACATGTTAGTTGGAGCCGGTAAACTGTGGCGCAGTGGTCTAGTGGTTAGAGACTCTGTCTCGTGGTCGGGGGCGCCCGGTTCGAATCCTTGGTTGACTGTGGGACATTTATTAGTTATTTCAAAGAAAAGGACGATAATACTGACTGACCTACAGGCTTATGAAGAGATACATTGAGAAGGAAATATGGCTTGCGTTCAGCACATTGTCACGCGGCTCTCCTGCGCCGGTGGGGCGTTAGCCCAGGTCGCAGACCGGGGTTTAACACGCGCCCCGCTTGGGGGGCGAAATTCGAAACGTTCAGAATTTTATAAAGCCATTAGGGTCTACAAATATGCTATCTCAGAATTTTGATATTGTTGACCTAAGGTAGGGTCAATTTTTGGTCACCCCATTATAAGTCTATGGTGAAAAATAAAAAGGGCTTGTTTTCAGTAAATACTGGATCGATAACGCTGAAAACCCTCAAATCGTCTATTCTTATCACGATCTTGACCATAAAGTTGAGTTTTTGAGCATCTGACCTCTCAAAGGTTGTGTCAGGCCATGGGAGCATAGTTTTTATACAAATTTTGTCCAACTTGTTCCCAGCACGGCTGCTGGAGTCGGAGTCTCACTAAAGTCCTCAAGGGACTTGTCACGGAGACCCCGACCCCACCACCCGAACGAGCAACTCCCACAATGAAGGGATAATTTAGAAGCCAAAGTTTAACGTCCCACAAAGCACAGGGACGGCCGCCCCGCTCAGGTCACCCTCTCACCAGTCGGTTGCCAGCCGACCTACGTCGGGCAAACTATTGAGCGCCGGAGCGTCTCAGGGGAACCGATCCCAGGCCTGGACATGCACTGTCACTGCATGCTTCCGAGCAGCGGGCCGGAGCCCAACGCTCTACCAACTGAGCTAGTGTGATTGTTTTGACAATAACTTCTCACTGAATTGAGATAAAGCTCCCATTTTGCTTGCATTGTGCTTATATTGTCACAGGGAGTCGATTGATAATGCAACATGACCATACCAGGTCACTCTGTGACCCTGACCTAGCTCGAGGTCAGGTCATTTTCACTATTTGACCTAGCAAGTTCATATTATACATAATTCGATTCGCCGCGATGAGAGGAAACCAATGATGCATAATGATTTGCTCTAGCTCGCCTGAGGGCAGATCTAGAGAGATAAACGTATACTGCTCTGTTGTAAGCCTATGGAACCTTCTTTGACCTATGCTGACCTCAATATTGACCTGACATAAAATAATGTTCTTATAGAATATCTTCGTCTTGTCAAGAGCTTTCGAACGCCGTCCGTAATTTTCCTTTAGCTTTCGTGGATAATGAGATACGGAGGGGGGCGAAAAACGCCCCGCCCCCAGCGGGGCGCGTAATGCCAGGAACCCCAGCGGGGCGCGTTGTTGAAGCGGTCTACCTGAAGCAAATTGTAATATGCCTTCAGCATACTCGAAGAAAAGGTCCAATGATGAAGAAGAGACAAGTCAGCGGAGGAAAAACATGCGGGCTGACCTCTGAAGTACTCCAGGGATCAATCAAAACGATGAGATGAGTGTTGGTAAATCCCTTCAACTGCCTGACAATCAGCTACCGACCAAGCGCTTAATCCTCCAAAGGTACCGAGCCCTCGGCATACAAGAGCCTAATGCAACGAAGCACTACCTAGCTGGACAGATCACTTTAGAGGTCCGGGCGTTATAAGTCGCCGTTCGAGTGCCCTGCAATACTGTTTACAACAGCTGTCAGAAGATGCCATGCATACGCTAGACGTGTGGTTCAAGCAATACCAAAATCTGAATCGGGGAACACTTTCACTTCAGCGCCAGCTCTTCATTTCATCGCTAGCTCATAGCAGTCGGTAAATATTTTGGTGGTAACAGTGAGGAGTTATTAGGGAACCTGCAGATGATCATGAGGGCTGACAACAATCCTTTGCAAGAGGACTTCAGCTTCTTCATGAATCAATATCAGGTGCATAATCATAGAATTAGATAAAATATTTTCTGCTCATGCTCTCGCGATGCTCTTCGATCTCCATGGCCCCCGCCGAGCATCTTCAAGTTCCAACACCTCATCAACCACCCGGCGCACACCGTGGCCCCATCGTCATTTGCACGGACTCCCAATCGACCCTGGCAGCCCTCCGTGCTGGCCTCCGAACAGACGTCCCCCATGGGGATCCGAATCTGGAGGGATCCCTCGACGCTGGCCAGGGGGAATCGACGGATCCATCCACAGTGGATCCCCTCCCATTGCGGCATCCTGGGCAATGAGAGGGCGGACGAGCTCGCCAGGGGAGCCGCCGCTCTCCCACAAGAGCAGGTCCCTCTCGACGTCACCACCGTGTCCCGGGCGGCTGCGAGAGCGGCGCGGGCCGAGTATGTCCAGGCTTGGCCCGCCGGCTGGTACCGCCTCCTGATGGGGGGGAGCGCCTCCCGCCGCCGATTCCGGCTGGCAACCGGGAAGTGGCGGTGGAGGTACACCAGCTGCGTGCCGGACACTGCCGGTCCAGCCAGTATCTTCACCGGATTGGAAGAAGCCCCTCCCGTGACTGTGCGGCCTGCAGTTCCGCGGCGTGCCGCGCAGGAAGGTGCCCAATCTGCCGGGAGGAGGCTGACACCCCGGAGCACGTGCTCCGGCGGTGCCCCGCCTTGATGGGGACCCGACACCGACTGACGGGGACCATATCCCCGTCTTATGAGGAAGTCCGGAGAAGCCACGTCGTGGCGGCCCTGGCGGCCGCCAGCAGGTCCCTCCAGAGCCGCATGGCTACACCGCGTTAGCGGCTGGAGGGACACAACAGCAACAACAACAGCACCTTCAAGTCAAGCAGATTGCAGAGCTAATCGCCCTCTTTCATGGCCCATACGTCTTGCAGGCCCTACTGGCTGCGGGAACTCCACGGCTTGACCTCAGGCTGTTCCAGGACATGGAGAACTATTCAAGGCAGCTACCAACCGCTACGAAAGCCACACAGTGCTCTATCATGCGCCAACCTTAGAAGCTTTTTGGCCTCTTTATGACGTTTTGTGGTCTTTTAATCCCTTTACCTTTGTTTACCCATCGTGTTTGGTGATAATATATGTATGGATCCAACCGTGGCATCTCACGGGGGAAAAGGTCGTCCTCTCGTTGTTTGGTGAGGATGTGTCAACAGATGAAAATGCAGAGGTAATATCAGAGGTAATAATATGTCATCTGTGTGATGGCAGCGAGTGAATAAGACAGTATATTTTCCCCATATTTCCCGCCGGGCTACCCCCAAAAAAGCTTATCAGATCCGCCTCTGGCCAGTGATCTCGCAATTCGAAACTTCTTAACTCTATAAAAACATCAAGAAGTGGTTTTACATCAATTTGTATGAGGGAAATATGTTTTGCTCTGTCATAAGCTTTCCAATGAACCCATTTTTATGTCAATACAACGATTTTCAATTTTCATCAGTTGGGGGACCAAACTTCAAAGCATCGATTCAAAATTTTGCATGCTCATTATTAACGCAAAGGAGAATGCGGTGTCAACCGGCAAGCTTGCACAGACCGAAAAGTGGTATTTTGGGACACCCTAATCCACTAGTGACCTGACCTGACCACTGGAAAGTTCAGTCAGGTAAAGCAGAGGGGTGAATCCATAAATACCTATATATTTAACTGGAGCATGGTGGTAATGTAATCCCATACCTTGGTAGGGCAAATTTCGCTGCACTGCAACTAGCACCCTATTCCCTGTTATACATTTTTGGGCTTGTCAATGCACCAACTGCCAGAGCCATATGGTGTTGCCAAAGCTTTCTCTGCTGGAAGGATTTCTCTGCAGCCAGCTTGCTCCTCATTCAGGGCAGCTGTCTCGCCTTGAACCCTGGTCAGCTACAGGAAAGCCAGCTGCTCTGACCACTGCACTTGTGAGACCTCTTATGCCCATAATCCTGCTAGCCAACATCCAGAATGAATTGTATTAATTCAAAAAAGATACTCAAACCTATGCTTCACTACCCAAGGAAATCATAGATACATTACAATCAAAGCAATCAAAGGAGATTACTAGTGGAGCATGAACACAAGATTATAGGCAGCATCAATCAGTCTGTCAAACCATTCTGGCGGCATGTTAACTCCCGACTCAAAGCTAGGTCTCGTGTCGATGACTTATACGATGAGAAAGGGGTCCTTCAGTGCAGCGCCCATGCAAAAGCGACCTTACCGAACAATTTCTTTACTTCTGTTCTCACCAATGAGGACACTGCCACTGTTCCTACCTTCGCAAACCGATATGCTGGTGAATGTATTGAAGACATTATTATCACACCTGAAAGAATCCACCAAAAGCTCAGCAGGCTCAAAGCATGCAGCACTCCTGGCCCTGACAACCGACACCCCCAAGTTTTGTGCGAGGCAGCCGATGTGCTGGCAGCTCCAATGACAACACTGTTTCAGAAAACTCTTGACGAGGGAGTGCCTCCACACTCTTGGAAGAGAGAGTCGGTGGTACCCATTTTTAAGAAGGGTGATCACCAGAGCGCGAGTAACTACCGGTCTATTAGTATCACGCTCATCCCTTGTAGAGTGCCAGAGGCACTAATCCGGGACTAGGTGATGCAGCATCTATTGCAGAATGATCCTCTTTCTGCTGCTCAGCACGGCTTTTGCCCTCGCCGCTCATGCAACCCGCAGCTTTTGTAAGTTATTGATGACATGGTGCACGTTGGAAGAAGGTCGTCCAGTCGATATCGCATACCTCGATTTTGCTAAGGCCTTTGATTCGGTGCCCCATAAACGCCTCATCGCAAAGCTGAGAGACCTGGGAGTGAGAGGAAACCTCCTCCTTTGGATTCCGGCCTTCCTCACCAACAGAAAACAAAGGGTACGTGTAAATGGAGCCACATCGGATCGGGCCCCTGTCACTAGTGGGATCACACAGGGGTCAGTTTTAGGCCCAACCCTTTTCATCGTCTTCATAAACGACCTTCCCGACAACTTGCAGTGCGAGGTCCGACTATTTGCAGATGATGCCAAGGTGTTTGCTGATGTGGGGGATCCTGAGGGTCAGAACAGACTGCAGAATGACCTTCACAAGCTGGAAGCCTAGTCGGAGAAATGGCTCCTGCCATTCAATGTGACCAAATGCAGCACCCTCCACCTGGGAACATCGAACACCCGCCAAACCTACTGTATGGGAGAAAACGAGCTGTTTCAGCCTGCGCATGAGAAGGACTTTGGCGTGCTTGTGGACGAGGATCTGAAGTTCCGAAGACACGCTGCCGCAGCAGTCCTAAAGGCCAACAGAATCCTTGGAACCATCAGGAGGTCTTTTCTCCACATGGACGATCAGGTGTTGAAGCTTTTGTACAAGGCTTCAGTAAGACCCCACCTCGAATATGCCAATGTAGTATGGGGACCATTCAATAAGGCCGATCAAGCTCTGGTCGAGAGAGTTCAGCGTAGGGCAACAAGACTAGTGCCATCTCTACGAGCCCTTGACTATGAACAACGCCTCCGCAGGCTGAATCTCCCATCCCTTTGGTATCGACGCAAAAGGGGGGACATGATCCTTATGTATAAGCTCATGCACGGACAGCTGGGGTTATCGAAGTACGAGTTCTTCCAAGATCCTCCCGTCGGCACCACAAGAGGGCACCGATTTAAGGTGGGAAAGCCTCGGGCAATTTCAAGAGTAAGGAGAAACCACTTCGCGGTTCGCACAGTGTCCGAATGGAACAGCCTTCCCTCCTGGGTGGTTGAGTCAACATCTACTAACTGTTTCAAAAGCAACATCAATAAGCACTGGTGCGAACTTTTGTTCAGATTCCCGACATGATCCTAGTACTAGTACCTGTACCGAGCTCGACGAGAACGGGCAAGACAGGCGCTCCTCGGCGCCTTATAAAGACCCGATCAACTAAGGTAACTAAGGTAAGGTATGACTGGAGTAGGAGTATTGAGGCAGGGCAGCCAGTAGATGCAGTCTACATAGATTTTCAGAAAGCTTTTGATTCTGCGCCATATGAAAGACTCCTCTGTAAACTCCAAGGGTATGATATTGGTGGTAAATTACTGGCTTGGAAAAGGGGCTTCTTACAAGGTAGAGAGCAGCGAGTTGTGGTGGATGGTTGTGAATCAGACTGGGTGCCTGTGGTGAGCGAGGTGCCACAGGGCTCCATGCTTGGCCCTTTGCTGTTTGTATGTAGTGTATGTCAATGATCTACTAGATGTCTTCCTCTCTGCTCCCAAAGTGTTTGTGGATGATACTAAGTTATACACCCCACATAGCTAGACAACCTCTTTGCAGATACTTCAGGCCGACTTAGAACATGCAAACAAGTGGGCTGATATCTGGTAGTTGTCATTCAACAGAAGTAAATGTTCTGTACTTCATGTTAGGGCCAACAACGAGCAGCACACATATGAAATTGGGGATAGAATGCTTGCCCATTCCGTCCAGGAAAGAGACCTTGGAGTCCTTGTAGATGCAGGCCTGAATTTTCATGCTCAGCCAGCGTGCAAAGTATGGCATTTTCGATGAGATCTCGACGGTGCGAGTGCCCTTGAAGACAGGAGCGAGTGGTGCGAATTTAATCAACCTGGTGCGAATTTGCAAGACTGGTGCGAGGAAGGTGACACTTAAAACCAAACAAATAATAGCTGAATGGGTATTAAGACACAGGAGGGGACCTTATAAAAAGTCCTTAACTAACTAACTAATAAGAGAGGTAGCATTGCATTGTGTGGGTAGGAATGAGTGCATTTTTCTCCCTGGTATATGGCAGATTGGTGCAATTTTTTAGGCTGGTGGTGCGAGAATTTTAGATGGCTGGTACGACTCATCTGGCTTGCTGCCATACTTTGCAGACTGGATGCTCAGGCTGCTTCTGCGATGGCAAAGGGGTCGCAAATTCTGGCACTGATTCGGTGATCATTCAGTGTTATAAACCTGATGTCACTTCCAATTCTGTTTAAGGTCCTTGTCTGACCTCACCTCGAGTGTGGCAACTTAGTCTTGGGACCATTCAACAGGGCGGACCAGAGGATGGTTGAAAGAGTCCAAAGAAGCGCTACCAGGCTGATCCCCAAGGTAAGGCACAAATCATACAGTGAGAGGCTGCAGGACCTACAACTTCTCTCTCTGTACTACAGAGAGTGCAGAGGTGACATGATCCAGGTCTTCCAGATGTTTCATAATGCCATTGATCTTGATCCAAAATATTTCTTCCAGTGCCACAAGAACTCACTGACGAGAGCAGAAAATTACAAGCTGATCCTACCACACAATGAGCCCAGAATCCGTCGAAATGCATTTGGCACCTGTGTTGTCAATGACTGGAACGTTCTCTCCAGGCACGAAGTCTCCGCACCCAGTGTCAACTCCTTCAAGACCAGACTAGAAAACCATTGGAAGGATGCCATGTACTTTGTTCTAGACATTGACTAGGTTGCAACACCACCAGTACATGAGCTCATTGAGACCGGACCCGGTATTATGGTAGTAGGCAGATCACATCTCGCGGTTCAAAGGATCACATTAGAAGGTCCACTGATCAAAGGGTCTAATGTTCATACGCTCTACACTTTGAAAGTTAGACCTTTTGAATAAGAAGTCCAACGTTCAAAAGGTCTAAAAGGCGTGCTCAGATGCATGAGAGTGGGGTACATGATGCCGCAGAGGCGTGCTAAGACACATGATAATAGGAGGAAATGAGGGTTAGGTTAGGTTAGGTTAGGTTAGGTTAGGTTAGGTTAGGTTAGGTTAGGTTGGGTTAGGTTAGGTCAGGTCAGGTCAGGTCAGGTCAGGTCAGTTGTGCATGCCCTTGGTCCCTATTTCCTAATCTGGGGATATCACCCCATTTTTTCCAGATTCTGAGTACACCTCTGGTCTGGGTACCACTTTCGGAAATGTTTTAGAAATATCCCCACACTCTGCAAGAAAATCCCAAGACGTGAAACAGACAGAAGGACGGAGGGTTAGTGGAGTAGCATAAAGTGGTACTCAGACCAGAGGTGCACTCAGATTCTGGAAAGAGGGGTGATATCCCCAGACTAGGAAATAGGGACCAAGGGCATACACACCTGACCTGACCTGACCTAATCTAATCTAATCTAACCTAACCTAAACCCAACCTAAACCTAACCTAACCTAGCCCTCATTTCCTCCTATTATCACGTGCCTTAGCACGCCTCTGCGGCATCATGCACCCCACTCTCATGATGCATCTGAGCACGCCTCTTTGGAACTTTTGAACGCTGGATTTCTTATTCAAAAGGTCTAACTTTCAAAGGGTAGAACCAATGAACATTAGACCTTTTGAGCTTTGAACATTCTGATGTGATCCTTTTGAACCGTGAGATGTGATCTGCCTACTACCATAATACCCCGGACCCCTACAGGCCTAAAGCCTTGACATGTCTGTATATTGCATGCTTTTTCCACGCACCCGACCGTTAGACGTCTGCAGGGCTCCGAGCCTGTGCCCGTCTGGGCGTAATTTAGAGCGCTCCCGCCGTCGGCGTTGGTTCGGGGCTCGGCGCCTTCATTTATAAATTTTATTTGTCCACATCAGCCGACCGGGGAGTGTTCTCACAGTCTCTGTATGTTTCATGTACCGCCGTAGTGTCAATATACGTGTATGGTTGTAACTTCAACTTCAGCTTAAAAACCTAGAAATAAGAAAATTTGGTAAGGGACTGTTCCCACATTCTTGCTATAGGAACATTACAAGAGAAACTTCAGTAATTAACAGTAATTACAAGGTATTAACACAACGAGATAATCCTAAGGACAATACAAAAGTACAAAGGCAACATAAGTACCTAATAATCTAGGGACTCACTTTACAACCAAAAAATTATTTTTGACATATTATATTATGAGGATTATTATAAAGGGCTGTGCCCAAATATAAAATAAGAGTAATTACCTAGACATCGTCATTTTCCTATTCCTGATGAGAAAACAACAAGCGAGACAACAATTCACACACCACCACAGCCAGCCTCATCATATAAATAATAAACATAAAGGTACATAATAATCTAGAATCAATAAAATTTCGTCACATACAAAACTAAGTCTCAAAAGCTCGAAAAAAATAAAACAAGTAATCGTCTATCGCATCGACATCCCCTTCACCCGGTCGGCACTAGAAACTGGAGAAAATCCGTGACGTAGGTGTGAGGTCATCACCTGGTATGATGTCACACAAGCGAGGAAGAAAAATGTTTTGCTGGGCGTAAATTGCGGTGAACCTGGCGCCTCATTTTCAAGCACTTGCGCGAACAACGGATTTGTCTGTTATCCAGTGTGTTTTCATGCAGTTTTGTGCAGGTGTAAGACATGAATCTTCGATTATTTCACTCTTTTTTCTTTTTAGTTGCTTGTGATAGTGGTATTGTTGCTCTTCTTTAAATTATCATCACACATAAAAGGATGGGAATGACATGATATTTTGGATAGCTTCTTGATGTATGACCAATTTATGGCTGAATTCCAAGATTTTCTAGGACGTCTTTCAGTAATTTATGTTCCCAAACATGCATAAATAATATTTTAGCAGCATGGCCCATACTAGAGGTTAAATTCTTGTGAATGATAGGTGTATTGCTTTGTAGTGCTTAGGACAGATGAAGGGAACATGAGTTACAGATAAAACAAATGTAAAATAAATTTGATTTTGCACCCAACTTCTGTCAATATAATTGGCTTATATAGACATAGCATTCATGAGCCCATTCTTAGGAGTTTGAGTGTTTCATTATGCTTTTTTTAATGGCTCTGGCTTTTTTGTTCTCATGTTTGTTTTAAAGAAGGTACATTTTTGTGTCTTGTTACGTTTAAAGCATTAGACATACATTAAAGCATAGACAGGAGCGAATGGTACAAATTTTACCACCTTGGTGCAAATTTGTGAGTCTGGTGTGAGGAAGGCAACACTAAAAATCAACAAAATCATGTGGGAGAAGGGAAAAACTGAATTCTTCAACCATGGGTGTGTTTTCCTCCCTGTTATATTGCGGATTGGTGCAAATTTTTGGTGACTGGCAGTGCGAATTAGTGTGATAATTATAGGTGGCTGGTGTGACTTGTCTGGCCTGCTGCTATACTTTGCAGACTGGCCTAGTCCTATGTTTTTGGGCAGGTATAGAAAACAGGGATGTGCTTACTTAAGATATTTTGACTAATTATTTTTTGGTGCTTTGTGTCATGGGCACAAACTATCTCACATTTTTTACCATGGCCTCTGAACAGTGAAACTGCTTCAGATTATTATGTTCATGCACAATGTTTGTCTCAAACAATGCACCCTTTTGGACAGCATATGGAGAGAATTTTGAATATTTCAAGTTTGATATCCAGCACTGGCTATCTTATAAGAAATTTCGGTTTAAAATATCTGAGTGACTTGGATCTTGGAACTCTGGCCTCAAACTCTGGCAAGGTGAAAAGCTGTGGTAGCTGCTGAAGAATGTGTTATGTCTTATGCTTGCTTTCTTTTTAATACATGTCTTTTGCTTTTCCAGTAATGTAACATCAGGTGTCACTGGAAGACTTCAGCAAGATCTACATCAAGACCTCAGGATGTACATCCCATCACAAACCAGGAGATAACTTTTTAACACCAGTCAATGAAGGGGCTTGGAGCTGATCAAACACTGGACTAGAAGACACATCTTATTTTCTTGCCAGTTATGAGTGAGAAGAGAGATCTCCTCTTTGTGGCCTGCCATCAGGGCTACCCATTGGTGTATGTGTGGCTGCTGAGCTGGGAAACTACTTGCCCAATCTATAGATTTCTGAGTTCTTAGTGTTACACCACAATGTGGTTAGCTTCTGGTGCCGATGACAGCAAAACAGCTTGCTTGCCAAATGTAGATGTCGCCACAGCGTAGTCTCAGTGGCGGCATCTACATTTTCATAGCTAGTGCCATCGGACCCACTTTGGTATTGCACAGTCTAATTCCAAAAAGTGTTCTTCGTCCGTGTTTGAATATCGATGTTCCCTGGAAACTGACTGCGGCAGTAAAAACAACACTTTAACCGTAAATGACCTGGCTCGATTCGTATTTCATTGAGCAGCCGCATCTCGTTTTTCAGTAATTAGCCGCAACATTGACTCGAATTTTAAGTAAGTTATTTTCTTTCACGCGCGTGACGTGCTTTTACTGCATTTAGAACAGCGTCCTAACCTGCTGCTGCTGGCGAGACCGCCTACAAGGCGGTCGCATTTGTAAGTTGCTTAATCCTCTCAGTGATTTTGAGTGGGCACATTGTCAAAATATGCTGGCGTCACGATTCAGAGCTTCTTTGCAGCTCTTAAGTTTTCTGGTTTCCAATCTGTTTACGTGGCATGTGTTCCCTGACGTTGCAGTGTGTGTTATCTTCATCGACGGGAATGATACATGTCAAATGCGTGGCGGCGTGGTAAATGGTATTTTGCAAGGAATGTGTGGCCTGGATTTTTATCCAACATGGATTTTCATGCGTTTTTCCTCTTCTGCTATTTAATCTCCTTTTGCACTTTTGTTTCACAGGACAAAGGAGAAGTGCATGATGCGTGTTTGTCGCTCCTTAGCACGAAAATTTGAAAGAGAAAAATACATCTAGCACGGAAATTACATATAGTTTTGGAAACATAGTTTCTCAAGCTACAACTAAATATAATAGAATATTTGCGCTGGACATGGCTGGAAGTCTCTTCTCGATCCAGGGGGTCCTGGGTAGGTTAACGCTGGTACGGCCATACAAGCCCTATACAAAGCCTATGGGAGACCCAAATTCCAAGGGGTCCTGACTTTCCAACACCCGCGGGATTTCCACCCATGGCGCTGGAATATAAAGTTTACAATGCCCCTGGTCCACAAACGCAATCACGTTGTATTTACACTTTCTCCACACTGCCTAGACGTGCCACGTACTAATCTGACGAGGCCAATTACGATAACCTGAATGGAAAGAAAGTATATGTGTAAATAAGATGTCTCTGATAACCAGGGCTGCCAAGACATACAGTGAGACGCCAGGTTTTGCGTCGAGTGAATGAAAAAGCTGACGCTCCAAGGGGAAGCGGGTGCGCTGGGGCGGCTCTAGTCGGAAACTGGGTGCAGGGTAAAAGGGATGAGTAGTTCTCAAGGGGGGGCATATACTCCGTTTACCCCAGGGGCGTAGCCAGAATTTCGCTCAGGAAGGGGTAGCACCCTGAAAAGGGCCCCTGCGACAGCCCCAAAAGGGCCCTGATGGGTAAAAAGGGCCCTCCTCATGTTACAGAATAGAGTGCTGAAGGGCCCTGTCTGGTATAAAATACCAAATTTGGCCACAGAGCATAGTGCGGACGAGCCGCCCTTCGCGCGGCTCGTATCCTCAGGGGGCCCTCAGGGAGGAGCGGCTATCCCTTCCGCCCCCCTTGCTACGCCCCTGGGTTACCCTGTTTGCAGGGGAGGGCAAGATAAACATTAGAAAAAAATCAGTTGCATTTCAGGGGACCAATAGGATAGGCGTATCCAGGATTGCCAACCTGGGGAGGGGGCACCTCCCCGAGGAACGCCACTTTTGAGCCGTCAAAACCTATCCGATGGGCGCAAAATCCTACCGGGGGCGCTTATTTTCACGTTCGAGGAGGGAGGGGGGGTGGTAGGAAGCGGAATTTCAGGGGGCGCCATCGACCTTTTAGGGGCGCCGTGACCATTTCAGTGGGCACCGAGGGTTAATCGAAAGGAGGGCACTTGCACCTCTGCTCCCTGGATCCGCCTATGGGGAGCCAAGAATCGTTTGTGGAGCCCATAAATCGATTGGGGGAGCCAAGATTAGTTTGAGAGGATCTTTCCGCTTTGATCTGTCAGATGCATCCATGGTGGACCTCCACTTTGCACCTCGGCAGCCTGGATACTTGCTGAGCTGAAATAATGTTCGTGAAAATTGAAAAGCTGGCATCTCTAGCTGGTTTAAAAATTGCTAGCATATGTCACTAGCTTCGGTGTTTGCGTTCGTAACTCTGTGTCTCATTTTTAAATCAAATTGAACGTGAAGCTTGCGACCAAATGCTATTTCAAAAACAAATTATCGAGGTATTTGTTATATTTGTCTTCCAATTTTGTTCTATATGTATCGAAAAAAACATAGATAACAATCGTTTCGGCACATCTCCCCAAACACCGAACGTGCTCATTATCCAGTTTCTAGCAGGAGATGGCCATCTGGAAAAACTGCACTTGGAACAGACTACAAGTACCTATTAGTGGATCTGGTCTAAAAATAAAAAAAATTGAGCATGAGTGTCGCTACTTGCATCCCTTATATCCTCCTATATTATACTATTGCGCAATTCAAACGACCAAAAGAGAAATATACATGTTTTTAGTCTCGGAACACTTTACAACTATGAACACACTGCAAGCGTACTTCATTCTGTCCATCACTATCTGTTAGATTCTGGCGCAAAGCTCGCGAAAGCTCATAGCACTGAGCCCACTAGCGCCACCAGACGGGAAACGCCCAGCAAAAACTCCAGTTTCTAGTGCCGACCCTTCACCCACCTTAGCATTCAGCAGCAAACTGAAAACAAATACCAAATTTGAAGTAAAAACATGAACCCATTGCGCAGTATTAGCCTACAGAGATCCGAATGCTGCCACCCCTTATGGTAGCAAGAGTGGAGGACAAGTTTTTGCTTATTTTTCCTAGAGTTTACCAAAAACCTTCACCTTAATGAAGGAGAACCTCTTCCTTTGCGGATCCAGGGTGGCAAAGGGAATATCCTCCCCCGATCGACCCTCAGCGCCCCTTGAAATGGTACGGAACCTCCTGCTCCTGAAAGGTTGACGGCAGCGCCTGAAATGTCGTCTCCCAGCCCCCCCAGGATGCGAAAATTACGTCGAAAAAGAGTGGTAAGGGGATTTTTTTACCACATTGTGACGTCAAGATTTGGCGGCTCGTGGTGGTTGCGTGGTGAGTGAATAGTGACAAGGGTTTGGTGTTTGGACCAGAATCATTCTGCCGGCGGAACGCATACTAGTGTGCCGCACGCATGCGTAGTACCCTATCATGATTAGAACATACCCTAATGCGCATGCGTGCAGCATACTAGTATGCGTTCTGCACGGCAGAACACTACGACTTTTTACTTCTTGAAGTGTCTTTTGGGGGCGTCGCTGTGCTTTCTTTCTCAGTTCCGTTAGGCTTGCTGCTAGTGTCAAAAAATTCAGGGCATTTGGTAATTGTAAACTTTTCTCGGGGATCTGTTATTATTATAAACTAATAGAGAAAGCAAGCGATAATAAATATGATATCCAGTAAATTTATGCTCGTTTCTCGCGCGTGCAACACCGGGTCACTTCATAAGCTATCCACATCAAGCTACATGCGGGATGCAATCAAAGCGGTGACTGTGATTGGTGGTGGCTTAATGGGATCTGGTATTGTTCAGGTAAGTGGGAAGGGTGTTCTGAATAGCACTTTTCATTGTTGAGATACAGATTAAGATGACCTATTATGCAGAATGTGATGGGTTTTAACAAGATCTTAGGCCAGCTTTGGAGTGGACCTCCCGGTCTTTGGCATTTTCCCGTATTTGAGGCTGGTAAGCTGTAGCAGAGACAAATTTGGTGTAGCGCTGGTCCATTGAGGCAGACATGAGGAACCAAAACAAAAAAATTTTAACACTCGCATTGATGGGGGTCTGAGTCACCTTCGCATTGACAGGGGCGGGTACCCTCCCCTAAGATACTGAGTTATTTTGTAAAAACCATTTTTCCCATCCAATGGAGAGGTCGAACCTGACCTTAGGTCATTGATATAAAAAATACTGGAACATATTTTAGAGAACTTGGTGGGGCCATTATGTAATATGAGTTTCAATCGGATAAGTTCACCCTGCTCCGACTTATGCTATCTTAAACTTTTTTGAGGTCAGGTCACTTGACCTGTACTGGTTACCTGACCTGAGATGACCTCACCTTAAAATTTTGCTAAAAGTTGTAAAAATTATCAGAGAAAAGGTATGCCAAGTACAGCAGCCCTACACCTCACTGTTTTTCTGCTCTCCGAAAAACCCGAGGGGGTGGGTACCCTCCACTGACAATGCATATGTTAAACCATATTTTGCTTGATGACAAATATGACACTTTTGATACAAATTAGCTTTTCCAGCACAAGTTTGACTAATCATTGTTTATTTATTTTTATTTATTTTTCCTTCCCTCCTTGAATACTCAGACTGACTGCTGCCCCGAGAGCCCCCCTCTGCTCCAAACTCGACCAAAAGCTGTCCCAAATAGATCTGCCCCGAGGCTACCCTAACTTGAACTTGAATTTCAGAACCTTCAGAATGATTAAAAGCAATCTTGGTTGTATCCCCCAAAATCATGGCTGCAAAATGTTCAGGGAAAGGTAGTGTCCTGAAATTCAAATTGCCTCATTTATTCCCAGTGACTGTAGCCCAAGTTTTTGCAGAACTAAGAAAGAAATTGTTTAGTTTATTAGGAACAAAGTTTAACTTTCAGGGGTAGTATTGTGTGCATTTTTTCCTACCTGGTCAGGCGATGCTTTCAGTAAGGGACATGTTTTATTTTAGGGATTATTTTGTGTGAATTTCTTAGGTACTCTTACTCCCATATGGCTGTTTTTGTATTTGCACCCACCCATTTTCCCCTTGATATTTTTGCCACCCTTTGCACAAAGAATTCAGGACTGAGTATTGCTCACATATATGAGAGGCTGTGCTATGCATGCTGTTTTGTTAAAGGAGATCAAATTCAGCAAAGTATTTGTTCTGAAATATGTCTCTAGAATTTGGGTGAATACTATAAAAAACTCCTAAAAGCCTAAGTCAGATGGTTAGGTTAGGTTAGGTTAGGTTAGGTTAGGTTAGGTTAGGTTAGGTTAGGTTAGGTTAGGTTAGGTTAGGTTAGGTTAGGTTAGGTTAGGTTAGGTTAGGTTAGGTTAGGTTAGGTTAGGTTAGGTTAGGTTAGGTTAGGTTAGGTTAGGTTAGGTTAGGTTAGGTTAGGTTAGGTTAGGTTAGGTTAGGTTAGGTTAGGTTAGGTTAGGTTAGGTTAGGTTAGGTTAGGTTAGGTTAGGTTAGGTTAGGTTAGGTTAGGTTAGGTTAGGTTAGGTTAGGTTAGGTTAGGTTAGGTTAGGTTAGGTTAGGTTAGGTTAGGTTAGGTTAGGTTAGGTTAGGTTAGGTTAGGTTAGGGATGGGCCCTTTCCACAGAAAGTTGTTTCCTCATCCCTGGCCAGGTCACACTTGGCTGCTTTATTTGGCATCATATCTTCACCCAGAGAGTGAGTTGTATTCCAACATGTGATTGCCGACCTGTATAACTACCATTTGCCCTCAACGGCAGGTGGCAGCTCAGACCGGCCACAAGGTGACTCTGGTGGACATCAAAGATGAGTTTCTGGACAAGTCCAAAGCCAACATTGACGCCAGCATCAAGAGGGTCGCCAAAAAAATGCACAAGGTATGAAGTGTAGGCTTCGCTGTGCACTTTATAAGGACGTTTTTCGTTTTTTTTAGTTCTTTTTAAGAATGTTTTTTGGAACCTCAAACAAGTTTGCACCATTTGAATGCATTGGACAAGCTACACTGCGGAAAAACAGAAAAATGTTAAAAATGAAAAACGTTCTTATAAACCATAAAACGTAGTTAAAAATGAGAAAGTGTAAAGGATAAAGTTTAAAGGGTTGAACTTGGTTTGTTTTTTTACGTGTTTCGAGTATTGTTTACAAGTGTAGGGAAACTGTTGTAATCATTACTGGAGCGGCAGGTGGCAGTATAGGGTGGTTTGATTGAATGTTCAAACAATTTTGATATTGATTTTGTATATGCCAGGAAGACCTATGGTGGCATTGGGTAGGCACATACACAGAAGCTATCTGAAGTAATCGGCAGCTATTGCACACAGATGGTATCTATGGTATGTTGATGATGTTGGGGATGTGATCACATCGCAGGTGCCTGTAGTTTTGCATTCTGGGTGAGGCTGCTTTAGGAGGGAGGGGAAAGCGATTTTTCATGGGGGCGCCATTGACCCTTCAGAGGAGCGCCCCGACCATTTTAGGGGGCGCCGAGGGTCGATCGGGAAAGGTCACCTGCCCCCCGTTTGCCCCCCCCTGGATCGGACCATGACGCATTATACCGTCCGACGCTGCAGAGTGCATGGTTCCCTCCATTTATGTCGATAGATTTGGTGGGTAGAGTGATTAGATCCTATCCTTTTATGACGAACTTTTTAATGAAATGTTGCAAGAATTTTCAGAGGCAGACCTAGTTGAAACGTTAACCCCCCCACCCCGGTGGGCCTCCGAGCCACCTTCGCCTTGGTGAGGGGGTGGGGGTGTTGAAACACCCCCTCTCTCGAACTCGGCTCCTATGCGAGATAGCGAAAAGCGCAAAGGCTGGTGGATAGCCCATAAAGGTTCGTGAGGGAACTATATCGTTCACTTTTTGGGTCAGGTGAATATTGAGGTCACGCCACGTCAAAGAAGGTAGCTTGTTAGAGAAGACTTTCTGTGCTCTAGCAGTGGCGGATCCAAGGGGGCGGGGGCAAAAAGGCAATTGCCCCCCAAACGGAAAAGCTCGGGGCAAAACTATATTTTTGCCCCCCCAAAGCGATCGACCTCCTTTTTCCCCCGACTCCTTTTTAGCTTGTAAGCAAGATTTTGGTGCTTCAACTTCAAACAGAATTAGTGAAGTTCAGTGTAAGTATTGGGGCTCGGATAGGAAAAAAGTATGTTGAGCCCATATTTTTCACCCCGTGGCGTTTTTTTCTTGCTTTTCGTCTCCAGTTCCGAAAATCTTATCAAAAAGGCATATTTTAGCGCAATTTTTCACTGCGTGACGTTTTTTTTGCTTTTCGGCTTTGGTTTGCCCCTCCCAAACCAACCGGCCAGATCCGCCACTGTGCTCTAGCGTCCGACAGAGTTGAGTTATAGTTATTTTTAGGCACTATTCGCTTCCTCTAGTTACGGCAAGTCGAATTTTATATGGCATGACTATACTAGGTCAAAACATAAAAATGGTGGCCTATGGTCAAGATCCATTTGTGATTTAGCATAGTCAATAGGCTCACCAAACGACTCATTATAACAATATAAACGTAATGATATCAAAATAAAAGCTTTGTCATCGTTTCCTGTAAAGTTGTTGACCCAAGTCTGAAAACCTGCTTAAGTAGCCCCAGATGACCTCTCAGAGGTCACAGATCCAAACTTGTAACGAAGAGCTTCGTTACAAGTTAGGATTTTGCCATCTGACCGATAGGTTTTTTTGCCCATCTGATAGGTTTTGACGGTCAAATGTGCCCCCCCGGAAGGTGCCCCCCGATCGGCAATCCTGGATCTGCCTATGGTCCATCATGTGGTGTAAGTTTCAACTCGATAGAGTCACCCTTTTCTTACTTATGCCAGTGAAAAATAATAGTTGGGTAAGGCACGAATTCTTAGGCAGTGCGCTTTCAGACAATTATCAGTTTTCCGCCGTGCGTCATACTAGAAAATGTACGCAGCGTAAGAAACCCGTGGAATTTTTACGCATTTTCGTAAATATCAAGTAAATACACTCGGCTTATAAATATTTTCTTAGATGTAGATATTTATAGATGTATATTAGATAGATATAGATGTTAGATGCTGTACTTGAGGCTTGCTTACCTGAGAAATGTATTACAACACATTTTAAGCACTTAATGAAAGCATTTGATTTGGCCACTTTTACGATTTAGGGCTTTTTCTCCGCCTGGTGGAGAGCAATGTGAAAGACACTGCTGCCGTGCGCACATACCTACCTGCATACCAGAATCAGTAGAGGGTAGCCGTTGTTGCAGGTGAAGACGTTTCACTGCTATCGGGTCACAAGTTTGAGCGGAAAGCTTTACTTGAAAATACGGTCTAGCCGCAAATTATTGGCTAAGAAAGCACAGGTCAATTTATTCCTGTCTATAGGACTTGCAGCTTTTTAACGTTGCCATATTCTTACTGAATTCTTACATAATCCCCTGGTCAGGTCAAACGGTACAAATGGAGAATTGTATCGAATGATTTTTAACACCCGCATTGACGGGGGCGGGTACCCGCCCCCCTCGGGTTTTTCGGAGATAGCATAAAAACGGCGGCGCTAGCGCCGCCGTACTTGTTATACCTTTTTCCTCATCATTTTTACAACTTTTTCAAAATTTTAAGGTTAGGTCATCTCAGATCAGGTCACCAGTACAGGTCAAGTAACTTGATCTAAAAAAGGTTTAAAGATAGCATAAGTCGGAACGAGTTAAACGTATCCGATTGAAACTTATGTTACATGATGGCCTCACTGAGTTCTCTGAAATATGTTCCGGTATTTTTGATATCGATGACCTAAGGTCAGGTACGAGCCATGACATCTCCATTGGAAATACATGGGAAAATGGTTTTAACTGAATAGCTTTGTAATGGATAGTGATAGAGCGTTTATTTTAACTGCATTAGATTTGACTTATCCTTGCGGTTCTAATGATATTCATTTTATCTAAGGAGACCTTGACCTGACCTCAGGTCAGGTCAAACCCTTGATTTGACCTAGCAAGGTCAAATTATATATCATTCGATTCGGCTTGAGGCGAGGATTCATATAGTTAAATTTTGTTTTGCTCTATCCTTACTTGTTCAGATGTAATGACCGAAAATCTCCATTTACATGTTATTCCTATGACGGCATGTTTTGTCGTCTAGTGAGCTTATATGTGACCTGACAAAAAAATGGTTCAAATATTTGCAATGGAGAAGTGGATGGGCTACCCAACACCGTTTACTGTTTTCGCTACTTAGCGTGGTTCCCGAGATCTTTGGGGGGCGGGGGGTACCCGCCACCCCCGTCAAAGCGAGGGTGGCTCAGACCCCACGTCAATGTGCATGTTAAGGATTCCATTTCTTTCCGGCTACAACGTATTTTGAAATGATGAAAATGGCATGAATCGGTACAGAGTTAGATAAGGTTTAGGCTTGTGTAGTTCAATTCTCGAATGCAAATTTTCGTACAATAAAAAATCGATTTTACCAACAATATCCAGACTTCGAGATCAACTTTACAAGTTTGCATGCTTATCCTAAGCTGTGATTACACCGATTGACCCAGTACCATGAGATTAGGTAAGAAGTTATCATTTGAAATATAATTTTGTCAAAAGGGAAGCATGTTTCTGGCCTGCTCGCTCAATCAGGTGATAATCGGAGGCTTCAGCACCAGCTGAGCGAAAACTAGCAAACCTGCAAAATCATAAATCCAGTGGCCTGGTGCCGATAACGGGCTCCGAACTTGAGATTCCAAATCAGCGCCGTCAACCATGTCAGGTCGGTACGTATGTTCGAATGCCAGATTCACGTTCACGATGAATCAGCTAGACCAAACGGAGAGTTACCTGGTCATTCGCCAGTCGTATTAGGCTAAATCAAGGGTACTTAGCAGGGGGGAGGTATTGTGTGGGAAAATGTTTGTCTAAATCAGGGGATGTCAACTTGAGCGAATTCTTCCTCTAAGGGATTCATGAGTATTTCGGAAATGGCGAAGCCACGAAAGTGCTGGGAATGATAACGATCACGAACCTAACCAGGGGCGCAGTCAGAGCTTTGGTATGGGGGGCACACCAACTTTGAGGGGCACCCCGGGGAAAAAGGGCACTTTTTAACGTAACCTAAAAAAACTTACTATATCTTTGTTTATATCATTTTTGGGCTTCTTTGCTTCAATAAAAATGCAAATAAATCATTGAAGGAGAAGGAAAACGCGATTAAAACCGAAAAAGGAAAAATATCACCAAGATGTCATGGAAGTAGCCCAAACACGACTGTTTTGGATAGATTTCAGGACAAATCAGCTAACTCATGCAAGTACTTAACATCGGAGAAATCAGTGTGCAGGTTAAGGCATATTGGAGTCGAAAATTCATTTGTTATGCCCACTGGTTTTGTCGTGACGAGTGAGCCCTGGCTAAACGCGGATTAAGTACCTTGCCTCCCACAATCGCCGTGGGACGAGGAGTGGCATAGTGTCTTTGAAAGAACACATTTTTGCTGCCGGAAAAATTTGTGAGATACCTTTTGAACACGTTTATTAAGTTCCATGTTCTCAAGGATCGATCCCGGTTAAGAGTAAATAAAAGGTGAACAGGCCGGTGGTTTGGATGGGGATGGTGTGACAGGGCTGAAAATTGTGAAAACTAGTTCTTCATTTAAATTAATTAGTAGAAATCCTGGTTTAGGGGACTGTGCTCTGAGTTCAGGGGCATATGCCTTTTTATCTATCCCTTCCCAGAATCCACCAGTATAATAAGCAATTTATATAACCTGGGGTGCCTAGGTGTCACAAGCCGTTTTAGAGATTCCTCATTCCTCGTTAGCTCCGTTTTACAAGGGGAGTTTCCATTGCGTTTTTATTCCCCATCTATTCAAGACCAGCTCTGGGGCCCCCAAGTGTGGATCAGAGGCCTCCAGAGCAGCTTCCCCCATCCCCCAGTTGTGCCTCCAGGGACTAGACTAGCTCAGTGACCCCGCCCCGAGATGATGGGAGTTGGCCTTATGTTCTTAGTATCTGTCTATTCAAGATCACCTCAGGGGCCCCTGATGTAGATCAGGGCCACAGAGCAGCTCATGCTTCACCGAGGGACTGGACTAGCTCATCGGTCCCAGAGATGAGGTCATCAGACTAGCTCAATGGGCCAAAGATAGGCTCATAAGGCCTTAAACCAGTTCAAGAAGCCCCAGAACAGTTTAAGGCGCCAGATCACCTCAGGGGGCCTCAAGCCAACTTAAGGGGCTCTCACAAGCTCAGCGCCCAGACCAGCTCAGAGTACCTTCAGAACCTAGACTCGCTCTTGGGCCCCAGATCAGTTCAGGGGCCTCAAGTCAGGCCAGGGGGCAAGATCAAGTCAGGGCCACTAAATCAGCTCAGGAATTCCTCACCAGCTCGGGGCCCAAGTAGTTCAAAAGCCACAGAGCTGCTCAGGGAACACCAGATCGGCCCATAGGGCACCAGATCAGCCTCGGGGACAAACAATCAGATCAGTGGTCCCCGACCAGCTCGGGAATACCAGATCAAGTCAGGAGGCACTTAATTAGCTCAAGAGCCCCATACCATCTCAGGGGCCCTCATCAGCCTCTGTGGGCCCAGCTCAGGGCTTTAGAGTTGCTCATAAAATCACGTAAGGAGGCCCAGATCAGCTTAAAGGGCACCAGATTAGCTCAGGGGCACCAGACTAGCTCAGAGGGCATCAGATGGGCTCAGGAGGCCCCAGATCGACTCAGCGGCATTAGTGCAGCTCAGGTGGCACCAGATCGATCCGCTCGGGGGCCAGATCAGCTCCCAGCGCTCCAGACTATGGCAGAAGTCTAAATCAGCTCAGGGAGCAACATAACAGCTCAGGGGACACAAGGTGGGCTCAGGGCCCACCAAACCAGCTCAGGGGGCACCAGGCCATCTAAGGAGACATCAATAATCAGCTGAGGGGGCACCTAACCAGCTGAAGAGGCACCATATTGACTTAAGAGACAGAATCAACTTGGAGAGGCATGAGATCAGCTCGGGGGTCCCGAATCAGCTCAAGGGGCACTAAATCAGCTACTAAGGCACCAAGCAAGCTCGGAGGTATTATACTAACTCAGAGGGCATTATATAGGTTCAGGAGGCACAATTATTTGCTCAGTGGGGCACTCGATTTACTCAGGGGCACCAGATCGGCTTAGAGGGCAAGTAATCAGCTCCGGGGGCCAAGACCAGAGCTCAGGGGGCACCCGATGAGCTCAAGGGGCACCAGATTAGCTCAGCCCGTACGATTATTGGTGACGATGAGGCATTATCTGGAAACGGATTACGTGCCTTTACTCTTCCTGCATGGTTGGAAAGGCGACAGAATGCTCTAACTGACCAAAAAGGCACTTAATTGTCAAACATTAATTTAAATCGCCAAATGCAGTCTAGTTCCATCTAGGCTCAACGGCTTAGGGCACTAAATTTCGAGCGGCACGGCCCAAATTGGGTACACCACCTGGAAATCAAAAGGGCACCCCGGCAGTGATGGGGGCACGTGCCCCATGTGCCCCCCGCTGCACCCCCGGGAGTGTAGATCAACTCCGGGAGGCATAAATAAGCTCAGGGCCCCGGATCAGCTCAAGGGGCACTATAACAGCTAAAAGGACCCCAGGCAAGCTCGGGGGCATCAAACTAACTCAGAGAGTATTATATAGATTCAGAAGGCATATTTATTTTCTCAAGGGGCACCAGATTGACTACGAGGGCACCAGATCAGCTCAGAGGGCACATAATCAGCTCCAGGGGGCACCAGATGAGCTCCACCCGTACGATTATTGGCGACGATGAGACATTATCTGGAAACGGATTACGTGCCTATACTATTCCCGGGTGCTTGGAAAGGCGACAGAATGTTTTAGCTGACCAAAAAGGCACTTAATTGTCATACAGTAGTTGAAATCGCTAAATGCAGTCTAGTTCCATCTGGGTTCAACGGCGTAGGGCATTAAATTTCGAGCGGCACGGCCCAAAGGGGGTACACCACCTGGCAATCAAAATGGCACCTGTCACCGATGGGGGCTCGTGCCCCTATGCCCCCTGGCTGCGGCCCTGGACAATAGATAAACTACGGGAGGCCTTAGATAAGTTCAGGGGCCCGGATCAGCTCAAGGGGCACTAAAACAGCTAATAGGGCACCAGGCAAGCTCGGAGGCATCAGACTAACTCAGAGAGCATTATATAGGTTCAGAAGGCACAATTAGTTTCTCAGAGGGGCACCAGATTGACTACGAGGGCATCAGATCAGCTCAGAGGGCACATGATTAGCTCCGGGGGCCAAGACCAGAGCTCAGGGGGCACCCGATGAGCTCAAGGGGCACCAGATTGGCTCCGCCCGTACGATTATTGGCGACGATGAGGCATTATCTGGAAACGGATTACGTGCCTATACTCTTCCCGGGTGCTTGAAAAGGCGACAGAATGCCCTAACTGACCAAAAAGGCACTTAATTGTCCAACAATAATTTAAATCGCCAAATGCAGTCTATTTCCATCTAGGCTCAACGGCGTAGGGCACCAAATTTCGAGCGGCACGGCCCAAAGAGGGTACACCACCTGGCAATCAAAAGGGCACCCCGGCACCGATGGGGGGCCCGTGCCCCTGTGCCCCCCCCCGGCTGCGCCCCTGAACCTAACCTAAACTAACCTAACCTAACCCTACCTAACCTTACCTAACCTAACCTAACCTATCCTAACCTAACCTAACCTAACCTTACCTAACCTTACCTTACCTAACCTAACCTATCCTAACCTAACCTAACCTAACCTAATCTAACCTATCATAATCTAACCTAACCTAATCTAACCTAACCTTACCTAGTCTAACCTAACGTAACCTAACTTAACCTAACCTAACCATCCTAACCTATCCTAACCTAACCTAACCTAACCTAACCTAACCAACCTAACCAGCCTAACCAACCTAACCTGACCTAACCTATCCTGACCTATCCTAACCTATCCTAACCTAACCTATCCTAACCTAACCTAACCTAACCTAACCTAACCTAACCTAACCTAACCTATCCTAACCTATCCTAACCTAACCTAACCTAACCTAACCTGACCTAACCTATCCTGACCTAACCTATCCTAACCTAACCTATCCTAACCTAACCTAACCTATCCTAACCTAACCTAACCTAACCTAACCTTACCTAACCTAACCTATCCCAACCTAACCTATCCTAACCTAACCTAACCTAACCTAACCTAACCTCTCCTAACCTAACCTAACCTGACCTAACCTAACCTAACCTAACCTTACCTAACCTAACCTAACCGAACCTAACCTATCCTAACCTAACCTAACCAACCTAACCTAACCTATCCTATCCTAACCTAACCTAACCTTACCTAACCTAACCTTACCTAACCTAACCTAACCTAACCTTACCTAACCAACCTAACCTATCCTAACCTATGCTAACCTATGCTAACCCTAACCTAACATATCCTAACCTAACCTAACCTAACCTGACCTAACCTATCCTAACCCAAGCTATCCTAACCTAACCTAACCTAACCTGACCTAACCTGACCTAACCTAACCTAACCTAACCTAATCTGACCTAACCTATCTTAACCTAACCTATCCTAACCTAACCTAACCTATCCTAACCTAACCTAACCTAACCTAACCTATCCTAACATAACCTAACCTATCCTAACCTAACCTATCCTAACCTATCCTATCCTAACCTAACCTAACCTAACCTATCCTATCCTAACCTAACCTCACCTAACCAACCTAACCTAACCTAACCTGACCTAACCTAACCTAACCTATCCTAACCTAACATAACATAACCTAACCTATCCTAACCTAACCTAACCTATCCTATCCTAACCTAAGCTAACCTAACCTAACCTAACCTATCCTAACCTAACCTATCCTAACCTAACCTATCCTAACCTAACCTATCCTAACCTAACCTAACCAACCTAACCTAACCTAACCAACCTAACCTAACCTATCCTAACCTAACCTATCCTAACCTATGCTAACCTATGCTAACCTAACCTAACATATCCTAACCTAACCTAACCTAACCTGACCTAACCTATCCTAACCCAAGCTATCCTAACCTAACCTAACCTAACCTGACCTAACCTGACCTAACCTAACCTAACCTGACCTAACCTATCCTAACCTAACCTATCCTAACCTAACCTATCCCAACCTAACCTAACCTAACCTAACCTATCCTATCCTAACCTAACCTAACCTAACCTAACCTAACCTATCACGAACGAAATGGGTGCGCAGCAGATCTGACTCTTATTCCTTGAATGCGCCCTCGGATTTTCGGACTGTGATTTGGCTTCCACAAAAGGGAAGAATTCACCTAAAGAGGATTACTTACGAACCAGACCGGAGCGGCGAGTCAGCTGAGCCGTCTGCCTGCAGGACGACGCGGCGGCCGGTGAGCGGTTTATCAGCGAGTCCCTGGCGCGAATCACCATGACAACCGACACCCTGTCGGCGGTGAAGAACACCGACCTGGTGATCGAGGCCATCGTGGAGAACCTCGACACCAAGCGGCAGCTCTTCAAGGCCATCGACGAGGTGGGTCCCTGCACTTTCTCCTGCATTGTGTGCTTCATGGGTGTGGTGTTTGCCAACGTATGCTCCATATTACGCCTTTACCGTTGTAGTGCTGTTTTTTCTCCATGCTCATGAACTAGACAACTGGTAACGTGACCCCGTACTGGACTCGCCCCAGTCTGCCGTATACTGGTCACGTGACCAGTTTTGGACTCTCCCTCGTCTGCTGTGTACTGGTCACGTGACCAGTTTAGGACTCGCCCTCGTGTAAGCTGAGGTTTGCGGTGTCATGTATCGGCTGAGGTCGTTGGGCGAGCACCGGGCCAGCCGATTGAACCATCATGGATCTCGCAAAATCATTTGATGACATCAAAGTCAAGATCCCAGCTTTCAACCCCATAGAAAGTCAATAACGGATCTTAAAAAGGCAAAGTAAGAGTATTGGAGGTACTCATTTGAAGTGTTTTTAAACAAAGGAGGCTAGTTAGTGACGTATTGTTTTTGCTTGGATGAACACATTAGTTATTTGTAACCCTACTGTGAGCCAGTTGGTAGAGCTTTGGGCTCCGGCCCGCTCAGAAAACCGTACATTGGCAGTGGACTTAGGTGAAAGCTTAAAAGCATGAAAGCCTGCACTACTTTGGTGAAAGCTTAGGATCGATTACTTGAGGCGCTCCGGCGCTCGATATTTACCCGACAGACGTTGGCTGGCAACTGACAGGTGAGAGGGTGACATGAGTGGGGTGGCCATCCCTGTGCTTTGTGGGACGTTAAACTTTGGCTTCTAAATGAACTCTTCATTGCGAGAGTTGCTCGTCCGAATCGTGGGGCCGGGGTCTCTATGGCAAGTCCTAAGTTATTACTTTAGTGATGCTCTGACTCCAAAAACCGAACTTGCAACAACTTGGAAAACATTGATAAAAACTTAAAAAATCCTGCCGTCATGTTAACATCTGCAAATATGCTGATAAACGCGTTTGTGAAAGTCGAGTTACTTTAATTTGGCCTTCACTTTCGCGATCATCAATCTGTTCCATCCTAAACCCAGTCTGCAAATATAGTGCTGTTGATTTATTCCATCCTAAACCTAGTCTGCAAACATAGTGCTGTTGATTTATTCCATACTAAGCCTAGTCTGCAAACATAGTGCTGTTGATTTATTCCATACTAAACCTAGTCTGCAAACATAGTGCTGTTGATTTGGAAGGACCAAAGGACGGAGTGTCACTTTTGACGAGGCTATTGATTGCATTTTGAATGGAGAAAATCGGTCGGGTAGTTCCCAAGTTAAGACTGGAGGCTAAAAGAGCCCCGACTCCCCCCCCCACTGTACCCGGTATGTTTCAGTTCAGACCAGGGACGGGTTAAAGATCGAACTGGAGTTTGATTGTGATAGATGTGAATTGGTGAAATCATTCACCACGTAGACAGATCCAGAGTGGAAGGGTAGAGTAGAACAAATTCCCTACCGTGCATGTAGCTCTGTGTCCCTCCCCTGCGCTACGACCGGTCGTCTCCTTGAAGGTTCGTTTCAGCACGTGGCGGATCCGAGTGTCCACTGGCCTTGACTTCGGGATCGGCCTACAGCTCCCCCACCACTGAGCCAGCGGGAAGCTGACAATGGTGCTTTGCAGACTAGTCCCCAGAGCCCATTTCTGCTAGAGTTTCATGCGTTCTGTTCTCGTTTTTGGCTCACTTTTTTGCCTAGTTTTATGCTGCTGAATAAAAAGGCTAACTGCAAATACCGATGAACCCATTTTGACTTGGGGTGTACCTATCGTGTTGCAGAGGACTGTGACATGATGCCGCATCACAGGTACCGCGGACGCGACGCGCGTGCAATGATTTGACGCCTCATTCAGGCCATCGGCCTGAGCTGACTTATCTTATCGGCACTCTGAACGGTGCGCTGCCGAGCTCCGCTGTAGCGGGCTGACAGGCCGGTGTCTGGGCTGCGGCTGGGTACTGTAATCTCAAGGCTGGCTCAGATGGCAGGTAGCCAGCGGCGGCTGCCGTCCCACTGCTGCTGCGTCCGGGGCTTTCCTTCGGACTTCAACTCCTACCAATGGTGAACTTACCCGTCACACCCTTTATCACAGCCTACCCGCCGCCCAATCTCGCCGCCGTTGTGCATTGCCCTGGACGCAGTGGCGGACCCAGGGCACCATAGCCTCGGATCAGGTTCCGCCTATGTGCTACCTATAGGCGCTCTTTTTTGGGGAGGGGGCTTGAGCTCCCTCGCCCCTTGTATCCGTCAATGCCGGGACGCCGCTGGAGTCTTCTCTGTTATTTATTTGTAGGTGTTTTCTGAAACGGTGAAGAGACAGAAGTCTGCTGCGTGGCCCTGACAGCTGAATCCCTAACGCCCCACCACGCGCCCGGAGGTCTGGGGCCTGCGCCTGTGCACGTGCCGGTTCTGAGGGGCCTGCTGTGGCTGCCGCTGCAGCTGACTGCAGATGTGAACTGTGGCAGGGCAGGCGCTGAAATGACTGTGCAGATGTGAACTGTGGCAGGGCAGGCGCTGAAATGACTGTGCAGATGTGAACTGTGACAGGGCAGGCGCTGAAATGACTGTGCAGATGTGAACTGTGACAGGGCAGGCGCTGAAATGACTGTGCAGATGTGAACTGTGACTGGGCAGGCGCTGAAATGACTGTGCAGATGTGAACTGTGACAGGGCAGGCGCTGAAATGACTGTGCAGATGTGAACTGTGACGGGGCAGGCGCTGAAATGACTGTGCAGATGTGAACTGTGACAGGGCAGGCGCTGAAATGACTGTGCAGATGTGAACTGTGACGGGGCAGGCGCTGAAATGACTGTGCAGATGTGAACTGTGACGGGGCAGGCGCTGAAATGACTGTGCAGATGTGAACTGTGACGGGGCAGGCGCTGAAATGACTGTGCAGATGTGAACTGTGACAGGGCAGGCGCTGAAATGACTGTGCAGATGTGAACTGTGACGGGGCAGGCGCTGAGATCGCAGCTGCCGTGTAAACGTAAACAGCAGTGCGGGGCCGGGCGGCGTTGTCACTTTTCACTGGGGGGGGACTTCGACCTTGCGACGACTGAGAGGAGGCGAGGCCGAGGCCGTCTGAGAGAGAGCTGCATCAGGGCAGATCACCTGCGACTAACCCGGCAGTATTGGAGGAGTTGGTCGGTGGACCGGACGAAAGGCTGAGGTAGTGGGTGGTGCCGAGATTTTCCGGACTCCCCCTTTTCACCAGCTGCGGGGGCGCATCCATTCCGCTCCTGATGGATGTGACCTCCAGCCTGGGCACGTGGAGGCGATGCTGTCGCCGGTACAGTTCTGGTAGACGTCCGAGGTATTCAGAGTTGTGCTCTGGTCGGAAAGAAAAGCATGGATTGTCCTGATTTTACTTCAATAGCGATCTACCTAACTGAACGTTATTGTCTATTAACTCTCCATTCTACTTTACCTAACGATACGCAAGCTTGAAAGGAAAACTCAGGCTCCTGAGTGGTGTAGTGGTTAGCATGCCGGGCCGGAAATCCGAAGACCTGGGTTCGAGTCCCAGCTTAGGAGCAATTTTCCAAAGCATTAAAGCTAGAATAGCCGATAACTAATATATATATATATATATATAAGCTTGAAAGCATGCCGGGCCGGAAATCCGGAGACCTGGGTTCGAGTCCCAGCGTAGGAGCAATTTTCCAAAGCTCTAAAACTAGAATAGCCGATAACTAATATATATATATATATATATATATATATATATATATATATATATAAGTATATAAGTATATATATATATACTTATATATATATATGTATATATATATATATGTATATATATATATATATATATATATATATATATATATATATATATATATATAATATATATATATATTAGGCCATGTCGTGATCACCACTTTTTCACAGGATCTTTGATTACCGGGTGTTTTCTAATGTATTGATGGCCGCTGATCACGATTTTCTGGTCGAAAATGTCGAATTCGAAAAATATTTGCCCGCGCTAGCCGTTTGAAATTCTTTCGGTTTGCCAAAATTTCGATGTTTTGATATCTCACGGACCATAAAATGCAACTAATGTATTGGAAGGGCTCCAGAACTTTAAAACCATTCAATCTGAACAATTTGAAACATTTTTTAACTCCTTGAAATGTATATTTACCTGGAAAAGTACCTTGGAAAGACAGGGATGTTTAAGCTTAAAAGATGATAATAGATGGCGCGCATGACGCAGCCGTCAGTCAGTGTCCCGCTACGTCGCTTATAACAAGAAGCTATTAGCCAAAGGAGCTGGATATAGGATTTGAGCCTATTATGAATTCGATGAATGAACATTTACCTTCATAAGATGATCCAGATTTCTCTCGCTTGCAGTTTTAAATATAATTAGTAATGGTTGCTTTCAAAGCAGGTCCAATTAGGATGAGCCAGCCATATATAGATTAGGTATCTTAGCATGTAGTCACTGCGGAAAAATTTCAAGTATTAAAATGTATGCAAGAGCCAGTCGATTATGTTCAGATTAGTCTTGCTATCACTAGCAAGGAGAATACCGTATTTCGGGAAAAATGAAGCTACACGACACCCAGCTTGCCGTCAATACATGCCGTTGTCGGTCGAATTATGATGCTGCGGTTTGAAGAGACTGAGGCCAGGGAAGCGGACGAATTTCATGTTTCAATAGCTTCAATATTCGAACCGACCGCTGATGAAGTTACCGAGACTTACAGAAGAGCATCTGTGCCAGCAAGAAACAGGTACAAAGTTTGCTGAGAAATAAGGAAGCTTTATAATTTGAAGGAAACGATCAGAAGGCGCCTACAAAACATGAAGATATTGTAAGCATGGACAAAGCATGACACCATTGTTTGACATATCAAACAGAGCTCTACCATCAAAAGTATCGGCAAACAGAACATTTCTGGAAGACCAGCGGTGAGCACAGAGGTTGTATATTGGTGGCTTGGATGCAGTCGTGACAGACCATTGGAGACGGCAGCAGCTGAGCCAAGCCACTGCTGCTGTCGTTGTGGCTACCAGGAGTTCTCCGGATGTTGCGTTCTGACGGAGCCAAAGCTGCGTCAGAACGCAACA
Source organism: Lepas anatifera (assembly GCA_034440635.1). NCBI lineage: Eukaryota > Metazoa > Arthropoda > Thecostraca > Lepadidae > Lepas > Lepas anatifera. The sequence continues at coordinate 245,144 of JAOTON010000664.1, read as the reverse complement.
GCACCATTGACAGCGACCGCTGGTGGTATATGCAGCAGCGAGCTTCCTATTTGTAGCATCACACCAGCTGCTAACACGCCGCACGCGATCAGGCTCTGGCAGGTATAAATCAATCTCGGAAAGAAAACTTATTTCTAAATGTTACACGGAAGTCGTTTATAGACTTGTCCGGGTGATTGTCATATTATTGTGCTCGAATACGGACGAGCCGGCCTCCCGATCAGGCCTTATTGGCGGCAGCAGCAGTGGGTTGCCGCAGCTGCTGCCCTCTCCAATGGTCTGTCACGACAGCATCCAAGCCCCCAATATACAACCTCTGTGCTTCTCGTTGGTCTTCCAGAAATGCTCTGTTTGCCGATGCCTTTGATGGTAAAGCTCTGCTTTATATGTCAAACAATGTGGTCATGTTTTTGTCCGTGCTTACGATACCTTCATGATTTGTAGACGCCTTCTGATCGCTTCCTTCAGGTTACGGTGCTTCCTTATTTCACAGCGAACTTTGTACTTGTTTCTTGCTGGCACAGATGCTCTTCTGTAAGTCTCGGCAACTTCATCAGCGGTCGGTTCGAATTTTCAAGCTATTGAAACGCGAAATTCGTTCACTTCCCTGGCCTCCATCTCTTCAAGCCGCAGCATCATAATGTCACCGACAACGTCAGCCCCAATCGAGAGCTGGTTAAGCGGCAGCATGCATGTGAATCATGTTAAGCGGCTTGACGGCGGCGCTAGGTGTGGTGTAACTTCATTTTTCCCGAAATGCGGTATTCTACTTGCTAGTGATAGCAAGACTAATCTAAATATAATCGACTGGCTCTTGCATACATTTTAATACTTGAAATTTATCCGCAGTGACTACATGCTTAGATACCTAATCTATATAGGCTGGCTACCTGATCTGAATTGGACCTGCTTTGAAAGCAACCATTACCAATAATATTTAAAACTGAAAGCGAGAGAAATCTAGATCATCTTGTGAAGGTAAATGTTCATTCATCGAAATCAAAATAGGCTCAAATCCTATATCCAGCTCCTTTGGCTAATAGCTTCGTGACATAAGCGACGTAGTGGGACAGTGGTTGACGGCTGCGTCATGCGCGCCATCTATTATCATCTTTTTAAGCTCAAACATCCCCGTCTTTCTAAGGTACTTTTTCGGGTAAGTATATATTTCAAGGAGTCAAAAAAGGTTTGAAATTGTTCAGTTTCAATGGTTTTAAAGTTCTGGGGCCTTTTGAATACATCAGTTGCCTTGTATTATCCGTGAGATATGAAAACATCGAAATTTTGGCAAACAGGAATAATTTCAAACGGCTTGCGCGGGCAAATATTTTTCGAATTCGAAACTTTCGACCAGAAAATCGTGATCAGCGGCCATCAATACATTAGAAAACACCCGGTAATCAAAGATCCTGTGAAAAAGTGGTGATCACGACATGGCCTAATATATATATACACCTGAAAGAAGTCAAGGATAACATCCAACAATTTTCGGTGTTAAAGTTGACCTACGAGTTCAGGTAAAGCTTCCCTTTTTGGATATCGCCCTTGAAACATGGAGTGACAGGGGCGTAACTGTAGTGCACAGAAAGGATACAGATTTAGTTAGTTTTTTTAATGCAGCGAGTAAGTGTCCAACGCGCTATGAGCAATAGTCCTAAAAATAACCGACTTACATTCATACTCTATATTGAAGAAAAACGGCCGAGATAATAAACAACATTTCGAACGCGTTTTTTTGTCAAGTTTAGAGTGTAGTTTTCCAAGTTTAGCGAAGAGCCATCGAGACTTGTAGCACCTTGCACTTATTCGACCAAGAACTATGCTACCGAAAACAAATGCTGTCCAACAATAATTATTCCATCGCTGGTAGCTACTGAGAGGTACCGAAGGTGCTATACCAACTGAACCAGTCATCTAGAGAGAAGTGCGACAAAGGAGAAGGAGGTACCCACGTCGTACTCTAACTTAATCAAATATCCTCCTGCAAAACAGATGAAAAAGGCATGAAGGAAATAATAGGGACGTCAACAGCAAAAGTTACTTGAATATCTACTACAAAAAAACAGGCGTACTGCCAATCTCATCATGAAATACAACCTGTCAAATGAACCCAAAATCAAGCGTAAACCAATTTACTGGTCCTGACGCAGGTTGTAAACTTCGCGAAGTGCACTACATTCTCCACACAACAAACATGCTAGTAAGAAGACTGACACTCCATATAAATAACGGAGCATCTCTGAACCACATGCAAGAAGTTAACAACAGAAACCTAACAAGCAGAGAAATCCTGTGGGCGGCCCCAACTTTTCAACTACCCAACTCCAAAAATATGCATGCATACATTTATGTATATATATATATATATATATATATATATATATATATATATATATATATATATATGTATGTATATATACACGCAGTTACCTTCGACCTACATCGCTGGCAGATGTTATGTGGCGATCACTACGCAAACTGCTACTCTGAATAAATGTATAATGTGAAAAGCCCCGGAATGTTTACCGAACAATCAACGCTACCCTTGCTGAGTCACGCTCAGTGTTTCTGTCGCTACCGCCTGAGTCCCCAGATAGTGAACAGAGTCCAGTGCTCTGGCATCTCTAGCGCGGAGTGTCTGACACTGGTGAATGTCCGTCCAACTGCTGCCCTACACTGGGAGGTAACACATGGCTGTCTGAACCGGCGGCTTGTTGTATGGACAGCCTTCAAAGGTTGGACAGGGCTCCGATTACACATGTCTATAGGGCCGGAAACAGGGGAGCGTTCTAGGCCGTCCATGTCTTCCGGAAGTGACTTTTTTACATCGAGCCCATTAAATAAAATAATGGCTTTTATTGCCTTACCCGGGTTGTAGACCCCAATAGTGCCGAAATCCCCTAAGTGCCGAAACCAGTACTTTGCGCCCCCTCCCGTAAGTAAAATTTAGCGCGACATAGCCAAGACGTTGAAGCGTCTTAAAACCATAAAACACACAAAGTCACAGTTATCTCCCAAATCAGTATTTCGTCCCCCGAAAGCTGAAATTGGGGGTATCCTGAGGCTGTCCCCTGGAACCTAATCTCGGGAGACCCTGAAGCTAACTGTGCGGGGGGGGTAGGGAAAAGAAAGAGGGTTGATACTCAAGGGTGCTCCCTGAGACTAGCTCTCGGAGGCAGCTGAAGGCAACTCCAGTGGCCCCTGAGACAAGCTCCAGGAGGCCTCTCAGGCAAACACCTCTGCTACTTATTCTCGGGAGGCCTCTGACACTGACTCCTGGAGGCTCCTGCGAGTAATTATCGGAGCCCCCAGATTAGCACTCCAGGGTCCTTATCTCGGAGGCTCCTGAGACTGACTCCGGCCCCTTAAGGACGAAGTCCGAGAGCATCTCTGAGATTTGCCCTCATGGGCCTCGAGATTACATCGTGGAGGGGGGCACATCCGGAGACTGTCTTCTGGGCCCTCTGAGAATAACTTCGGGCACTCTCTGAGACTGACTGGGAGGTCCCTGGGACTTACTCTCGGGGCTAAATAGATACAGCTCGTGCTCCCGATAGTTTTTGGGGTCCCTGAGACCAACACTTGGCGGCACCCGCAAGGCTAACTCCCCCCAGATTAGCTGTTAGGGGCCCACTAAGACTGATTCTCAAAACTAAGGGCCCCTGAGAAAAGCTAGGGGCTGCTGATATTAGTTCTCGGGAGCATCTCTGAGAATAACTTTGGGCCCCTCTAGTTCAGCTCTCGGGAGGCCCCTGAGATAACTCCCGGGGGCATCCAGCTTAGCTCTCGGGGGTCCCCTGAGAGACTGATTCTGGGGACCATTGAGGCCGGCTCCTGGGAGCCGTTTGAGATTAATTATTGGTCGCCCCCTGAGACTAACACTCGGGGAGGGGGGCATCCTTGAGACTGACTCTGTGGCACTCCTGATGCTAACTATCGGGGGTCCCAGATTAGCCCTCAGAGGCCTAAAGCTAATTCAGGGGCGCCTGAAGTGATGGACTTTCGGGGCTCGTGAGACTAAAGCTAGGGAGCATCTATGGGAACTACTCTCAGAGCCTCAAGCTTAGCTCTTGGATACCCCTGAGAAATTCTCTTGAGGGCCCTTGACTCTCTGGGTCCGTTAAACCAAATCTCGGGGAGGGGGGCAAAACCTGAGGCTAACTCTTGAGGGCACCCAAGACTACCTCTCGGGACCCCCTTGAGACCAACACTCTGCGACACCCACGAGACTAACTCTCAGGCCCTTCTCCTCCAATATAAGCTCGTGGGGTGGGGGGGAGCTGAAAATACCTCAGGGCTTGTGAGATTAGTTCTCGGGGGGGGGGGCTGAGACTATCTCTGGGCTCCCTGGGACCAGCATTCGGCAACACCATTGAGACTAGCTCCCGGGAACCCAGATTAGCTTTCAGGGGGCTCCTGAGACTGACTCTCAGAAGTCCCCGTAGACCAAAACTAACGGGCCCTTGATAACTTAAGGCTCCATAGATTAGTTCTTACGGCCCCTGAGATTAACTCTGTGGACCCATGAGTTCAACACTCGGGGGCACCTCTGAGACAAGCTCGCCCCCCCCGCCTCGATTTGCTTTCGGGGACCCCCTGAGACCGACTCTCGGGGCCTCCCTGATCAGAGAATCCTTTGCGATGCTTAAGACCGACCGAAGGGGAGGGGTCGGTAGACCCCAATGATCCCCTTGACTACTCCACTGTTTGACTTATATTTTTGTTAATATCGCCAGTTTTAAAGGGTTTCGAGAAATCGACAAAAACGTGCCTTCAGTTTTCGCCTCGTTTTTGTGCTTGTGGAGTACTCCACAAACTGGGCTACCAGTAGACACTTGATTTGCACCCGTCAGTGCCGTATCTTCAGACATCTCGAACCTCTAACTTTTGTAATAGATTGCCGTCAAACTTGATTCGAAAGCGGAATAAATTATTTGTGTGATTTTTTAAACCTTTTTAAAGAACTGAAAATTAATGGCGTTTTATAGGGAACGAGTTTCAGAGCTCCAGAATAATAAAACAATATGAAAAAAAGTTATGAAAAAACATCCTAAACTTCAAATTGTTGGAAATTTAAAAAAATCCGGCACCGATGGAGGAGGGCCGGTGCTTTTCACCCATTTCACCGACCGACCGACCGACCTACCGACCGACCGACCGACAACCCCACCACCCCCCACCACGACTGTTAGGTTGGAAGCCGTTTCCGTTCACCATAGGCTTCTAACGGACAACAGTGAGCGAAAAACCGTCAGATGGAAGCCGTTATCCATTTCTCAACGGCTTCTGAATTTGGCCATGGGATTTTGTAGCGAGTGGAAGCGCACTCCTCCCCGCCAGGATGAGTGGCCGGATAATTAATGCCGCCTGGTTGTGGTTCTCCACTCAAAGGCCTGGATTCTGGAACACTGAAGCAGTGAGAGAAACTAATCCACTGTGGATCGAAAATCAGAGGCGGATCCAGGGGTGAGGGGAGGGAGGCACTTGCCTCCTCGATCGACCCGCAAATGGAGGGAGGCACTTGCCTCCTCGATCGACCCGCAAATGGAGGGAGGCACTTGCCTCCTCGATCGGGGAACCTCGGCGCCTCCTGAAATGGTCGCGCCGCCCCCTGAAAGGTCGCTTATGTCCGCTGAAATTTCGCCCCCCCAGGTGCAAGTTTTGGCGCCCCTGTGATAGGATTTGGCTCTCCCATAAGTTGTGCCGCCCGAGAGTGGCGGCCACTGGCCCCCTGTTCCGTATGGTACACCCCCTGATCGGAAATCCTGGATCTGCCTATGATGGGAATGACGCGCCTGTTGAACTGCCGCGCAGGTGGCACCCCAGAACACCATCTTCGCGTCCAACACCTCCTCCATCCCGATCAGCAAGATCGCCGAGGGCACCAGCAGGCCGGACCGCTTCGGAGGACTCCACTTCTTCAACCCGGTGCCGGTTATGAAGCTGCTGGAGGTACGTGTCTGGTGCGGCGGGCTCTGACGGCTGGTACCCCGGTACCCTGGTACCCCGGATACATGGGCAGCCTCGGTACCAACGCCCACGAAATATGTCGACGCAGAACGTACCGTTGTTCAGAACGTACGTTGTACGACGCAGAACGTTGTAAAAAGTAAATCCATTTTATTGGAAAGAAACACTTGCGTAAGATCATAAACTCATGTATTAGTCTTCAAACAAATTATTGTTAAATCACTGATATCCAAGGAAAATGTTGTATTATATGTCCCAACTGTATCATTTTTACGGACTAGCCCCATAGACCTGCGAGAGAAGAGCCAGAACTGAGTGGCAGAACCGTGCTAGGCTCTCAAATACATGAGTCGATTGGTCCGTTCCCGCCGTCGGTACCGTACTGAGACTTCTCAATAACCCCGGATACTTGAGCAGCCTCAGTGCGGTTCAACTGACTCACGTATCCGAGCGCCTGGTACGGTTCTGTCACTCGCTCCGGCTCCTTCTTTAGAAGAAGTAGCATGAGGCTAGTCTGTACCATTTCAGAAAGTTTCGGTTTGAAATACAATGTTTTCATTGGATATCAGTGATTCGAGTATATTTTTTAAGGAAATGACGAAAATAAGATTTATAAGCTTGCTTGAATGTTTCTTTCAAATACAATGAATTTGCCCCTGACAACGGTACGCCCCGCGTCGCCACGTACGTCTGGGCCGCGCCATACTTCGCCAGGACGCTATGGTGCATGCCGAGGGCCTGGTAGCGATGGTGCTCATGTATCACGCGGAATTATCTGGTCTCTATGAAAAGCTGCTTGGGGCGGGAGCTGTGGAGTTGTCTGGGACGGGATCTCTAGGTTTGATATGTGCTGGGATGTGACGGGTTTTGTCTCTGAGGTGTTATATGGTTTCACGGTTGACGCGCCGTTAAGCACAAATGGCTAGCTTTTACTTTAAAAAAATCAGATATTGAATTGATTGGGACGAGACGGCACCAATTCTGGATGCATTTTCGGGACGGAATGGTATGGGTCAGACCAAGCTTCCGCGGGACGGAACGGTATGGGTCAGACCAAGCTTCCGCGGGACGGAACGGTATGGGTCAGACCAAGCTTCCGCGGGACGGAACGGTATGGGCCGGGCCAAACTTCCGCGGGACGGAACGGTATGGGCCGGGCCAAACTTCCGCGGGACGGAACGGTATGGGTCAGACCAAGCTTCCGCGGGACGGAACGGTATGGGTCAGACCAAGCTTCCGCGGGACGGAACGGTATGGGTCAGACCAAACTTCCTCCAACTAAGCTAACTGAAGCGTGCCTTCTGATATTTCAAGCATATAAGTTGGCAGACATTGCCCGGTAGTTTTTTGTATCCGTCCGAAAAAAAAACTTTTTTGGCCGACTAAAACTTGGCTTAGTAGCTCCCATTTTTCTAATGTGGCCCGTGTTGCCCGTTCAAAACCCGCGACATTTTGAGTTTTAACCTGAAAGGAAAAAATAGACAAATGAAATATAGATTCAATGGCCCCTCACGGATTTTGTTTCCGCTGGCGACGGTCTTGACTTGAGCCTAGCAGTCGCATGCTGGGGCCAGCTGGGATTCTGGAGCTCATTGGAACTGCTCATAAATCGCACCTCGGGGCGTTTGACCGCGGTTTGGCCGCAGGTGGTGTCGATGCCGGCCACCTCCGCCCAGACCACCCAGCGCATGATGGCCTGGGGCGCTGCCATGGGCAAGACCACCGTCAAGTGTAAGGACACGCCTGGGTTCATCGTCAACCGGCTGCTGGTGCCCAATCTGCTGGAAGCCATCAAAATGCTGGAGAGAGGTTGGTGCGATAGATAGACAACGGACTCTCACACCATGGTTAGCTTGACATTCAGTGGCCGAGCATGACACTGCTCATTAATGACGTCACCTGCTGAGGGAAGGGGGCTGGCGGAAAAGTGACGTGCCATGGCCTGGTCATGGGAGGAGGGAGTTGGCGGAAAAGTGACGTGCTAGACCTGGTCATGGGAGGAGGTGGTTGGCGGAAAAGCGACGTGCTATGGCCTGGTCATGGGAATGGGGGGTTGGCGGAAAAGTGACGTGCTATGACATGGAGTTTGTTTTCCTTTTGCGGCGGCGATGTTTGTGTCTGGTATTGACTGCTGGGGTGGTATTTGTTTCATGTTTGTGTCTGGTGTTGACTGTTGGGCTGGTATTTGTTTCAGGGGACGCCTCGGCTCGCGACATTGACACCGCCGTGAAACTGGGCGCCTCGCACCCCATGGGGCCCTTCGAACTGGCCGACTACGTGGGCCTGGACACCACCAAGTTCATTATTGACGGTGAGGGTTGTGGAGACTGGTATGTGGTGTCAAGCCCTGGCTGTTGAAGAGGCGTCCCTCACTGGCCAGTCGGGGAGACGTCCCCGCACCTGAACACTAGTGGACTCGACTGGGCTATTTGGCACGTTCTCCCTCCACCTGCGTCTGCCTGCGTATGTGCATGTTCGCAACTAAACTGTTCGTCAAGCGTGTCGGCGGCGTGTTTGTTTGAAGTATTTTGTGTTAATCTGTTATTGTATTTTTATTGCTGTTTTTTTCCTGTGTTCGATGCATGGCTAGATTTTGGTGGTCCAAACTTAATGACGTTGTGTGTTGCTTGCACATTAATAGGACTAGCAGGACCATGTTCCACAACCTCGTCTCCCGGCTGTTTTGGTCACTCTAGCTAGAATGTGAAAGAATGTGTCATGAGCCGAAACACTGCCTCCCCACTCGTTCAAATTGCGTCAAGGTTGTGATTTTGTGATTTTGTAAGGTAAAAATGAAAGTATGCAAAGGATTTTGTCTTTGTTGATAAATATCGTGTTTTCGCCGCGTGATAAGTTGTCAAGCGTACCTGGGGCCTGTTCAAGGCGCACGGTTTCACTGGTCGCCACTGTGCGCGCGCCGGTGCGGGGCTTCTCACAGCCAATCGGCGTTCAGCAGAGGGGGCTGTCGTTGTTCCTTCCAGGGCGCAGGGTACTCCCGTTGCCGAACAGGCTCCCGATGGCCCAGAGAGTCGCGGGCCAGGCCTGAGACGACGTCGCCGTCCTGTGCCTGCTTCGGGTCTATGTTGATACTGTTGAGTACGCGTGGTCGGGTGTCGGCCAGACATGGTCACCTCAGCAGCAGGCAGTATCAGCCAAGGTCAGCTCAGCAGCAGGTGCATCCTCAGCAGCAGGCTGACACGGGCAGCTCAGCAGCAGGTGGTCCGGCCTGTCCTCCTCTTCACGGCATACGATGATGGGTCTGCCGGGCACCACAGCTCGTCGCACTGAGGGCGGGCCGGCGCCGAGGGCTGCCGCTCGGGTTAAGGTACCGGGAGGGCGTGCCCCAGTGGCCCGCTCGGAGCTGGTGGGTGAGGATGGCAGTCTCCCTGTCCGCAGTCTTGACCGGTCACTCCATATACGCCGAAAAAGGCTGTGCGACCATCCCTGCCGCCAGCCGTTGTGAGCGGCGCGGAGACAGCGCTGGTGATTGTGCTGAGCTCGGCTGGGATGCCCTGAGGCAGGCCTGACGCCTCCTTAGCCGGGACGTCCGCACGCTCGTTGCTAACCAGGCCGCAGTGTGCTGGGACGCACTGCAAGGTGAATACTTGGTTTCTTGTGGTTGTTTCGGTGAGGATTCGCCAGAGGGGGCCACCAGCGGGGCGATTTGTTCTCCCGCCCCGGCGCTTATCAGGGTCAGCGTCTTCACATCCAGGCAGGGGCAGAACCCCGCACCGCCCTCTACTGGAGGGCGGAGTCCATCCAGGCGTCCCACCTTTGTGGTGGTTGGCGGCAGCGCCGCTCTCGGCACCCCTGGGGGTGGTGGCAGGGGGGGCCCGCCCGCCTTTGTGGTGGTTGGCGGCAGCGCCGCTCTTCACGAGTGCACACCGGGTTTGAATCGCTGCTAGGTCACACGCTGATCCGCAGAGAGCGGCGGCTGTTCTGTTCAAATGGCAGCAGTTCAGGTGAACCGGGTCCCAGAAGATTAGGGGCACATTTTCAGCTCTGTTCTAGAATTTTCCATCAGTGGTGACACATGATGTACCAAAGTAAAAGCTCAAGTAATATCATACCAAAGTAAAATCTTCCGGTTGGTGATGCAATATTAAACGGCATTACTTGCAGTTGAATTAGGAGGCCCACTGGCGGCTGGTGCTGTAGCTGAAGAATCGGAGTGAACCACGTCAGGGATGGGGCTGCGTCTGCTGACGCGCCGACCAAATCGCCAGCAACCTCCGACTATATGGGCCACTGGCGGATCCAGCACAGTGTGTCGCGGGGTAGGTACGGGGCTGCAGCCTCCCCGCCATTGCCTCGGAACAGCTTTCGGCTATGTATTAACTATAGGTGATCTGGTATTTTGGTGGTGGGGGGAGAGGTTTGAGCCCACTTGTATCCGCCACCGATATGAGCAAACATGATTGACAAGTTTTTCTCATTCCCCCATATAAGCAGAGCCCCGTCTGATTTGAGAACTTCAGAGTAGTTCCCACCTCGTACGCTACCCGTATTCACGCACTTGCTTCTCTCCGGACCGGTTCTGAGATTTTCAGATTAAACTGACAAATCTGCCAGAATGTCTTTTGCTCTGCCGAAACCACTGCGCCTACCTCCAGGGCCTTGTAACACATAAATCCTGGCGACGCACCCCTAAAAAGGTGACCGTACTAGGTTTTGAACTCGTGACTCACTGTTTCCAGGCTGGCACAAGGAGTACCCGGACGTAGAGTTGTTCGCACCGAGCCCTCTGTTGGACAAGCTGGTTGCCGAGGGAAAGTTGGGACGAAAGACCGGCGAAGGCTTCTACAATTACAAGAAGTAAACCTATGGCTTGATGGTAAGTACCGTGCCGGAAGTTTGAGAGTATTTTGATGATGTTTGAAAACGATAGGGTTTCGTCACGCGAGATGAGTATGTGACGGCAGTGAGACGCAGTGTAAAGCTGCATGTGTATGGTGCGCTTCTCCCAATGAACACCACCAACAGGTTCCTAGTGAGGCCAACAGGAGGAACGTCCACCGCGCAAACAAAGGAGTCCAGATAGGTATTGATGCAGGTGCCTTCGTTCGGCAGTCCTGCTGGCCCGGCTGTGGAAATGACCTCATCGAATAGTTGTGGAGCAGACTGCTGAGGACGGGGTTACCAGCAAGAAGTTGACCTGGAGCATCAGTTCTCTACGGAGAATAGTGCCAATTTAAAGGGCGATGTCCGGTGGTCCGGGGCTAATGCGAATTTGGATGTATATTTTAGGGGCAGCGGCGATCCGAGTATGTCTGAGTGAATCTATTTTATGTTTGATCGTAAGCTCGACGTAGGGATTGAAAGCTCGTCGATCCTGGTGTGCTTTGGATGCCCTCTGTTGTGGTCAGTGAGTCCCATGGGAGTGTCGTCATTGGATTGTGGCTCGTGGCAGCGGGAATTTATACTGAAGAAAACCATCAATGCAATTTGAGTGGATGCGTGCATCAGTGAGGGTCATAACTATCGTGAATTGAAATACATGCCGTAATATTTCCTTTCTCTTTTATGTAGATTCCATATGTGCGTTGGGTTCTGGGAATTGGATGGGGCGTGGCTAACACTCATTTCCGAAGATGAAGCGTATTTGCGTGTGATTTCCCCGGATACGTAACCACTCGTCACTGGCTGTGCCCCCCGCATTCATTCTCGTCATCCCAACGAAGCGTCCTTATGCCACATTCATGTATTTCACCAGACGCCATGGAAAGTGCCGCTGCCGAGCCCCGCACCTAATGGTGTGTCGCAGTTACAAGCAGCGCCCTCGAGGGTAGCGGCGCCATCTCCCGGCCACAACACTGCAGCGGACCCCTCGTAGGGTACACAAACCCGAGGGGCCGCCAGACCAGCGCTGGATGAACCATCAAGCACATCCATGCCGTGCTCAACAAACCAACAACCAGCCCAAAGTCACACTCGCAGGTCGTTAGGATGATACGCCTGCATTGCGTGGGGCCATCCATAATTTACCGAACGCCAAGGCGGGTGGAGGCAAGTCAGCCTCAGTGCTATCAAGTGTAACACATGGGCGTCACAAGACTGCATACGCGAGGGGTAAAGAGTATTCGTTTTATGGACGGCTCCTTTACAGCAATCACACAGTTGCGCGTTTGAAACATCGTGTGAGGCTTTCTCAGTAGTATTTCTCTACCAACCAAACGGTAACGACAAGAAAACGATAACGATAAGATCCTGCGGCTGAAATATGCAGTTCCGGCCGCCCCGCCCCCCCCCCTACACTACGAAGAGGCTGCATATATACCTAAAGCTATTGGCAAATGGTAGGACTTGAAGGATCTGTGACTGAAGCGTGAACGGAATGGCGAATAGGAGGAAGGTGCGAAGGCCGCCGTAGGTGCTATGTGGAAGCTGGTGGACCGCATAGAGAGGAGGACAGGTGACAAAGGTAGCGGACTCGTTCAGGTGAAGGCAAACACGACCACCACCTTCTGCTATGGCCAAAGGGTAGGGTGTGCTATATAACCCAGGGGTAGAAGCTGTGTAGTCCCCTAGTGCAATAGTCATTGGCATTCAATAGTTCTGTAATCGGGAATTCCCTGGAAAGGTGACGGCTGTTATAGCCTTTTATTTTAAATTCGTTTTGAAGATTTAATTTTCTCCTTTCACTGAAGGAACAGTTGCATGAAAGGAAGGTGTGGGGTAAGGTGTCGTGTAAACAATTGAGGAGTGGCGAATGAAGCTACAACCTCAGTTATTGAGACCGGATCTTTTCTCGTTTTAAACAAATTCTGAGTTTGTGAATTAAGGGCAGAAGGCAGTGAAGCTATTTTAAAGAAATTGTTTAAAGATACCTTAGAAAAGTCGCCACATTGATGGCAGTTGTACCGTGAAAAATAGCAATGCTCGTTTTTGGAGCACGGACCAAGAGAGGGAAGCGCAAGCAGAAATGAGGTTGACGGACAGACATCCATTCGCTCCGAGCTGAACTAGTGAACCAATTCCGATGCAACATACAGTAAACAACAGTGGCCAGACCTTCGCCACGGAAGGTCGCCCGGGCTCCGCCGTTGGTCCTCCGCGGTACACCCCGGGCGACTACTCCCCGCGCCGCTCTCAGTGGTACCCGCCTCCATACCCGCCTCCGTACTTGCTGCCGTGGTGGTCACCCTTCTTGTACTTGTCGCTGTGGTATTTGCCGTGGTTGCCCTTGTAGCTGTTGTGGCTGTCGTGGCCGTACTTGCCCTTGTTACCACCGTACTTGTCGTAGTCGTGTCCGTTCTTGTAGTAGCCATCGTGACCCTTCTTTTGGTCGTAGTGACCCTTCTGTAAACAGCAACGGCAGTGACGTCAGAGTCGTCTCGGGGGCTTCTTGCTGCTTTATTTTAGTAAGCACCTCCCCAGCCATGTGCTTACTGGGAGGTTGGTTGTACTCTTAGAAAATTATGCTGACAAATTCTTCTATTTTGGGCACTACTAAGGCATGCTTTTTCCTCTCTTAGAGATAAATATGGGGCTTTATAGATATTTGTGACGAATTTGGGCCGTTAATTCTGTTATCCGTAAATATTTCCGTGCCGACCTACCCTAGCCTGAGCAAGTTCTTACCTTGTAGTGTCCACCGTGGTACTTCTTGCCGTCGCTGCCACCGTAGTACCCGTGGTGGTCGTTGTACTTGTTGTGGTAGCCGTCATCGTGGTAGTTGTCGTAGAACTTCTTCTTGGCGTGGTAGTCCTCCTTGTGGTGGATGTTCTTGTAGCCCTGTGGGAAGCAAGGTGACGGTTGATGATCAAATTCTGCGCTTTGGAACAAAGAGATAACCGGGTAGATGTTATATTTTTACTGTCGTGGTTTTGAATAATTATTCGTATGCGTTTTCCACGCACCTTTGCTTCCTCACCGGCCTGACTCTATATTGATTGGGGTTGTATTGTTCGCCACTGTTTTGATACGTGGAAGGAAAACACAACGAGAGATTGGGGTGCTGCTGCGAAATTAGCAAAGTTCATTTTTAATGGTTTCCCATTCGCTATGTATGTAAATAGGTAGGGAAAGGGATGCGCTAAGAAGTGTGTTTTTGCTGGAAATCCTGTCAGCGCTCCTCAACTTTCAAAGCGACGATTTGTACTCTTGGATCGAAGTTCAGAGGATGGTAATAGAATTTAGTTCCAAACATGAATACTGTCACACATTGCTAACATGAACACTTAACAATGACATGCCATGTAATCTGTGTTTCACCTTGTTCTTGTGGCCCTTGTCGTAGTAGCCCTTGTTGCCGTACTTGTGGCCCTTGTTGCCGTGGTATTTGTCGTGGTTGTCGCCGTAGTACTTGCTGCCGCCCTTGTAACCGTGGTGGCTGTTGCCGTGGTCCCCGTAGTAACCCTGAAGAGGGCAGGAAACATGAGGTTATGACTCTCGAAATCACAATGCCCTTGCACATAGTGAGTGGGGTGGGGTAAGTAGCCGTGGCCTGACGCGGGAAGGGACGGCGCTGCTGCGGACTGGTTCGGCGTCCGCCCTTTGCTTGGTGGCACCGCCAAAAAGAGGCTCTCTGGGTCCTAACGGTGCCCCCTGTCTGCGCGTCCATCCCCCGGAGAGGAAATTGTGGATATGCAAGTTAAATCGATGCTGTGCCCTTGTAGGCTTGATAATTATGCTCCAAACATGTGCCACGATATTCAAATGACGCTAACTTAAGAAGCACGTTCGTTGAGTATTACAGACATTTGTTGGATTCGGAAGGCTTACTTCCGTTATCATGGATTTTACCTATTCAATTTAAAAGAAACGATTATGTTACTTAAGATTATGTTTCTTGTTATCTTTGGTTTTATACCCGAATTGTTATTTTTACAGAGGTATCTATTACTTGAAAGCAAGATGGGGCGGAGAGCGGCGAACGAAACTTGTGTTCTCATGCACAGACAGGAACACAACTCTCGTTGGCCGCGCTCCGCCCAAGAGTCTCGGATACCGTGCACAAACCACCACAAGGGAGGTGTACTTACACGCACAGCTTGGTGCGTGTCCGAAATGTAGAACTGCAGGAGCTGGGAGACTGTTGGATTTTCGCTGAACACTGTTGGAACCTACAGGTGCCATTAGAGCCAAATGGTATGTTATGGTAGCCTTTTTCCTACGTGGCTCTTACAAGACATGTTTGAAATCAAGCTTATTATTAAGACTTGAAAAGTTATTGTAATGATGGCCGCCCTGGTGGCTCAGTTTGTAGAGCGTTGGACTCCGGCCCGCTCAGAAAACCGTGCAGTGGCAGCGCACGGGTGAACGCTTGGACTCGGCTCTCCTGAGGCGCTCCGGCGCTCAATATTTATCTGACGTAAGTCGGCTGGCAACTGACTGGTGAGAGAGTGACCTGAGCAGTCCCTGTGCTCTGTGAGACTTTATACTTTAGCAGCCAAATTAGCCCGCCGTGGCGGGAGTGGACCGGTCGAACGGTAGCGTCTCTGCCATGATTTCCTTGGTGACTTTAGGGAGGCCTCGGTCCCCAAAAAGTCGAACCTGCAATAACTTGGGAATTAAAAAGGTATAGCCAGTTCGCTGAAAGCGCAATAAAACCCCAATACACACACACATACACACGATAAGTCCGTACCTTTTTGTTTCCTTTGCCATAAGCGCCGTATTTCTTGCCGTGGTGGCCATGCCCCTTCTTGTAATACTTGCCACCCTCGTATCCATTTTTATCGTACTTGGAACCTCCGTAGCCTTTGTCATCATAATACTTTTTACCATACTTTTTGTCGTGGTGGTATTTCTTATCGTGACCGTATCCTGGAAACGGAGGGTTTCGTTAAGAGTTTTTACCGTCACAGTCTTAAAGTGGTTAGACTTTTCCCACCGTTTTTTCTTCACAAGACAGCAGGCAAGTTTCGTATGTAACTACTGTCCAAAGGTGAAACCACGTATGTCCCAAATGTTTTGCACGTGACATGCCTGGTTTGCATGCATATTTGGTTTGACCTCTGGAGGGCTGAGCGTAAAATGTGTTGGACATCAATATTGGATTAAACCAGCCTTCAGACTGTTGACAAACATACTGTATTCATACATATTGAATATGCTGTTATTTTTAAGGGGACACGTCCATGGCGTTTTTGTTTTAACAGTATGACCTCACATCGCTGGACCAAATTGCCACATGGCCTTCCAGATGCATAACGATTGTTACTCGGAAATGTAAGCTCTCAAATCTAACCTCACGCCTTGAATCAAAATGGTGGGAATTGTAAGCTGAACTGAGAAGAAAAGAACCAGGAGGAAATCCTTGAAGCGAAAGAAAGCCGATCACAATGGATTACAGCATACGGCCGCAGCTCTGAACCGGTAAATAACAAAAAGTTGGACCGTTTTGGCATTCAATCGTATTTCAAATGAACTCCCCTCCAGCCCCATGATATTGCAGTCGGGTGTTCTCGGATAATGCTGATGAATTTCTAATATTATCAAACACGGTGGAAAGGGGACTGGGCCCCCACTTTTTATGGAAAAAATGATCGATTTCTGCCAAATTGGAAAGTAATCGGCCACATGTGTAGCCATTTCCGGGGTAAGGTAACAAGGAGCCCAGCCACGCTGAGACCGCGCAGGGAAGTTTCTGGTCAGGGGGCTGGAAACTGACTGGCCGCCCCTGTTTTCCGGTGGCGGTCCTGGTCACGTTCAGTCTTGAGAGGCATGTTCGGACATCTTCATTCCTGAGGTCTGTGGCCGCGCCGGACACCTCACCTGTAGCGGCGGGCTGCAAATCATAGGTCCTTGGCTGGGCCGCTAGCAGCGTCGTGGCGCCACTGTTGGCCGCCCCGCGCCGGGGTCTGGTGCTGTTGGTTGTGGCGAGAGGTGACGACGGAGTCCAGCTCAGACCACGGTCGCTGGGAGAGCTGAGAACCCCCAGGAAGGTGCATACCACCAACAGGGCCAAGCCAGCTCTCTGGAACAAGGCGCGTGTAGTGACCAGCAGCGGCCCGGAGGCAGGTCCAGCTCATGCACGGCACGCACTGTGGAGACTGCAGGCCACCAGCATCCATGCACAGGCGCACCAATGATAAGCAACATGTTATCTAACGCCTGCAGAGTGAGATTCCTGGCCAAGTTTCCTTGTTGCCACAGCGCGTTGGTGGCGGTCTGTGCTGAGACGCCGTATTCGGGGATATGTGCTCGCTGTTTGTTATCCCGGTAGTGACCTGCCCGGTTTCTTGAAATGTTTGATTGGAAGTGACAGCGGTGCAATCTGGTGAATAATTCACTATCTTGTGGTGCTTTTTGGAGGTTTAAGTTGAACAGGCAGTTATACCATGTGACGCAATAACGTTGGAATCACATTGCACGAATATTGTGCACCATAAAACAAGTGAGCGGGCCAGTGAGTCTCAACCTCATGCTGATCAGAAACATCCCCTAAAAATTGTCGGAATTGAGCTCTCTGTTGCCTACCGCAAATTCTGGTTGCAAATATTTTCTATTTTTTCTTCCGATTTGAACGGAATCGGCAAGTTTTGTCGTAAAGGTATGGGGGAGAGAGTGGACCCCAGTGGCGGATCCAGGGGAGGGGGCCAAAACAGGCATGTTTCCCCCAAACGGAAAAGCTCGATGCAAAACTATGTTGTTGTCCCCCCAAAGCTGTCGACCTCCTTCTTGCCCCGAGTCATTTTTAGTTTATAAGCAAGATTTTGGTGCCTCAACTCTTAGTTTCAAACAGAACCAGTCAAGTTCAGTGTAAATATTGGGCCTTGGATAGCAAAAGTAAGCATCTTGTGGCCTCATCTTTCACCCCGTGACGTTTTTTTCACTTGGGTTTACCCCCAAAGCCTATTATTTAGTTAAATTGTGGCAAAATATTTCACTGTGTGAACTTCTCGCTTTTTTCTTTTGCTTTTTTACTTTGGCTTGCCCCCAAACCTACCGGCTAGATCTGCCACTGGTAGACGTTTCTGGTCCCCCTTTCCCAGGTTGTGTTTTGTGCAGCATGGAACAATGAGTGTTTGCCTATTGTTTATGTGATTGATATTTACATACCTGTTCACCGAAGATTACATATTGATCTTAAATGTTAGATTGGTAATTTTACAACACAAATCGTAGTAATACAATGTCGAAACAATATTGAATGACCTAATTGGATTTCGGCTTGCTTAAACTATATAGAGAACTACTGATGAGTGATGCAACACTGCTTACCAGGGTTTAATGGACTCGAGCCCACTCTCTTCCACACAAACCACACTGACAACAATTAATCTATCATGCAGCCGGCATTGTTGAATGCGGACAGAGATGCCGTGCGCTACGCTAGGTTACGGAGCCACGCCAGGCCACGGCTCGTTCTGGGCCAATGTTACGTTACTGAGTTGTGCTACGATGGATGACAGGGGCTGCGGGGTTACAGAATTTTAGTCACAGCTATAATGTAAAATATATCGTGCCACAATATTCAGCGCTTGATCCTGGATTTTAAGCACAGGCCAAAGGCGGACAAGGGGGCAACAGCTGTCCCCCACTGAATTTCGGCGCCCTCTGACAGTCGATGGCGCCCCTGCAATGCCACTTCCCCCAGGATGCTTGATGATGATGCGTGATGATTCGGTCGCTCCAGACTATTCGGTGGGAGGAGTGAGAGCGAGCTCGAAATTGAAACCCAAGCCATTTTTGACGGCATATTTTTCCAATGTTCGTTCAATTCTTGAGTTTGGATGTATTATTTGGGGTGGGGCTGCCAAAACTCATCTGGAAAGACTGGAAAACATTCAGCATAAATGTCTTATCTGGTTAGCATCCGTTTCTACTCAATCCTCGGTAAGTCTGGGATACGAGGAACGTCTTGCCCTTTTCAAAATCCCAAGTCTAGCCAAGAAAAGACTAAAATATGACATTACTTTTGTACACAAAATTATAACGGCCCAGATCGATTCCGCCTTTCTGCTGGGTAGCTTCCCGCTTCACGTGCCAGCAAGAAGAACACGTGCAATGGCAGGCACTTTGCTGAGCGTACCACGGTACACAAAGGAGACTGTGAGGCGGGGTGTGTACTGTCGGCTGCCCAAAGCTTTTAATGATTTTATGCTCGCCTGCCTATTTGCGGACCCATTTAGAATATCATCAGGTCAGTTCAAATCTCAAGTTCGGAAATATGTTAGGCAGTAGGAACCTACCATTTATTTTATTTCGTTGTATTTTATTGTTGCCCTTTACATATGTATTGTTAATGATTTAAAGTTTTTTATATATTTTTATTTTGTACCTACTTTTGTCTTGACTTGTTTCTTAACACGTGTCTTGCATGTAATTTTAGGTAATCTGATGATGTTATCCCTAACTTGAGGTTTTACGGGGTAATCCCCCGTCGTTAGTATGAGATGAATGAATAAATAAAAATAGATGAATGAATGCGAGTATTTGTACCCACCGCCGACCTCAGAATGGTGTGCTGAGTGTGCAGTGACGTCACCTTTGGCTGCGTGCCATTCCAATCAGCCCGGATTCAGATATAGCCGCTATGCGTTAGGGGGGGGGCTTGGACTTCGAGAAGTGCTCTTTGCCTTTGAGGCGTGCCTTTTGCTCGCCTACCCCTAAAAGCACGTGTCTCAGACGCCTGCCCAGCTACTTGCTTTCGGTGAATGTTTTGGGGCTTACCATCTTCTTAATTAAAAGAACTTAGGGAGCTCGATTAACGTACTTCACTGGCCAAGATGTAAGATTTGTCTCATTCTAAGCATATTTTCTGGTACAGGGCAACAATTTACTGAACGAGCGAACGAACAAAAGTAGGTTGAATGCTCTCACCATTTTAGCATGGGACGATCACTGCGCCGGGTCTGGAACTGCGGGCCGGCTACTGCGACGGGACGTGCTCCACTCCTGCCCTCCAGACACTGCTGAAGATCTCGCACCAAACAACACTGATGCATTGCCTGCCCAGGTATCTCTTTATACCCTGTCGCCGCTCCTGGACGAGACAGAAGGACCATTTTCCTCCATGCAACACACGAAAATCGACCGTGCGCGACATTTCGACTTCCTCCGTGATGGCGGTTGCCGTCCAGCCTCACGCGCGGGTGTGATTGGCGTGTGACGCCGGCGTGACGGTGTAATCCCTCGCTTCGCACGCGGCGTGAGTGCGTGACGCGGCGTTACTGAGTGACAGCGACGGGAGCAGGTGTTGATCACGATGGTAACGGCGTCGTGCCCCGTTCCGTCCCTGCTAAAGTGTGCACCGCATACCACTGTGTGTCGTCACATTTTCTCTTCTTTGTCACAGCATTACAAACGGCAAATGCAGTTTTTAACTGCGCAAATTGTGTAAAGGGGTGTTGAGATGCATGTTTACGGGGGGACGAGCCAGGCGCCGCGGACAGTTCGAGGCGCTGCAGCTGTGTGGCGGTGCACCGCGGCGCTCCGGCATCGCTGCCGTCAGCTCTCACCTCTCATCAAACCACACCGGCGCGGCTGTGCGGCGCAGTATCAGCTTTTCTGTACATCGCTAGACATTGAACACACGAGTTTGCTTGTGATAGTGATATCACATACAAAGAGATAGATTGATTCCGACCTGAGCGATTGATTCACGACTCGTAGATATCAGTAGGGAAATACCTACATACAGTAAATACCATGTAGGGTAGAGGGAAACGCAACATTAGGGATTCGTCGACCGATCCGCCAGGACAAATACTTATTTCTTCCGTTAAGTTTTTAATCGTTTTCGCACTCAGATAAAAATGGATTCACACGAGCAAAGGTGAAATCATTTTCTTGAGGCCATGAAAAGGCGTTACCCCATAGCGGGGAAAACGCCCAAGCCCGATTAAAGGCCGTCATAAAACCCCAGCGTATATGACCTTCTCACGAACAAAAGGAACGTCATATACTACGTTGTAAGACAATTCAGTGACAAAATGGAGGGGACGATTTACACCAAGAGCGCAATCGCAACTTAAGACAAATTGTTTTATGTCCGGAGCAAAAGTAACAAATGTTTACAAAAACACCGGAGTTTACTGGACGCGTCCAATCAGCCCAGGTTCGGACAAAAGGCCACCAAAAAAATATTAGATGGATC
Organism: Lepas anatifera; assembly: GCA_034440635.1. NCBI lineage: Eukaryota > Metazoa > Arthropoda > Thecostraca > Lepadidae > Lepas > Lepas anatifera. The sequence continues at coordinate 224,128 of JAOTON010000664.1, read as the reverse complement.
ACAGTTCTACATCAGCCTGGACATAGTAGTAGGCGTCTACCCAGGTGGCGCGTTACCCCACTCACCCTACAGTGCGGCAGGTGCTTGGTTGGACGGCATTGTAGACACTCGCTTCATTAATGATGAACTGGTGGCGCACATATGTTCCCTTATTTACATTTTGTATCTTACTTTCGCTTCTCTACATAGTATCGAGGGAGCATCAGTAAGCGACATCGAAATCTTACCACCCTTGCTTCTCTACCTTTTCGCTATGGGGTTGTAGAACTTCCGGAATCGCATGTATTGGTTTAGAGTGTTCCCACACTACGCTTCGTCTCACTTCCCGTCAGTGGGGTAGATATAGCTTTATGCTTGATGAGCAGTAAAATGGTTTGCTTCCTCTAATCCTGCATGCGAAATAAAGCAAATTCAGTGTGATTACATGTTCGAGTGCAGGCCTTTATCAGAATCTTCATTAGACAAAATGTAAGACACAAATTCTCGATCACAGTGAGAGCTGTGACCTCGAAAGACTTGGAACAGTTTCTAATGCAGATGTGCATTTCAGGTCACAGCTCACGCTATGACCAAGCATTTGTATTGCTGCCTATTGTATAATGGAGATTCTGTTGAAGGGCTGTGCCCGAATACGAGAATTACTCACACCGTAACGAAAACTCACAGTATCGTCAAAACCTTTTGACATTGTTAGGCCATCGGCTATACAAGCTCCGATCCCTGGTCTGTATGGAAAACCCCAAGTCCCTGCTTTGCTGGCTGTAAGTTGTTTTTCCGAAAGGTTTGCATTTGTGCCTATTTATGAACCAGGTGCCTAACAACGCACACCCTGTTCTAATTACTCACACCCATAGAGATCTGCTACACCTTATAAGTTATGGTAGATCTATATGCTGACACCTGACATTTATTTTCGTTTGGAAGTGACATCAAAATGGCGTCACCGTGTACGATACCGAAAATTCGGCCGAAATAGTTCGGATGGGTTTAATGTTTTTTATTCATGTGGGTTGTAACTTACCGAGACCTGAGTCGAGTCATTGTTTTTTTTTCATTCGTTGGCAATGTTCCTGGGAATGCACTTTGCATTAAAAACCACGACTCACAATTTAGAGCTGCACCAAATAAATAGGTCGGAAAAAGTGCCTAAGTGTCACCTGTGGAATTCGAAATTGAACTTGTGTGACCATAAATGTTAAGGTCTGGCATCAAAAGGGGATTATTTGCTAGACCCTCCAAGCCCTTATAAAGCTGAAAGAACGTATTGACAGATTGGGCGTCAGCTACTTGGGCTGGTAAGCACAATTTGGCCGATTTTGTGCCCGACTCGTACATTTGTGTGATCTGCATTGTTGGAGAGCTGGCAGATCGTCCCACCTCTGGCCGCGTACCGCATTAGTTGCATGTTATGATTTTGATCGAAGATGCACAGCATACCGTTTAGATACTGGCTGATTTCTGCATTTTTGCCAAGGTTCAACTTCAGGAAGGTTTTCTTTACCATGCACAACCGCAGCCTAGGTGGATCTAGGGGTGCACGGTGCTCCCGATCGCCCCCTTGGCGCCCCCTGAAATGGTCACAGCGCCTCCCTGAAATATCGCTTCCTACCCACCCCTTCCTCCCCTCCTCCAGGAAGTAAAAATCGGCGCGCACCGATAGGATTTGGCGCCAAACTGAAAGGTTTTGCTGGCAAAAGTGGCGTCCCCCTGGCCGGGATGGTGCACACCCCTCGGGTAATTGCCCCCACCACCCCCCCACCATTAAAAATCCTGGCTCCGCATATGAATCGCAGCATTTTGGAAATCAGTGAAATAGAAGTATAAGAAGGGGAAATGGAGGTCACAAGTGTGTCGAAGCCAGGAATTACTGGTGGTTACCTTACGAAACCCTTTATTTCTGAATAGCAATAATTCCCGCAGAAAGACAAACCCCAATCAACAAATGAGTGATGAGAATCCCCTCAGCCCCCGCTGTGTGCATTATTAGGAGCACTGTTCAACTGATGTTTTATCACGCATCAGTGGTATGATCGCCCGGTTCTTCTTCAAACGACCTTCATAAATCAATAGAAAGCTCCTCTCCCTTCTCAATACCACAGTGCAACGATGTTTAGATCGATTGTAAAATCCCCAAGTTCATTTGCGTAAAGCGCATTGCAAACAAGATAAAGTCGTTCCACGGGGTATTTTAAGAAATGGCTTAGACGAAGGTCACCACAGTGATCACAAACACAAAGGTAGGATTTCACAACATAAAGACGAGACCACAAAGGGCGAGAAATGAGTTAGCACAACCATACTTGCTCATTTCTGCCATCTAAAGGCATTTTTATTATGAAAGTGCGTGATAAGGCACTATGCCTCACAGTGAATCTGCTCCATTTTGTATCCCTGATTCGGAGAGGCAGGCTGTTAAGCATCTCATCAGCGATGATTATGCTGCTCTGCAGGGGCGTAGTCAAGGCGGCGGTGGGCCTCTGTCAAAAGCCCCGCCTTTTTGGCGCCCTTGATGTAATATCTCTTGACCGAACTTGTAGAAACATTTGATTATTCGGATTGCTTGTGACAGCATGATTGAAAAAATATGTAAAAGAGTTCACTTCCAAACTTCGAACAACTACTCAACTACGTATACAAGACCAATTTTCTTCGATTTGCCTTCAGCTTCTTTAAACAAAATAAGGGAATAACCATGGGTGATGTACATGCACCACCGGTTGCCATCGCGTTTATGCATGTTCTAGAATCAGGCTTTTTGTCAAAATCAAAACTAAAACTACCTACATGTCTTTGTAAGATATGTCGATGATATACTGGGTGTGTGGCTCCATCTATAACACCTGCTGCCGGTACGACGTTGAAAGGTCGCTCAAACTAGTGCAGGTGGTGGTAAATGGTGGCATAAATGGTAAATTGTCTATGTCATTGTGCACACGGAATCGCTGTGTCGAATTCCAAATGTTTGTCTATGTCATTGTGCACACGGAATCGCTGTGTCGAGTTAAAAATGTTTGTTTATGTCATTGTGTACACGGAATCGCTGTGTCGAGTTCCAAATGTTTGTCTATGTCATTGTGTACACGGAATCGCTGTGTCGAATTCCAAATGTTTGTCTATGTCATTGTGTACACGGAATCGCTGTGTCGAGTTAAAAATGTTTGTTTATGTCATTGTGTACACGGAATCGCTGTGTCGAGTTCCAAATGTATGTCTATGTCATTGTGTACACGGAATCGCTGTGTCGAATTCCAAATGTTTGTCTATGTCATTGTGTACACGGAATCGCTGTGTCGAGTTAAAAATGTTTGTTTATGTCATTGTGTACACGGAATCGCTGTGTCGAGGTCCAAATGTTTGTCTATGTTATTGTGTACACGGAATCGCTGTGTCGAGTTCCAAATGTATGTCTATGTCATTGTGTACACGGATCGCTGTGTCGAATTCCAAATGTTTGTCTATGTCATTGTGTACACGGAATCGCTGTGTCGAGTTCCAAATGTATGTCTATGTCATTGTGCACACGGATCGCTGTGTCGAATTCCAAATGTTTGTCTATGTCATTGTGTACACGGAATCGCTGTGTCGAGTTCCAAATGTATGTCTATGTTATTGTGTACACGGAATCGCTGTGTCGAATTCCAAATGTTTGTCTATGTCATTGTGTACACGGAATCGCTGTGTCGAGTTCCAAATGTATGTCTATGTTATTGTGTACACGGAATCGCTGTGTCGAGTTCCAAATGTTTGTTTATGTCATTGTGTACACGGATCGCTGTGTCGAATTCCAAATGTTTGTCTATGTCATTGTGTACACGGAATCGCTGTGTCGAGTTCCAAATGTATGTCTATGTCATTGTGCACACGGATCGCTGTGTCGAATTCCAAATGTTTGTCTATGTCATTGTGTACACGGAATCGCTGTGTCGAGTTCCAAATGTTTGTCTATGTCATTGTGCACACGGAATCGCTGTGTCGAATTCCAAATGTTTGTCTATGTCATTGTGTACACGGAATCGCTGTGTCGAATTCCAAATGTTTGTCTATGTCATTGTGTACACGGAATCGCTGTGTCGAGTTCCAAATGTATGTCTATGTTATTGTGTACACGGAATCGCTGTGTCGAGTTCCAAATGTTTGTTTATGTCATTGTGTACACGGATCGCTGTGTCGAATTCCAAATGTTTGTCTATGTCATTGTGTACACGGAATCGCTGTGTCGAATTCCAAATGCTTGTCTATGTCATTATGTACACGGAATCGCTCTGTCGAGTTCGAAATGTTTGTCTATGTCATTGTGCACACGGATCACTGTGTCGAATTCCAAATGCTTGTCTATGTCATTGTGTACACGGAATCGCTGTGTCGAATTCCAAATGTTTGTCTATGTCATTGTGTACACGGAATCGCTGTGTCGAATTCCAAATGTTTGTCTATGTCATTGTGTACACGGAATCGCTGTGTCGAATTCCAAATGTTTGTCTATGTCATTATGTACACGGAATCGCTGTGTCGAGTTCGAAATGTTTGTCTATGTCATTGTGCACACGGATCACTGTGTCGAATTCCAAATGTTTGTCTATGTCATTGTGTACACGGAATCGCTGTGTCGAATTCCAAATGTTTGTCTATGTCATTGTGCACACAGAATCGCTGTGTCGAGTTAAAAATGTTTGTTTATGTCATTGTGTACACGGAATCGCTGTGTCGAGTTCGAAATGTTTGTCTATGTCATTGTGCACACGGATCACTGTGTCGAATTCCAAATGTTTGTCTATGTCATTGTGTACACGGAATCGCTGTGTCGAGTTAAAAATGTTTGTTTATGTCATTGTGTACACGGAATCGCTGTGTCGAGGTCCAAATGTTTGTCTATGTTATTGTGTACACGGAATCGCTGTGTCGAGTTCCAAATGTATGTCTATGTCATTGTGTACACGGATCGCTGTGTCGAATTCCAAATGTTTGTCTATGTCATTGTGTACACGGAATCGCTGTGTCGAGTTCCAAATGTATGTCTATGTCATTGTGCACACGGATCGCTGTGTCGAATTCCAAATGTTTGTCTATGTCATTGTGTACACGGAATCGCTGTGTCGAGTTCCAAATGTATGTCTATGTTATTGTGTACACGGAATCGCTGTGTCGAATTCCAAATGTTTGTCTATGTCATTGTGTACACGGAATCGCTGTGTCGAGTTCCAAATGTATGTCTATGTTATTGTGTACACGGAATCGCTGTGTCGAGTTCCAAATGTTTGTTTATGTCATTGTGTACACGGATCGCTGTGTCGAATTCCAAATGTTTGTCTATGTCATTGTGTACACGGAATCGCTGTGTCGAATTCCAAATGCTTGTCTATGTCATTATGTACACGGAATCGCTGTGTCGAGTTCGAAATGTTTGTCTATGTCATTGTGCACACGGATCACTGTGTCGAATTCCAAATGTTTGTCTATGTCATTGTGTACACGGAATCGCTGTGTCAGAATTCCAAATGTTTGTCTATGTCATTGTGTACACGGAATCGCTGTGTCGAATTCCAAATGTTTGTCTATGTCATTGTGTACACGGAATCGCTGTGTCGAATTCCAAATGTTTGTCTATGTCATTATGTACACGGAATCGCTGTGTCGAGTTCGAAATGTTTGTCTATGTCATTGTGCACACGGATCACTGTGTCGAATTCCAAATGTTTGTCTATGTCATTGTGTACACGGAATCGCTGTGTCGAATTCCAAATGTTTGTCTATGTCATTGTGCACACAGAATCGCTGTGTCGATTAAAAAATGTTTGTTTATGTCATTGTGTACACGGAATCGCTGTGTCGAATTCCAAATGTTTGTCTATGTCATTGTGTACACGGAATCGCTGTGTCAAGTTCCAAATGTATGTCTATGTTATTGTGTACACGGAATCGCTGTGTCGAGTTCCAAATGTTTGTTTATGTCATTGTGTACACGGATCGCTGTGTCGAATTCCAAATGTTTGTCTATGTCATTGTGTACACGGAATCGCTGTGTCGAATTCCAAATGTTTGTCTATGTCATTATGTACACGGAATCGCTGTGTCGAGTTCGAAATGTTTGTCTATGTCATTGTGCACACGGATCACTGTGTCGAATTCCAAATGTTTGTCTATGTCATTGTGTACACGGAATCGCTGTGTCAATTCCAAATGTTTGTCTATGTCATTGTGTACACGGAATCGCTGTGTCGAGTTCCAAATGTTTGTCTATGTCATTATGTACACGGAATCGCTGTGTCGAGTTCGAAATGTTTGTCTATGTCATTGTGCACACGGATCACTGTGTCGAATTCCAAATGTTTGTCTATGTCATTGTGTACACGGAATCGCTGTGTCGAATTCCAAATGTTTGTCTGTCATTGTGCACACGGAATCGCTGTGTCGAGTTCCAAATGTTTGTCTATGTCATTGTGTACACGGAATCGCTGTGTCGAATTCCAAATGTTTGTCTATGTCATTATGTACACGGAATCGCTGTGTCGAGTTCGAAATGTGTTGTCTGTCATTGTGTATTTTTCCCGCCAAAAGCAGCGGACACACTCTCTTTGAGCCGGTAGCACCTCATGGCCGTGCTGCTGGTGCAAAACGTCCAGCGTGGGTTGCTCACCCAAGGTGCGTGTGTTCTTGTGCATGCCTACCTAACACATTGGAATTGTTTCGTTTTGTTTTCAGCGTATTATTAGCTGTCTTTGATTACGGTTTGTCATTGGTAAGAAACTTGGGCTTGGACTGTGCTCCAGAACTTGGACTACGTTAAATGCCTATCAAATTTCTTTGTTATGAGTACTTCCTTCCTGAGGGAGAAAGCCCGGCAAGAGTACGCACATGGGTGCCAAAAGCGGGGGGACGGAGGGACGCGTCCCCTTGTTGGCCAACCAGGGGGGACGTCCTTCCAAAAATTTGGGTCCATCGTCATTAATGCTGTCAGGTACCGAATATGCTCAAAATTCGCCGCCTCCGGTCAGCACCAGCCCGGGTCCGTCGCCCCCTGCGAAAATTCCGTGGCGGCACCCCTGAGTACGCAGTAGACTATTGTGCGAGAATACGCATGCTTAGAAGATAAGAAAGTCTATTTTTCTAGGGATAGAGTCTGTAATTCATATTTTGTAAATAAACTATGCTATATTGCTTCTGTATATTTAGAGCGATATAAATCCTACAATCGTCTGGTTTGGCGACAAACAACTTTCGCGACACAGCTCATGTACCTAAAGCACAGCGGGACATCAGTGCGTACTGCACACTGAAAACAAAATGACACAAGCATATTGTGTTAACTAATGAAAATACACAGAAACTTTGTGTTAACACTGCTCCTGCGCGACAAACTAACACAAAAACTTTCGTCGCTGCTGGCAGTGTGTTTTTCAAGTGTGTTTTCCGGTATTGGGCGCCGATTCAGGCATTGTCTGCAGGAGCGTGCAGGGGGTGTGGGGCACCCACTGCCGCTCATTCCGGGCTGGGTCCGTGGTCTGGGCGGCTCGGTGAGGGATTTGGTTGGCCGACTCCAGCGCTGCCTTCCCCCGTGGCTTTGCTATCAGCTGATGTGCGGCGGCGGTCGTCGGAGGTTTCCTGGAGATTAGCGCTGTATTTTGGAGACTTCTTGAATTTAACCGCAATTTCTCTGAGTGAGCCGATCTGGTATAGGATTGTTTTGGTGCATCTAGCCTATCTGACAGTCCGTGGGTGCGGCAGTGGATCAGTGAAGTCACGTGATCAGTGAAGGTTCGTTGTATAGAATCAGAATCAGTTTATTCGCAATCATCCCCGATCATTCAAGGTTTTTCATGGTTGCACGTCAAGCACATTAAAGGAGTAAAATACACAGGTTAAAAAAGACAAAGATAGTTAAAACTTCCACGCATACCTACCACTCAAGCGAAAACCACAAATCACAGTCCACTCTGCAAATAACCATTTAAAGCACGTTTGAAAGTAGTCTGGCTCGAGACATTGCGAACGCTAGACGGTTCCCTGTGAAAGAAAGTAGTTCCGAATTGCGATGTAAATCTTTGTGAGCAACCAGTGATCTCAGGTCTTAAATAGTTTTCCATAGGATTTATCGTTTACCACAGGTGTAGGCCGCCGAAGTCGATAAAATGAGTGCGTTGCGTTGTATTTTGCGTAGGAACATGAAAAAAGTGCTGACTTCGGAGTGTCGTTTCGGGCAGCGGTTCCTTTGGGAGCCTAATCTCGTGCGGAGACGACGTGCGTCCCTCGCTAGGTAAGTCTCTGTCAGTTTTCGGGATCGGATTGACTCTATTCGCATCTGTTTGTTGCTGAAACTGACCTTAATACGTTTGCATCTTGAATAACGGTCTATTGATGTCATAAAGTAGGCAAAGTGGTGATGTAATTCTGGACTTCAGTAGGTGCCCGAGATGAGGTGGGGCGCGCAGCGATGCGCCGTGGAGTGAGCGCGGTTCGGCGCTGAGGTAGCCGTCTTGGCCGTGCAGCTGGTATCGGTCCTGAGTCGCCGCGGATGTAAATGGAGGCAACGCGTAGGTACGAAACTTCATTCGGCATATCAACGTGTGAAATCGTATTATCATTGAATAGTGAACTTTGCACTGGATAGGTATAAAGTAACCTGTGGCTTATTCATGCATTAATTGTACGTATTTATTGTTTGACGATTGTATACTTCTTCTGTTGGTTGTTTCATGTGATAGCCGGTAGATTTGCTTAAACTTGTTTGGTTAACCCTAATTAAGGTGGGAGTTGGCAGGTTGCCTGAGAGCTGTCTCTTGGCATATTGGTCGTTTATCCCGCCATTTTTTCTCACGGCTGTTATCCAGCACAGCTCCTGATCGTTAACTGATCGGTATTGGTCGTGTCTCGACATTCTCTGAATTCTAATCAGCTTTGTTTATGGTCGTTACCGACATAGTTGCATTGGGCTGTTATCATTGTGTTAACTCATGGAAACGCCTGGTTTCACAGCATGTTTTCTGTGGACTGAAGTGAAAGTGTCAAATTTCTAACAGAATTTGTGTCCTTCAGTTCACCCTCTCTCGACCATTTTGAGCCCAACCTGCCGCCGGGCAATAAATCTGAGGCATTGAGCTCCGTCTTTCTTCCCGCGTGGCGGCCACTACACGGTACAAGAGCAGTGTGTTAGCTGAGTGTGTTACATATTGAATTTACACACTGGTACTGTATTAACACAAGGAGCCTACACAAACTCTTTGTGTTTGAAATAAAAAACTAATACCTGGCGCGCTATACAATTCATTTACACACTGGTGCTGTGTTAACACGACAATGCTACACAAAACTCATTTCACCAAAATAACCAAAACAAAGAACTAACGTGTTAAACACTGCAGTATACTTGTATCGGTAAATACCCAATAAGTATACTTGAGTATGCAACACAGATTTTGTCAACATCAACACCGGAGGCGCGTGCGCAAAGAATTGTTGTGCCGAATTCCAAATTTTTGTGGATGTCATCAGGAGCGTCGGAACTATGCTCAAAGTTGGGGGGGCAGCGGGAATTTTCAAGCCATTTCTTTCCAGTCAACGCCATAGGGTTAATGGTTAAGAATCATGAAAGTTGAGGGGGCAGCTGCCCCCTGCCCCCCCCGGCTCCTACGTCCCTGGATGTCATTGTGCTTTCTTTCGCCAAAATTAACGGACACTATCTCTTTGAGCCGGTATTGCCGGTGGCCGGGCTGCCAGTGCCGAACACATACAGCGTGAGCTGCTCACTCAACACTGTAAAACAAGTTGAGCACCACCATATGCTAAATGCGTGCTATAGCATGCACTTAGCTGCATAAATGGCAGCTAAAGAGCCAGATGGTGCTTGAATATAACATCTGCGGCTTTATTTTTACAAATTAGCTTCTCTGATATAATTATGTGCTAGCGTGTTGCTGTTTTTCAGCACCTGTTCACCCACAAGGTATGTTTTTCTAGCATCTTTCCGATTCCCCGAAAAAAACGCGCGCAAGCGAGTGCGCGCGCGTGCGTTTCCGGCTTGAATAGTCTCAAAGTGCTATGTCTGAGCATCTGAATTGTTTTTGGCGAGGACTTTTAGCACTAATTGGTGCTAAATTTACAATGGCGGGTGCACGCGCCGCGTCCTCGCGGTCAGCCAACCGCCATCTTTCACCAAGTGCTGGTCTGTCAATAATGCCTAGCGATTGCACGCATGGGCGAAAGCCCGCGAAGGCCAAAGTCTGGAGGTAAGCGGACATACTGGATATATATTTATCGATTTTGATCGCAGATATGAACACAGGTTAATTTTGCCTCGATGTCTGAAATAACACAGCCTTAAGGTATCTCGCAGCGAAGAATGCTCTCATCGCCCAATTAAGCTCCCCCGATAGGTAAGTGGATGGTTTGGGGGAGGTCAAGGAATCCAAAATTGTGAAAAATATGATTTCAGAAGAAAAGAAACCAAATCGAGTAGTTGGGAGGGAGTGTTTTTTTGGCCCTCGGGATCCACCACTCGCAAAAATATTATTGAAAGTCTATTTCCTGGTCATGTAGATACCTATTTCCAGAGAGCCTGGGAAGTTAGGCATAGGCGTAGAAATATTATTTATGTCCAGAGGACAAAAGTCGTCAGCGCTGGTGGCGGTGAACGTGATCTACCTACCTACCTACCCACAGGCGTAGGAACCTCCAGAATATGAGGGGGGGGTAGTGAAACTTCAACCCGAAGCTGACAAGAAACTTCCCATATCAGGGCTAAAAACTTTCGGATTTGGACTCCTCATTGTTTTCTATACCGGCTGCTTATAAAAATGTCCGACTTGCTCCCATTTCAGATGAGATCAGGAATTTTTAGCCCAATATTTGATGGGGCGATGGCCCCTGCCCCCTCTTCCTACGCCTATGTACCTATCACAATTTGTTCATAGGCGGATCCAGGGGGCAAGGGGGGACACATGCCCCCCCGATCGACCCTCGGCGCCCCCTGAAAGGTCGATGGCGCCCCCTTGAAATGTCGCTTCCCACCCCCCCCAGGATACGAAAGTCAGCGCCCACCGATAGGATTTAACGCCCACCTGATAGGTTTTGCCGGTCATAAATGGCGCCCCCTGGTCCGGATGGCGCCCCCCGGGAAGGTGCCCCCCCCTGATCGGCAATCCTGGATCCGCCTATGAATTTGTTAACGGAAAATGTCCAAAATCGGCTTAAAGTTGGGGAGGGGTTCACTGCGCCCCAGTCCAAAGATTGGGCCAATGCCCCTGCCCTCGGAACCTGTGCCTATGACGTTGGGGGCTGATTATTTATTTGCCGTACCGTTACTAAATGTTTGCATTAACCCGTTCCTCCGAGGTGTCCCTCTTGTATGTACATACCTGACGTTTGTAAATTAGACGCATTTTTTGGCACCTTAGCCCGATTTGGAGCCTTATGGATACACGTTGCCTGACAAAGGTGCTGGTGTTCTGGGAGTTTTTGTTTGACTTTTTTTGGGGTAATTGTGATAAAAATTATCATTATCTGCAAAAAATTGTATGTTAGATTTTTTTAGGAATTCAACCTACAAAAGACGACAGTTTTACCTCATGGCATGATCTCGACTAAGCACAAACACTAAAAACACAGCACCTATTTTTAAAATATTGCACGTCCATTTGATTTTTACGGTCTTCTCGCAATGCAACACTTCCTCAACAATGAACATATCATTTCACGAGGGAGATTGAGAGGGAGGGGAGGAGGTCCAGTGTTAGTCTTGAATGTGATGGTAAAAAATAGATACAAATAATAGTTATGAGGACTGGAACCATATTTGTGCGATACATTTTGTGATGAGCCACGAGCTTCCTGCTTTGCTCAGGGTGAGTCTGTATTGGGGAATTTGCATTGACTCGCTGATTTTGACGTCTGGGCTGTCGTGTAAGTTACTGAGGAGGCAGATAAAGATCATTTTTATTAAAATCATCATGTCAACCTTTCCAGTGCTACTCCGCCTTTTTAGTACCTACATTTTCTAGGGTACCTTAATATGATATCCCGTATTTTATCCACCAGCCTTTTCATCCTGCGCATAATCCACGCTATTATTTTGTTTACCAATTGCTTTTACAAACACATAGAAAAATCCTGGGCTAAAGCGGGGAAGGGGGGCTGATATTGGCAAAGGGGTTAGATGTTGACCCGTGGGATGGCCTAATGCAGGTGCGTCGCCACCGGCAAAAAAGAGCGGGCCAGCCAATTTTTAACTTGATGCTGACAACAACTAAATATAAATTTCGTGCTTAAAATGGATGCATTCGCTCTTTATAGGCACAATTTAGTATATCTGGAATTTTTGGTGCGCTGTGGTGCTGCTAAGATGGTTCAATTTAGCACTTTCCGCCCCAGAAGAGCTATTTTTAAACTAAAAATCTGGGTGCTATTCACACTTTCCTAGGCTGCTAAAAAGCTAGCTTGATGCTAGTTTTTTACAGCTCCATCTCGCTGCTAATTGGATTAGCATCCTAGAGCTGTTACAATTTCAGCACTTCAGGTGCTAAATTCGTAATATTAGCACCATGTTGACGAACAGCAGGGTGGTGCTAAATCGATAAATTAGCACCAAAAACATTTAGCACCTCGAAAATTTGTTTAAAACCAGCAGCGAAAATCGGTAGTTTTTTGCTGTCTGATTAGCACCTTCTGGGTGCTCAAATTTTTTTACAGTGAAGGCGTGTTCATTTACCTGTCACAATGAAAACGGTGAAAACGGCTTATTGTGTCGTTTTGTTTTCAGTGCAGCTCTGCTGCGTACTATTACCGACCTATTCCGACAAGAGTACGCAGGTGACTTTTTATTTGTGTTGGGCTTGTGGCGTGTTCCTTTTAAAGACATCGAGCTGAAACAAGCACCATACATAGCAAATTATCCCGGTTAAACAGCCATATACAAATTTTAGCTGTAGGACAAGAAGATAAAAGTGAAGGCCTTTAGAAAGTTAAGTGCGTGTTCCTGCACGGATTTGCCCTACCAGTGGTTGCCAACCTCGATATTGTGTAGGTACTTTGAACAAACGACACTGTAGTTTGCTTTGATGTTAAAATGGTTGAAGACAGTCATTGGGTGACTGACAGCGGGCTGCCGCGGGACCACGGGAATTCCAGACGCTCGGGCACTCCAACACACCATCAACAGTCCACGGGAATAGATCAAGAGCCCACAATGAGGAACGCCGTTCGGCATTTGGCCGTCGTCAGGAACGTCGTTTGGCCTGTGCATTTTAAATTTCTACCCCCCCTTTATTGTAGCGCTAATATGCACTGTTTCTATGATGTGTAAGAGTGAAGGGCTACCGTATATGTGGGTCAATGGCTAAACATATCTGTGATCCGTGAAGTTGATGTCCGTGGGTGCAGCATTCAAGAATGTGTGTTTAAGGTAGTTGGTGGGGTTTAAGGTTTGTAGGACGGGGTGGCGTGGCGTGCGGCTGGTGCAGCGCAGCACCCCTTCAGTGATTCGCAGAGAAGCTATAAGTTTGGCCACGGGACTTGAGCGTCGGAAAACGGGCGGCCCAGGTCTGCGACTGGTGCTTTAGAAGCCATTTGGAAAAATATTTCGTGAATCATTAGTGAACGTCGTTCGTGATCGGAGATGGCCATTTGGCAATAGCTGACACGATTCGTTCCAGACCCTATTTTGTGCTTGTTTCGGCAGTACGCATAATGTAATTGGTGTCTGGGACTCTGGGTGCCGACTGCTTCGCTGCTGTCACTGGGTACTTCCTCCTTATCTTAAGTTATTTGCTGCGGTTCTTGCGCGCTCTGCACTTGCGTGTGCAGCATCAGCGTGCGTATGTGCTGCTACTGCTTCCGTCTTCGCCGTAACTAGTTGCTTTGATGCATTTGCTTCTAACTGCATTGCCTTTTCCTTTTCTTGATTTGCTATGCTTACTGCTTTTTTTGCCGCCGTTATTGCCTCCTTTATTCCGGTCCTCAGTGCTTCTTTTTCTAATTGTTCCGCTGCTTCTACTGCTTTCTTTGCTGCATCTACATGTTTTAGCACCTTACCTACAGCTTGGCTTGCTTCCTTCACTTTTGCTTCTGCTGTGCGTGCTGCTTGCCTTGCATTTGCAGCTTCTTTCTCTGCTTCTGTGGCAAACATTTCTGCATCTTGTTTTTTCTTTGTTTTTTCTGCCTGTTCTGCTGCCTCCTCTGCGTTTTCTGCTGCCTCTTCTGCGTTGTCAGTAACGGCTCCCACTGCCGCTGCTGCACGCGTCGCCTCTTCCAATGCTTGTTCTGTTGCATTTGCTGCAGTCATTGCCTTTTCCAATATTTCTTTTGCTTTTGTTAATATTTCATCCTTTGGTTTCGCTTCTTCTGCTGCTCCTTCAGCATTGACTTGTGTGGTTGCCACTGGCGAGGGTGTTGCCGGCGGCGCCAACGACTGCATGACCACTGCAGCTGATAACTGCACCCCCGCAGCCAGCACTACCAGCAGAGGAACCAGCACGGCCAGCACAACTGGCCCCACTGCCAACTGGCGGCCCTCTGCAACGGCTGCAGCATTAGTCTCTTCAGCAAGTTCTTCACGATCGGGTGCTGCTGAGGCTGCAGCGACCAGAGAAAGCAGCAGGCAGATGGTCTTTGTCGGCATTGATGCTCTGTCCAAAGAGAAGAAGACTCGTCAGGTGTATCTTTTTACAGAATCAAAGTCCGAAAAAGATACAGCAGATTGATTGGCTTATGTTATAATAAAAACAATAATAAATTTTATTTCACACTCTTGGTGTATATCACACATGCATTCACATACGTATCACATATCATTACACGTGCATATCAAATGTCATCAGCCGAATACACACACGCCATAATATAGTACATAATACTTGCCTAAAAACACTGTTTGAGAAAGCCCTAATCGACATTAAATCAGACAATGCCTTCTTTGATTTCTGCAGCTTTGTGCGATATCATACCACTCAAGCATCGCCTAATGTCTGAGGGAGCTACTGTCCAAATATAATTGCAAGAGGCCATATTTTCTTCTAATACACAAACAATTTTGGGCTAATATACCTTCAAGAGAGACTTTGCTAGTCCTCAAAGTAGCTAAAATCAGAGACGGCGGATTCCAGGGTGCAGGTGGTGCAGTTGCATCACTCGATTTTATTTCAATGGTGCAAAAGTATCTTTTTGCACCCCTTGTTTTGGCTTGGTCCAGGGAGGTGCCCCCTCCCCCGGCCTCAGCCGGCGCCCCCGGCCGGTCAGAGAAAATCAAGCCTAATTACCGCCTACCTGAAGAGGTAGGATCCTCTGTGAAAAAATATACATTTTCATATATGAATGGCGCCCCCTTACATCATAGCCACGCCCTGGACAGCAAAATGCGCCCCCTCCCTTTGAGTAAAGGCGCCCCTCTGGGTAGCATAGGCGCCCTTGGATAGCGTAGGCACCTCCTGGATAGCCGAGGTGCCTCCGAAGAAGAGAAACAGCGCCACTGGATATCACATGTGCCCCCCTGGAAAGGCGCCCCCCGCAGAGAAAAGGCGCCCTTTGGATAACATTGGTTCCCTTGGGTAGGAAAGGCGCCCCTGGAGAACAGAGGCGCCTCCTGGAGAGAAAAAGACACCCCCGGAGAGCAACGGCGGAAGGCACGGCGGATTCCGCAGGACAGGGTCTGCAGTTGCACACCATGAAAAATGATGGTGTGCAAAAGTATCTTCTCGCACACCTGGTTTTGACCTAGTCCGGAGAGGCGCCCCCCCATGGATTTGGCCGGCGCCCCCGGCCGGTCAGAGAAAATCAAGCCTAATCACCATCCTCTGTGAAAATACATTTTCATACATGAATGGCGCACCTTGACAACAAAGCTGAAGGCGCACCCCGCCCTTGAGTAAAGGCGCCCTTAAGGACAGCAAAGGCGCCCTTGAAAGCGTAGGCGCCTCCTGGACAGCTAAGGCGCCTCCGAAGAAGAGAAACGGCGCTCCTAGATATCACATGCGCCCCCTGGTCAGCACAGGCACCCCTGGACAGCAAAAGGAGCCCCCCGCAGAGAAAAGACACTTCCTGGATAACATAGGCGCCCTTGGATAGGAAAGGCACCCCCTAGAGATCAGAGGTGCCTTCTGGAGAGAAAAAGGCGTCCCCCCCAAGAGCAACGGCGGCAGGGACGGCGGATTCCGCGGGACAGAGTCTGCAGTTGCACACCATGAAAAATTATGGTGTACGAAAGTATCTTCTTCGCACACCTGGTTTTGGGCTGGTCCGGAGAGGCCCCCCCCCCCACGGATTTGGGCGCCGCCCCCGGATTTGGCCGGCGCCCCCGGCCGGTCGGAGAAAATCAAGCCTAATCACCGCCTACCTAAAAGTAGGATCCTCTGTGAGAAAGACATTTTCATATATGAATGGCGCACTTCGACATCAAAGCTGCGCCCTGGAAAGGAAAAGGCGCCCCCCTTGAGTAAAGGCGCCCCTATGGATAGCATAGGCGCTCTTGGAAAGCGTAGGCGCCTCCTGGACAGCTGAGGCACCTCCGAAGAAGAGAAACGGCGCTCCTAGATATCACATGCGCCCCCTGGTCAGCACAGGCACCCCTGGACAGCAAAAGGCGCCCCCGCAGAGAAAAGACACTTCCTGGATAACATAGGCGCCCTTGGATAGGAAAGGCACCCCCTAGAGATCAGAGGTGCCTTCTGGAGAGAAAAAGGCGTCCCCCCCCAAGAGCAACGGCGGCAGGGACGGCGGATTCCGCGGGACAGAGTCTGCAGTTGCACACCATGAAAAATTATGGTGTACAAAAGTATCTTTTCGCACACCTGGTTTTGGGCTGGTCCGGAGAGGCCCCCTCCCCCACGGATTTGGGCGCCGCCCCCGGATTTGGCCGGCGCCCCCGGCCGGTCGGAGAAAATCAAGCCTAATCACCGCCTACCTAAAGAGGTAGGATCCTCTGTGAGAAAGACATTTTCATATATGAATGGCGCACTTCGACATCAAAGCTGCGCCCTGGAAAGGAAAAGGCGCCCCCCTTGAGTAAAGGCGCCCCTATGGATAGCATAGGCGCTCTTGGAAAGCGTAGGCGCCTCCTGGACAGCTGAGGCACCTCCGAAGAAGAGAAACGGCGCTCCTAGATATCACATGCGCCCCCTGGTCAGCACAGGCACCCCTGGACAGCAAAAGGCGCCCCGCAGAGAAAAGACACTCCCTGGATAAAATAGGCGCCCTTGGATAGGAAAGGCGCCCCTAGAGAGCAGAAGTGCCTCCTGGAGAGAAAAAGACGCCCCCCCCGAGAGCAACGGCGGCAGGGACGGTGGATTCCGCGGGACAGAGTCTGCAGTTGCACACCATGAAAAATTATGGTGTACAAATATATATTTTCGCACACCTGGTTTTGGCCTGGTCCGGAGAGGCGCCCCCCCTCTCCCCCACGGATTTGGGTGGCACTCCCAGATTTGGCCGGCGCCCCCGGCCGGTCAAGAGAAAATCCGACACATCGCCTATCTGAAGAGGGAGTACCCTCTGTGTAAAATAAAATACACTTTCAAATATGAATGGCTCCCCCTGACATCAAAGCTGCGCCCTGGACAGCAAAAGGCGCCCACCCCCAGTAAAGGCGCCCCTCTGGGTAGCAAAGAAGGCGACCCCTAGACAACAGAGGCGCCCCTGGACAAAAAAGTCGTCCACAATTGAGGAGTAACGACACCCCTGGATAGCATAGGCGCCCTCTGGTTAGCACAGGCACTCCTGTAAACCAAGAGGCACCCCCCCCCACAGAGCAAAGGTACCCCCTCTGGATATAATAAGCTCCCTTGAATATCAAAGGCGCTCCCTGGACAGCAGGGGCGCCATCTGGATAGCATAGGCGCCCCCAAAGCAGCAAATACGCCCTTTGATACTAAAGGCACTCCAGATAGCAGAGGCGCCCCATGGACAGAAGACACCCTCTGGATAGCATAGGCACCCCTGGACGGCAGAGGTGCCCCTAAAGAAGAGCAACGGCGCCCCAGGATAGCATATGCGCCCCTGGTTAGAACAGGCACCCTTGGACAGCAAAAGGCGCCCCCGCTTCCTGAGTAAAGGATCCGGGCCTCTGGATAGCATAGGCGCCCCTGGATAGCGCATGCGCCTCCTGGACAGCAGACGCGCCTTCAAAGAAGATCAACGACGCCCCTGCATATCAAATGCGCCCCCTGGTTAGCCAGGCACCCTTGGATAGCAAAAGGCGCCCCCCCCGGGAGAGAACAGGCACCCCCTCTGGAAAGAATTAGCACCCATGGATAGGAAAGGCGCCCCCTGGGGAGCAAAGCAAAACATTTTTTTAAGGAAAACTCAGTGGAGGGGATTTTCTTGTGCTGGCCATTATAGTGTCGTCGGGGGATCAAACCCCCATTTGGAGGGGGCGTTGATAAAATTTAGACGTGCTATTGTTAAAAAATGTCTCCCAGTTTTTGTTTTTCAATATTCTAAAGATTAGGGATGCTGCCCAGGACCGTGAGTTTATTTTTGACGGAAAAAGGCCAACCTGGGTTTGAAAAAGGGCCAAAATGGGTCAAATTTTGTTTTCACTATTTTTTTTATAAATTTCGTCCAAGTTCTTCCCAGTACGGCTGTTGGAGTCTGAGTCTCACTTAAGTCCTCAAGGGACTTGTCACGGAGACCCCGACCCTACCACCCGAGCGAGCAACGCCCACAATGAAGGGTTAATTTAGAAGCCAAAGTTTAACCTCCCACAAAGCACAGGGACAGCCGCCCCGCTCAGGTCACCCTCTCACCAGTCAGTTGCCAGCCGACCTGTACGTCGGGTAAACTATTGAGCGCCGGAGCGTCTCAGGGGAACCGATCCCCAGCCTGGACATGCACTGCCACTGCATGCTTCTGAGCAGCGGGCCGGAGCCCGACGCTCTACCAACTGAGCTACCGGGGCGGCCAAATGGCCAAATAAATACCACAAAAGCCATATTTGAGGCTAAAACGACCCCTACCGGTTGTCATAAACCCACAGAAAAAGGACAGAGCACTTTTTTATCACTGCAGTGAACAGTGCGCTGTATAAAACTAAATGTTGATAGTTTGATATTGACTTGACGAAATATTTTTAGCACACTGCCCATTTCATAAGAAGTCAGGAGTGCCCTTCCAATCCCGTGCGGCCACCCAATGATTTCATCCACATAACTAAACAATTTGTTAGCATCATTAATAATCTTGGCCGCACCACTCCCCGCTAACATTTGATATTTTTCCTGCTTTTCCTGTGAATTGTTTGGTCTTGAACAAGGACGGATCCATAGGCAGATCCAGGATTGCCAATCGGAGGGGGGGGCACCTACCCGGGGGCGCCATCCGGAGCAGGGGGCGCCACTTTTGACCGGAAAAATCTATCAGGTGGGCGTAAAACCCTATCGGTGAGCACCGATTTTCACATCCTGAGGGGAGAGTGGGAAGTGCCATTTCAGGCGGGTGCCATCGACCTTTCAGGGGGCGCCGTGACCATTTCAGGGGGCGCCGAAGATCGATCGGGGGGCTGCATCTGCCCCCCCCTTTGCCCCTGGATCTCCATGTGGGCGGATCTAGAATTTTGGTAAGTGGGGGGGGGGAAGCGGAGCCTCAGAGTGCGCACTTTACCATCAACTTTTCACCCAAAGGGCGCCTATGGTATCGTACCCTTATCGTTCGGTTTTCGCTTGTCGTCATTTTTGTGGATTGTATTTTTAACAAAGTTCTGTCCCTCCCTCCCCCAGCCATGACAGTTTGTACCACCCAAGCAAGATGCCTATTTGGCGTGATGTTTGAAACGATGAATTGCAAAACAGTTCAGTCCACGCTTTTTTCGGTACCTCTTGAAAAAAACTGTAACTGCCACTAGGTCTTGGAGAAATGCAAGACACTTGGGAAGATGCAACAGCCGAACCTGAAGGTACATATCTGAGGATTTCTCTATTTGTGAAGATGGGTTACGTTTATTTTACTATCAAATGTGATAAGCCAAGATTCGTAGGATTATGGTGCGAGGACATTGAAAATAATCGCAGCGAGTGTGAACGAGGCATGTGCGCTGTCCCAGAAAATTATCTCAGCGGAGAAGCTTTGACATTGTATGCAAAGCAAACCGGACTTCAACCCACATTATTAATTGCTCCTAAAAATAATGTTTCAACCAGATGGCAGACTCAACGAGATATAAGGAAAGTTGAAATGTTATGATAAACACAGAATGAAGTATGTGGGCATTTTCCATCGAACTTTATCTATATTCTTCAATTCGTCAGCATGGGAGAATTGCTCTTGTGCGTGAAATTCCGAGAGGTGTTAAGATAATTTTGGTGGCCATGTGATTGAATGCTTAAATAGATAATGGCAGGAATAGGCATGTGTGATTTTAACATAAATGGGACCAACTAGAATAAAAAGAAAACCGTTTCAACGTGTCCAAGTACTCTTTTGATAAATTGATAACTTGTTTTTGGTTTATTGACTGTGATTTGCGCGTTTAATGATCACAAGTCATTGTCCTTTAACACGTACTGCATTTCTCTCGAGCAACAAGAATACAAACATCAGTTAGCAGTTTCACGTAATCGAAAAAAATTTCCAGTAACCATTTCGACAGCTCCTTGGCTAATCCCGAATGCGGTCATTTTCTCACTGTGCGAACGACCAATCATTTCGATATCCGTTTTAGGTCATTATCTAATACCTAACGCTTTTAAAACGGTGAGTTATGTGCAGTGTTCAGATCGAAGTGAAAAGACCATTCAGATCGATAAAACGAGTATATTTTGTCACTGACCATCCGCCTATACCATCAACCATCGTCTTCAGGTCAAGTTCAGTGCCCATCATTTAAGAGAAGAGGTGAGCGTGCACTGTGCATGCCCAAATCGAGACACAGCCGCCTTTCCGCTGGACAGACCGTGCAGAAATACGTCCACGTCGCGTTTGATTTCGCGCACGCGTACAACGTAGTGGACGACCGCCTGCTACGTGTTCGCCTACTGGAGATAGGGCTGCCAAATTGCACGGTGGCTTGGATTTGGCAGTGGCTCCGGGACCGAAGAGTCAAGGTGGAACTAAATGGCGTGCTTTCCAGGGAGCGCATTTTCCGAACTGGCCTGCCGTAAGGCAGTGCCTTTTCGCCAGTTGTATTTTTATGGGCGGCTCGGCTGGTAGACGCACTCTGCGCGGTTCCCGGATGCTCCCCCTACATGTACGCCGATGATACGGCGGCTCGCTGCACGGGCACAACATCCAAGTCGCCAAGGACCGGGCGCAAAGCTGCTGCTGGCGCCCTCGTGAAGTGGGCCTGACAGCACAAAGTGGTAGTATCAGGAGCCAAGAGCAAAGTACTGGTGATGTCCCAGTGGGCCAGAGACGCCGATCCCTTCAGCATTAAGGTCGACGGGAAGTCTGTCACTGCTGGAGACACCCTACAGCTACTTGGCGTCACCAACGATCGGCTTCTCCACTTCGGTCCACACTGCAAGAGATTGTGGGAGAAGGTCCACTCCCGCATCTCCCACCTACGTCAACTGTCCGGCTACAACTGGGGGCTGCACGAACAGCACCTCCGAACCATCGCTACTGGCTACATGAGAGGAGCAATGGAGCAAGCGGTCGCAGCGTGGCTCCACACCACACCGCCATTTCATGTTCAGCTGCTGGAATGCAAAATGAGAGCGTCGGCGCGTATCATCACAGGATGCACCCGCCCCACGCCCAGCCATGCACTGATGGCCGAGGTAAGACTCCCCCGTAGCGGCCAGAAGGAGGGTACTCGCGACCCGACTGCTGGTGAAAGTCCATGCGCTGCCACTGAAGAACCTCTGTGAAGACGTGCGGAGGCGACAGCGCCCTTTCGACTCCCCTCGGTGACCGGGTGGCGGCAGGTGGGCAGAGAGATGTGGTATCAAGCAGGCATCTCCCTCCCCAACACCCAATGGGCCTCTCCTTCCTCGATGTCTTCCATCGTGAGTATCAGGAGAGCGAGTCACATTTCAACTAGACGTGGGCCCACTGACATCAGGAGCGCCACCTGTCCGGAAGAAGCGAGTAGCTCTCCACCACCTCGCTTTCCTGACTCAATGTGCCACATGGGTGGACCGACAGGTCAGTGCACGGAGGGGTCACGAGCGGGGACCTGGGTCTTCATCGAGTCGCCAGACGGAGCCCAACATGAGCTCCGGCGACCAGCAGGCTCGCTCTGCTCGAGTTTTCGGGCTGAGATAGTAGTCCTCTAAACTGCCTGTGTCTTCCTACTGGACCACTAAGTGCACACAGTAGATCCGGTCATCTTCAGCACGGTCCGCCAAGATGATGACGCATTATAGAAATAAAATGGCTTCAATGTCTGTAGATAAGACAGCGAATCGGTAAAAATCGCAAACTTCCTCGCCATCAGCTTAGACACCTGGTCCAAAGAGCAAAAAATGGTGTACAGCTCTGAAGTAAAAATGGATCCTTCGTAAGACAAACTAGAAAGCTTCTCAACATCGTGACCAACAAATGCACGCCCTGTGCCATTGTCAAACACTAGCTAGTGTTTGTTTTTTACATTTCCGGATTCGAGGGGAGAGGCCAGGGAACATCTCAACAACTCATCGTCATGCTCCTCGCCGCAGCACTTCAAAACTTATCAATGTTTCTTTATCTTTGCAGATCTTTCATTTTTTATCGCATTTACAAAAAGGAAAAATATTTAAGAAACCACAGACAGTGCCTTGATATCAAACGACCACACTTCTCTATGCTTAGTTAGATTTGAATCACCTATTTAATGACATAAACGAGAGCAGCTATTTAGGTAATTACAGACTCTTTTAGTGGAGTAGGTATTGATTCAGGCAAGGGATGGTCACAGTAAGTCTAGCTTTATTTCGAGGTCTATAATACAGAGTTTCATATTAATTGCAAGTTCCATCTACTTTCATGGAAAACTTTGTGATGCCGAGGAGGTCTTGTTTGCTGTTGATCCTGGGCATCAGTTTAGTGTGCTGGGCCAATCGCCTAAAAAACGTTCTTCTTTCAGCACGAAAGACAGAAGTGGCAGCTGTCATTTGCGTTACAGACGTGGCAGCCACAGCCAGCTCCATGGCCTGCGTGTGGCAGACGAAGTGCTTTTCCTCCATGGGCTTCCCCATGAGCCCTAGGAACTTGAGCTTGATTTGATCAAGCTGCAGGTGATGATAGTCTCGCAGGCACCGTCCCAGTCAATCATCTTCTTGAGGGTGGTCACCTTTGTGTTGCCGTAGGGCAGGGTCCGCAGCCTAAGTGAGAAGCTCTCCACCTCCACCTCATTCTGGAATTATCCACTGGAATTCAAGATGACATCAAACTTTCTGAAATTCAAGGCGAATATGAACCTGGCTATGCATATGGCAACATCAAGACTCACAAGCCAGGGAACCCAGTACGCCCAATTATCTCCCAGATTCCAACTGCCACCTACCTCCTTTCTAAGAAACTGAACCAGCTGGTCACTTCATACATACCAGCTAAGTACTGTCTAAAGTCCACCACTGATTTCGTCGACATTATTCACAGCAATCAACCCACAGGCATCCTCGCGTCTCTGGACGTAGAGTGTTTTTACCAACGTACCTGTCAGTGAGACCATCGACATCATCATACACAATATATTCCATCACCCGCGCCTTCCACCTCTAAAAATACCACCCGAGCTCCTCAAGAATCTGCTGCACGCATGCACAACTGAATCTGTGTTTTTGAGCCCCCGTGGGCAGCTATGTGCCCAGATCGACGGGGTAGCTATGGCTCTCCACTGGGGTGCTTATTTGTAAACGCGTACATGTGTGACGTGGAAAATAGAGTACTCGAATCTGTGGAGAAGAAGCCCAGCATCTACTGCCGATACGTAGACGACATATTCTGTCAAACGGAAACCAGAGAAGGCCTGGACGCCCTCAAAAGTGCACTCAAAGAGAAATCTGTCCTCAGATTGACAATTGAGTACGCCGTCAACCAAAAACTTCCATTTCTAGACCTCGACATCGATGCCTCGAGCGGAAAATTTCAAACAAAAGTGTTTAGAAAACCCACCAACAACGGACGGTGCATGAACGGCGCAAGTGAATGTCCTGAACGATATCGCAAAGGCACCATACAAGAGCCTACATCCGCCGCGCACTGAAGTACTGTAGCACCTGGAGCGCCTGCAACGAAGAACTCAACACCATCAAGCAAATGCTGATCAACAACGGTTTTTCTAACACAGAAATCGATAAGGAGACCCAGGACCTAATTGACCATCACCAGCAGCCTGAAAACCACGCGACACACCCAACAACAGTGCCAATCAAGCCTTACTATGAAGGCCTAATGTCACCATCCTATAAGCTTGATGAGCGAGTTCTAAAATCAATCATCAGAGAAAATATGCGAAATGATATGATGAGTGGAGGATGAAATAGTATAAATGAGGGACTTACTCCACTAGAAAATGTTTTGGGGCGCTTTTGATATATTTTATATATCTTCGTCAGCGAGTTGGTACAGGTCATGAATGGTGATATAAAAGGGTATGACGATGAGTGAAACTAAAAAGACATGGCACGAGGGAAAACACGAGGGAAAATCTGGCTAATTGAAGGAATGCATGCAGGGTACATTATTCAGGGCTATGATTTTTGACAGCTGTTTTAATGATGATTTCAGAGAAAATGAGTGTGCCGGCTACATTGAACGGGGTATGGAGTGCACTTTAGGTCTGATTGCTTAGGTCTTTGAATCGTGCCGCACCGCAAGCGATATTTGCAGAAATCACTGTCGATCTTGCAAAATAATAGTGGTCCGCAGTATTTACAGGCTGCCAACATATAACTGATAAATATTAGATGATCACTTCAAAGAATAAAAGCCACGCCACCGACTCTTGACAACGCCAATACAGCCCGTGGCTTTGGCTGGCCAGCTTGGTCTCAGTCGGAGCTGGGAATGGCGAACAGCTCTGAACATCGCCTTCTGCTGATTCCTCCCTCCCCTCCCTTCCTCCTCCACCAGGAGGCCACTGAATGACACTGACACAACTCTGCACATTGCCTTCTGCTGATTCCTCCATCCCCTCCCTTCCTCCTTCACCAGGAGGCCACTGAATGACACTGACACAAATCTGCACATCGCCTTCTGCTGATTCCTCCATCCCCTCCCTTCCTCCTTCACCAGGAGGCCACTGAATGACACTGACACAACTCTGCACATCGCCTTCTGCTGATTCCTCCATCCCCTCCCTTCCTCCTTCACCAGGAGGCCACTGAATGACACTGACACAACTCTGCACATCGCCTTCTGCTGATTCCTCCATCCCCTCCCTTCCTCCTGTATCAGGCCACCGAATGGCACTGAACAAACCACACTTAATCCTTTTACCATATTTCTACATGTAAATGGTCTGGATCAAGTCATTGTCATCACTGGTGCATTAACCCGCGCCCCGGTGGACCTTCGAGTCACCTTAACCCTGGTGGGGGTTGTTGGAACACCCCCTCGAACTCGGCCCCTATGCGTAATAGCAAAAAAAGCGAAGGCTGGTGGATAGCTCTTAGACATTCACGAAGAAACTATGTTAGTCACTTTTTGGCTCAGGTCAATATTGAGGTCATGGCAGGTCAAAGAAAGTGGGATTTTGAGTACAGTTTTTGGGCTCTAGCGTGTAACAGAATTGATTATAATCATTTTTAGGCACCATTCGCTTCCTCTCGTCATGGCGAATCGAATGATGTAAAATATGACTATACTCGGTCAAAACACAAAAATGACCTGACGTCAGGTCAGATCAAGGTCATTTTTTTAAACCTAGCATAGTCAATATGTATACTAATCGATGCTCAATACCAATCTGAACAAAATTGTATCACAATAAAAGCTGCATCATCATTTCATGCGGGGGCGCGGTAGTGAAGTGGTCAGCGTAGCTGGCTTCCATTCAGCCGACCCGGGTTCAAGGCCCGGCGGCTTACCTGAACAAGGAGCAAGCTGGCTCCCGAGAAACCCTTCCAACAGGGAAAGAGTTGGCGACGCCATATGACCCTGGCAGTTGGTGCATCGATAAGCACCAATAATTATTAATCATTTCATGCCAAGTTATTGACCTAAGTCTGAAAACTGATTAAATAGCTTCAAATGACCTCTCAGTGGTCACAGGTCAAAAATTGCAACATGAACCTGGAAAGGGGCCCAAGATAGTACGATTTGGAGAATATGAAGGTATTCTCAGCTGTATCTACAGAAATACAGACCTATTTCTGTTTTTCCCATGTAATTCCAATGGAGAGGTCATGGTCCACACTTGATCTTAGGGCATCGATACGAAAAATCCCGAAATATGTATTGTATCACTCGGTGGGGCCGTTATGTGGTATAATTTTCAATCCGATAGATGTGCCCTTTTCTTACTTAAGGTACCTTAAAAATGTTTAAGGTAAGGTCACTTGACCTGCACTGGTGACCTGACCTGAGATGACCCAGCCTTAAAATTTTGGTTCAAGTTGCAGAATTGATGAAGGATAAAGTGCGCCAAGTACAGCAGCGCTTCGCGCCGCCATTTTTCGTGCCGCCGGAAAAACCCGAGGGAGGGTGTTCAAACACCTCCCACCGGGACGAAGGTTAAAACCTTAGATGAACATGTGGGGTTGTAAGGGCTAACCCAAGAATATGTTTAAATGAGTAGACGCACCTGTATGTTGTACGGTGTGGCGCTAGATGCCCTTAGATATGCAACTGGCAGTGATCCGTGAATTCGTCACCGCAGTTTGGATGCTTCAGACTTCACGAGCTGCTCCTCTTTTCTCGACTGACAGATCAGCTCGACTGACTTGCTTAGGTGCAGTTCCCTACCGTTTTATTCCAGGTATCTCCCGGATCTTTCTAGGAAGCCATGACAAGGGCGGATATAGTTAAGCGAAAATAGGAGAATTCCAAGGTTTGAAGCTTTCAATGAGATTGTCTCATGCAAGTGTATGGTTGCTGTTGTTTTTGTGCAGCGTTCACTCGCCTCCCTCGCCTCCCTGGCCGGAATGTGCCGTCGCCTTTAACCGAGTGGTGTATTGTGACCCGAATTTAATGTATAATGCAGCGTTGACTGGCGAACATTGACTGACGACCGCATTCAACCCAAGATTCATTGATAAGCCTCACCACACATTGGTCCATTGGACTCTGTCCTGTGTTTCTTTACCTCTGTGCATCAGTGACTGGTGCTCAATACCAAGCTCAAACTTACCAGAAGGGCTAACATGACAGTGTTTAGCCTTAGCCCCGTGGGATTTTAATCAGGCAACTTGGTTTGGAGTATTATGTAAAGGGGACCTGCCATAGATTTGAAAGTGATATTGTGCCTCGCCCACCAGTGCGGCCGGCGCATGTTGCCGATGCCGTCACGCCAGTACTGCCCCAGTCTACACCGAACGCTGTGGGCGTGTGCACCAGCCCAGGTCAGGGGCGTGGCCAGGGGCGGGAGGGGGCGACTGGGCCGGCAGCGCCCCCCTCCTCTGAGGGCCTGGAGGGCCCTGTGGACACAGGTCGCGCGCGACCCGCCCGCACTATCCTCTGTGGCGAACCGTGGAGCTTCATACCAGACAGGGTTAAGCCCTCTTCGGTACTCCATTTAATTGATGGTTCTAGTTACCTTTCTTATATCTCGCAATTGGAAAAACAGCCTATAACTTGCTCTGAGGTGATAGAGAGCCAAATTTCCCACATTTTGGTAAATATCTTATACCAAAATGCCCTAACACTAGACAAAAGTGGATTATATTTAGTCATAGCCTTGCTTTTGTGAGAAAAAGGTTTTTGGCCTTAAGACTTAACACCCACCCCGGTGGGCCTCCGAGCCACCTTCGCCCTGGTGGGGGGATTTCAAACATCACCCCATCCCCTCAAACTCGGTTCCTATGCGGGAGAACGAACAAACGCAAAGCAGGTGGAAAGCCCATACAAATTCATTAGGAATTTACATTGATCACTTTTTAGCTCTGGTCATTATTGAGGTCATACTAGATCAAAGAAGGTGGCATGTTAGAGTAGATTTTTTAGCTCCAGCGTCTGGCTGAGTTGAGTTAGAACCATTTTTAGGCACAAATTTGTGTCCTCTCGTTGCAGCGAATGCAATTATGTATTGGCCCTTCTCATCGATTCTTTGGTGTTGAAAATTGGGAAAGACTATATATTCGGCCACAGCCCTTCGTCAGAATCATCAAGCTGGCCCCCGAGAAACCTTTCCAACTGGGAAAGGGTCCGCGATGCCATATGATCCTGACAATTGGTGCGTCGATAAGCCCCAAAAATTATCAACTGGTTTTTGCACTACATTCCCTAGATGATTTTGGCAGCAACAGCCACACATTATATTGTGTATGTACATAAAAACTTGTCGCGATTTAGACTATAAACCATACGTGTTTCATACTTGAGGAATTTACTTACGTTGTCACACTCATAAAGAAAAATAAGAAAATATTTTATTCATTTGAAAAACATGGCGGGAGCCAGGTTAGTCACTTTGTGTCCAAATGTCTCGAATTTGGCCTTTTTTGTCGTGTTTGGCCGTTGACTTTTCTGTTGACCTTTTCTTGGGATTTGTCCTTGTTTTGCCCTTTTTCTAGCAGGTGGTACCTAAGCTATTTTTGTATTTTTCCCTTATATAAATATCGCTTCATTTGGCCTTTTCCGCTCTTAAATAAGATTTTCTGACACCAAAAAAGCAACAGAGAAACAGAAAAACTGTTATGGCGTTGGAAAGGAGGGGGCGAACTTTGTTAATAACACGATCCACAGAAATGATGGCGCCGAAAACCCGATGCGAAAGATGCTATATAGGATACTATAAGCACCCTTTGGATGAAAAATTGATGGCAAAGTGCACCCTCTTTGGCTCCACCCAACCCCACATACCAGAATTCTAGATCCGCCACTGTTCAAGAAAAAAATATACAGTTGGAAAAGCAGGACAAATATTAAATACCAGCGGGGAGTGGTGCAATCAAGATAAGTGATGATGCTAACACGTTTTCTAGTTATGTAGATGAAATCATTTAATGGCCACGCGGGAGTGGAAGGGCACTCCTGGCTTCCTATTAACCCACGACCCACCGGGGGTCAGGCGCCACCTTCGCCCCACCGGGGCCATCGATGCCCCCCTCTAACTCCGAAAATATGGGGGTTATGGCAAATCTGCAGAGTGCATTAGAAAGCTTGCGTGTATTCAGTAAGAAATTACTTCGCATGCTTAAGCACTCAGGTCAATCCGAGGTGCAGTTAGGTCACGATAAGCTATTTTCACTAAAATATTCAACGCTTAAGAAAACTAGGTATAACTCTTTTGTTATTAGAGCTATTGAAATATGGTAAACTACATTGGATAGGAAAACGCCAGACCTTTTTCCGCTATGTGGAATGTAATGACCTCCCACCAGTAGTTTACCCTCCAGAGCTCAACTCGTGACCTCAGATGACCTGAGGTCATTGAAGGTCAGAAAGTGACCTTGCCTTATACTAAATGAAAGCCAGGGATGAGACATTCACGATGGTGTTTAATTCAGCGCTCTTGCTTGATTAGGTTAAAGTTATTGCCAAAATACTGTTTTTGACCCCTGGTGACCTTGAATGACCTAGGAGAGGTCAAAGGGCAAGTATGATCCCTGGGATCCGTGAAAAGGTGTCCAAGAACGCTTTTCTGAGCAAGCCAAGCATTTGTAATCGTTTTTGTGGCTTTTACATCATAAGACAGCTTTTCCCATGCTTTTTCAATGGGAGAGGTCACCTCGTGTCCTGACCTCAGGTCATGAAATCGGAACATCCGGGACATACACTTTGTAGACCCTGGCGGGGTCATGAAGTGTAGAAAGTTTCAAATCGATCGACCGAGAAATGTAGCTGTTATAGAGCTCAAAATTTGAAGTGAGGTGACCTTGGTTGACCTCGCCTGGTGACCTGACCTTGGGTGACCCGGGGTAAAAAAATTCAGGGATGGTGGGAAAATGATGGAGTGAGAGATAGAGTCCTCAACCATGGTCCTGCGTCTCGTTGTTTTTCTGCTATCCCGAAAAAACCTAAGGGGGATCGGTGGCCCCCGGTGGGGCGAGGGTTAACACCTGCCCGGTGGGCCTCCGAGCCACCTTCGCCCTGGTGAGTGCGAGGTGCTTAAGCACGCCCCCCCTTTCGAACTCGGCTCCCATGCGAGATAGCGAAAATTTCGAACGCTGTTGGATTGCTCATACTAATTCATTAAGAAACTACATCGGTCATTTTTTGGCTCAGGTCAATATTGAGGCCATGACAGGTAAAAACGTTTGAATGTTTGCGTCGAGTTTTGGGGTCTAGCGTCTGACAGAGTTGAGTTGAAATCATTTTTAGGCACCATTCACTTCCCCTCGCCATAGCAAATGGATTGATGTATGCTATGACTATACTAGGTCAAAACACAAAAATGTGACCTGACGGGGGGGGGGGGGGGTTCAAACACCCCACATCAGATAAAATGTGCAGTGTGCTAAAAATATTACTTCAACTCAATATCACACGGTCAACAATTAGTTTGAAACAGCAATACACGTACTTTTTTCTTTAGGTTTATGACTGCCGTTAGGGGTCATTTTGGCCCCAAATCTGGATTTTGTGGTGTTTATTTTATCATTTTTGTGAAAAAAACTTCGGTCCCTTTTTAACCCTTTTTCTAACTCGGTTTGTCCTTTTTCTGCCAGAAGAAAAACCTGGCAGCCCCGGCAGCATCTATAATATCTAGAATATGGGATAACACAAAAATTGGGAAATATTTTTACCATTAATGCGTCTAAGTTTTATTAGTCCCTCCCCCTCCAAATGGGGTCCTGATCCCCTGAAGACACTGTAATGACCAGCATAAGAAATGGCCCCACGGATTTTTCCTTAAAAAATGCCCTGTCACAGGGGCAGCGTGGCAGAGAGCTTTTCCCCTCAGGGTCGGCTGTGACCCCCCCCCCCAAAGGCCCAGCAGAAGAGACCTTTTCCCCTCAGAGTCAGCTGTGTCCCCTCCATCGGCCGAGCAGAAATGGGAGGAAGATGTTATCAACACATCTGTAATGATGCTGAACGAGACTGTGCATGAACTAGAAGTGTCACGTGACGATATTGATGATGCAGCCCGTCTATCCCGGAAAACTATCCTGGTTAGATTCAAGAGTGCAGCACGAGGTTCTGCAAGACAACGCGTTTATGAGGACAGGTTCAAGCTGATGCCACAGGGACGACCAAAGGACAGCAGCGCACGTGAGCCTGCACAACTAAGCATCCGGGAACATCTCTCGCCCTACAACCAAGAGATCTGCAATGCCCTCATTGAACAGCATACGGCGAACAACATCTACACAGTCTGCACCAGAAACGGAATCGTCTACTGCAAAACAGCCCAACACGAAATGCTTGCCTGACTTATTTTTGCGTAACTGTTTTGTTCATTTGTTTTATGCAGAATCGTGTATGTATCTTTCTTATGTGCTTTTTGTGTTAATACTGACGAAGCTGTTTTGTCATCGAAACGTCTGTAATATAAAAAATATCAATATAAAGTAGGTAAATTAAAACAAGCCTAAGTCTCTTCTATACATCATCTATATATGCATACACACACACATATATATATATATATATATATATATATATATATATATATATACTTACTTATGGCTTTTTATTAGGCGTTCTGTGCATAGCACCTTTGCCCGCCTCTAAAGGAGTGTGTGGGAGAATTTTTAGAATTTTGCGTGAGGGCAAGCTACGTTAGTCTGTTGAAGCAATGGGGGTTATTTCAAGTAATGGGTCGCAAGATGTTTTTAGCTTGCGAATGGACGGTCGTGGCAATGGCATAGCCATGCCAAGGGAGGTCTTTTAATAAATTTAGACCCGCAGAGTGCGAAGGTTATCCATGTGGTTGAAGACCTTAAATTTAGAATTTGGAATTTAGAATTTAGAATTTTGTGTGTCAGCTACTGATGTCCGCTTGTCTAAGTTACTCGAAATCTTCCGTTAAATCAATAATTTTCATATTTTAGAAAGTGCGCTAAACACCTGGCCAGGGTGCCGCGAATTTACCCTGCAACCCGGAGGTGAGGTTGCAGCTCCCTCTCCGGCTGAGCAGCCGCCGCGCAGAGGAAAAGAAGTGTGAGAGGACAGTTAGATTGTTAGTAAGAGTATGAGTGTGGTTAGCATAGAGCCGCAGTGAAAGGTATCACTGCGGTGAAGAAGTCTAACCTAATTAACCTAACCTGATTTCAAAGGTAGCCTAACATAACCTATCCTTAGCCTACGATAAAACATTTAAAGGTTAAACAACTATTGCTTAAATTTTGCAGTGGATCATCTGTGACATGAATGGTTAATTTGAAAATAGGCAAATCCTACTTTGAGGGTGCACCATGCATCCTCCATCATATATACTGGGAGAGGTAATTTATAGAAACTTCTCAGCCCAGAGTCCTTTAGAAATGTAAAGAGTTTTTCGAGTAGCTCAGGATGGTCGTTACCGAGCAGAGTTTTTAGGTCTACAGGTATGTTTTGGATTCGGCAGTAATCTAGCATGGGTTGCCGATGGGTATTGTGCTGGGGACAATTGATGAGAATGTGATAGGGATTCTCCATTGCGTCGCAGGTACCACAGGTACCCTCGTTCCAATAGGCATTTAATTTTGTGGGTCCATTTCTGAGTCTGGTTAGAATAACCTCGCGCCGGCGACTCTTTTGGTTGGAACTGGGCCAGTAGCCGATGTTAGGCTTGATATAGAATAGGTGGGCGCTGTGGTTTGTTGTCCAGTTATTTTGAATTTGCTTCCAGATACTGTCCTGGAGGAGAGCTTTGCTATCATCTCCAGACCACATTAAGGGTGCGATCTCTCTAAGTTCTAGGGACTTTTTGCCTGCTCATCGGCCTTTTCATTTCCTTGAATTTTGCAGTGGCCCGGGATCCAAAGAAAAGAGACATCAGGGGTATCATCGATACCTTTCTGAATATCTACTATAACGTGGTGGCTGGGGTTGACTACGTTACTGACGGCCTGCAGGACAGATTTAGAGTCTGAACAGATGACGGTTGAGTTGATATTTTGGGTTCTGATTATGGCTAATGCATCTAGGATGGCAACAGCCTCGGCTGTGAAGATAGAGCAGTTGTCCGGAAGTCTTTTCTGTAGGCAAATATTTTGCCCCCAGATGCCGAGGCCTACTTTTTCGCCTATTTTGGAGCCGTCTGTAAATATAAAGGTCTTGTCCGCGTTACAAGATCGGAACTCTAGGAATTTCTGGGAGACTTCTTCCTCTGAGAAGTCCGTTTTACGGGAAGTGAAAAGAAATTCCAATTTGGGCTCTTTCCGAGTCCAGAAGCGGGAGAGTGGGGGTTTGCCTATTGTTGCTGGCAGTGCAAGATTTAGGCTTTCCAGGGTTTTCGCTACTCTGTGCTTAAATGGGGGCCACTTCTGTAGAGTGGCTTTATTTGCTCGTCTGGGATGGGCGAAACATTGTTTTGCCGGGTGGTTTTCGGTGGATTGGACCTTAATGTAGTAAGAAATAAGCTGGACGTCGCGTCTTGTCTGCAGTGGGCATAGCCCGCTATCAGTTAGCAGGCTGGTGATGGGGATTCTCTAAGCGCGCCTGTGGCTGCCCGGATACTGGCATTTTGGACTCGCTCTAGCTTTAGTTTATTTGTCTTGTTCGTCGAGTCAAAAACGAACGAATTATACTCGAGAATGGACCGTATCAGGGACTTGTAGAGCATAAGCAGGGTCTTTCGATCCCCGCCATACTCTGTGCCGCCGAGCATGCGGAGAATGTTGACTCGCTTTTGACAGCTAGAGACGACTTTGGTGATATGCTCATTGAAACTCAATCGGGAATCTAGGGTGACGCCCAAGAATTTGAAGCTATTGGTGCATTCAATAGGTTTACCCGAGATTTGGAGCCGTGGAGGGTCGTGTCTGGAATGCACTCTGGCAAAGACAACGACTGATGATTTTTCCGCCGAGAGTGATAGACCCATTAAACTACACCAATTATCGATGTCGTTTAAGCTATCCTGCAACTGCGTAGTTGCATGTTGGAATTCTGGTTCATTATACCGCCTGGTATCGATTGCAGTGGATTTCCAAATGGCGACATCGTCCGCAAAAAGGGAGTAATTTATTCCAGGCGGTAGCTTTTTGGCGAAGAGATCATTGATCATTACTAGAAAAAGGCATTTGCCCCCCCAAACGGAAAAAGCTCGAGGCAAAACTATGTTTTTGCCCCCCTCCCCAAGTGATCGACCTCCTTTTTCCTCGACTCCTTTTTAGTTTATACGCAAGATTTTGGTGCTGCAGCTCTAAACTTCAAACAGAACCAGTTAAGTTCAGTGTAAATATTGGGCCTTAGACTGGAAGAAGTATCTCGAGCCCATATGTTTCTTCTCGTGACGTTTTTTCCTTTTTTCTTTTCGCCTCAAATACTCAAAATTTTACCGGCAAGTGATATTGCAGCGCAGCTTTCACGGCGTGACGTTTTTTTTACTTTGGTTTGCCCCTCCCAAACCCACCGGCTAGATCCGCCACTGGTGAAGATCGCTTCACCATGAGCAGCCACCCTGGCGGTAAACCACCTCCGGGTTCAGCCAACAATGGTTCCGGGCACACACCAGCAGGACATGGCACCCTGGTGGTACACCACCTCCGGGTCGGGTCAACAATGGTTCCGGGCATGCAACAGCTGGGCATGGCACCCTGGCGGTACACCACCTCCGGGTCGGGTCAACAATGGTTCCGGGCACGCACCAGCAGAACACACCGCCCGGGCCCTGTCACAGAGTGCGCAGTCACGGATTCTTGCATGCGGTGAGCCACGCTCGCTGCCTATTTTGGATGCACCGCCTCTTTTCGGGGGGATCTGAACCATGCAAACCGGTAGAGCTCCTCAGCAGAGACTCTGCTCTTTCGCTAACGTGCTGATTAGTGAGGAACATGAATTCATTGTGATTTCCAGCTGATACCAGGGTGGGGAGATACATTGGCAGCTCTTCCCAGACCCCGTCCACCCCAGCTGATCTCACTGATAAGTCTGTGCATTTGTGCTAAGGCGGTGAGACCTGTTTGAGCGTGATCCACGCCCGCGCCTGCAGAGACTAGCCATGCGCCATTGACCTCCAAAGCACATTCATGTCTAACGAATTTATCCCCAGCTTAAGAAGTTTCGTCATGGTGGCGATTGGTGGCGAAAACAGTTGGGCAGCAAATATACGCAAACTGCGCAACAGCGAGAAAGAAATGTGCATGGGAATTGCGTGTCGTGTATAATAGATATACGATAACGTAAGGCCTGCGGACCTAAAGTCTATCGAGCGCAGTAAGCAACACACAGGAACCTGAACTGCATGGAGTTAGAGCAGGGTCTGTGACTACGCTGGATCTTTCTTTGGTATGATAATTTCAATACCTCTGTACTAGGGTGGTCGTTAAAATCCCAAGTGATAAATGATATGCTCAAAACCCACAAGGTTACCATTACCAAGGAAACTCCTAATGAATTTTGTTTTTCCAAATCAGACAATATTCACCCCGCCCTCATTAAGGCTGGATTTTCGTTTGAAGGCTCGAGAGAGCCACGTTCTGTGTCTCCATTCCAAATTTTGGCGAGGTATATTTGTGTGCGTGCAAGTGTGTTTTTGGAGCTCGGTGACGCGAGTGTGGAGGGGTGGGGCGTCTTCGCAACAATAGTTTTTACCATGTTTTATATTTTCATTTCTGTAGTGAGGTGGCCAGCCACAGCGTGGCGCCACCAGTCAGGTGAACGGTGTCCAATAAACAAGTCGATCGCTTTTATATACTGTTTTTTATATTGCTCTCTTTGTTCAATATTGGAACGACAATGCTTGATAAGACTACCATTGAAAATTTTTTGTAACATCACACAATTTTTTATGCAATTGGATGTTTTCATATTTTTTATTTTCAAGAGCTTTGTTGTGTTTCCTTTATCATATTTCAACGACAGTTAACGATCAAAAGGACACATTATATAACGCAACGCATAATGCGGAACACGACAAAGACTCCGGATATGGGACTAAGTGCTGCACTGTACAAACTGCGAACGCAAACTCTACGCTATCCCCTGACCCATGGCACTGGTCGGAAACGCTGTCGTGGGTGGCCACTGGGGCATTTTTCGGATTTTTTAATTTAGGGGTTTTATGGCTGCCAATGTGAAGAAAATTGTTCAGAGTATTCTGAATGATACTATCATCAAGCTAATTTGGTTGAAAGATGCACTCATTACTCATCAAAGTGAGGCGATGCTGAAATTCAGAAGTAAAGCGCTCGATGCTTCTATGCTAGATCCGAGTTATTATCTTTGAATAATAAACGTCAAAACTGAGTCAGGCTAAAAATAATTAACATCAAAATGTTCCTCATAATGCCGGCTTTAAGATGATTAGCGTTATTTATGTATTGGAATTTTGATAAAGGTATACAATATGTGTTAATCATCCCTTTCATAAATTCCCCCCACAAACTAGTTGCTAGCTTTGAATAGACAAAAAAGTTAGGTTTCTGCCAATTATTTTTGTGGAAACGTAGGTCAAGTAATTCTCCGTCTTGGTCTGAAGAGAGCTAAGTGTGCAAAACTACGCAAAATTGTCCACACTGTAAACCGTACCGGGCCGCCCGCCACCCGACACCTCCGCGGCTCGCCTCGGCCCGCCGGCCGCCCGCGAGGTGCGGGGGACGCTTATCAGGTGCTTCTCATGTCGTATTGCTCGCCTTTATGCACATTATCTTCATTGTAAGCTCATAGGTTTTCTTAACCTTACCCAGAATCACCCTTGGTCAAGGTCACCCATGCATAAACCATGCTCATATTGCACATGATTCGACATGCTATGATGAGAGGGGTACACTGATACAAACTACTGTCTTGATCTTCCTGCCGTCTGAAGGTGTGAAGGAAACTTATATTATCGTGCGGTCATTCCACGTGACCTTTCGTGATTTCTGGGGACATCGATTTTTACGAGGGTAGCAAATGGTAAGCAGCTCACAAACTCATTTCACTCAGGGGTTCCGAATGGCAATATGTATTTTGTCTTAGCCCGATTAGACGATTGGTCTGAGAGAACGCTGGGTATGCCCTTCTGCATGCGGGTCAACACATCTAGCCAGGTCGCTAGGGGTCGGGTTAGACT
Organism: Lepas anatifera; assembly: GCA_034440635.1. Classification (NCBI taxonomy): domain Eukaryota; kingdom Metazoa; phylum Arthropoda; class Thecostraca; family Lepadidae; genus Lepas; species Lepas anatifera. Next base: position 186,990 of record JAOTON010000664.1, on the reverse strand, counting down.
AATTTATTTGCCTAACACGCGCACTGGAGAGGGGGCCTCGAAGGCTCCCTCGCCTATTTTTCCAAGGTGGTGTAAGAACAGCACGTAGCCGAATAAAATGATATTTGGCCATATTTGAGAGAATTAAACGGCGCGTCGATTGGTGAAGAAATTTAACAAATTGGCTGAAAAAATGTGTGATTTATAGGCTTTCAAAGTCAGACCTGCATTTTGAGATTGCCACAATCGCGCGGTAGGATCATTTCGCTTGCATTGGATACCAAGTAGTGACGTCATAACGTCATATAACCGGGATAATGAGTCAAGTTCACTTGACACTAGGTCAAGATCAAATGTCACAGGTCAATGTCATATCATAATTTTCAAGGTCATTGACCCCCGTGCTTCCGGATGCAGGAGATAGAGACAGAGGCGGATGCAGGAGATAGAGACAGAGGCGGATGCAGGAGATAGAGACAGAGGCGGATGCAGGAGATAGAGGCAGAGGCGGATGCAGGAGATAGACAGAGGCGGATGCAGGAGATAGAGACAGAGGCGGATGCAGGAGATAGAGACAGACGTGGATTCAGGAGATAGAGACAGAGGCGGATACAGGAGGTAGAGACAGAGGCAGATGCAGGAGATACACAGAGGCGAATGCAGGAGACAAAGACAGAGGCGGACGCAGGAAATAGAGACAGAGGCGGATGCAGGAGATAGAGACAGAGGCGGATGCAGGAGATAGAAGACAGAGCAGATGCAGGAGATAGAGACAGAGGCGGATGCAGGAGATGGAGACAGAGGCAGAAGCAGGAGATAGAGACAGAGGCGGATGCAGGAGATAGAGACAGAAGCGGATGCAGGAGACAAAGACAGAGGCAGATGCAGGAGATAGAGACAAAGGCGGATGCAGGAGATAGAGACAGAGGCAGATGCAGGACAAAAGAGGCAGATTCAGGAGCAGATTCAGTGGTAGTCGGGTGCAGTGGCAGTCAGATGAAGGGGCAGAGGCGGATGTATGGGTGGACGCAGATGAAGGGACAGAGGTGGATGGAGGCGCAGATGAAGGTGGACGAACAGACGCGGAGGCAGGGTCAGAGACGAATGGATGTTCACATGAGGATACAGGCCCACCCGAGGCAGATGCATGAGACAGAGGCACTTACAGAAGATAGAGATAGATGCAGGAAACAGAGGCAAATGCAGGAGACAGGGGTGGATTCAGGAGCAGAAGCAGTGGGGAGGCAGATGCAGTGGCAGCGTAGGATGAAGGGATAGAGCCGGATGCATGGGTAGAAGCAGATGCAGGAGCAGAAGTGGTGCAGGGGCAGATACGGATAGAGGGGCAGATGCGGATGCAGAAGATAAGAGGCCGATCTGCAGGCAGGGGCGGATGTAGAGGGCAGTGGCAGATGCATGAACAGAGGCGGATGCAGGGGTGGATACAGATAGAGGGGCAAAGATGGATCCAGATGACTGACGCCAATGCAGGAGATAGAGGCTGAGATACAGGTAAGGACGGATGCTGATGATGGCAGAGGATGCAGGAGGCTGAAAGTTCCTTCACCTCACAAGCTTATCCACAGCACATGGCAATTCAGCATATTGGGCAAACCCCTGTTGTTAAACTAATAGTCAAAACATTTTTTGCCGCAACAACTAAGGGTTCTGGATATGCTAAATGATATTATGAATGTTTTATTGCATTTAAGTCACATAATTGTACATTTTCTTCATCAACTTATATGTTCAGTACTTTAACATGGCAGGATAGAAAGGTTCACATTTGTTGTTGGTGATCATAATGCAAACAAACTACCTATTTGAATTTGTATTTCTTATTTTGAACCGATTTGGATGTGCCTGAGTTTATAAAATTTAATTCACAATAAGTTGGTAAATTGTTTATTGGTTCTTGCTCCTGAGTGCAATTTGTACCCTATAGTGTGGCTAAGCAGACATGTTCAGCTGTAACACAGAACACCTGCCCCTTGTCCTCCCAGTGACTATATTCTTTAGTCTATTTTAAACAAGTTTATGATTTCTGCTATGTGATGTGGCATATACAAGTACAGATTCAGATCCTGAATCCGAAATATTCAGTGTGATTATGCATTCTGACATAGCTGTCAATCAGAATGACCATGTTGGCAATAGATGACCAGGAAAATTATTTGTCATATTGTGAGTAATGGCAGGCAGCAGCTCACTCTGACAAATAATTTTCCTGACTGTTTGAGCGGCAACAAGTTGTGGGCCACATTGTGAAGAGAATATATTCTGATCAGCTCTTGTTTATCCAAAGGTTCTGGTGGATGGCTATACGTGAACTCCTGTGTTATCACATTGAAATTTCTACACTTACTTCCAGGGTTCAATGGGGAAGACCAAATAACAACTAATTAACTTCTAATACTTGTTAGTGCAGCCCAGCTTGCAAAGTATGGCATTTTCGATGAGACCTCGTCAGTGCGAATGCCCTTGAAGACAGGAGCAAGTGGTGCGAATTCTATCAACCTGGTGCGAATTTGTGAGACTGGTGCGAGGAAGGTGACACTTAAACCAAACATATAATGGCTGAATGGTTATTAAGACACAGAAAAGGGCCTTATAAAAAGTTCTTAATTAACTAACTAATAATAGAGGTAGCATTGCATCGTTTGGGTAGGAATGGGTGCATTTTTCTCCCTGGTATGAGGCAGATTGGTGTGAATTTTTGGAGGCTGGTGGTGCAAGAATTTTAGATGGCTGGTGCGACTCGTCCGGCCTGCTGCCATACTTTGCAGATTGGAGTGCAGCACTGTTAAGACCTAGCCACTAAGAATCATAGGCCCTGGTATCAATTTTATTTATTTTTATTTTATTAGGGCCACTCCCAACAGGCACACTTGTCCAATTACAGGGAGTATTGGCATGGGTGTTTAAGGATTCCCTCCACCGGGTCAGATCGGACATGGAAGGAGGTTTCCCGCCGTGGGGATTGAACCCACGTTAATCTATGCTATCCAATCCGTAGACTGGCAACGAAGTCACTAGGCCACCCCGGCCTCAATGCATGCAATATGTGTGTAATATGTGCAATGCTAATATATATGTATTGATGCAAAAGTCATCAGTTCTGAAATAAGATAGTCCTGGAAAAATATAAAGGACTTGACCTCCACTCTCTCCTATTAGGCATCCTCTGTGGTTGCAAAGCTTAACCTATCATCACACCTGACATCACATGCAAGATTCTGAAGTTTACACTATGATTGCCTCTTGAAATCAGTGCCATTAATGGGCATATACCTACAACAATTATATTAAACGTTTTATATGTTTTAACACACATTCTCCAATTTTGGTCTAGCGAAGTGTTTCAGCCTTGATTCTTGACATTTCTGCATCCTAGAACAGCGCAGCAGCGACCTATGCTCATGAATACCAGACTTCTAAGGACAAAGAAAATATAACCCCCGATACGACGTGAGTTTTTCAACCAATTAGCATTATTTGCCTCTTTCACCGTCAGCACAGGAATCACGCACAACCACAGGCGATCACTCATTACAATTCCGTAATAACACACTAAAGATCAGATGCATAAAGGTATGCCTCAGTTGCGCACAAATAGCAAATCTGGCAAATCTAGCATCATACCAGCCTAAAATATACTGGATCTGCAAATAAACATACTATTTTCAATTAAAACGTTATATTACAAAATAAAGACTTGATTTATCCATCATATTCTCCTTTAGTATAAGTAATTTAAGAAAACATTATAAATAAATTGTTTTTAGGCAAGATTAAAGCAATTTACCGTGAGGTGCTAGTAGGTTCTTGGTAGGAAACTTGGACCAACCTTATGTTTTAGGGCCTTGGATGGAAGGGATTTTGGGATCAGATCGACTTATTCAGAGGCTCCGCCGGGATTTGAACCCGGGACCGGTGGCTTAGAAGACAAGGGTGCTATCCACTAATCCACCTCATCTTCACAAGTCAGGTCAGAGGACAAGATCAAGTAAGGCGCACTAAATCAGCTCAGGGACCTTTTACCAGCTCAGAGATCCCGATCAGCTCAAGAGCCCCAGAGCTGCTCAGGAAATCATATAGTCCACTCATGTGCCTGCCGTACCCGTTCGGCAGTTATTTTGGTCTTTGTGCATGTTGTGTTGTGTTGTTTTGGAGTGAGACTAACCTATTTTCACCCGTTGCGCTGAAGGCCGAATTCGGGGATGTTTGGATTTATTGAGATTTATTGAGTTATTGAGATATTTTGAGTCCTGTCATCTCGGACGAAGTGGGTATCATTATGCATTTCTCTGCTGCTCAGTTTAGACACTCACGCTCGCTATTGAACGATATTTACATACTTATTTTGCATTCCTGGATTGATACTTAAGTCAGGTTGTTCTTGATACCTAAGTTGTTGCCCTTGTTCGATATCCTAATGTTTGGTCTACTAAACCTTTGCCTTGATTGGTCAAGAAGGTTAATTTGCCTAAGAGTTTTGTGATGACACTGGTGACTGCGACGATGAACGCTGAATGTCCGTTTCATGGCCTGTTGCAGTCATTACGTTGATCAACAAGCGCGGAAGCCACACTCAATACAGAACACCGTTCCTTAATGTATTTCAGTTTATTTTGAAACCGTTGTAGCTAACCCCATAACAATAATGATTCTTCCCTGAATGGACACACAGCGATCCCTGACTAACAATCCTCTGTTCCATATTTTAGTGTAGTGATATGTAATGTAGTGATGAGTGTAGTGATGTGGTAGCTCCCTAACTGTGAACCTCCATAACGAGCTCAGCCTGTTTGCTTCATAACTTGATCATGGAAGAACGGAAGCAAGAACTGCCTCAGGTTCGCACCAGAAGTGGGAGACTAGACAATGTGACTCCGGAACTAGCAGAGTACCAAGCCGAGATGAAAGAGAAAAACTACAACCTACTTCTTAAGAAGTTGAGGAAGACAGGTGGTTTGTTGGTTCAAGAGAGCGAGGCACATGTAAGCAAGGACGCATCCACAGACGAAGCAAGAGTAAAGAAGATAGAGGAGTGGTTACATAATTATGTGACTCTCATGCAATCAAGTATTGACTTGCAGGCACTTCTTCCAGCAGAAAGGATAGCTGATCATTGCATTATGCAGAGAGAAGTAACTACAGAGCTGAATGTAATGAAAGACCAACTAGAGAAACTGCAGAAGGAGTTGCACACCATCCAGAAAGAACGTCCAGCAGGGTCACATGCTCCTTCAGCGACAAGTAAAGGAAGCAAAGCAAGTTCAACCAGTGCCGTGAGGGCCAACTTGGCCATGATGCGGCTACAAGCTGATCGCCACAAGGCTGAACTTGCTGCTCAGTTAGAAGCTTTGAAGGAGATACGAGAAATCCAGACTAGGCGTGTTAACCCTTGCCCCGGTGGCGGGTACGAGCCACCTTCGCCCTGGTGGGGGGGCTAAAAAAGACCCCCACGATCTAAAAAAACTAAGAGAGCTAGAAAAAAGCGCAAAACGGCAATCGAAAACTCTTCAAAAATTATATCGAAAATACTTCGGTCATTTTTCTTGTCAGGTCAATATCAAGGTCACCAGAGGTCAAAATAGGTCAAAATCGCTAATATGAGGTGTACTAAGAAAACCCCATATATCTCAGAAATTATGATAGCTAGAAACATTTTTCTAACACCAATCGAAAGCTCTTGAGTTGCTCTTTTATTGTAGTGGCATTCATTGTCGTGTCAGATTAAAGCCTAGGGAGCTACAGGTCACTGAATATTGGGCATATTCTTGGGAATGTCCATAGCCACCCATGCATAAGGGCGTTTCTTTTTTCGCTAATAACTTGCAAATCAAGCGAGATACAGCCAAAGTTGATGCACCGTTGCAATCCTCTCGTCAATACGAATCGAATGATATATAATATTGCTATCCCAGGTCAAATTTAAGAATTTGACCTGACCCAGGTCAACGGTCTGACCCAACTTGACCTGGTATAGTCATGATGTATATAATTTGACTTGCAGTGACTATACAAACACTTAAGTGACAAAATAAAAATTCTATCTTTGTTTATTCAAAATTTGTAACTAAAACACCAAAAAATGGTTATTTGACCTAAGGTGACCTTTTAAAGGTCACAAGTCAAATTTTTTTGCATCAACTTCAGAAATGTGCTAAGGGCAAGTCCTAAACGGTGTTTGAAGTTGATTCCATCCATACTTACTGAGAAAAGCTCATTTCGTGATTTTCCCCATGTATTGACAATGGGGAGGTCATGCTCTGCACATGACCTTAGGTCGCCAATATAAAATCCCAGAACAAATATTGTAGCTCCTGGTGGGCCCAATATGTGGTATGAGTTTCAACTTGATCGATTTACCCTTCTTTTAGTTATGCGGTCCTAAGCATTTTTTGAGGTGAGGTCACTTCATCTGGCCTGGTGACCTGACCTGACATGACCTTGAGCTAAAATTTTCAGGAAAGATGTAAAAATGATGAAGAAACAGCTAGGCCAAGTGTGGTGGCGCTGCGCGCCGCCGTTTTTTTGTCACTTCGGAAAAACCCGAGGGGGGTCTAAAAAGGCCCCCACCCGGGCGAAGGTTAAACTGGCATGCTGTATTTGATGGCATCGGACGGAGTCATCGCACCAACGGCGACTCTATGACTAATTGCGGTCGAGGGACAGATGTCCCGCCCTGGTGAAAATAAATTATTTGCACCAAGAAGCACAGCAGTCAAAACTAAATCATGAAAACATAGAACCAACGAATATAATTACAAAATAAAACACTGACAGGAAATCGAAGTACGGCGGAGATAGAAGAGAGTATATAGAAGCTCAAACTCATCACAAGTTCAATTACTGCAGGTGAAACATCAATCCAGAGAAATAAAGGCACTTCACTGAACAAGATTAAGATGTTATTAGAAGTTGCTTTAAATTATTTCAATCATCAATTTAAACACTTTCAACTTAGTTCAACTCACGTTCCGGTTGAAGAAATGATGCACGGATAGACGACACGCAGGTCCGTTTCGCCCACAGTTTCGATAGGAAATAGCCCTGGGTCACCGCATGACACGGCACCGGAAAATGATTAACAAGCAAGGCCTAAAACAAACCTCCTACACACGCTCGGAATCAATAACGACAAAATTTGACTATAACTTTAAATGCGTAATAATACTTATTACCACTTCCTAAAAGTCAAAATAACCAATTTCAAAATAGTGACCGTAAAAGAGATCACGCCGCTCTGCCGTCTGCCGTGTGGTATAGAGCATTTATATTCATACAGCGTCATCTATAACAGACGTACTGCAGAGCAGTGAGGTACTGCTCACTCGCGGTCGGGTCAAGAGTAGGCTATCTACACATACATAATCATATGCCATTATAGTTAAGGTAACTCAAGGTCAATGTCAAGGCCAAAGGTCAAGGTCAAAGGCCATGGGTAAAGGTCAGTCCCCGTTTCCCGCCAAACAATTTCTATAGTGCTAGTTGTACTGTGCATTATAGGTAGTGTAATATATTGTGACCACATAGGTCAAGGACCTTGAATGATCTTGACCCCAAATTTGTGCCTAAGTCTCTTTGAACCCTTCCGCTATGACCCTGGTTCGACTTTAGCTTATTCCCGTCTTTTTCTCTCATAAGCACGGCATTTTTATAGGTCCCCAGCACAGCGAAAATTGGACCTTTACGACATCATCTGACCTAGGTCAAAAAATATTGACCTAGGTCTATGAAAATTCGTTGATGTAGATTACCATACCCCACCCACCCCCATGTTCTGGATTTGGCAGTAATCTGCATGGGTTGCCGATGGGTATTGTGCTGGGGACAACTGATGAGTATGTGATAGGGATTATCCATTGCGTCGCAGGTACCACAGGTACTCGCGTTCCAATAGGCATTTCATTTTGTGTGTCCATTTCTGAGTCTGGTTAGGATAACCTCGCGCCGACGACTCTTTGGTTGGAACTGGGCCAGTAGCCGATGTGAGGCTTGATATAGAATAGGTGGGCGCTGTGGTTTGTGGTCCAGTCATTTTGAGTTTGCTTCCGGATATGGTCCTGGAGGAGAGCTTTGCTATCATCTCCAGACCACATTAAGGGTGCGATCTCTCTGAGTTCTAGGGACGTTTTTGCCTGCTCATCGGCCTTTTTATTCCCTTGAATTTCGCAGTGGCCAGGGATCCAAAGAAAAGAGACATCAGGGGTGTCGTCGATACCTTTCTGAATATCTGCTATTACTCGATGGCTGGGGTTGACTACGTTACCGATTGCCTGCAGGACAGATTTAGCGTCTGAACAGATGACGGCTGAGTTGATGCTATGGGTCCGGATTAGGGCTAGTGTATCTAGGATGGCAACAAAACAGTTGTCCGGAAGTCTTCTCTGGAGGCAAATATTTTGCCCACAGATGTCGAGGTCTACCTTTTCGCCTATTTTAGAGCCGTCAGTGAAGATGAAAGTCTTGTCCACGTTATTAGACCGGAACTCTAGGAATTTCTGGGCGACTTCCTCCTCTGTGAAGTCCGCTTTACGGGAAGTGAAAAGAAATTCAACTTTGGGCTCTTTTCGAGTCCAGGGCAGAAGAGTGGGGTTTGCCTATTTCTGGGAGTGCAAGATTTAGGCTTCCAGGGTTTTGGCTACTCTGTGTTTAAACGGAGGCCATTTGTGTAGGGCGACTTTATTTGCTCGTCTGGGATGGGTGAAACATTGTTTTGCCGGGTGGTGCTCGGAGGATTGAACCTCAATATAATAAGAAATAGGATGGGCTTTGCTTCTTGTTTGAAGTGGGCATAGTCCACTATCCACTAGCCGACTGGCTTGGGGATTATATGAGCGCGCCTCTGGCTGCCCGGATACATGCATTTTGGATGCGCTCTAGCCTTAGTTTGTTGGTCTTGTTCATCGAGTCAAAAACGAACGAGTTATATTCGAGGATGGGCCGTATCAGGGACTTGTAAGGCATGAGCACTGAGCAGGGTGTCCTACCTTCCAAGCCAATACTGAGCAAGGTATTTGTATAAAACATACGTTACCAGCATTCCTAACACGCGCACAGCTAGGGTCCGTGGCATGACGCGCCCCACAGGGGAGGGCATATTTCGCCCCTCCGTATCTCATGTCCCAGGAAAGCTAAAGGACAATTACGGACGGTAGTCGAAAACACTTGACGAGAGAAATGCAAATTATAGAAACCATTTTTACGTCAGGCCAATATTGAGTTCAGCAGAGTTCAAGGAAGATTCCATGGGCTTACAAAGGGCAGTATACTTGCCCCTCTAGATTTTCCTCAGCGGAGCTAGAACAAATATCTATAAATCACTAGATTTCTCTCATTGTGGCGAATCGAATCATGTATATAATGACCTTGCTAGGCCAAATGGTGAAAACGACCTACATCGAGCTAGGTCAGGGTCACAGATTGGCTTGGTATGGTCATGCTGCATATCAATGGACTCTCCGCGACAAGATAAACACAATACAGGCAAAATGGGAACTTTATCTCAATTAAGTGAGAAGCTATTGGAAAATTTTCAATGTATGCTCCGTGACCTTACATGACCTTTAGAGGTCAGATGACAAAAAGTCAACTTCATCGTCAAGATTGTGATATACCGGTGGATACGGTACACCAGAGAAGGATACCGGTAGAGACAGCTCCCCAGAGAACGATGTCAGTGATGCCGGGCACCACTTCCATCGACAGCTAAGCCTCAGGGCATATTTTGTGCACGGTTGCAAATGAATGAGAGTCACTGAGTCCAGTTTTCCAACGTCTCTTGTTTATTGACAGATGAATCGTGCGGGCTAATTTGTGGTTGTGGTTAACGATGCTATGAACCCAGCGCTCCGCCAGGGGCGGATTCAGGGCAGGGCAGCTGTGGGGCTGATTGCAGTGCGCGCCGCTCTAGAAACAGCAGCGCTGCAGCCCTGTGAGGCTTCCTGGTAGAAACCTGAGCACGTCGTGGGAACCTCTCCCATTTCAGTCTGCTGGGCCTGCCCTTGTCATAGTTTCCTGGCAAATTCCGGAAGATGGGTGACTTAAAATAGAGGAGAGCTGCACCTCACCCGGCTAATCCAGCTGTACTGTTAGACGAGAACGGAGGAGGCAGAAGCCGATGCTGTCTCTGATGTCCAAATTGTCGGGGCTTCGGTGAAAATTTCACAGGTTAGTGCTGCTACAAACCAGTGGAAGACCAAGTACCGCACGGCAGAGCACAAAGGTACGTCAAATTGTTTATATTTTATGAAAAAGCTTAGTTAACCTATGTGTGACGTGTCAAATGAGCAGCTGTTGCGTAGGGGAAGGGGTTGCCTTGTGGCCATTGTTCTGTGATCTTTTTGGACCAGTCGACTTCCAATGTTCTCTGACCCGAGGATTTCGGATCTAGCTTCGAATCGCCGGTTTTCGAATTTTCTATGCCCGCGCCAAGGACTGAGTTCTTTGAAAAACAGAAAAATGACCCTGCAGCATAGTCATCGAAGTTACTAACAAAACTGACATTGGGCTGATAAAGCAACTTCTCAGCTACAGTCCTACAAAACTGTATATTCCTAGCGTTTTCCTTTCTCGAGATACTGCATTTCAATACCCTTGTCTGAGGCTGTACCCGGGACACGGGGAAGCGGCAGCGCGCCGCGGGTGGCGGCTGCTGTGGTCGGGATGAAACTGCAAGGTTTGGTTAAAAGGACTAATTTAGGCAAGTTTTAAGAGTTTGAAGTGTTGTAATGAGCGTGAAAGTCATGATGATAATGTTATAAAAAATTAACCGGCAATCGCTCATAGTATAATGAAATTGAAAATGCCAAATAGTATATTGATATTTCGACGGCGTGTCTTCTTCAGGAGCAGGTTTTGAGTTTGAAAGTCATTGATAGCAATGATTTTTAAATTCAATTTGAATTTAGGGCGAACAGCAAGCAGGTACACGTGAAAACAATGTTTAACATCTCGCGAAGGATACAGTGTGATGAGTTACCTACAAAAAGAGACATTTACAAACTACAGGATACAGAAACTAAACACACATAAAAGCACAGTATGCAACAAAACTATGGATGTAACAGTGAGTAAAAACAATTTTCAGCGATGGATGTGTGGTGGTGTGGTGAGTGTTTATGCGTGGTGGTTTGGTCCTTAAGTGGTATAAGTGTATGTTTATGGTACTGGTTGTAGGAGGCGCCACGAGGAGAATTGCTTATTTATTTGGCTGCGGTTTCGGATTTCACTGATTCTTTAATTTTGCATTCTGCCGAGTCTTTACAAACAGGAATAATTTTTGTTGCGAAGTCCTTGTCTGCGATGCGTGTAGTGGGGTGATGTGATATGGTGTGGTCTCCTAGATACTTACCCTTTTCTTTTCTCCTAGCGTGTGCTAAATGTTTCATGAAGCGGTTATGGATTTGGCGAGTTGTTTCCCCTATATTCATGTTAATTATTAAGAATTATCCATGTTTGTAAAGACTCGGCAGAATGCAAAATTAAAGAATCAATAGAAATCCGAAACCGCAGACCACAAATAAATAAGCAATTCTCCTCGTGGCGCCTCCTACAACCAGTACCATACACATACACTTATACCACTTAAGACCAAACCACCACGCATAAACACTCGCCACACCACCACACATCCATCGCTGAAAATTGTTTTTACTCACTGTTACATCCATAGTTTTGTTACATACTGTGCTTTTATGTGTGTTTAGTTTCTGTATCCTGTAGTTTGTAAATGTCTCTTTTTGTAGGTAACTCATCACACTGTATCCTTCGCGAGATGTTAAACATTGTTTTCACGTGTACCTGCTTGCTGTTCGCCCTAAATTCAAATTGAATTTAAAAATCATTGCTATCAATGACTTTCAAATTCAAAACCTGCTCCTGAAGAAGACACGCCGTCGAAATATCAACATACTATTTGGCATTTTCAATTTCATTATACTATGAGCGATTGCCGGTTAATTTGTTATAACATTATCATCATAATTTAGGCAAATTTGACAGGAATTCAAGTGTGAAACATATACGAACAAGGTGAAAAATGATTGAGGTTTCTTTTGAGTCCCTGTAAGGCACATACAACCGCCTAAAATTCAAATTCTCTCTCAGTAAGCCAGAGGAGGTTTTTCAGCCATGCCGGCAGGGCACGTACCTCCCGGGGTGCCGGCAGAGCGAGGGTTAACACGCGCCCAGCTGGGGTCCCTGGCATGACGCGCCCCGCTGGGGGGCGTTTATCGCCTCCCTCCGTATTTTATTCCCCACGAAAGCTATAGCAAATTTACGGGCGGCATTCAAAAGCTCTTGACAATAAAAATATATTTTATACGGAGAATTTTTATTTCAGGTCAATATTGAGGTCAGCATAGGTCAAAAAAGGTTCCATAGGCTTACAACAGAGCACTGCACGTTTCTCTCCCTAGATCTGCCCTCAGGGGAGCTAGAGCAAATTTTTATGCGTCATTGGATTCCTCTCATCGCGGCAAATCGAATTATGTATAATATGGCCTTGCTAGGTCAAACAGTGAAAAGGACCTGACCTCAAGCTAGGTCAGGGCCACAGAGTGACCTGGTATGGTCATATTGCATTTCAATCGACTCGCCGTGTTACTATAAGCACAATGCAAGCAAAATGGGAGCTTTATCTCAATTCATTGAAAATTTATTGGTAAAACAATCATCTCAATTGAGTGAAAAATTATTAGAAAAACAATATCCTTAAGCTCCAATGACCTGACATAACCTTTGAGAGGTCAGATGCTTAAAAACTGAACTTTATGGTCAATATAGACGGTAATAATAGACGGTTTGAGGGTTTTCAGCTTTATCAATCCAGTATTTACTGAAAACGAGCACATTCTATTTTTACCATTACTTATAATGGGGTGACCAAAAAATTGACCCCACCTTAGGTCAACAATATCAAAATTCCGAAATAAAAGATTTGTAGACACTAATGACCTTATCATATTGTGAAAGTTTCAAACTGATCGGTTTGCTGACATTCCCTGGGCGCCGCTTCAGACTCGTGATTTTAGGTTTTGAGTTCGGGTCACTTGACCTTGAATAGCTCATTGACCTGGCATGACCTTAGCAAAACAATTTGGTGAGATGTGTAAAAATAATCAGGGACAAGGTACTGTAAGTTTCGTTGTTCTGCATCTCTTTGTTTTTTAGCTATCGGGGGAAAACCAGGAGGGGGGGCGAATTTTGTCGCCCCAGCGGGGCGCGTGTCAACAAAGAAATGTAAGTGAGTATGGTGAAAATGCCTGAGGCTATAATTTTCAAACCGTAAGTCAGGGAGGAAAATGAATACGAGAATGGTCATCAGCTCCATCAATAGTTCCCCTGACAAGAAATACACCGAAATCTGCGATATGAGGGTGTTATCGTCCTCTCGATCTGTCGTGGAATGTCCCAAATGTGCGTTATCTGTAAGCATTTTTCTTGTGAGTGTTGTGTTCTTGTTGTAGGTGATCCTTAGGGGCTCGCTCGTTGAGGTGCATGGTGAGGCGACTAGATAAAGTGGCTGATGTGCATCCGATGTAGTGTACCTTACGAAGTCTGCAACCTTCGTCGGGGCATTGAAATTGGTAAACTATATTATTACTCATCAACCACTTAATCTTCAGGGATTGTCGCACATTACAAGGTTTTTTGTTTCGGTTTTCTGGTAGTATACGTGAAGATTGATTGCGTGATTCTCTTTACATTTCAAATTTCTTTTGAACTGCGCCCCAATGGGCCTTCGAGCCACCTTCGCCCTGGTGGGGGGGAGTGTTTGAACACCCTACCCCCTCGAACTCGGCCCCTATGCGGGATAGCGAAAAAAGTGAAGGCTGGTGGATAAAGGCTGGTTTGTTGTCAGCTCCCCTGAATGATGAGTCTTTTGTACAGGCTCAGAGCAGGCTTGCGAGGATGTTTCCTGGTAGGTTGAGGGGTTTGATGTCATCACTGTTTTTGTCAAGTACCTCACTTACGATAACATCGATAGTCTGTTCAATGGGCACGTTTGTAAATAGACTTTCTACATCTATGGATGCCAAGATACCTTCAGGTTTTTTCACACTTAGAATGTCTAGAAATTCATCTACAGGTTCAATACCATATTTGGACAGGACGTATGGTGCTAGTATTTGGTTAAGCCGTTTTACTAATTTATATGTTGCCATGACTGGAGATCTCTTCTGGATCCAGAGGGTCCTGGGTGCGTTATTACTACACAGCAATACAAGCCCTTTAAAAGTCTATGAGATACTCAAAATCCAGGGGGGGTCCTGACCCCCAATCCCCTCGCGAATTTTCACCCATGTATGCTGCAGTAGGTACCTGAAATATAATCGGCCGGAGAGGATTACTTTCTTTATGTCTCTTAACATCACATATGCATATCCCGGAGAGAATTCTGCGGTTTTAGCAAAATGTACACCACCATTAACGGCATTAGCACTTGTTATAATTCTATTGACTTCAGCCTTTTTGACTATTTGACTATTCTACTTTTGACATCAGCCTTTCCTATTGACTCTAGCCAATGGAGTTTTAGTGTTTTGGTTGGAACAGTTTTAATTACTTTGAACAAACTTGAGTCTGAGAGGATGGTGTTGTGTTTTCGAGAATATTCGTCGCTTTCTATGATCATAAACGCGGTGCACTTATCAGTTCTTCTTACGATGATTTGGTTATCGTTTTTAAATATATATATATATATATATATATATATATATATATATATATATATATATATAATATATTATTATAACTCAACCAATGGTGTACATGACACCCCCTCAGATCTCTATGAAATGAGGTGTATAGGGGGTTCTTCATAACCTAGAATCCGAATCCGTGGTCGAAACAGACCTTGCACTCTCAGTTTCGTAGCAACAGTGACGTCAAATTTTGACGTCATTGCATGCTTCGAAACATTCAAATCCTTGTATCTCAAAAAGTTACAAAGATATTTGAAATCTGTCAAAAAATTTAGAAAGAGGAGCTTATTGCTTAAAAAGGCATGGTCAAAAATATTTTTTGAAATTTTTAAAGCTTATAAAAAATGCAAACAAAAAATATAAATCAAACAATTTTAAAGAGCGAGGACTTTAATTTTCCTAAAATCAATTCATATGAAATCTGCAAGCATTCTTATCCTGGAAACGTACAAAAAACATTGGGTATCGGATAACAGCATATTGTAACAGCTCGCGTTCTTCACGGGCCTCCCGCCAAACGAGTCCCGGAGCCGCCTCGAGCGCCGCGTCACCCGAGAAGTGACGCGCCCGAGGCGTCGCGTCGGTTTGGAGCTGGGGAGGGGAGGGTGAAGAGACAGCCCACGAAAGACCAAAAGCTTTAAGAAATTGTTAACATATATTATTTATGTACAGGCTTTCACTTCATCTACGTCTCCGAGATAACGAACATAACAAAGTGGAAATCCGGGCCAAGTTCGATCAGTTACGATAACACGCTAAAATCGCCTAGTGTCACATATAATGGCGGGAATGGCGGGTTTTATTTCGAAGCACATATTTGACGTGCTAATGGAATAATAAGGACATGTAACATGACATGTGTTAATATCAAAGCAATTTAAAAATTGTCCTTGCACCGAATGCAAAAGCTTAAGAAGTGAACAGAAAACAGATAGCGTACCAATCTGAACCTGCTTCATTATAGCTGCTGCCACGCAAACAGAAAAAACGAAAACTGAAATGAATTCTTGGTGGCTCAATTTTCTGTCATTCTCGGTTGGCTCCATTGGCATATATTTATGTTTCTCCTTTATGGATTTTGTGTGTACGGTTTAATACGTTAGCTAACTGCCATCACGCTTCAAAATGTTTTACACCGTTTAAAGTAGTACTAGTACTCGTGGCGACAAAAACCATCTTGCATTTTTATAACCGTTTGCTAATTTTGGCCGACCCTGGGAACTGTCACTTTGTTAGGAGAACGGGGAACTGAGGGCGTAAGTTGTGGGAGGAGGCCTAACCGGAGGTGAGGAAAGTGAAGCTGCGATGGGATACATTTGTTTACTTTATCCACGGTAAGGGAAGGCGAGATAGGTCGAGGAGGTAACTTCATTTGGCATTTCACCTTCAGCGGTACTACAGATCAGCGGGGCCAATGCTCTACCAACTGAGCTACAGGGGCGGCTAACTTGAATTTAGAAACATATTTATGCGTGATTGGGGGCGCGGTAGCGGAGTGGTCAGCGCAGCTGGTGTTGGGATGTGTATGGCGCCAGAAACTGGCACCTCTACCGGCCGCCCGTGTGACCTGCTCCTCTCCAAATATAGTCACTGGTTACGGGTCAACGTGTGTGGACGTCCCGCGAGGTCAGAGCCTGCAGCGAGTGAGAACATAACATGGCGCGGTCGGTGGATTGACAGTGAACCGAGCTTTTGTGAACAGTGACTTGTGACATTCGAGCAGTGATAACTTTGCCGATTATTTATGGTGCTCGCTTATAGGTACTGTCATGGCGGAATCCAAGCCTCCCGTGAAAGAGGCAACTGCTGAAACCACCCTCATTGAGTTTATGAGGCAACAGCAGAGGGACATGACCTCACTCATCGAGCGTGTGTGTTCGGCTATTGTGCCTGCGGCATAGGCCCAGCAGGGGCCCCCACCTGACGCTACTGTGCCCTCCATTGCGGACACACGCCCTCGCCCTCGGATGCCAGCCGCCGGGACGCCCATTCCCCGGCTATGAGTCATGGCCAATCTCCTGGAATTCGAAGCCTGGAAGAAAAAGTTTGAGGGGTACTGCCTGTTCACTCAGCTCCAGGACATATCACCGGCAGAGCAAAAGCCGCACTTTTGGCCGTCTTGGACGATGACTGGACCCGAGTTGTCCGCCTTGGCTTGCCCGTCTCCGAAACGGCTACTATGGATGAAATTATCACGGCCATGCAGGCTCACCTTCGGCGACAGCGGGATATTGTCATCGACAGATGTTATTTCAATCGCCGCATGCAAGACCCCGGAGAATAAGTCGACGACTACGTCTGTGCGCTGAAAGAAAGTGCATCGTGCTGCAATTTCTGCCCACACTGCCTGGACGACCGATTTCGTGATCATTTGGTCGTTGGCACCAACGACGACGAAGCTAGACGACGCGTGCTCGAGGTGGCTGATCTCACCCTACAAACTGCAACAGACATCTGTAGGGCCTCCGAGAGCGCTGCAAATGACAGACTGTGACCAATACAGACTCTCCGCGATACGAGCCACGCCCGACCTGACCTTGAACAAAGTCTCGCGGTACCGGCGTGAGCCGACTCAGCGCCGCCCCGCCCGGAGCGAGTCCACCCCGGCCGGTCAGTGCCGGTGGTGCGGTGCGGCACAGCATACCGCTCAGGCGTGCCCGGCGGTAGGGCGCACGTGTAATGTCTGTCGCGGCACAGGCCACTTCGCCTCGATGTGTGCGAATCGGACCGGCCGGGAGCACCGGTCCGCGACCAAAGCCAGTGGCGGAGACAGCGGCCGTCCAACTGATCGCCGCGGCACCAGCGCCCGCCACCAAAGCCGCAGCCGACGCGACCGCCGAGGAGATGACTACAACACCGTCCAGCAACATTGCCACCGTTTTTTCCGACGATTCGGACGGCAACAGTTGTGAAGAAGTGTTGCCTCCGGCGACAAAAAGTGTGTACACCTCAAATGTACGACTGCGGAGCGTTTCCGCCAAGCGCTCATCTCATGTGCAGCTCCAGTGCCACCGCTCGGACGGGACAGGTGTCTCCACTGCATGGACACCCGACACTGGAGCCGAGACGTCGGTGATTTCCGTACAGCAGGCCAAGACTATGGGAGTGTGTCTCAGTGGACTTTGCCCAGCTTCGGAGACTCTCTGGACCACTGATGGCCGCGAGTTGCGACCGGTCGGGGAGTGTGACATCGTGTTACAGTTAGGAGACGTCAAACGTCCTGTGAGGGTGACAGTCCTAGAAAGCCTGCGCTCTCCACTGCTGTCGTGGCACGACTGTGTCCGATTCAAAATCCTGCACGATACATTCTCCCGACAAATCAGACATGTAACGGCTGCTCAGGACGAGCCGTGCAGGCGCAGCCCAGCACGTCGGGCCGCCGTACTCGCGCCGTCAGACGAGAGCGGTGGACCGGCTGCCTGCAGTTCACCGGCGCCGGCCGGCAGCGGCCCGCCTACCTGGGAGCCGTCCCGCGGCACCACCTCCAACCAGGAGCGGCACGCTCATTTGAGGGCCGTCCCGCGGCACCGCCTCCAACCAGGAGCGGCACGCTCATCTGAGAGCCGTCCCGCGGCACCACCTCCAACCAGGAGCGGCACGCTCATCTGAGAGCCGTCCCGCGGCACCACCTCCAACCAGGAGCGGCACGCTCATTTGGGAGCCGTCCCGCGGCACCGCCTCCAACCAGGAGCGGCACGCTCATCTGAGAGCCGTCCCGCGGCACCACCTCCAACCAGGAGCGGCACGCTCATCTGAGAGCCGTCCCGCGGCACCACCTCCAACCAGGAGCGGCACGCTCATCTGAGAGCCGTCCCGCGGCACCACCTCCAACCAGGAGCGGCACGCTCATCTGAGAGCCGTCCCGCGGCACCACCTCCAACCAGGAGCGGCACGCTCATTTGCAGGAGATGAAAGCCGAATTTCTGCAGGTGGTCGGTGCCGACTCGACATTGCGCCCTATGGTGGGAAAGCCCATGGCCATCGAGCTCACCGCAGACGCCGAACCCCATGCGCTGACGACTGCGCGCAAAATACCCTTCAGTTGGAGGGATGAGGTACGTCAGCAGCTTGATCAGCTTATTCAGGCTGATTTTATTGAATCGGTGGAGCATCCCACCGAGTGGTGCCATCCCGTTGTGCCGGTGGCGAAACGCGCGTCTGATGGCACGGTCTCGGGGTGCCGTCTGACGGTGGATTTCACCAAGCTGAATCGGTTCGTGAAGAGACCGGCCCACCCTGCTCCAGTTCCTCAGGACGCACTGGCTGCCATTCCGCCTGGCGCCAGGTTCTTCACCAAGCTGGACTGCGAGGCAGGTTACTCCCAGCTCAAGTTAAAACGGGAGTTCCGTGATCTTACCTGTTTCATAACAGAGTGGGCCGGTACCGCTTCAAACGCTCACCCCAGGGACTTGTCAGTTCTGGGGACGTCTATAACCAAGGTGGTGACGTCGCCCTCGGTGACTTCTCAAACAGCGTCAAAGTGGTCGATGATCTCCTCATCTATGACACAGACTATGCCACCCACCTTCAGCGTGTCTGGAACATCCTGAAGAGATGCGACGAGACTGGGATCACACTGAACCCCGCAAAGTGCGAGTTTGCGGAAGAGCATGTTGAATTTTGCGGCTTCAATGTGTCACCTGACGGTTACACTGCCGACAGAAAAAAACTCAGGCCAGTGGCCGAGTTCCCACGCCCTAGCAACGTCACAGACCTCCGCTCATTTCTGGGTCTCGTCAACCAGCTGGGAAGCTTCTCACCGGACATCGCTGCAGCCGCCGAGTCGTTGCGCCAGCTGCTGAGGCCGCGCAACACGTGGATGTGGACACCAGTGCACACAGAATCCTTCAGCAGAGTGAAAGGGGCACTGGTGTCACCACCAGTACTGGACTTCTTCGATCCTCAAAGAAGAACCCTGCTGGAGACAGATGCGTCTCGCACCGGCGGCCTGGGATTTTGCCTACGTCAGCAGGACAGTGCCGGCCGGTGGCGCCTAATTCAGTGCGGATCCCGTTTCTTGACGGACACCGAGTCTCGCTACGCCGTTATAGAATTGGAGCTGCTCGCCATAGCCTGGGAGAACAAGAAGTGCAGCCTGTACCTGAAAGGCATGCATAAGTTTGAAGTGATGACGACAGATCACCGTCCACTGCTGCCTATCCTAAATTCGAAGAGCCTGGCGGACGTGGAGAACCCGTGGCTGCAACGCCTGCGAGAACGTCTGATGCCGTTCAACTTTGTCGCCACCTGGAGGCAGGGCAAACTGCACGCGACTCCTGACGCGCTGTCTCGCGCTCCAGTGGACGATCCTACGCCTGAGGACGAGGAGGCTGAACAAGACATCACCCACCAGATCGCCAGCATGATTAGTCGACTGACGGCTGATTGACCAGGCGGCGCTCCTAGCCCGTTCAAGGACTCGTCACTGGCTGAAGTGCGAAACGGTGGCGAGAGCGACACCGAAATGATGGCACTGAAGGCAACGATTTTGGATGGATTTCCGGAACACCAATCTCAGCTGGAGCCTCTGCTGCAGCCATACTGGGGCTGCAGAGACCGTCTCGCCGTCGACGACGACCTGGTGGTCTCTGGTCAACGGCTGGTTATCCTGCGCGCTCTGTTTTGAGATCTATTATACAGACGGATCTAAGACGGAGAGCGGTGTCGGATGTGCGTATGTAAGTGATGGAATTGAAAAACGTTATACACTCCCTGTGACAGCATCAGTTTTTACTGCTGAACTTTACGCTATCTTCCGAGTTTTAGACCAGGTGTTACGGTCGAGGAGACGCAAATACGTTGTATTTACTGACTCACTGTCGTCTTTGCAAGCACTAACATCATTTGATTTTCACCCCTCATCGTCATATATTCTGGAACTTATTCGGAATAAGATGCACAGAGCACACTGCCAACAAAAACAATTAACACTGGCATGGGTGCCCAGCCACGGGAGTGCCTGGCAATGAGCAGGTTTTTAAATGCAAATAGGGACGTTGATATCTGGCACACGAGCTTAGGAGATTTTAAGAAGCGAGTGATCGCCTTTCCTTTACTGTCCAAGGTGTATACAGTGTGCTCGACGAGGTGGATGTTTTTAGCGTTATTTACATTTTATCGTTTGGTTGTTTGATCCAGTGTACTGCTTTATCTTATCGACTTCATCTATAAGTGGGTTTTACTGACCCGTTGGTGATATGTTTAATAAACAAACTAAACTAAACTAAACAATGTGACACTGCGGCGAAGGATGCGTCACGGGGTATCGTGCCGTCAGGAATAAAGTGCCTTACTCTGACTGTTTCCCGCCATCAGGCAGTATGCATTCGAGTCTGGCAACGGAGAGGACAATGATCCCAAGGGCCCAAATTGCGCCTTATGAAGCCCAGGATCGGCGCGTGTCATCGGCCAAGCCAGGTGCAGAACGAACGAGGTTGTTTTAGCCAGATTGCGTATAGGACACACACCCCACTCACTCGTTCCTTCTAGAGGAAGGAGCCACCGGAGTGCCCGCGATGGGAACACCCTCTTAAGCATGTTCCACTACGCCGGGACTTGAGATTAGAGGAGGCCACTCCCAGCAGATTTTCACTCGGGTCCCTTATTGGTGAGTCGCCGTCAGTCGATGCAAAAATATCACTTTTTAAAAGTATCGCATTCAATGTCATTTATTCACCCTCCTAGTTAATTTTTCCACTCATTTATGTAGCAGACACACACAAATGTAACACCACAGGGTTAGTACTATTAGGTATAAACCTCCTTTATTAGCCTCGACCTGTTGCAGCCCTCACAGTACTTCATTTAATGTTATGGGCCCAAACCCAGCTTCAGTGCACCCAAAACCCCAACAATGATGATTCCCGCGCGCTCTGCGGCGAGCCACGCTGGAGAGACTGCACGCCAGCCACCAGGGAGTGGAGCGTACCAAACGGCGCGCGCGGCAAGTCGTCTACTGGCCGCGCATGGATCATGACATCACCAATTACGTGGGAGCCTGCAAAACCTGTCAGTTCCACCTCCCCAGCCAGCAGAAGGAAGAACTCGTTCAAGAGGAACGACCCAAGCGAGTTTTCGAGGCGGTCTCAGCCGATTTTTTATCCGTGTCCACGTGGACTACACATTCGTAGTCTACGTGGACAGGCTGTCTGGCTGGCCTTTTGTCTGCGACATGGATGGCACAGCCACTTCCCGGAACCTCGTGAGCAGTCTCCGGAGAATGTTCTCCGTCACTGGAGTGCCCACCACCCTCAGAACCGACGGCGGCCCGCAGTTCGGCGCCCGCCTCACCCGCAGCTTTTTGCATCGATGGGGAGTTGTGCACCAGGTGTCAACGCCGCACTTCCCCCAGGCAAACGGCCACAGTGAAGCTGCTGTCAAGGCTGTCAAGAGGCTCATCCAGAAAACGACCCACGGAGGCGACATCGACACTGACGCGTATGCAGAGGGACTCCTCGAACTGCGAAACACGCCGAGAGCGGATGGCCGCTC
Source organism: Lepas anatifera (assembly GCA_034440635.1). Classification (NCBI taxonomy): domain Eukaryota; kingdom Metazoa; phylum Arthropoda; class Thecostraca; family Lepadidae; genus Lepas; species Lepas anatifera. The sequence continues at coordinate 164,803 of JAOTON010000664.1, read as the reverse complement.
CCCAGCCCAGATTCTGTACGGTCACCCATTCCGATCAGCGGTACCGGCACATCATCGGGCATTCGCCGCGTGCTGGCAACAGGCAGCCGACGTGTGTGACGCCAGGTCTGCCACCCAGCAGCTGCAAGCGAAGGTGCGGTATGACCGCTCGGCTCGGACGCACCCGCCACTACGTGTTGGACAGCGAGTCCTGATACAGGACCACAAAACTCGGCTCTGGGACCGAACCGGCGTCGTCACCGGCGTCGGTGACCGGCGAGACTACGTCATCAAATTGCCGAGTGGCAGGATTTTCTGGCGCAACAGGCGCCTCCTGCGACCTCAACCCAGCCTCATCACGACTGGACCACAGCAGGCACCTCCTGAGGCACACCGGCGCCACCTGGCGGATCAGCCGCTACCTCCCGCAGCGTCCGGTGGACAGGTGGCCGCACCGCCGCCGCCCGAAACACCAGCAGATCTGCGCCGGTCACAGGCTGGTTCACGAGAGCCCCAGCCCTGGCGCAGCACCCGCAGACGCCAGAAGCCAAGAAAACCGACTGTAAACTGGTCTGAGCCTGTATATGAGCACGAATGATCTGTGGGAACAACCACCGTTATACTGGGAGCTCACCTTCCTTTCTATTCCCCTATAAATGAGCACATTCTATTCCTTTTTCGATACACTTATTTGTTATTGTTGGTGCTCCTGCACTTTCATTGTTTTTTGGCACTCCTGCGTTTTGATTGTTTTGTCAGACACACGGCGCATTAGTTAACCTGCCATGTGTCTGGGGGAGGTGTTGGGATGTGTGTGGCGCCAGAAACTGGCACCTCGATCAGCCGCCCATGTGACCTGCCCTCTCCAAATATAATCACTGGTTACCGGTCAACGTGTGTGGACGTCCCGCGAGGTCAGAGCCTGCAGCGAGTGAGAACATAACAGCTGGCTGCCACAGATCCATCCAGGGTTCAATACCCGGCGGCTTCTCTGAACAAGGAGCACGCAGGCTCCCGAGAAACCCTGCCAAAAGGGAAAGAATTGTGGACGCGATATGACCCTGGCAGTTGGTGCTTCAATAAGCTCCAAAAATTATTATGTTGTGTGATTGATAAATTTAAATATTTTTTAGAAGCCATCCGTCATTACTCAGTCAAGATGCCAGTGGCATTAAAGTCCCGACTTGTATCCTGATGGCGAAAATCATTTTTAGCCAACAAGGAATGAAGTAATTGCTTGAATCAGCCATAAATCAAGTTGCTGCTTCTTGCATATGGTAAAAACCCTTCACTCTTGCTTTTAGAATTTGTGCAATGCCCACAAAAATAAGGGCACCCAGAGAAAGAACCTGACGACTCCTCCCTTTGAATAGGGCGGCAATGAAACTGAAGACCATCTACCTGCTGATCTTCTTGGCCGCTGTGATACCAGCAACAGCTTTCTTTGAAGACCCTGTTGAAGAAGGGAATGTCGCAGCAGTTCTGGGCCACCGGTTCTCTGTCCAAACTGTCATGCTGAGCATATTGGTGTCATTTCTGGTAGTGCTGGCAACTCTTCTCCATATAGCTGTGGCAGTGGCGCTGCACCCGCCGGTACAGGCTCCGGCACTCTCGCCAGTGACAACGATGATAGCTCCGGTGGTGACACCGGCGGGAGGGAATGAAGAAGAAGGAGGAGGAGGAGGAGGAGGAGGAGGAGGAGGAGGAGGAGGGAGGAGGAGGAGGAGGAGGAGGAGGAGGAGAAGGAGGAGGAGGAGGAGGAGGAGGTGGCGGTGGTGCTGCTGGTGGTGGTGGTGGCGGCGGCGGCGGCGGCGGTGGCGGCCGTGTTTTTAAGCAGCACAAGCAGCAGCAGCTAGGGAGGCCACCGAGGCAGCAGAAAGAAGCAGCAACTGTAACATTATTATGTGCACCAGGGAAAGCTAGATTGTCCGCAGAGGCAGCAGCAGAAGCAGCAGACAGAGCAGCAGAAGCAGCAGCGGAGGAAGCTGATCAGGCAGAAAGAGCAGAAATGGCAGCAAGTGAAGCTTCACCCGAAGAACAAGCAGAGGCAGATGATGCTGCCGCAGTGGCAAGATGTGCAGCAGATGCAGCACAAGATGCAGCACAAGCGGCGAGACAGTTGGCAAATGCAGCAGCAGTATCTGCTGACGTAGCTGCTGTTTATTTAACACGCACATTGAAGGAGGGGCGGGTACTCGCCCCCTCGGGTTTTTTGGAGACAGTGTAAAAGCGGCAGTGTGCAGCGCTGTCGTACTTGGCATACCTTTTCTCTGATCATTTCTACAATTTTTTTAATCTTAAGTTCAGGTCATCTAAGGTCAGGTCACCAGAACACGCCAAGTGACCTGACCTCAAAAAAAGGTTTAAGATAGCATAAGGCAGAACAGGGCAAACTTATCCGATTGAAACTCATGTCACATAATGGGCACACCGAGTTCTCTAAAGCATGTTCCGATATTTTTATATCGATGACTTAAGGTCAGGTAAGAGCCGTGTCCTCTCCATTGGAAAAAGCATGGGAAAAATTGTTTTAACTGAATTACTTAGCTATGGATAGTGATAGAGCGTTTATTTTAACTGCATTATATTTTTATTCTCTTTGCGGGTCTAATGACATGTATTCTGACCTAATATTTGGCCTTAAACTGACCTTAGGTCAGATAAAACCCCATATTTGACCTGATTTGACCCAGCAATATCATATTACTTAACATTTGATTTGGCTTGCTGCGAGGACTGCAATGGTCTAAATTGTTGTGCTTTATCTTTACTTGTTCAGATGGTATGTTCGAAAATTTTCATTTCCATGTTATTCCCATGACGGTATGCCCTGACCTCTAGTGACCTTAAATGTGACCTGACAAAAAAATTATTCAAATATTTTTGAAAGAAAAGTGCATGGCTTCCCATCACCGTTTACTGTTTTTCGCTATCTAGCGTGGTTCTTAAGATCTTGGGGGGCGGATACCCGCCCCCTCCATCAAAGCGAAGGTGGCTCAGACCCCGTCAATGCGCGCGTTAAATAGGCACACAAGTCATTCAACACCTGAGTGCGACTGTGGGATGCCTGTTGGGGTTTTATTGTAGTGTTTGTTTTCTTCCTTATTATCTCGCCATGTAGTCTCTCGAGATACTTGCCTGTACAGGCTCGTTCGTTTCCGTTGATAGGTTTGGTCTTGCGCAGAAAATGGACCACCGTGTAAAAAGGAAAAAACTGGAAGGCACATTTTCTTTTCACGTTTAAAAGTTCAGAACAAAAATGTAACCCTTTCTCGCAATCTAATGAGTTATAAAAGACAATTTGTAATCATGGAAAAAAACTCCCCAATCATTTAGAATGTGGCTCGCTTGGAGATAACCTAAGGATCGCGTGTTATTACGAGACTGGCAGTTAGGATACCGCTCGTAACGTGTCAAGGCTGGTAGAGCGATACCAGTGGTAATATTTATCCCTTAACACCCGTGACGGTTACTCAACTATTATTTAGACCAATCAAACTGTTACATGTCAATTGGAAGAGGTTCTTTCATGGCTTGGTTAAGGCCTTATGGGCCCTTGATTTAAACTTTAAAATGCATAGATATTTAATCTAGAGAGCATCGAGTGAAATGAAAAAAACCTCAGCCTCGCTTCTCGCAGTGCTCTACAAAACTAGCAGAGGGTGGGGAGAAAAACCTGCTATGAAGATGGGACACTGCCTTTAATCTGTAAAGGTACTTTAATTGTGAATGGGTTCCTAGAAGCCCACAATACATTAAGTTATGTATATTTCGTTTATTTTTGAACCCCTTCCACCTACGTAAAGGTCTTGTATATTTATGCTGTTGTAAGATATGGATATATGCCGTTAATTACTTTCAGTATTAACAGTAGTACAGTTAGATTTATTATATAGTAATGTCTCAGCTATCACCAGCGTGACTGAGCAGAGTTACCAGGAAACTGTTCACAATTATGATGACTTGTTGCTTAACTTTACTTTTCTGCGTATAAATATAGCGTGTTTATGACACACATCTTTTCCTATGACTACATTATGAGCACATCTTGCAGGACAAACAAACATGCGAATTTCATACGCATTGGGCGAAATGAAGCAAATAGTGAGCCACAGCTGATTTCCAGAAGAAAAGTGCTGCAAAACAAAGTGATGCCAAGCAAGAGGAAGAGATAAGAATCTATTTTCAAAATAGGGATAAAATATATTTTCAAAGACGTCCTATTTTCGAAATCGAACACACACTTTTGGACGTACACTGCAGGAACAGAGCAATAATGACATCCTTAGACTGAAATGGAGCTTTAAGTTTTCAGGCAAACCTGGATAGTGCAAAACGTACCGAGAAGGCTTTTAACACGCGTCCCGCTGGGGTCCCTGACATGACGCGCCCCGCTGGAGGGGGCGTTTTTCACCCCTCCCTCAATAATAGACAGTTTGAGGATTATCTATCCAGTATTTCCTGAAAACGAGTCAATTCTATTTTTCACCATAGACTTATAATGGGGTGACCAAAAAATTGACCCCACCTTAGGTCAACAATATCGAAATTCCGAGATAGCAGATTTGTAGACCCTAATGACCTTATCATATTGTGGAAGTTTCAAACTGATCGGTTCGCTAATGTTCCCCGGGCGCTGCTTCAAACTCATAATTTTAAGTTTTGAGATCGGGTCACTTGACCCTGAATAGCTCCTTGACCTGACAAGACCTTAACTCAAAAATTTGGTCAGATGTGTAAAATGGATCAGGAATAAGGTACGGTAAGTTTCTTTGTTCTGCGTCTCTTCGTTTTTGAGCTATCTGGGAAAAACCAGGAGGGAGTGAATTTCACCCCCCACCCCAGCGGGGTGCGTGTTAATATGACCTTGCTTGGTCAAATCAAGGATTTGATCCGACCTGAGGTCAGGTCAAGGTCAAATTCGATAAAATGTACATCATGAGAACCGCAAAAGCAAGGCAAATCTAATGCAGTTAACATAAACGCTGTATCGCCATTCGTTACTAAGTTATTTAGTTAAAACCATTTTTCTCATGTATTTACAACGAAGAGGTCATGGCTCATACCTGACCTTAGGTCATCGATATCAAAAATACCGAAATATGTTTTAGAGAACTCGGTGGGCTCATGATTTGATATGAGCTTCAATCGGATAAGTTCATCCTGTTCCGACTTATGGTATCTTAAACTGTTTTTAGGTCAGGTCACTTGGCCTGTACTGGTGACCTAACCTGAGATGACCTAACCTTAAAGTTTTTACATAAGTTGTAAAAATGATGAGAGAAAAGGTATTTTAAGTGCGGCGGCACTACGCGCCGCCGTTTTTATACTGTCTCCGAAAAACCTGAGGGGCGGGTGCCCACCCCCGTCAATGCATGTGTTAACTTTCCGACCCGTCTACATGTTAACGTACATGAGAGTACCTCTGCGTGGTTAAGTTTAAGTATGCACATGTGTGCACTTGTGTGCGTGATTTCCGAACATATTGCGGTGTATGTGGCTATTTGTGAACGTATGTTTCTGGTTCATGTGTATGTATGTACGTACGTGTGTGATGCGGGATACCCCTGTGGCACGGTGATTTGTCCTGCGTTTTTCAGACATAACGCAGGCATGTGGACCACACAAGTGTGTGTTCCATCCTACCTTTATGGAACGTTTTTTTCTAGTCTTTGTAACCTGCCTCATGTTTTTGTCTTATCTTCCTTTAGATATTGCCTCAAGGTTGTGCACTCTGCAATTCATTGTGCTCTGAACCTCAATATTTTGTCCATGATGGGTGTAATTTATGAAGCTAAAAGCGGATACAAAGCAACTGTCCTTACCTGTTCCTGGACACCTGAAAATTTCGTTCAAAACTGGTTATTCACTCTATTCCGTAAGTGCAGCTTCTTGCTTTCTATCTCTTTAAAAAAATGTGCACTGGCATTTTTTTTAATTTTGGCACTGACTTCAATGTTAAACTAGCAGAACCGTGCTGTTTATCTTAATGGTTTATGTGTGGATGTGTGATGGTTGTGTGTGGTTTATGTGTGGTTTATGTGTGGTGAACATTGGGTGGGTAATAGTGTACCTAGTGGACAGAGAACCGTGGCGGGTCCAGAACTTAGTGGCTAGGGGCAAGGGGCTCGTGCCTCCCCGCCATTGCATCGTAACAGACTCAAGCTATGCATTTTATAGGCACACTGACATTTCTGGGAGGGGGAGGGCTTGAGTCTTCCTAGCCCCCTTGTATCTGCAACTGATACAGAACCAATGACGAGCGGACAAAATGAATTGGGAGTTATGAAGACCGCTGGTTTGTCTTGACAAGGTACGTCCGATGCTGTATAGAGGCAAGAGCATGGGACGTTCTGGGAACCTCTGTCTAAAACGCAATTAGCGCTGCCGAGGTCTTGTTCTGGTCGTGTGAAACATCCATGGGTGGAGACCCCAAAGAGGTTGGGGACGGGGGGGTCAGAACCCCCTGTATTTTTGGTCTCCCATAGATTTTGTATGGGATTGCATTGCACTGCCAGCGTTAATCTATCCAGAACCTCTCCTGGACCGAGAAGAGATCTCCAGTCTTGGAGACACCGCACAGAGTTCTAACGGAGCGGGAAGTGGGGACATAATTCAATATCTCAGGAAGTATGAATCCCATATTAACCCGCGCCCCACCGGGGGTCTGGCGCCACCTTCGCCCCACCGGGGGGCATCGATGGCCCCCCTCTAACTCCGAAAATATGAGCGTTAACGCAAACATGAAAAGTGCAATAGAAAGCTCGCGTGAATTCAGTAAGAAATTACGTCACATGTTTTAGTGCTCAGGTCAATGGTTTGACCTCCAGAGGTCAAATTAGGTCAAGATCGGATATTTTCACTCAAATATGCAATGCTTAAGCAAACTGGGCATAACTCTTATGCCATTAGAGCTATTGAGGTCTGGTAACGTACATTTGATAGGAAATTGTCATTACTTTTCCGCTATGTAAAATGTAAAGACCTCCCGCCAGTGGTTTGACCTCCAGAGGTCACCTCGTGACCTAAGATGACCTGAGGTCACGAAAGGTCAGAAAGTGACCTTGCCGTATACCAAATGAAAGCTAATGGCAAGACAAACACGATGGTGTTTGTTTCAGCGCTCTAGCTTAATTAGGTCAAACGTTATTGTCAAAATACTGTTTTTGACCCCTTGGTGACCTTGGATGACCTTGGAGAGGTCAAAGGGAAAATATGGCCCCTGGAATCAGTGAAAGAGTGTCCAAGAACGCTTTTCAGATCAAGCTGAGCATTTTCAATCGTTTTTGTGACTTAGATCATAAGACAGCTTTTCCCCATGCTTTTTTCAATGGGAGAGGTCACCTCGTGAACTGACCCCAGGGCACGAAATCGAAAAATTCCGGATATACACCTTGTAGACCCTGGAGGGGCCATGAAGTGTAGGAAGTTTCAAATCGATCAACTTCGAAATGTAGTTCTTACAGAGCCCTAAAGTTGAAGTGGGGTGACCTTGGTTAACCTCGTCTGGTGACCTGACCTTGGGTGACCCGGGTTAAAAAATTTCAAGGATGATGGGAAAATGATGCAGTGAGAGGCAGAGCCCTCAACCGCGGTGCTGCGCCTCGTCGTTTTTCTGTTATCCCGGAAAAACCTTAGGAGGAGGCATCGATGGCCCCCGGTGGGGCGAGGGTTAATAATTTTGGTATCAATCGAAAGCACTGTTGCCACAAATTATGTGGATAACATATGAATGTCAAGACCTGACCGCAGCGGGCATGACTGTCAGATATTTGACCCTAGGTCAGCAGCAAAAATAACTATATGCATATATGATAATAAGGGGGCTTTGCATGGATGCTCTAGTTAATTTCCAGTCACTTTAAGTGTATACGCGCGATAGTCTTGACATTGAAGACGTTCTTTAACCCTCGCTTAACACACGCAGTGGAGGGGGGCCCTAAAGTGCCCCCACCTATTTTTCCAAAATAGCCAGAGAACTGTTCGCCGCCGGAAAATGCTACTCGGCCACATTTGAAAGCATTTATGAGGGCGTCGATGAATTAAGAAATTTTGAAAATCGGTCAATAATTTTTTTACTTATAAGCCTTCACAGTCAGACCTATATTTTGAGACCGTTGCTCTCGGGCGGTCGCACCAGTTCGCCTGCACTGTAGACCGAGTGATGACGTCATAACGTCATGTGATCAGGTTATATGTCAATATTAACCCTCGCCCCACCGGGGGCCATCGATGGTCCCCCCTAAGGTTTTTCCGGGATAGCAGAAAAACGACGAGGCGCAGCACCGCAGTTGAGGGCTCTACCTCTCACTGCATCATTTTCCCATCATCCCTGAAATTTTTTACCCCGGGTCACCCAAGGTCAGGTCACCAGACGAGGTCAACCAAGGTCACCTCACTTCACTTTAGAGCTCTGTAAGAGCTACATTTCAAAGTCGATCGATTTGAAACTTCCTATACTTCATAACCCCTCCAGGGTCTACGAGGTGTATATCCGGGATTTTTCGATTTCGTGCCCTGAGGTCAGGTCACGAGGCGACCTCTCCCATTGGAAAAGCATAGGGAAAAGTTGTTTCATGATATAAAAGCCACAAAAATGATTGCAAATACTCAGACTGCTCAGAACAACGTTTTTGGACACCCTTTCACGGATCCCAGGGGTCATATTTGACCTTTGACTTTTCCAAGGTCATCCAAGGTCACCAGAGGTCAAAAACAGTATTTTGGCAATAACTTTTGACCTAATTAAGCTAGAGCGGTGAAACAAACACCATCGTGTTTGTCTTGTCACTGGCTTTCATTTGATATACGGCAAGGTCACTTTCTGACCTTTCGTGACCTCAGGTCATATTAGGTCATGAGGTGACCTCTGGAGGTCAAACCACTGGCGGGAGGTCTTTACGTTCCACATAGCGGAAAAAGTACTGGCAATTTGCTATCAAATGTACTTTACCAGGCCTCAATAGCTCTAATGACATAAGAGTTATGCCCAGTTTGCTCAATCATTGCATATTTGAGTGAAAATAGCCGATCTTGACCTAATTTGACCTCTGGAGGTCAAACCATTGACCTGAGCACTAAAACATGCGAAGTAATTTCTTACTGAATTCACGCAAGCTTTCTATTGCACTTTGCAGATTTGCGCTAACGCCCATATTTTCGGAGTTAGAGGGGGCCATCGATGGCCCCCCCGGTGGGGCGAAGGTGGCGCCGGACCCTCGGTGGGGCGCAGGTTAACCCACAAGGTCAAGGTCAAGGTCTCATGTCAAAGTCATTGACCGCAGTATTCCGGTCAGGCATTACTCAGTGGCATTACTCAGTATGACGCATGTTATGCTATGACTATAGTTAGGGCTACTCAGGGCCAAGGTCATAGGTCAAGGTCAATTTTTTTCAAGGTCAATCCCCATTTCCCACCCAAAGGCTGCTATAGTTCCAGTTATATTGTATATAAGCACCCCCTTCCCTAACCATGAAGACGAAATTGATCACATTCAACGGTGATATGTTTGTTCATACACCAGCACAATGGTATCAGATTCCTACTGAATAAATACGAAACCTTGGCTTGGTCCATGACCGAACTTTATTTTTACGGAATTGGCGTTGCGTCGATGGCACAGAACTATTTTTTCAACGAACCTGCCTCTCGTTTTATGTCACCCTGTGTGTACTTACTTACTTGGTAAATATCAGTGAGCTGCTTGTTCGCTTTTTCAATGGAATTCCCAAGTTCAAATGCTGTATCAGCTGTAAGCAGGTTTACCCGCGTTTCTGCACTTATTCGCACCTTCATGTTTACAGCATCCAGTTCGAAACTCAAGTGACGATAAAAGAATATGCAACAAGTGCGTGTGCGTGCTGTGAGACTCTATTCCCTGATGTTATTTGAAGTGAACTTTGCAAACGAGGAAGGGTTAATTTATGTATCTCGGTTCTCAGCCCATCGTGCGGTCTGAAAATCGCCTGTGCAAATACTAGCTGCGATTCTACGAATGGTTACTGGGTATGCTAGTGTACTGAGACATCAATTGAAAGCTTGGTTTTCCCATACTGTAACCATTGCACTTTTTCACAATTATTGAGTGAAGACTTCAACGACAGTAGGTTAAAATTCCAGTCGACAAGCAATGTCAACAAAAAGTGTTCATTCAACTCATTGTAACCAATGCACTGCACTTTCGCATTGCCCCGGCCCACCTCCCTTCAAGCCTCCAGGCATACCTCGCCGACGGCCGCCGCCTCCGACCGACAGCGCGCGCGACATGCCATTGTATAATATGTCGCCATCACCACTGCCGCAGGGTGACGCAGCTGAAAATTGCAGGGCAAACGGGCAACAGGGCAAACTAGAGATAACAAACGGTTCTCCCAAAAGTCTCTGACACTCACCAATATTCTTAGCATACTGTGGTTTTCGCGATTTTAGTCCAGCTCCCCTTCCCCGCATATCACCAGTCTAGATCAAACACTCCGGTGCAGTATTTGCAAATGTGCTGGTAATGTTGTCTATAATCAAACCTGAAGAGCGCAAAACTGTCTAACATTTCACTGTGACCGTTATACAAGAGGAAATGAAAAACACTTCACGAAACTGCACTAAAAGCGATGCTGACTGCGACGCTCAGTGCGGTGACTGCGCCGCCCGGGGCCGACCGCGCAGTGCCAGCCGATGTCCCAAACGCCCAGCGGGTCATTTTTGTCCGGTGTCATATCTCAGAATCAAAAAGTGGTATTAGTTTCAAACTTTTAAGACATATTATTAGGCATCTTCTAAGTCTAGGAAAGTATTCTTTCACCATTCTGAAACTTGGAAGTAGGTGCGGGCGTTAATGGGCTAATAATGGTGCCAACTGTTTTTTTTGTATAAGCGGTTCTTCTTTATAGAAGTGATTCCGGTTTGTTATAATTCCAAGGAACAAAGCCTTTCCAAAGGGAAACCATGAATTAGATATACATCCGGTAGATAATATAGGATAATTCATATTTCCCTTATCAAAGCCATGCAGTTGCAGGTAAGACACCTACGCAGACTTTATTCAGTCTCCACATGTATGTATAGTCGTGGCTGTTCCGGCTCCACGGCGACTAGGTGGCTGTTGGAGGAGCGCGCGCACGCTGTTAAAACAATTGGTGTCGAGTTAAAATACAGTCATACTCCGAATCACAAAACACCGCGCAACACAGCTCACTCAGCGAATGCCTTTACACGCGCATTGACGGGGGTCTGGGCCACCTTCGCTTTGACGGGGGGGCGGGTACCCGCCCCCTAAGATCTCGAGGACCACGCTAGGTAGCGAAAACGGTAAAATGCGTTGGATAGCCCATCCACTTCTCCATCGAAAATATTTGAACCATTTTTGTCAGGTCAAATTTAAGGTCACTAGAGGTCAAAACATGTCGTCATAGGGATAACATGTAAATTAGGTCTTTCGGCCATTACATCTGAACAAGTAAAGATAGAGCAAAACGATTTAGACTACATGAATCCTCGCAGCAAGCCACATCGAATGACGTATAATATGACCTGGCTAGGCCAAATCAAGGATCTGACTTGACCTGAGGTCAGGTCATGGTCACATTGGGTAAAATGCATATCATTAGAACCGCAAAGACAAGGCAAATATAATTCAGTTAAAATGAATGCTCTATCTCTATTCATTACTGAGTTATTCAGTTAAAACCATTTTCCCATGTATTTCCAATGGAGAGGTGATGGCTCGTACCTGACCTTAGGTCATCGGTATAAAAATGCCAGAACATATTTTAGACAACTCCATGGGGCTATTATGTGTTATGAGTTTCAATCTCATTAGTTCACCCTGTTCCGACTTATGCTATCTTAAACTCGGTCAGGTCACTTGACCTGTAATGGTGACCTGACCTGAAATGACCTAACCTGAAAATTTTGAAGAAAAAATTGTAAAAATGATGAGAGAAAAGATATGCCAAGTACGGTGGCGCTACGCGCCGGCGTTTTTATTACATCTTCGTAAAAACCGAGGGGGCGGGTACCGCCCCCGTCAATGTGCCTGTTAACACCCGCCCCGGTGGGCCTCTGAGCCACATTCGCCCTGGTGGGGGGGGGGTTCAAACACACTCCTTGGTCTCGGCTCCTATGCGGGATAGCGAAAAACGCGTAAGTTTGTGGACAGCCTACACAAATTCATGAAGAAACTACATCCGTCCCTTTTTGGCTTATGTCAATATTGCGGTCATGAAATGGTCCAAGAAAGTGGGATGTTCGAGAAGAGTTTCTGGGCTCTAGCGTCTAACAGAATCGAGTTAGTATCATGTTTAGTCACCATTTGCTTCCTGTCGTTTCGGCAACTCGAATTATGGATAATATGATATACTAGGTCAAAATATAAAAGTGACCTGATCCAAAGTCAAGGTTACCATCTAACCTAGCATAGTCAATATGCATATCAATCGATTCACAATAATTATACAAACATCAAAACATCAAGTAAGTATCGAAATAAGTAAAGGCCCATTGTGTGGTGGGGCGTTCCAGCACAGATCGACCAGGCCCCTACATAGCAGTCTCGGAGTTTGTTCCAATTTCGTCCAATGGGTTGTCAGGAGCGTGGAATTCTGATCTGAGATTATTTATTTTTCAGACGTACGGCTCCGGAGTTATAGCCTGAAGAAAATTGTGAAAATTTCCGATTTCGTCAAAACATGGAGATATTCAACGATTATTTTCAGCTTTATCTTTGATTTCTTAGCTTCAAATGACACGGGACTAGATTGACCATGTAACAGCCAAAGTTGGAGCATCTCGTTTCGTATTAGAAATTTTCAATTTTTTAAGATGTTTTGACCATTTTTTCATCACCGGCACACCGGAAGAAAAATTACCTTATCAAAATTTTCCTAATACCATGTGCCTATGTAGATGCATGTTTCCCTAGCAGCAAACTTCTAACCCATAGCCTCCGCTGAGCACCTCACGCGTGCGTGTCGTCGGTTGGCCGAAATGCCAGTCGCCTATCGGTGGGGCGCGCAGGGTAGCCGATTATTTCCGCACGCGTCACTCTTTGGCTGATTAGACATCGATAAATTCAAGAACGCAAAATTTTATTTATATTATTAGAAAACACAGACACAGGGAAACATTTTTATTTATGTTATTTTAATGTGAATCACTGGCCACACCTAAAAAATTGTTTACAAATTGAACACCAATTTACAAAAACTTAAGAAATAATATTTTGAAAAACTAAATTATAGAAGTTGGATAATACAATGTTAAATACAATCACGTTTTGAATGAGCATCCATAACGAAGGACTACACAGAACATAATGATTGTATCCCACCATATTCTGCCAGAAACACGGATTTTTCCGATTTTCAGGAAGCTGTAGCTTCAAAACCCGTATTTTAAGAAAATAGAAATTCTCAAATCTGAATTCTACGCCACTGATAACCCTGTGTACGAAGTTGGAGCGACATCTGAGACTACGCTATGTACAATCCAGGTGGTGCCTGGTTGATTTGTCCTGGAACGCCCCTGGTATAAGTTTCAATTCGATAGACTTAACTTTTTCTTACTTATGATATCTAAAAAAAATGGAGGTGAGGTCACTTGACTTGCACTGGTTACCTCACATGAGACGACCTAAGCTCAAAATGTTGATGAGATTTGCGGAATCCATCAAGGCTATCGTGTCCCATGTACGGCGCCCGTTCACACCGCCGTTTTTTTCGTGCCATCGGAAAAACTTGAGGGGGAGTGTTCAAACACCTCCCACCGGGGCAAGGGTTAAGTGGGGTATTTAGATCAGCAGGACTGTGTATTATGTGTTACAGAGTGCCGAATGAACTCTTATATGGGATATATACCACTTCATGGAGTGCAATCGCTGGTAGTTGTTAGGTCTTTTGATTCTGTGCTGAAAAAATGGTTGTCTGTTTAACCCTTCGCCGCCTGGGGAGTCCGATCGGAAATTAGCCCCCCCCCTCTGTTGCCTAGGGAGTCCGATCAGAAATTAGCCTCCCCCTGCTCTGTCGCCTGGGCCTGGGGAGTCCGATCGGAAATTGCCCCCCCTCTGTTGCCTGGGGAGTCCGATCGGAAATTAGCCCCCCTCCATAGGCGGATCCAGGATTGCCGATCGGGGGGCACCTTCCCGGGGGGCGCCATCCGGACCGGGGGGCGCCATCCGGACCAGGGGGCGCCACTTATGACCGGCAAAAGCTATCAGGTGGGCGCCAAATCCTATCGGTGGGCGCCGACTTTCGCATCCTGGGGGGGGTGGGAAGCGACATTTCAGGGGGCGCCGAGGGTCAATCGGGGGGGGCACGTGCCCCCCCTTGCCCCCCTGGATCCGCCTATGCCCCCCTCTGTTGCCTGGGGAGTCCGATCGGAAATTAGCCCCCCCTCTGTTGCCTGGGGAGTCCGATCGGGAATTAGCCCCCCTCTGTTGCCTGGGGAGTCCGATCGGAAATTAGCCCCCTCTGTTGCCTGGGGAGTCCGATCAGAAATTAGCCCCCTCTGTTTTCCGAAAATGATTCCAAGGCGATACAAGTGAGGTGCACGTCACTTTGCATACCTGTATGTTTATCAATTTGGCACCTTATGGTAAAAATCGGCATCAGGTCAGGACAGGCCAACGAATTATGGTGTCATTTCTAAACCCATGCCAAGCCATTATGGTCTTGTAAAATGAGGCTGACAAAACCAGGCTGTAGCTCAGCTTCTAGAAGAGCTAGATCAAGTTTCTAAACTTTATTGGAAAGCTCTTGGAAGGAAAATTTCGGACCGTGGCACCCATTTTGAATGCAGGTCAATACTTAAGCCACCATAGGTTATCAAAGGTCAAGGTTTTCGAAATCCTTTGTGGCCATAACTTTTTAACGAGATAAATGCAGCAATACCTTTGACAATCAAACAAACCTGTGTTTTACTTTCGTCAGGAGAGGCAGGAACATCTAACCATCACAGCCCCGCCACACAAAACATCAATACCTTTGATATCATAACGACGGAAATGATTTTTATCTGAGTTTAAGGGCATGCCAACCAGTATAGTCATATAGCGCCCATTTCGGTTGCGGCTACGCTCATAGTCAATTGGGTATCAGTAACAGTAGGTTAAACTTGCTAATCTAATGATCTAGGTGAGATACAAAGGCCAACAGTCTCGCGTTAAAAAAGGTCACGAAATTTGTCTTATGTTTAACCAGGGTCATATATGAGTGTAAAACCAACGACTTTAAGAAATGACATAACGCGCACAACCATGTCTGAATCTCTGCCAATCAGATCAGTCAGCGTGAACGCTTGCTAATTACTGCTCCTTTCTTTCCCTCGCGTATCTGGGACATGAAACCAACACAGGTTTGACGGAGAGAGGGGAGCCGCAGCGACGGCAAAGTGGTCGCGCGTCCCCGCACACCAAATACCGATGGGTGGCAAGTGTGTGACCGGTACGAAGCCGGCAGAGGGTAACCTCTTCACGCCGGCACTGCCTTGAGGACTTAGGCCACTCACCAATTTCATGCTTCACTGCGAGCAGCTTGTTGTTTGTGTTGGCGCTCCAGTGGCGCTGCCACTCTTTGTGAAGGTGACGCAGAATGTAGGGAAATGTGGCAGTCGCAGGAATCGGCACCCGTAGGATTTTAATGATGTGCAACATGGCTATGAATGGTCATTATTTGACCTTGACCTGAGGTCAAGATCAAAACTTGACCTTTCAAGGTCATGCTGCATTTCATTTAAATTCTTCGCCGAAGTCAAACACACTAATGCCTTTAGCTTTGTTCTGGGTCTAATGGTTCCCGAGTTATAAAGGGTTTCCTAAATGAGTCAAATTGGGCCCATTTTGCCCTCTGTGACATCACGGGTCAACGGATATGCTTCATACTCGGCTTGAGTGTCGGAGATGGTAAGGCGCTTCCAACGCCGTCTAGTTTTTCACGTATCTCTTACGGTCCCCGAGATCGTGCGGGGTTCCGATCGGACCGCCGCCCCAGCTGGGATAAAAGTAAAAAGACCACCGCCCCAGGAAAAAGTAAAAATTGCAGCTTGGTATGACACATTGCGAGGAAATCAGTGATCTAGTATAAAGCAGAGTACGGCCGCATCTTTAAAGCTACCACGGACGCCTCGTCTATGCACATTGTCTGCGTATTTTGCGCATTACTTAGTTCTCTTCTCTCTTTTTGTGTTTTGTCCGTGCATGTTTCGTTTTTGGTTTGATTCCGTTAGTCTGATAATTTCGTTTCACTGATCAAATGTTTTGACTATATGCTTGAGAGTTTGATCTGTTTATACTGCTGCATAAATGTTTGTCCCTTTTTCTTTGTTTTGTCCTGTTTTCTTCGCTGCTCTCAATGGTTTTCAATTTAAGTTATGCAACAAGCTTGGGCCCTTGACTTAATGTCATACTTTGATAGTTTTTTATCTCCATTTCATTTGCTTTTCAGGCATGTTTTGAGTTATCTTTCGGCCCAATTCGTTTTGTTATGCTTATTTCGTTTTGTATAGTTTTGCCTTCCCTTGTGTTATTGCTGTTTTTGGTCGTCAGTTTTGTGTTTGTTCCATCGATTAACATTATCAATTGTTCAAATCTGATAACATGTTCACTTATTTCCTTTGGTTGTGTACCTAGGGCGTATGTAGTCTTTTTCTGTTGTTCCTTATTGCCTGCGTTCTCCTATTTTCGGTATTCTTTTCCTTTGCATCTGTTCATCTACCTGCCTGTTCAAGGAAATGAACAAATATGGATGACGATGGTAGTAACCAAAGCAAGTAGTGTCGATTAGGTTCTTGTGAGGTGTTTTGTGCTCCTTACGCGTTGGTGCACCACAAGCTCATCCGTGTTTTCAGTGCGTTGTTTCGGAGTAACCGTCTTGCGTTGTAATTGATTAATATTTGGGTAGAGATGCAGCGCCAATGGTACAGGGGCACCAATTCGTAAGGCGTGAACTATCTGAGTGGTACATACATGTATCGAACTGTCAGCTTAAAAGATCAATCGTTTTCTTGGTAGCTTAAGCCTTAAGACATACGCAATCTGGAGTCTGACATTCAAGGAATGGGCCTCCACCCTAAGATTTCTTAGCACCAATTTACGCTAAGTCATTAAAACTTCTACTTTTGAAATCAAAGTATCAATAAATGCCCCAAGAGATGCGCGGTAGTGGATTAGTCAGCGTAGCTAGCTAAGACGCAGCCGACCCGGGTTCAAGGCCCAGCGGCTTCCATGAACAAGGAGCAAGCTAGCTCCCGAGAAATCCTTCCAACATAGAAGGAGTTGGCGACACCATATGACCCTGGTAGTCGGCGTGTCGATAAACCCCAATAATTATTATTATAAACGCCACAAGAGACCCGAACTTGACCATTCGAACGAGCAATGCCCGCTATGACGGGCTGAACTAAAAGCCACACTCAAGGTCCCAGTGAGCACTGGCACAACTTCCCGCCCAGGTCACCCTTCCATCAATTAGATGTCCGCCGACCTACGTCGGGTAAATATTGAGCACCAAAGCATCTGGGGAGAATCGATCCCTGGTACCGATGCTCCACCACTGCACTGCTTTCAGATCAGCGGGTCCGAGCCCAACGCTCTACCAACTGAGCTACAGGGGCGGCTAACTTGAATTTGGAAATATGTTTCAGTGTAATTGAGAAATTTAAACGAATTTGCAGAAGCCATTCACTATTACACAGTGAAGATACCAGTGGCATGAAAGTCCCGACTTCTATCCTGATGGCGAAGATCATTTATCGCCAACAAGGAATGAAGTAATTGCTTGAGTCAGCCATAAATGAAGTTGATGCTTATTACACGCGTTAAAACCACTATTGCCTTTGCAATATTGGCAATGCCTACGAGAAACAACACGACATATGAGAAAGCGCCTGACGATTCCTTCTCTCTCTGAATAGGGCGGCAATGAAACTGAAGACCATCTGCCTGCTGATCTTCTTGGCCGCTGTGACACCAGCAGCAGCTTTCTTTGAAGACCCTGTTGAAGAAGGGAATGTCGCAGCAGTTCTGGGCCACCGGTTCTCTGTCCAAACTGTCATGCTGAACATATTGGTGTCATTTCTGGTTGTGCTGGCAACTCTGCTGCATATAGCTGTGGCAGTGGCGCTGCACCCGCCGGTACAGGCTCCGGCACTCTCTCCAGAGACAACGATGGTAGCTCCGGTGGTGACACCGGCGGGAGGAAATGTTGAAGAAGAAGGAGGAGGAGGAGGAGGAGGAGGAGGAGGTGGTGGTGGTGGCGCTGCTGTTGAAGCAGCACAAACAGCGGCAGAAGCAGCAATGGAAGCATTAGCAGCAGCAACAGCGGCAGCTGAGGAGGCCGCCGAGGCAGCAGCAGCAGCAGCATCTGCAGCAATAATAGGTGATGCAGGTGAGGCAAGATTAGGCGCACAGGTAGCAGCAGAAGCAGCAGACAGAGCAGCAGATGCAGCAGCGGAGGCAGCTGATCAGGCAGAAAGAGCAGAAATGGCAGCAAGTGAAGCTTCACCCGAAGAACAAGCAGAGGCAGATGATGCTGCCGCAGAGGCAAGACGTGCAGCAGATGCAGCACAAGAAGAAGCACAAACGGCGAGACAGTTGGCAAATGCAGCAGCAGTATCTGCTGACGTAGCTGCTGGTGGTTCGTCAAGTGAGGGCAGCTACTCATTCGACGCCTGATTTTCACTGTGGTATGCCTGTAGTGGGTTTCTTGTAGTGTTTGTTTTGTTCCTTAATATCTCGTCATTTAGTATCTTGAGCCACTCGCTTGTACAGGCTTGTTTTTTTTCGTTGATAAGCTTGGTCTTCCGTAGAGAATGGACCACGGTGTCAAAATTCCAAAAAATAACTATTTGTGGACAACGCAATTATCGAAATCCAGAAAACAGTTTTTGTTTTCACGTTCAATTACTCAGGACAAATTTTTGATTTTGTAAAAAATATTCAAGCATTTATTTAAAAAAATATGGCTCGCTTGGTGCTGGGGCGTTCCACGACAAAACGAACAAGCGATAACACCCTAAACCTCAGATTTTGATGGAAATGTGTCACAGGGGATGGTCGGGGCCCAGATTAACGCTGTGATATTTTTAGCTTCGTCCGTTGTATGGTTTTTGGAGTATAGCCTCAGACAGTTTTTGGACTCAGTGAAAAACCTTACTTTTCTAGTAGCCTTATCTTCGAGACTTACCATGATAACTAGAGGCAATTT
Organism: Lepas anatifera; assembly: GCA_034440635.1. Lineage (NCBI taxonomy): Eukaryota > Metazoa > Arthropoda > Thecostraca > Lepadidae > Lepas > Lepas anatifera. The sequence continues at coordinate 145,630 of JAOTON010000664.1, read as the reverse complement.
TAAGTCGCTGGAATCGTGAAGACCTAAATGAAAATTTGATGGTGTCTCAATTTAGAATTTTGAAAAAAATAACATGAAGTCACCGGTGACCTAGGGTCAGGTTACGTGCTTTCACAATGGTAGCATTAAAAAGTGATACATTTTTCCTTGGAAAACTAAAGTTTGTATGTTTTCATTCCGTTGTGGAAAAAAATTGGAAACAGGTTATTTCCCAAATTGTTTAACGACATCATTAAATTAGTAATGCAAGCGCAATGAGCCAAATTATTATATAATATCCGTCCGGGGGGGCAATAGTGGAGTGGTCAGTGCAGCTGGCTTCCACGCAGCCGACCCTGGTTCAAGGTCCGGCGGCTTCCCTGAACAGGGAGCAAGCTGGCTCCCGAGAAAACCTTCCAACAGGAAAAGAGTTGGTGACACCATATGACCCTGACTGTTGGTACATCAATACGCCCCAGCAATAATTATAATATCCGTCATAGCAGCCTTCGGTGTACCTGTTATGGAAATTATGTATATTTTCAGAAATTGACTTCAAAGGCAACAATAACTCGTAATATAACTCCCTTCTTCAGTTTTCATATGTTTGAACATGAAACCATTGGGGAGGGTGGGGGAATTCACTTCTGCTGGTTTTTCCCAAAACGCAAGACGAAGAATCACAGCACAATACAACTTACATTACCCTTCTCATAATTGCTTTCATGCACCTGATTAAATTTTTTAGGTCAAGTCAGGTCAAGGAGTTGTTCAAGGTAATGCGACCCAACCTCGCAGCGAGTTTGAGTTTGCAGCGCAAAATCACAAGTTTGAAGTGGTGCCAAAGGTACATCTGGCAACCGATCAGTTCCAAACTATCATAACATGATGATGAATTCACGCAAGCTTTCTAATGCACTTTGCAGATTTGCGCAACCCCCAATCTTCGGAGTTAGAGGGGCCATCGATGCCTCCCGGCGGGGTGAAGGTGGCACCGGACCCCCGGAAGGGCGCAGGTTAACCTGACATGGTCATATCATACATAATTAGATTTACCAAGATAAGAGGACTGCAATGATGTCTTAAGCTTTTCTCGAGCTCCACTCAGTAAAAAAATATAGGGTAAAATCTACAAGACACTGATTTAATCCCATGGGATATACTTTTTATCTCTGGTGACATCAATATTGACCTGGCAAAATAGTTTTATAATTTCTCTTTGTCTCGTCGATAGCTTTTTACTCCGTTCGTAATTATGTTTTAACTTTCTAGGAAGTTGAATACAGTGGTGCAGAGGATGAATACGCCGCCCCCCGGCAGCGGGGCGCTTGTTAAGTTCTATGAATAATCTAAGTGCAATTTATATCCAGGATTAGAGGAAACAGGCTAGTTTATACTTTGTCAATTAATTATCATGCTCATCGCCTCCGCACTCCTAAACTTATCAACGTAGGGTGATATTTTGATATTGCTGAGGTTTGTCGTGAAAGGCCTCGGTTGACCTAAGGATGGCGTGTTATTACCAGCCTCGCCGCTAGGATGCCGCTCGTAGCGTGTCAAGGCTGACAGAGCGATACCATTGGTAATATTTATCACGTAACATCCGTCATTAAGAACCCCCCACGGTTGTTGGACCCCCTTGGCGGAATCCTACCTACACCATTGGTTCCAACACGAGTCAGAGTGATATGTTGAGTTCGTAATTCTATGTAGAGCTGTCAGCAGATCGGTTTGTTTTGTATTTATTTCATGTGTTATAAGCAATGGTGGATACAAGGGGGCTAAGAGACTCAAGCCCTCCTACCCCCCCGAAAGGTCAGATCGCCTATAGTTAATGCCTAGCCGAAGACTGTTCTGAGCCAATGGTGGGGGAGACTCCAGCCCCCTAGCCCCCTCCCCCGGAATGTTGTCCTGGATTCTCAACTGGCTATAAGTGATATATGGTGCCATAGGAGAGTGGTGGATCTACGTTAGGGCGAAATGGGCTGAGAATGGGTGGGCAAACATGTCTTGCCCGCTCTCCCTCCCTCTAAACGAGTGAAGAGAGCAGCTCTTTGCAAAACTTAAAGTGCCATGATTTGTCATCATGCCATCATCATTGCGCAAATGCACACACGTGCTCCAAATTAGCCTTTTGCGTTCCAGTGTTTGCATATTATTGCCTGTTTGATGATCTTTGTGATCTATAAAGAGGATCAAACAAGGGAGCTTGTAAAGTTCGGCTAAGAAGCCACGACGCTTTTAGAGGTTTTTTACGACACGCGAAGTCTCCCGGTACACCCAGTCGTCCGGGCTCGCACAGGGACACGGGAGGGGAGTCAGCCACCAACTGGCAGTCCTTGAGTACCTATCAGCACTGGCAGAACCAGAGGAAGCATTAGTGCCTAACCCTCCCCCTCCCTTTGGCAGCACGGTTGTGACGAGGTCACTGAGCTGCCGCGGTGGTGGGTAGCGAATGTACCCCAGAAGAGCGTTGTGTGACTTCTTCAGAAGCCGTTGACGTTTTTTTCAATCTTCGTTTGGGCTAGCATGGCCCCTCTTAAGTAACCCTTGGTTACGCCAATGCCCAGGAGAGCACCCCTAAGAGTTTAGAAACACCCATAAACTTCAAAGAGCATCCCTAAAACTTCCGAGGTTTTGAAACCGCGCCTGCCAACTAACCAGTCCCAGCTTTCGACAAGCAGGGGAAGGCTGAAATGTCACCTGCAGCCAAAATATGATCAAAATAAGAAGAAAGTAGAGTTAGAGATACTGCATCAGGACATCCAAAGACATGCAAAAGAAGGTAATGTCCAAGTTAGTTCAAAATTAAGAGATGACGTAGTAGACGAAGGAGTAAAAAACGAGGATTGCTGGAAAAAGTTCCCTTCTTACACCGCAACTTAAAAATGGAGCAGAGCAGCTCAGAAACAATGAAAACATAATCATACGTCGCGCAGATAAATCTGCGCTCTACGTCATTGTGGATCGTCGTAAATACATGGAAAAGATGGAGACAATTTTTTCCGATAGTACCAAAGTTCACGTACGTAAAGAGGAATCCAACCAAAACATTAAGAACCGAAATCGACAAGATCATCGACGCGGCCAATGCGGCCCAGGACGATGCTCATTTCCAAAGAGTCACCGGAGAGTGCGACCTGGGCTATGCCTACGGCAACGTGAAAACGCACAAACAGGGTAACCCACTACGACCAGTGATATCGCAGATGCCGTCTCCCACCTACCACCTGGCCAAGAAGCTCAACCACCTTTTATCACCCTAAGTTTCTGTAGACCTGTGTCTACTGTTGCTGGACGAAGTGCGCTACCACTATTGTTATCGGTGACGTCACTGTGCCGCAGCCTGTGACGTCATCGTGAGCCTCTGCCGGCTAGACAGCAGGTGTCGCTCAAGTCTTCCGGTTGGATACTGATTTTCTGAAAGATAGGTTTATTTGATTTCCAGGATTATGTGGTGAACTTCTATTGTCAAATGTTAATACAACTAATTAGTCACCGCACTTATTTTCACCGTGAGCATTTATTACTGCCCACATAACTTGCCTTTCCGGCTCTGCCCCGACTGCCGCCTGGCGGCCAGGTCAAGCGTTGACCCCGGGTCATTTCCGCTACAGCATCGAGCGAGAGCGCACGTGTGTGTGCGGGTGACACCTTCCTGTGAACGTAAGTGTATTCGGAAACGCTGTTTGGACTATTTGATATTTGATATGGAATTGTAAGCGTGTTTGTGTAAAACCTGATTGATTCTAACGATGTTAAACTTAGATGTGATTTATACTGACTTGTGATTTATGATTTATTTGTGGTTTGCTGGGTTCTTGTCAAACGAGTGTTTGAATATTTGAAATGTTTCCCAGGGCAGAATTATGAAGATTTGAAGTTACGAGATGTTAAAATAAACCCAGAGACGGCATCACTACTTTTGGACAACCGAGACAGCGGAAGCAGATTGAGCATGCGGCTCATACCGACGGGGCCATGGGGTGACCCCGTCTACATTTTGGTTCCGCCCGTCTACATTTAGAATGATTACAGCCTTAAATCAAGCGCTGAATTCATCGACATCATCAAACCCCATCGCATTAATGTAATTATCGCATACTTGGATGCCATGAGCCTCTTCACCAATGTACCGGCCAGCGAAACCATTAGTATCATCCTAGAGATGGTAGCTAACCACTCAACACTTCCGCTCCTTAAAATTCCAGCGATGATACTGGAAGACTTCTAAACATCTGCACCAAGAAAGCTGCTTTCAGAGCACCGAGTTGGAAAATGTACGAACAAAGAGACGGCGTAGCGATGGGCTCCCCGTTGGGCTGTCTCTTTGCAAACATGTGCATGGGACATCTCGAAAAGATAGTTCTGGAAAACAGTGATCTGAAACCTGCGCTGTACTATCGATTCGTTGATGATATTCTAATAGATGTTCAAAACGAAGAACATCTGAGGATTCTGAAACAGCAAATGGAAGCCCAAAGCTGTCTGAAGTTCACCACAGAATTGAGCAGCGATAACCGCATTGCCTTTTTGGATGTAGACTAGAAGGCTTCAGAAGGTAATGGACGTATTCAGGCAAAGGTATACCGAAAACCAATAAGCACAGGAGACTGCACGAATGCAGCTAGTGGGTGCCCGGATCGGTATCGGCGGGCGATGGGGGGTTGAAATCCCTTTACTGTTCGGAAAAGGGCACATTCGATATCTGTGCTGGAATACTATTGGATATGCTTAAATCAAGTGAAAATATAGGTTATCACTACCTCACCACTGTTATTCTGGGCTCTTGTAGAAAATCATTGACGACGCCCTGGATGCCGGACAAAGATAGGTAGATAAACGATTCATATCAGGCCCATTGAAGCAGTTCAAAAGCTCTATGCTATTTGTTGCACTTAGCTAGAATGATTTCATCTTTGTTTCTTCTCCACGACTAGACTAACCTCCACGCGTCGTGATCAACACTCTGTGGAATGCAGAACTGCAACGCGGTGGTTCAAGCTCAGAACTGTAGCGAAAACAAAATGGCACGGCTCCACCCACGTGTTAGTTGTAGTAAAAAAAATACCTTCTTATATCACAGAAACACACTCAAATAAAAATCAGAGGAATGAAAACATTACTTTAGCGTAGTTAAATTAGCAAATGTCTCGTTTTAATCTATTCGCAGAATTGTTTCACCACATGAGAGTAAGACTATTCTTGAGGTAGTTTGCGAGTTCCATAGAAATACTCTGCAGAATGCATGTACTTATGAATTTACCCCTTTGCATTTTCAGCACGAATGGAACTGTCCCGTGCTAAAATAGCACAGACCACACGCTTGTAATGTTACACTTTTAATGCTGAGATTAAGGCAGTTGTCAGAATAGATTTACTAAAAATTCTAGACAAATGCTTAAAAATTGGGTATTTTTAGGACTAGACAGATTGGAATTCTACGCTCGAGGTGTTGTTTTTTTCAGTGTATAGTTTACGTATGCTCACACCACAATAATAAATAAATAGGTTGAGCACTTCACACCGCCACACCAGCAACCAGTCTGACGCGCTTTGCCTTCACCGTTTCCCGCCTAATCCACGAACGAGCGCCGACAACTCACCACTAGCCACGTATGAAATGAAAGCATCGTCATCATCATCATAGTTTGAGTTTAGGAGCGCGTCGACATCATAGGTCATATGGCGCCCGTGAGAGCACCATGCAATCCCACGGTTCTGGCTGAGACGTGGGCTTCTGGACGGAAATGAAACACGATGTTCGATTGATTGTTGGCTATCTCTAGCGTTAGGATTAGATGGGGCTGCTTTGCTGGGATTTCCCGTAACTACGCACTTTGTTTCGTTTTTGCACGATGGAGTAGATAGCTACTGGTGGAAATATGTTGACACAATTTTGCAGGGGTCGAAAAAGTTGCCATTTTGCCATTCTAAATGGTGACAGCTGGAGTTCCACCGGGTGACAAAAGTCACAAGTCGATTTACAAAAATGGCACCTCTAATTCTAATACACTGCAAAATCTGGATTGACTTGATTGGCCCATTTTAACCGTCTGCGCCATAAGCTTTGTTCGACTAACCATATTTGGTAAATGTGGTGAATTATTCGAACCATATTCGATCCTGGGCTCGAAAAGTTCAGGCCCTCGCCTATCTTCCAACATGGGCTGGTGACACGAATGGTGATAAAGTGCCATTGTCACCATTGCCCCCAGGCTATGTCACCGGCCGTATTCACTTCTCCTTCCGTGGTCGAACACATCACTGCTATAATCAGCTGAGCGGCTCGGCCTTCACAGCACTGCGCCAGCCACCGCATTATGCGCTGTAGATATTTATTTATAAATTAGGCGCTGTAAAAATATATATAGAGAGCGGAAAGGCAAGGAAGAGGAAGGAAAATATCGGTTGCTATCTTTCTTCCGCATGTAATGGTAAGGTGGTGAGAGTATAGGCGTTGATCAGTCAGGTATTTTTGTACTAAGTATGATATAGAAATACTGCTTAAACCTATAATTGATATAAGTTCTGCAGTGAAGGTAGACTTTTTGCCGCTGTGCTTACTGGTATGCCGAGTCGGGGACTCAAGTGGGGCACTTGTAACTGGGTACCTAGGTACCTACCTATCTCTCTAAGCCTGTGCGTGGAAATCCTTGGGGTTGGACCCCTCATTGGCGGAACCAGGAGCAACTTTTGGAGGAAAGAAATCAATGTTTGGAGGGGGCTCCATCAAGAAATCCCGAAAATATAGTATTTTAAAGGGCCTAAATTTGGATCTTTTGGTAGGCAAAAGACACTATTTTGGGCTTCGTTGGGGGCAACAGCCCCTTTGGCCCCCTGGATCAACCCTCGGACCCCCTGAATTTGGGTCTCCCATATACTTTATATAGGGCTTGTAGTGCTGTGCCAGAATCAACTCACAGAGACCTCCAGGCCTACCTCATGCAGTGCCTATTTGAAGCAAAAATATTGTTTGTTTCATCTTTGGAGTGTGTTGGGCAGCAATATGTAGATTTAATAACTGCAAAACATCCCACTTCTAGTCTGCAAAAAGTTGTGGAATGCCACAATGAAAAGAATAAGAACTTGTAGTTTGAGTTGTTTAGGAGGTAGCTTTTGGGGGTGGCTATGACTAGAAGGGATGGGGGTTAAGACCAGTGTGGGGCAGTCTGTGGGGGAAGAACAGTAGGTAAGCAGATTGTGTCAGGTTTCAACATCTTATTAGGGTGGCTGTTGGGCATAGTGAGCAGTTTTAGTACCTGCCTAGCTCATGCATATATGACAAATCATGTTAAGCATTGATGTTCATATATGGATTCAGACCTACCATCTTGAGATAGTTTGTTTCTGTCTGTGGGGCACCACTTGCACACTCTGGGTGGTGAGCGCCACCACAAACTCATGCAAGCATCACAAATATAAAATCATTTAAATGTGACAATAAAGATTTTTTGAGGTATTTCCATGGTGAAGGTATGTACATGGAAATATTTGTGCCATGAGTGTAAAATTTTAGCAGTCTGCCAACTTTTTTCAGATTGGGATCAGCAAAAGAAACTGCAGGGCACAAACATACTTGGGGGCAGAACTTGTGGTGCTGGGGCAAGCAGGGATGAACCACCAGGTGTATATTTTAACATGGTAGATCGGTGAAGTATGTTGGTGGTTGTGGGCATTTGAGGACAGCATATGTGATTTATTGTGGCTTTTCATTTGCAGGTAAACAGCAAATGTGTATTACTCCAAATAGGAAAAAGAAGGAAGGAGTGCCACTGCTTCAGTTTTAATAAAGCATTTGCCTCCCCAATGTCCCTTGGCTTGATAATGCTAGTGAATTAAAAATGATAGAAGTCTGGTTTGAAGAAGCCTTTTGGGAGATTAAGCTATGCTTAGCATGCTGTGCTTTTCTCTAGCAATGATGCAAAATGTTTCACAAATGTGAATAAAATATTGAATGAAATGTTTAAAGCCAACATAATGGTAACTGTTGCAAGTTTTGAGGTGTTCAATGATCAACAACCTGCAAAATTTATCTTGATATTAGTATTTATATGATTTTAAGCATTTAGAAAGAGAAAATTGATTTTGGCTGGCCAACTGTAGGGACCTAAAAATGTTTGAAAAATCAAAGAGCTGCCATAACAAGATTTTATCTAGACAAGCTATGTTCTTTCTGCCTGTGTCATACACAGACACGATTGCTTGGAACTGTAGTACATTCATCAGATCATAAGTTAAAACAGAGTCAGTGTAACTGTCTGATAAATGACCAAAAAATATTTTCATTCAGCATACCTTTACAATCATGCAATAAATCCTCTTAATGTGGCTCCTGCCTTGTCTGTGAAACATTTTAGGTGTTATTAGTTTTTGCTGAAGCTGCAGGTGCAGGTTTGGAATGGGCTTAAGGAATTTGGGACTGTGGGAGAGAAGATTGGGGAAGTCACTTAAACTTTATCAAATACAGGCAAATTTTTATGACAGCTCTAGGAAAGCTGTCTAGATAGAAATATGAAGGAATATTCATGATTGGATGGAAAGTAAGCTCACCCACATATCTGGCTCAGTTGAGGTGTATTGTGCAGGATGCAAAACTGTATACATGTTTTTGCATATTTTTTGCACTCTTAAACCCTTGCACATTTTGGGAATGGTCAGGTACAATGTTATCCCTCAATATGCTATTGCACAATCTTTCACATGTAGAACTATTATTTTAGCGAAGAATTATGGTTGGCCTGGTGCCTATTGTGCTGGTCCTCATTTGGCACTCTTTGTACGCTGAGATGTTTTGGGACTTCTTGCTCTATTTTTTATGCCACTGCTATTTTAAAACTGACTTTAAAAGCTCTTAAAGTATGGAGTAATTTTTGAGAAAGAGGATACAAAATGCTGTCAATTCAGTTACATAATCCCTTTCCTCTGCGATACCGACAACTAGAGAACATGGTTGCTTGGGGCCTGCTTTAGTTTGATACAGGTGGGGCTGGGGCAATGGCGTAGCCTAGGGGGTCTGTGGACTCTTCTTGGGCTTACTGTTCACTGTAAAACAGGAATATGAGTGTTGATGCTCCCCTCTCCAGCTTGGTCTCGGGGACCCCGATAATCAGTCTTGGAGGGTTCCAGAGAATCGCTCTCGGGGACCTCTGAGCATCTGTCTTTTGGATTCCCGAACATTCTTGGGGCTCCAAGCATCCTTCTCGGGAGCCCCCGATCTTTTGGCCCTCGGGAATCAGTCTCGGGAGCCCCTAAACATTGGTCTCGAACATCACTCCCGGGGGCCAGGGACATTGGTCTTGGGAGACCCGAATATCGGTCTTGGGAGCTCCCGAATATCACCCTTGGGGGCCCCGAGACCACTGCTCGGGACCAAGATCGGAGGGTCTCGGAAAAAGTGCTCGGGTAGATGTGCCTGTGTTGAGAATATGATGCTCACTGAGGTGGATTTCCTGGGATTGATAAAGGTATACATTTTAGGGGCATCGAACATCTGTCTTGGGACCCCCGAGCATTGCTCTTGACTCGTAGACCGTGATCATCGGTCTCCTGGACACCCCCACACTCAACATAATTCTCGGAGGCTCCCGAGTATCACTGGGTCCCTTTGAGCTTAGTCTTGGAATCTCCCGACAATCCGTCTCGGGGTCCCCGAATATCGGTTCCGAGCATCGCTATGGGGGGGAGGGGCGAGACCAGGTTTTGGGGGTCCCGGAGCGATTCTCGGGGCAGCGAGGCAGATGTTCGGGGCCCCCAAAGCGATGCTCGTGGAGTCCGAGACCGATGTTCGGGGGCCTCCGAGACTGATTCCCGGGGTCCCCGGAGGTCAAGTTTCGGGGCCCCGAGACCAATGCCTACGCATTCAGGAACAAGGTCAGCTCAAAGCAAGTGAAGTGCTCGTTCAGTGAGCAAGGTCAGTTCGAGCATCGCGCTCAGAAGCCATCGCGAATCGGTCTCATGAACCCCTGAACACCGATCCCGAGCAATGCTCTCGTTGTGTCTCCCGAAACTGCTGCGCGAGAGCAAGCTGGAGGGGGGATCTGAGAGATGTTTATGAACATCATGTGTGCGAATTTGTTTGTTTAATAATTTCGTGACTGTATGACCTTTAAAATATCACAATCATATTAATGCGTGATAATATCTTTCTTCGCGGCAAATATTCAGCGGTAACACTTAACTGCTACCCTCTCGCTGCGAGATTCTTTATCTATAATTTTCTAAGAATAATCACTGAAGTGACATTGGAATATTTCGCTGCTCAGCAGGCACAAGTGCGTGTGGTGAGTGGTGAGAGCCGCCAACTGCAAACTCTGAAGATGATTCTCCACCAGCAAGTCCTTCCTCATCCGATCCCGTCCGTCCAGAGCGGTGAGCTTTTCTCCTTCCTTCCTTCCATGACATGTTCATAAGATATCCAGATATCACAATTATTTTTAAATAGTAATAAAGTGCGCCTTTTCCAATCCTTAAAAGGAAAATCCTGGGTGAAGTTCACTGTGCTTATTGGAAGAAATATTTACTCATTAACAGGTGGGTATGGAGGGAGGCATTAAGCTATAAAGGGTCCATTCTGAAGGTTAGGCTCCAAGCCAAATCCTGGTCGCGCCACCTGCCTCCGCCATTAGGGGTCCGTCGGAGTTGGCTGCGGGCATGCTGGGATCGTGCGAGCTACAGCGCGCAGCTCCCTATCGATGATGTCGACAGTGGTCGCGGGGAGCCATGCTGCAGCTGCGAACTCACTTCGTGGTTGTAGCCATTAGCCACTGTCCGCAGCTTTAGCTTCCGCTTACCCTAGGATCTTCCGGTCAGCTGTGTAGCTGCGTTACCCCTGGCTTGACTTTCGTGCATGAACGATAAAATGCAATTTATCCTATGTGTGGTCCTGATTGCCAGGGGCGTATCCAAAGGGGAGCGATCGGCCCCACCCCCTTGGGCTGACCTTAAGCACTGGAAAGAAACGCCTCCCGCCGCAGCCGCTGGGCCACCACAGGGTGAGCCCTGCGGCTTTAGCTAGGCCCCGCAGGCTTCGAAATCAGGGGAAATAAAAGTTGATTTACGCCGAGAAACCACAGCGTAAAATTTGGAAGGTCCGGCCATATGGGTAAATTTACCACCCCAGAATACATACGCAAAGATGCGTACAGAACAGGGCGTTGGCATCGTCATCAATACACACAGGGCGAACCAGTCGAAGCCCTCTACGTTTCCGCTAGACTTTTGGGTATAAAGTGTGCAAAAATTCGTAACGTAAGATGGGACTACTTTGAAATCGCGGAAAACTTCCAACAGTGTTAAGGATTGATAAAAATGTTCTTTGATTCGAAAATTGTTCAGTGGGAAGTGTTGCAGAATTATCAAGGAAAAATAAACAATCTACAAGGGAAGCGTATTTACTTGATATTTACGAAAATGCACAAAAATCCCATGGATTTCTAACGCTGCATAAATGTTCTAGTATGGCGCACGGCGGAAAATTGATAATTGTCTGAAAGCCAACTGCGTAAGAATCCTCACCCAAGTATTACGTTGCCCCTGTTCCAAATTTCACCCGAATTCAGGTCTAGGGGCCCATTTTAATGTATTTCGGGGCCTCTGAAATGGATCTCAGGGCTCCGAATGGTTGTCGTTTTGGATCTCCGAGGGCTGCTGTCGCAACCCCCCCCTCCCTAATGCCCGTTTCCGGGTCTCCTGCTTTTGGCCTCGGAGGCTCCCCGAGTGTTTCCTTTTTTACTTTTCGACTCCTGGCCTTTGCCAACATCAGAAGTTACTGCCCAATTCCCCGCATATGCGGAAAAATTCCGGGAATTGATGACTGTTTCTCTATGTCCCACCGTGCCGCACAAGGCGGTTGGCAGTCATTGCCAGGACAAAGCTACGGCTAAGCGTGAGAGCCAACCCTGCGCCCAGCGGGTCCCGGGATTTGAACGCGAGACCCTTATCTCAGAAGGCAGGCGCGTTACCCCTGAGCTACACAGGTCTCTACACTGGGCCCCTGAAAAGCTTCTGGGCCTCCTTTGGTTCACTCGGAACCCCTGAGTCTGCGATCGGGGCCCTCACAATTATCCCAGGCCCACTGCTGCCGAAGTCGGGCCCCTATTCTCAGCAGTTGCAGATAATTTCCCTGTTTTCCACTCGGGCTCCCTGTGGTAGAAGCCGGGCCCCCAGCGGTTGAGCTGGGCCTCCTGTGGCTATCCGGGCAGCCTGACATGCTTCCGGGCGCCCTTAAGTCCAATTGGAACATCTGAGTGTGCGACCGGGCTCCTCCGAATTACCCCCAGCCCACTGCTGCCGAAGCCGGGCCCTATTCTCCGCAGATGCAGACAATTCCCCTGTTATCTACCCGGGCCCGCAGTGGGTCCAGCCGGGCCCTTTGCGGTTCATCCGGACCTCCTGTGACTATCCGACCCCCTGAAGTGCTTCTGGACCCCTGTGGTCCACTTGCGACCTATATGTTTGCGACCAGGTCCCTCACGATAATCTCAGACATGTGGCCGAAGCCAGTCCCCTACTTCTAACATTCACGCCTCCCTCCCCCATGGTCTACCTAGGCCTGACTACAGTCGGCCTCTGCCTTGCTTGCGCTTACCCCTTTGGTATCGGCCCTCTGTGGCTGCAACCTCCGTCTTTGCTTGGGAACAATAGGTAACTCTTTATTCAAAGAGGCCACAGAATATTTGATACGGTTCGGGATGGTCCTGATCACTGATCCTGGCGGACATTTGGTCAATCCCTGTATTTGTGGAGATCCAACCCAATGTTGAGCGGACCTCAGCGAATTTAGCGCCGGTGCATAGCTTTTTGACCCACCAGAGTTCATAAAGTTGTCAGCGTCCCAAAACGGAGGCTAAGGTTTTTTTGCCCTTCGAAATATTATATATATATATATATATATATATATATATATATATATATATATATATATACACACGTTTTTAATGAAAATATATTCCTTGCACGGTCCAGCCCCCAAAGCTATTCCTGACCCCCTGTCAAGGCCCCTTTGGTAATTCCTGAATCCGTCCCTGCTGATCGCTCACATATACTTCCCTTCGGCTTCAACCGTTAGATAAATATATCAGAGCTTTTAGCTCTGGTTTACATTGGGAGCATAATACACAAAAACAATGAAAAACGGTGTAACAACTCAAAGAAATAAGGGTTTTGGTAGCATTTTTTAGTTTGGTGACACATTCGTGATGTGGAATTTCAAATGGTGACACGCCAGCAACTTTTTGACCCCTGCAATTTTGGACTGTCAATTTGGGACGAGCAATAGAACAAAATCATTATTATTACGCGGTGTCTTCTTGTTTTCGTTAGGCGAGTTTGCGTTTGTTCAATTTTGAGGCATCTCTTGTCTATCAGAAGCCGTTTCACTGGGGGGGGCAATTTCCGGGCACTGGGGGGCATTTCGGCCGACTGGGGGGGCAAATGCCCCCCAGTTAACATGTTAAAAAATGGCCTGTCTGACAGAGTTGAGTTGGAATCCTTCGTGGGCACCATTCGCTTCCTCTCGTGACGGGAGAATCGAATGATGTACAATATGACTGCACTAGGTCAAGACACGAAATTACCTGAACTCACAGCAGGTCAAGGTCACTTTCTGACCTAGCACAGTCAAAATGCATACCAATCGACTTGCAATTGCAATCCAAACGCAATAGTATCAAAATAAAAGCTGTATCATCATTCCCTGCAAAGTAATTGATTCAAGCCTGAAACCTGCTTAAGTAGCCCAGATGAACTCTCAGAGGTCACAGGTGAATATTGCAAAATGACCTTGGAAAGGGGCCAAGGATACTACGATTTGGAGAATGCGATGGTATTCTCAGCTGTATCTAAGCAAATACAGCCCAGTCCTGTTTTCCACATGTATTTTCAATTGAGAGGTATCTGAACGAGATCCGTACCTGAACCCAGGTCATCGATATGAAACATCCCGGAATCTTTTGTAGCACTGGGTGGGGCCATTATGTGGTTAAGTTTCAATCTCATACATTGACCCATTTCCTACCAATACCACCCTAAACATTTTTGGAGGCGAGGTTACTTGACCTGCACCTGTGACCTGACCTGAGATGACACAACCTTAAAATATTGGGTAAAGTTGCGAGATTGAACAAGGATAATGTGTATTAAGTACGGCGGCGCTTCGTGCCGCTGTTTTTCGTGCCGCCGGAAAAACTCAAGGGAGGGGCTGTTCAAACACCACCGGGGCAAGGGTTAAGTGTTTGTTGTTTTCCAAATTGTGTCATTTATTCTTCACTGCTGTCATTTGCCTTGAATATAATTTATATGACATATTTAGACCCTTGATTTTAAGCTATACTTGTTTTCTCCCTTCATTTCATTTGCTTTTCAGGCGTGTTTTGAGTTATCTATCCGCTCAACTCCTTTTGTTATGCTCATTTTGTTTTGTAACGTATTTCCCTTCTGCTTGTGTCCCTTGCTTTTTTGGTCGTCAGTTTCGCGTTTTTTCCTTCAACTAGCACTAGCACTGTTTTTGACCCCTGGTGACCTTGGATGACCTCGGAGAGGTCAAATGGAAAATATGGCCCCTGGGATCCGTAAGAAGGTGCCCAAGAACGTTTTTCTGAGCAAGCTGAGCATTTGCAATCATTTTTGTGACTTTTAGATCAAAAGGCAGCTTTTCCCCATGCTTTTTCAATGGGAGAGGTCACCTCGTGACCTGACCTTAGGTCACGAAATCTAAAAATTCCGGATATAGCCTTGTAGACCCTGGAGGGTTTATGAAGTGTAAAAAGTTTCAAATCGATCGACTAAGAAATGTAGCTTTTGTAGGGCTCAAAAGTTAAAGTGAGGTGACCTTGGTTGACTTCGTATGGTAACCTGACCTTGGGTGACCTGGGGTAAAAAATTTCAGGGGTGGTGGGAAAATGATGAGGTGAGAGATAGACCCCTCAACCGTGGTGCTGAATCTCGTCATTTTTCTGCTATCTTGAAAAAAATCGTAGGTGGCCATCGATAGCCTCCGGTGGGCCGAGGGTGAACACGTCCGCAATCTGGGGCCTGATGGCCTGTACTCTAAAATAACTTAAAACTAATTTTGTCCATGCTATCGTAACTTCTACTTTTAAGGTCGAAGTATTACTAAGTTCCTCAAGGAGACTTGTCTAAAAGTCACACTTGACCATTCGAACAACGGGCTAATCCACATTTAGGGTACCAGAGAGCACTGGGACAGCTGCCTGCCCAGATCACCCTTCCATCGCTTACCCGTCTGCCGACCTACGTCGGGTAAATATTGAGCACCAGAGCGTCTGAAGAGAATCGATCCCTCGCACCGATGCACCGCTACTGCTCTGTCTCAGGTCAGCGGGTCCGAGACTAACGCTCCACCAACTGAGACATCGGGGCGGCTAACTTTAATTAGGAAACATTTTTATGCCTAATTAATACATTTAAACGAATTTCCAGAAGCCATTTGCTATTAATCAGTGAAGATGACAGTGGTATCATTGTCCCAGCTTTTATCCTGGTGGCGAAAATAAGTTCTCGCCAACAAGGAAGAAAGCTTGCAGAAGTGTACATGAATATGCGATTCATGAGCAGATTCAGTGCTAAGGAGCTGTAACGTGAATAAAGTGTTGTATTCCTGATGTAAATTGATGTATCAGGGAAAGCATATATGCTAATGACCTGAAAAAAAAACAAGGACGAAAACAATTGCCTGACTCAGCCGTAAACCGAGTTGATGCTACTTACACATGATAAAAGCCTTTCACTCTCGCCCTTGCAATATTTGCAATGCCTGCGAGAAATAACGAGACCTATAGGAGAAAGCGCCTGACGATTCCTTCTCTCTTTGAATAGGGAGGCAATGAAACTGAAGACCATCTGCCTGCTGATCTTCTTGGCCGCTGTGACACCAGCAGCAGCTTTCTTTGAAGACCCTGTTGAAGAAGTGAATGTCGCAGCAGTTCTGGGCCACCGGTTCTCTGTCCGAACTGTCATGCTGAACATATTGGTGTCATTTCTGGTAGTGCTGGCAACTCTTCTGCATATAGCTGTGGCAGTGGCGCTGCACCCGCTAGTGCAGGCTCCGGCACTCGGTGGTAGCAGTGGTGGTGGTGGCAGTGGTGGTGGTGGTGGTGGCGGTGTTGAAGCAGCACAATCAGCGGCAGAAGCAGCACTGACAGCATCAGCTGCAGCGGCAGCGGCACTTGAGGAAGCCGTTGATGCAACAGAAGATGCAGTAGTTGGAGCAATAGACAATTCACTAGTGGAAGCAAGATTAGCCGCACAGGCAGCAGCAGAAGCAGCAGACAGAGCAGCAGAAGCAGTAGCGGAGGCAGCTGATCAGGCAGAAAGAGCAGAAATGGCAGCAAATGAAGCTTCACCCGAAGAACAAGCAGAGGCAGTTGATGCTGCCGCAGAGGCAAGACGTGCGGCAGATGCAGCACAAGATGCCGCAGAATCGGCGAGACAGTTGGCAAATTTAGCAGCGTTAACTGTTGACGTGACAGTTGGTAACTGAAGTCAGCACAGCAAATCGCAATGTCTGATAGCCACTGTGGCATGCCTGTTGTGGTTTTCTTGTAGTGTTTGTTTTGTTCCTTATTATCTCGCCTGTACAGGCTCGTTCGTTTCCGTTGATAGGTTTGGTCTTGCGCAGAAAATGGACCACCGAGTCAAAGTTCCAAAAGTAATTATTTAGCGTTATTATGGAAATCTGGAAAATAGATTACGTTTTCACGTTCAATTGCTCACCATAAAAATTCAACCATATCCTTGCAATCTTAAGAGCTATAACAACAGCTCTTAATTATATGAAAAAAACAAACTCTCCAAACAATTATTTAGAATGTGGATTACTTGGGGCTGAACTATGCACCGCGTGTAGTTACGAGACTGCTGCTAGAATGCCGCTTGTAGCGTGTTAATGTTGCAAGAGCGATGCCATTGTTAACATTTATCACCTAACATCCGTGAAGGTTACTCCATTAGTTTTTAGTGCCATCAACTTCATACGAGCCGATCAGAAGGGCTGTTTCATGGCTTGATTAAGGCAACTTTATGACCCCTTGTTTTTTGAACCTTGAAATTCGTTGAACTTTTATTAAGAGAGCATCGAGCGGAATCAAATAACTCCGGACTAGCTTCTCGCCACGCTCTACCAAATGAGTATCTTTTCCAAATCCGTTATGAAGATGTGACACTCCCCTTAATCTGTTAAGGTGTTTGTATTGTGAGTGGGTTCTTAGGGGCGTTCTAGAAATTAAGCAACGCATATTTTTTTAATCCCTTCCCTTCCGCAGGTAAAGCTCTCGTATATTTATGCTGTTGTAAGATATGGATGTATGTTGTTAATCACTTCCAGTATTAACAATACCACAGTTAGATATCTTATGTAGTAATGTCTCAGCTATCACCAGCGTGACTGAGCAGAGTGACCAGGAAATTATTCACAATTATGATGACTTGTTGCATAAATGTACGTGTTTCTGCCGGACTAATATGACATGCTAAAGATACACATCGTTTCCTAGCGCTAGATTTTGACAACATCTGGCAGGAAAAACAAATGCATCAATATTCTACGTATTAAGTAATATGATTTAAATAGTGAACCACAGCTGATTCCCAGTAAAGAATTTGCTCTGAAACAAAGCGATGCCAACAAAAGAGAGAAATAAAACCCTCTTTCCTAAAGAGAAGACAGATCTTTCCAAAAACTTCTTATTTTGACAACGAATACATATTTTTGGACATTCACAGCAGAAACAGAGCAATAATGACGTACTTAAACTGATGGAGATTAAGAAGATAAACACGCGCCCCGCTGGGGTCCCTGGCATGACGAGCCCGCTGGGGGCGAATTTCGCCCCCCTCCGTATCTCATTTCCTAGGAAAGCTAAAGGTAAATTACGGAAGGCATTCGAAAGCTCTTGACAAGACGAAGCGAAATTATAAGGTGTATTTTTAAGTCAGGTCAATATTGAGGTCAACACAGGTCAAAGAAGGCTCCATAG
This sequence comes from Lepas anatifera, assembly GCA_034440635.1. Taxonomy (NCBI): domain Eukaryota; kingdom Metazoa; phylum Arthropoda; class Thecostraca; family Lepadidae; genus Lepas; species Lepas anatifera. The sequence goes on along the minus strand of JAOTON010000664.1, from coordinate 127,655 downwards.
GCGTACAACAGAGCAGTGTAGAAACACGCAGAAACACAGCAGTGTTTCTCTGTCTAGATCTGTACTCAGGGCAGCTAGAGCAAATAGTTATGCACCACTGGATTTCCCTCATCTCGGCGAATCAAATGATGTATAATATGACCTTGTTAAGTCAAATGGTGAAAATGACCTGGCCTCGAGCTAGGCCAGGGTCACAGAATGACCTGGTATGGTCATGTTGCATATCAGTCGACTCCCCGTGACAATATTAGCACAATGCAAGCAAAATGGGAGCTTTATCTCAATTCAGTGAGAAGTTATTGGCAAAACAATCACTATATGCTCCTGTGACCTGACATGACCTTTGAGAGGTCAGATGGTCAAAAGCCCAACTTTTTGGTCAAGATGATGGTAAGAATAGACGGTTTGAGGATTTTCAGCTTTATCTATTCAGTATTTACTGAGAACGAGCCCATTCTATTTTTCACCGTAGACTTATAATGGGGTGACCAAAAAATTGACCCCACCTTAGGTCAACAATATCGAAATTCCGAGAGAGCAGATTTGTAGACCCTAATGATCTTATTATATTGTGAAAGTTTCAAAGTGATCGGTTCGCTGATCTTCCCTGGGCACCGCACAGTGGGCCCGCGGACCCTCAAAAGCGCTTATTATTCGGATTTCGTAAGTTCAAAAATATTGGTGTTTTATGGTTTTCATCAGTGTGAAATTGAATGTAGAATACGATGGCATTCTTATTTTTCTAAACGACCACAAAACTCTGTGCAGAAACAGTCTGAAGACGAGGTTTCCACCGAAAGCGTTTCGGAGCGCACTTATCGCCTGCATTTCCTTATTTGTTCACAAGTGTTTTTCAACGTTTCAAAGGCTTAGAAATTAGTTTTATGGCTTTTGTTTCTAGGAACGGAGTGTTCCAAATATGTTAGTACATGTTTTAACGTGATTTCGTGTATTGGTCAGGTATGGGGAGCAAATTTACCAAGTAATGTTACTGACGGAGATAGATTTGATCAAACTATATTTGAAATAGAGTTTTAAAAAATATATCACCTTGTGCCGCAGTGAAACTTGGTCCACAAAGTAGCTGAAGGTGTTTACTTTCATGCCTTATAATTACTTTTTGCCCGATTTTGCCCGAATTCGTATTATGAGCATATTTGTTGTTCAGTGCAATGCACGGGTGCGGTCATAGTATTACACTATTACAAGCCAAATGGTAGAAATTGTTCATTTTTAAGGCAGGTGTCGGCAAGTTTTCCCTTTAGGATTCGTCTCCAGTCCCGGTTAACACAATTCTGAGCTATTTCGTAGACCTGCAGGTTACGCAATCTTTTCCAGGTCACATTGGGTCAAATGCTTTACACAGGAAATATGGGTATTGTCTAAACACCGCTCGGGGCATAAGATAATGTGCAGATTGGCCTGGGTTTGCCACTCGCTTTACACTAAATGCATCAGATGATTACCTCGCTTCGCACGAGAACTGATCACGAGAGCTCAAATCTGATATGAGACGAAATATAAGACGGTCGTTTCCTTGACTCAGAAGTGGCCTGGTACAGAGGAACAATAGGCCCCTGACTCAGTTGGAGAGGTGCCTTGCTCTAGCGAACTGTGGTTTTGTAGTGGGAAAAATGATCTCACGAAGGGATGTGTTTAACTTTGTGCGTGGCAATATTGTTATCAACAGAGTGGCAGCGGATGACGAAGTGTCATATGTTAAGGACACATTACAGGGCGGATTCAGTGAGCATAAAAGAGACACGTGCGGTCGGAAATTACAATTTTTATTGCAAGGCTGAAGCGGAAATGGCAAGCAAGTCACAGGACCCTAAACCGCTTCTTGGAGGAAGAGAAACAGTGGCTGAATGAGTGTTCCATCGCAGCAGATTCACCGAGGGTATTGGAGCCTGTTGACCTTGACCAGCCATGTACAAGCCGGGGTCCTTGTCGGCCTGTGGGTTTATGTGGAACACTTTCTGGTGGCTCCAAACGTCGTCGAACCTCCGCTTTCATGGCTGGTTACTCCTCTGCAGAGCTTTTGAATGTCACACGCTCCAAAGCGCCAGGGCCTTTCTGGTTTTCTCAAAGACGTGACCGTGGCTCCCACAAGACCTACTAAGGTAAGAAAAATGCTAAGAAAACCAGCAAATACCCCAATACGATACACAGACGAAGAAACACTTGCTGTGTTCATTGAAGGGCGGCATACGAAGCAAACCTGGCAGTTTACCAGAGAGTCGGCCAAGAGTCAGTATCAGGGGCGTAGCCAGGATTTCGCTCAGGGGAGGGCAGCGCCCCGAAAAAGGCCCTAGCGACAGCGCCAAAAGGGCCCTGATGGGTAAAAAGGGTTCTGCTTGTTACAGAATAGAGTGCTGAAGAGGGCTTAAGAGGGCCCTGTCTGGTATGAAATTTCATATTTGACCACAGAGCATAGTGCGGGCGAGCCGCGCTTCGCGCGACCCGTGTCCTCAGGAGGCCCTCAGGGGGGGGGTGGCTGTCCCTGCCCCCCTCTTGGCTACGCCCCTAGTCAGAATGTCAGAATGCCGACATATGGCCTCCATACGACATCCCGAAGGCAAAAGAAATTGTTATCCAGAGGGGTATATTACTATGTATATTATCCTAGTAATATTATGCCAAGAGCTAGACATAGGCTGCAGATACAGCAAAAACAGCCTCGAAAACTACTCGGGGGCATTTAAAAACCCTAGATATAAAATATCGCTGATGTAGCCTCAATAGTTCGACGGTAATTAATTTTAAGCGCTTTTGAGCGCCCGCCGGCCCACTGTGCACCGCTTCAAACTCGTGATTTTAGGTTTTGAGGTCGGGTCACTTGACCTTGGATAGCTCCTTGACCTGACATGACCTTACCAAAAAAATCGACCAGATGCGCAAAATTATTCAGGGATAAGGTACCGTAAGTTTCGTTTTTCTGCGTCTCTTCGTTGTTGCGTTATCTTGGAAAAACCAGGAGGAGGGCGAATTTCGCCCCCCAGCGGGGCGCGTGTTAAAGCTTTCAGACAAACCTGTTTAGTGCAAACCGTACTGAGAAGGTTTTTAATGTCAAGGGAAATGTCCTAATGCCCTGGATGAGAAAATTGAACAGAAAAAGGCGACAGGTGTGAAAAGATACCTAAAAAAACTAAAAATACATGGAATCCCACAACAGATCCCTGCGGAACACCACGAAAGTAAAAAGAGCATAAAGCAGATTAAATGAACCTAAAAAGGGTGCAAAAGCACAGGTGAGATGTGGAATGAACTAAAACACTGCTAAACAAAAATACAAACTCGGTCGAAAAACTAAGATTCTGTGCGTAAACTAAAACTCTATATGTGAACTAAAATTCAAAGTATACCTCAAGAACAGTGCAGACCTGAACAAAAGGGACTTAAAGTCAGGGAAAGGTGAATACGACGTTTCGGTCATGGATTATCATCAGGTGTAAGGCATTTAAACTGTTTTATGCTTTTTTACGTTAGTGGTGTTCCGCAGGGATTCGTTGTGGGATTCCAAGTATTTTTAGTTTTTTAGGGATCTTCTCCCGCCTGTCGCCTTTTACTCTTCACTTTTCTCATCTAGGGCCTTGGGTCATTTCCCTTGACATATCCAGCATGGTGCCATATATGCAGGAAGCCCTCCGAGAACTCAACATATTCTCCAGCAGAGGTTTTTAACGTGATATGAGCAATATCAGAAGTAAAATATAAAAGGTGAGGTTTCGGGTGCCGGCTAGATCGATTAAATAATTGTGGTTGGCATTGACGCGGGAAGAACATGCAGTCTGTGTGAGGTGAGGGTGGTTACACACTTTCTTACCGATCGCAAGCGATGTGGTCTTCAGCAGGGACGGCGGATTCCAGGGTGCAAGTGGTGCAGTTGCACCACTCGATTTTTTTCAAGTGGTGCAAAAGTATCTTTTTGCACCACTTGTTTTGGCTTTGTCCAGGAGGCGCCCCCCCCCAGGCCTCAGCCGGCGCCCCCGGCCGGTCAGAGAAAATCAAGCCTAATTACCGCCTACCTGAAGAGGTAGGATCCTCTGTGAAAAAGACATTTTCATACATGAATGACGCACCTTGACATCAAAACTGCGCCCTGGAAAGCAAAAGGCGCCCCCCTTGAGTAAAGGCGCCCCTGGACAACATAGGCGCCCTTTGATAAGAAAGGCGCCCCCTGGAGAGATAAGAGAGAAACCCCCCCTCCCGAGAACAACGGCGGCAGGGACAGCGGATTCCGCAGGACAGGGTGTGCAGTTGCACACCTTGAAAAAATGATGGTGTACAATAGTATATTTTTGCACACCTGGTTTTTACCTCGTACGGGGAGGCCCTCACGGATTTGGGTGGCACCCCGGATTTTGCCGGCGCCCCCGGCCGGTCAAGAGAAAATCAGACACATCGCCTGTCTGAAGGGGTAGCCCTGGAAAGCAACTGCGCCCTGGAAAGCAAAAGGCGCCCCCCCTTGAGTAAAGGCGCCCCTCTGGATAGCATAGGCACCCTTGAAAAGCGTATGTGTAAAATAAAATACACTTTCAAATATGAATGGCGCCCCCTGACATCAAAGCTGCACCCTGGACAGCAAAAGGTGCCCACCCCCTTGAGTAAAAGCGCCCCTCTGGATAGCAAAGGCGACCTCTAGACAGCAGAGGCGCCCCTGGACAGAAAAAGGCACCCCCAATTGAGGAGTAACGACGCCCCTGAATAGCATAGGCGCCCTCTGGTTAGCACAGGCACTCCTGTACACTAAGAGGCGCCCCTCCCCCCATAGAGCAAAGGCACCCCTCTGGATATCATAAGCTCCCTTTAATAGCAATCGCGCTCCCTGGACAGCAGGGGCGCCCCTGGATAGGATAGGCGCCCCCAAAACAGCAAATACGACCTTTGATACCAAAAGCGCCCCATGGACAGAACACACCCTCTGGATAGCATAGGCACCCTTGGACGGCAGAGACGCCCCTTAAGAAGAACAACGGCACCCCGGGATAGCATATGCGCCCCTGGTTAGCACAGGCACCCCTGGACAGCAAAAGGCGGCCCCCGCCCCCTGAGTAAAGGATCCGGGTCTCTGGATAGCATAGGTGCCCCTGAATAGCGCAGGCGCCTCCTGGACAGCAGAGACGCCTCCGAAGAAGATCAACGGCGCCCCTTGATATCATATGCACCCCCTGGTTAGCACAGGCATCCCTGGATAGCAAAAGGCGCCCCCCCGAGAGCAAAGGCGCCCCCTGGAAAGGACAGCAGAACATTTTTTAAGGAAAACTCAGTGGAGGGGGGCGGTGGAGATTTTCTTGTGCTGGCCATTATAATGTCTTCGGGGATCAAACCCCCATTTGGAGGGGGCGATAATAAAATTTAGACGTGCTAGTGTTAAAAAATGTCTCCTAATTTCTGTTATTCCATATTCTAAAGATTAGAGATGCTGCCCAGGACTGCGGGTTTTTTTCAACGGAAAAAGGCCAAACCGGGTTTGCGAAAAGGCCAACAGGTTCAAATTGTATTTGCACTAAAAAATCTTGTTTTTTTATAAATTTCGTCCAAGTTCTTCCCAGTACGGCTGTTGGAGTCTGAGTCTCATTAAAGTCCTCAAGGGACTTGTCACGGAGACCCCGACCCCACCACCCGAACGAGTAACGCCCACGATGAAGGGTTGATTTAGAAGCCAAAGTTTAACCTCCTACAAAGCACAGGGATGGCCGCCTCGCTCAGGTCACCCTCTCATCAGTCAGTTGCCAGCCGACCTACGTCGGGCAAACGATTTAGCGCCGGGAGCGTCTCAGGGGAACCGATCTCAAGCCTGGACATGCACTGCCACTGCATGCTTCTCAGCAGCGGGCCGGAGCCCGACGCTCTACCAACCGAGCAACCGAGGCGGCCAAATGGCCAAATAAATACCACAAAAGCCATATTTGAGGCTAAAACGAACCCTACCGGGTGTCATAAACCCACAGAAAAAGAACAGAGCACTCTTGTATCACTGCAGTGAACAGTGCACTGTATAAAACTAAATGTTGATAATTTGATATTGACTTGACGATATATTTTTAGCACACTGCCCATCTCATAAGAAGGCAGGAGTCCCCTTCCAATCCCGTGTGGCGACCCAATTATTTTATTCACATAACTAAACAATTTGTTAGCATCATCAATTATCTTGGCCGCACCACTCCCCGCTAACATTCGATATCTTCCTGCTTTTTCTGTGAATTGTTTGCTCTTGAACAGTGACGGATCCATAGGCAGATCCAGGATTGCCAATCGGAGGGGAGCACCTTCCCGGGGGCGCCATCCGGAGCAGGGGGCGCCACTTTTGACCGGAAAAACCTACCAGGTGGGCGTAAAATCCTATCGGTGAGCACCGTTTTTCGCATCCTGGGGGAGAGTGGGAAGCGCCACTTCAGGCGAGTGCCATCGACCTTTCAGGGGGGCGCCGTGGCCATTTCAGGGGGCGCCGAGGATCGATCGGGGGCTGCATCTGCCCCTCCCCTTTGCCCCCTGGATCCGCGTATGGGCGGATCTAGAATTTTAGTAAGGTGGGGGGGACGCGGAGCCTCAAAGTGGGCACTTTACCATCAACTTTTCACCCAAAGGGCGCCTATGGTATTCGGTTTTCGGTTGCCGTCATTTTGGTGGATCGTATTTTTAACAACGTCCTATCCCACCCTCTCCCAGCCATAACAGTTTGTACCAACCAAGCAAGATGCCTATTTGGCGTGATATTTGAAACAATGAATTGCTAAACAGTTCAGTCCACACTTTTTTCGGCACCTCTTGAAAAATCTGTAACTGCCACTAGGTCATGGAGAAATTCAAGACACTTGGGAAGATGCAACAGCTGAACATAAAGGTATATATCTGAGGATTTTTCTGTTAGTGAAGAGGGGTTAAGTTTATTTTAATATCAAATATGATAAGCATCATTTTGCCTTTCCACGTGGCCAAGATTCGTAAGATAATGGTGAGAGGGCATTGAAAATAATCGCAGCGAGTGTGAACCTGGCCTGTGCGCTGTCCAAGAAAATTACCTCAGCGGAAAAGCTTTAAGTTGTAGGAAACACAAACCGGACTTTAACCCACATTATTAATTGCTCCTAAAAAATAATGTTTGAACCAGATGGCAGACTATAATAATAATTCTTGGGGCTTATCGACGCACCAACTGCCAGGGTCATATGGCGTCGCCAACTCTTTCCCTGTTGGAAGGGTTTCTCGGGAGCCAGCTTGCTCCTTGTTCAGGGAAGCAGATGACAGACTCAAGGAGATATAAGGGAAGTTGAAACGTTAAGATAAACACAGAATGAAGTATGTGGGCATTTTCCATCGACCTTTATCTATATTCTTCAATTCATCAGCATGGGAGAATTGCTCTTGTGCGTGAAATTGCGGAGGTGTTAAGAGAATTTCGGTAGCCATGTGATTGAATGCTGAAATAGATCATGCCATAGGCATGTGTGATTTGTGACATAAATGGGCCCTACTAGAATAAAAAGAAAACAGTTTCAACGTGTCCAAGTACTCTCTTGATAAATTGATAACTTTTTTCGTTTATTGGCTGTAATTTGCGCGTTTAATGGTCATGTGCAGTGTTCAGATCGAAGTGAAAAGACCATTCAGATTGATAAAACGAGTATATTTTATCACTGACCATCCACTTATACCATCAACCATCGCCTTCAGGTCAAGTTCAGGACTCATTTAAGAGAAGAGGTGAGCGTGCACTGTGCATGCCCAAATCGAGACACAGCCGCCCTCCCGATGGACAGACCGCGCAGAAATACGTCCTCGTCGCGTTTGATTTCGCGCACGCGTACGACGTAGTGGACCACCACCTGCTACGCGTTCGCCTGCTGTAGATGGGGCTGTCAAATTGCACGGTGGCCTGGATTTGGCAGTGACTCCGGGACCGAAGAGTCCAGGTGGAACTAAATGGTGTGCTTTCCAGTGAGCGCATTTTCCGAACTGGCCTGCCGTAAGGAAGTGTCTTATCGCCAGTTTTATTTTGTATGGGCGGCTCGCCTGGTAGACGCACTCTGCGCGGTTCCCGGATGCTCCCCTACATGTACGCCGATGATACGGCGGCTCTCTGCACGGGCAACAACATCCAAGTCGCCAAGGACCGGGCGCAATAAAGCTGCTGCTGGCACCCTCATGAAGTGGACCCGACAGCACAAAATGGTGGTATCAGGAGCCAAGATCCAAGCACTGGTGATGTCCCAGTGGGCCAGAGACGCCGATCCCTTCAATTTTAAGGTCGACGGGAAGTCTGTCATTGCTGGAGACACCCTACAGCTACTTGGCGTCACCATCGATCGGCTCCTCCATTTCGGTCCACACTGTAAGAGACTGTGGGAGAAGGTCCACCCCCGCATCTCCCACCTACGTCAACTGTCCGGCTGCAACTGGGGCTGCACGAACAGCACCTCCGAACCGTCGCTACTGGCTACGTGAGAGGAGCGATGGAGTAAGCGGCCGCAGCGTGGCTCCACGCCACACCGCCATTTCATGTCGAGCTGCTGGAACGCAAAATGAGAGCGTCGGCGCGTATCATCACAGGATGCACCCACTCCACTCCCAGCCGAGTTAAGACTCCCGCGTAGCGGCCAGAAGGAGGGTACTCGCGACCCGACTGCTGGTGAAATTCCATACCCTGCCGCCTGAAGACCCTCTGTGAAGACGTGCGGAGGCGACAGCGCCCTCTCGACTCTCCTCGGTGACCGGGTGGCGGCAGGTGGGCAAAGACATGTGGGATCAAGCAGGCATCTCCTCCCCATCGAGTCTTTCCTTCCTCGACGTCTTCCACTGTGGGTATCAGGAGAGTGAGTCACATTTCAACTAGACGTGGGCCCACTGACATCAGGAGCGCCACCTGTCCGGAAGAAGCGAGTAGCTCTCCCCCACCTCGCTTCCCTGACTCAATGTGCCACAAGGGTGTGGACCGACGGGCCAGTGCACGGAGGGGTCACGAGCGAGGGAGCTGGGTCTTCATCGAGTCACCAGACAGAGCCCAGCATGAGCTCAGGCGACCAGCAGGCTCGCTCTGCTCGAGTTTTCAGGCTGAGATGGTAGCCATCCAAACTGCCTGTGTCTTCCTACTGGACTAATCAGTGCACACAGAAGATCCAGTCATCTTCAGCATGGCCTGCCAAGGTGACGACGCATTATAGAAATAGGCTTCAATGTCTGCAGATAAGACAGCGAATCGGTAAAAATCGCAAACTTCCTCACCATCAGCTTAGACACCTGGTCCAAACAGCAAAAAAAGGAGTACAGCTCTGAAGTAAAAATGGATCCTTCGTAAGGCAAACTAGAAAACTTCTCAACATCGTCACCAACAAATGCACGCCCTGTGCCATTGTCACTTTCTTTTGCAACCGTCTATATAGAAACAGACATGGTTTTCGAACGGCTCCGCAAGCAAGTTCATAAAATACTGGCGCGTCGGTTCAGGAGGCAAATTTTTGCTTTGTTGGCGTAGGTTGTGTTCGTGTTAACTGTCGAGATGAGCTATGGTTCAATAACAGCTGCTTCATGTGGTTCGACGAGATTGCTGTCGATACCAGCCTGTGGCAGCCAGGCACAGACTCTCACTCCCTGGTGACGGGTTGCAAAACGCGAGCCACTGTCTATCTGACTGAGGTAGGCGTCGCCAAAAAAAAATGTTTGGTATGTGGGGCGTGTTGGTGACTTATTTTAAAGGGAACGTGGCACCTTGGTAAAATCCTGGAATTTTGTGTAATTAGGGCGTACTTTTAGCCGAAATTAATGAAACCACTCATGATTTCTCTTAAAAATGTACAACAAGCTCAATGCTTTTATTTTTAAAATAGTCCTCTAGAAAAATGAATAAATATCTGCCTCTGGATGATGTCATGATCTGGCAACCACTACCATACTCGAAACACTTCAAGGGCTTCGATTGGCTGATGCTTATCGTGATGTCAGCATATGTCGTCACACCAGCAGCTCACAACAATGGCCGCCTGGCGAGAGGTACATGAGAGGTACATTTCGGGTAGGTTTTAGTTTTTTTCTACGGAAAAATTGAGTTCCAAGACAAATGATATATAGAGCACCTGGTTTTCCGATTTGCTTTCCAACTTGGCTATCTCAGTTAAAATCACGTTCTAAAGGTGCCACATTCCTTTTAATGGCTTAATGCAAAGCGAGTATCGTACTGCGCATTTGTAGCGGTATTTCACTAATTTCCACTAGCATGCTTATTATGGGTGAAGCTTGGAACGCTCCTGTTACTATTCTGATAGCAAGATGACGGACATATCGATAATCTTTTTCGCGGACTAAGGAGTGGCATCATACGCAAGCCCGGTCTGCGACCTGGGATAACCCCCTACCGGCGCACGAGAGCCGCATGACAATGTGCTGAAATCAACCATATTTCATTCTCAATGTATCTCTTCATAAGCCTGTAGGTCAGTGTCATCATTCTTTTCTTTGAAATAAATAGTAAATATCCCGCAGTCAACCCCGGATTCGACCCGCGCACCCCTCATCACGAGACAGGACCTCTAACCACTAGACCACTGCGCCACACTGTACCGACTCCCACTAACCCTACACCTGTGACCCGTCAGGAGGTCACTGGCCGGTATCACGCAATCAAAACGATGCCGTGATCGTGGCGCCGGGTGTTGTGTTCGTACAGAAAAGGCATGGTATAAAGCTGCTTCTAGAAGACGAACCAAACATTAGATTCGCCTAGAATCACTTGTATCGGCGACCCAGGACCCTAAGCTAGCTTTATGCCAAATTGCATCCACTTCCATGCATTTTGAGGACTTGAAACCATGGTGAGAAGCAAACATGTTCCGAGAAATTTAGCTCCTTGAAATACCCTTTCGGACGAATTACTCGAAAGCCGTTGGAGATAAGTGGGTAGTGTAAATGAATTGAATGACTGCAATTAATTTTCCTATTCAGCCATGTCAATTCTGAGCTTAATAATAATAATAATTGTTGGGGTTTAACGACGCACCAACTGCAAGGGTCATACGGCGTCGCCAACTCTCACCCTGTTGGAAGGGATTTTGGGGATCAGATCGACTTATTCAGAGGCTCCGCCGGGACTTGAACCTGGGACCGGTGGCTTAGAAGACAAGGGTGCTATCCACTAAGCCACCTCATCCCCCAATTCTGAGCTTGTGAATGACATGTGCTCTGAACCGAAAAGCTGCAAATAAAATGTTTTCTACTAAAATTATATTTATACATATAAGACAATGAATTTTATTATCACAATATCCATCTCCGAACATTATCAGGCGGAAGCAATGTTCTTTCATTATTTGAAATGAAAAGTCAAATCGGCGCATTAGATCGCGAGAGATTAGGATTTAAATGAAATGAGCAAAAATGTAGTCCTCCGGCAAAATGGCAAAAACTAGGTCAGAATTTTACGTTTTCGACTGGAAACTATGCCTAAGCACAAGAAAATTGACGTAGCTGCCTCCACGTGGCTGTCTTTAAACTAACTGAGGCGTGCCTTCTGACATTTCGAGCTTACAAGTCGGCTGTCAAATTTCAATATCTGTTTTGCTTGTACTAGAAATACTGCGTTTTGGCGTAATAAATATTGTCGGACCAGTTCGAACTTTTTTTCTTAGGTGGCCTTGTTGCTTATTCAAAAGGAGGCAAATTTCAAGTTCGTCGCTTAAGAAATAGAAATGATAAAAATGCAAAATTGAAAACATTTGTTCCAAAATTTCTCAAAAACTATTTTGAATTTAAATTCGGGGGTCTTAGTTTGGGCGTCTAGCGTAAAAGGGCAATCACCCTACACAATTGCAGAGCCCTGGTATCAACTGTCAGAACCGCCAAACGGCCAGAATAGAGCCTCTTGAGAAATCTCAATCCGCTTCGCTCCATGGATTTCGTCATGCGGCTCTGACACAGCCGTGCTCGATCTTCGGACGAATAAGTGATCTATACAGCATAAGAAGCTTATAACGTAGCGTATAACAATGAGCGTATAACGTGCGCACAACGTATATATAGGCGATAAGCGTATAACGTGTATAGCATGAGAAACATTTCTTTATCTGCACGGTATCTCATCCTCGTCAACACCTTCAGTATTTTCAGCGTATCGAAACATTTTTTTGCGGAAATCCTTCAGGTGTGGCACATATGAAAGCTTATCGAGTGTGAGCCTGATAAATCTGGTTTCTGCTAAAACGTCGCTCGGATTTCCGCGAATTTACAAAATCGGGTATTCAGTCTCAATGTCTATTATAAAAGTGCATGCACTATGTCTTTGAACTTGAAAATTTCAGTCCATTGCGTGTGATCCATTGCTGCAATATGTCAAGGCCAAGCTGCAGCCGCCTCTGCGCAGCTGCTGTAGTAGACACTGTCACACATATTGTGAAGTCTTCAACGAAAAACATGTGACGTATGTTTGCGGGAAGTGTCTGCAATATCATTGGTCATAACTGCAAACAAGGCTATGAATATCGCAGAATCCTGGGCTATGCTACTCTGTTGCTGATGACAATCCGATACGACTGAGTTTACGCGAAATCTAAAATACCTATTTTTCGGAATATTAGAAATAAACCACCCCAAGTGGCCTCGCACGCCGAGTCCTAAGAGTCTCTGCAGAACGCCATTGGATAGCAAAGGCGCCCCCCAAGAGATGATGGCGCCCCCTGGGGAGGAAGGCGCCCCCTCCAGAAAACCTTGCACCACTTCTCGAAAATGGAATCCGCCGTCTCTGGTCTTCAGAGGTACTGCACGATACTATGCCATGGGGAAAGAGAGATGTGATATCATAGGGGCTTTTACTCTGAATATCTTCATGTGTTCCGTTGACGGGTTGATTTGTGCAAGGAGAAAATAGGCCTCTTGTTGAACGCGAACTTTGGGGACAAGGCTGTATAAAATTAAAGCAGAACCCTTTAGTCCGACCATTATTGCCTGAACGGAAGTGTTTATCACTGATTGAAACTGCGGCCCCAGTTGTGGCCAATTCCACAGCAGCATTGTTCGCAATTTCGGTTAGTATTCCTACAGGTTCAGCACACTATGAGTAGACTTGTTGAGTCGCGACTCAGAATCAGAGTTTATTCTGTATCGACTCAGTTTTGCTCGAGTCGGAGCTGAATAAATCCACATCGGGATTTGGGGTGAGCCAGAGTTGACTCCATTGCTGAGCCGGTCGAGCTGAATCAGAAATCTGAGTCAGTCTAAAAGTCGCGAGCCAGAGTTGAGTCGACTGAACTTCATAATGTTTTAAATATGTTTGCTAAAAAAGCTGACTTCTGGAAGAAAGCTGCTCGTTTTTGAGGATTTTATATATTTATTTATTGCCGATATATTTATCGTTTTCATATCCACACCAGGGCCAGTTATTAAGAAGAGAATTTAAGGGAATGGACCACTTTTTTGAAATTCTTGAAAGAATAATTAAAGAGCACGAAGGTCTGAAAATCAGGAAACAACATTTTTCCTCACATTTGTAGGCTAAAACAGAAATTCCCTCTATTTTCCAACAATTTGAGACGTCATCATAATAGCACTTTTAATAATCAGTGAAATCCCAAACCTTGATCACAGAATCGTTGCAGAGGCCCATTCACGGCGTTTCCACACCGCAAAAATCGCATGCAGTGTTATTCAAATACATGGTGAAATAATCGCTGGACCCGCAACCGATTTTCTGTTGAGGACGTCCGCTCTCAACATCAGTACCATATTTGTTCCTTACCACGGTAATCGTACTCTCGGTCCGCCCGTTCATTCTCAGTGGGAGCGGTCCGAACACCTGCGTGCAGACTGCCACGCGTTGGCGCCTGCGCCTTCACCCTGCGACTCATCACATTGGATGAGCTACAAACCATAGTCTTCAGTAGGGGCTCCTACACCTCACATTGTGAACCCAATGTGGGATAAATTTTTGGGTCACCCCATTATGAGTTTGCGGCAAAAATAGGATGGGCTCATTTTCAGGAAATACTGGAGAGATCAACTTGAAAATCCCCAAACCGTGTATTATTACTCCAATTGTTACCACCTGCAGGAGACATGAAAACGCACACATGCATTGAAGTGAATGTATTGGAGTTCCCTGAGTTTACTACAAGAAAATCTATATGCAGGCATACTGGTGAAAGCGGGTTTGGATGTGCAGAATACAGAGTGAGAGTATGTGTGTCTGTGTGTATGGGCGTGTGGGCGTGGTCTCTGCAAACAAACAAAAGACAATGTTACAATAGCAGCCAACAGCCCCTCGAGACCATCACCAACTTGAAGCCATCAAACCATCACCACATTTACAACTCATGAAAGATTTGGCATTGGCAAGCATTAAGCATGCAACCACCATGGTTAAATTACTGGTCCAGCATGCAGTCCTGCATTAGATCCCCAATTACCAAATGATTCCGCTCTACAGGTGATGTTCAGTACATATAACAGGCCAGCAGGATTTCACTTAAAGGGAGATACGCGAAAAAAATGTTTATTGGCTATATGAAAAGGTTACAAAAAGTTGTTTCAGAAGTCCTATTCTCATTTTTGCGAATTCGGCCTGCAAATGTCTTAAAATTGCTCTCAAAGTCAACATTTCTAGACGACTTTACCGGTACACCTCATATCGATGTATATGACGTACACACGGCTAAGGCTATCAATTTCTCTAAGAATTAGGTCATATCTATCCTAAATAGTGATGTAGAACTTTGGACTACTACAGAAAAAATTACTTTAGAAAAACAACATTCCAAAACTCTTTTGAAACAGAAATATAGTGCTTAAAAGAAATCACAATTAACCAATCAGAAGCCTAGGAATTCTCAAACCGGGGTCACGTGACCTATCTGACGTTTTTGTTCTTGTTCTCGAAGTTTTGTCATCTTGGGGCTGAAGCAGAAAATGACTCGAGACCCGCGGTACGAAACCGCTGAAGACTTGAGTAATTATGTTTTTTCCGTTTTTAGGGCAAACTAATTCATTTTGTAATTTTTAAAACCTTTTTAAAATTAATTCAAATACAAATACAGGAGAACAGACATTTGTATTATAAAAAACATTACTTTTTAACTTTAAATAGTTTTCGAAAAGTAAGTGATGGGTATGGGCATGGGTAAGTGATGCGCATGTTATCGAAACTGTTAACCTATTTCGATAATGAGTGAGTGGCCTCCCAAAATTTTGCCGAAGATACAAAAATAATTGATAGTTTCGTTATCAAGATTTTTCGAATAGCAAGAAACCACAATAATAATTTTTTCGCGTATCTCCCTTTAAGTCATTGTTATACCTGGAAAAGAAAACAGTCCGTTAGGAGTCGCAACACCAATATTGACCATAAAGTTGAGTTTTTGACCATCTAACCATTCAAAGGTCACGTGAGGACACATGAGCATACAGTGATTATATTGCTTCTCTTCTCACTGAATTGAGATAAAACTTCCATCTTTTTTAGAGAGAGATAGACATTTTTTAGAAATAAAAACACGCATGTCCATATGCCGACACATATGCGCACCACCATCCCATTGAGGAGTCATCATAATATGCAATCGACAAACAGGTTCAGGCCTAATTTACATATAATTTTTCCGACAGGATCAGTGTTCATGCACCCAAGGTTGCATATAAAGTCGACAACCGATACAAGGCTGACACTCAACGCGAGGGTCTTGCTCGCATTGTGCTTATCTTGACACGGGGAGTCGATTACTTTTAGAACATGACCATATCGGGTCACCCTGTGACCCTGCCCTGGGTTGATGTTGGGCTATTATCACCATTTGACCTAGCAATGCCATATTGCCTATACATCTTTCGGTTTTCCACGGTGAGAGGAATCCAATTATGTATAAAGATTTGCTCTAGCTCCGCTGAGTAAAAATCTACAGGGAAACGTACACGGCGCTGTTGTAAGCCTATGGGAGTTGCCTGCCACGCCCACACGCCCATACACACAGACACCCTGACCTTGCTGACTTCAATATTGACCTGAAATGAAATAATTCTGATGATTTCTCTTTGTCTCCCGAACGGCTTTTCGCAGGCCGTCCGTGATTTTTCTCTAGCTTTCCTGGGAAATGAGATACGGAAGAGGGCGAAATGTACGTCCCCCCAGCGAGACGCTTCGTGCCGAAGACCCCGGTGGGCCACATGTTGATATGGCTTGGGAGTAATAGGGCTAATCTATCGACAATCCGGGATTTTCTTTTAGAGATGACTGCAGGTCAGGCACGAGCCATGGCCTCTGCGTTGGAAATGCATGTGCAAGATAGTTTAAACTAAAAAACATCGGTGGGAATGAAGATACAGTCTTTGCTTTTATTTCTGGACTTACCTATCCCTCCAGTTCTAATGATTTGCGTTCTGACTGAATATTTTATTGCCCTGATCCTTTTAAACGGGCTTTACATTTGAACGTGCTGCACGTTTGAACGGGCTGCAATTTTGATCGTGCTGCACTTTTGAATACGCTTCACTTTTGTACGTGCTGTACTTATGAGCTGTGGGAGTTTTGAACTCTGCACAATTATCTTTCTGCACTTATGAGCTGCGGACGTTTTGAACTCTACGCAAAATATCTTGCTGCACTTATGAACTGCTGGCTTTTGAACACCGCTTCTCTGACCTTGCTGCATTTTTGAACGTGCTGCACTTATGACCTGTGGGCGTTTTGAACGTGCTTGATAAACGAGTCTGCTGCACTTATGAACTGCGGGGTTTTGAACGCGCTGCACTTTTTAACTGTGGAACTTTTGATCGTGCTGCACTCAGTGTCGAATCTAGCCGTTCGGTTTGGGAGGGGCAAACCAAAGCTAAAAGTCGAAAAAACGCCACGCTGTGAAAACTGCGCTACAACATCACTTGTCGGTAGAATTTTATAATTTTGGGTATTAGAGGCGAAAAACAAAGAAAACGGCACGGGTTCAAAAAGATGGGCTAGAGATAGGTACTTTTTCTGGTCCGAGGCCAAATATTTAAACTGAACTTAACTGGTTCTGTTTGAAGCTGAGAGTTTAAACACCGGAATCCTGCTTATAAACTAAAAAAGGAGCCGGGGAAAAAAGGAGGTCGATCACTTTGAGGG
The DNA here is from genome assembly GCA_034440635.1 of Lepas anatifera. Classification (NCBI taxonomy): domain Eukaryota; kingdom Metazoa; phylum Arthropoda; class Thecostraca; family Lepadidae; genus Lepas; species Lepas anatifera. Next base: position 110,578 of record JAOTON010000664.1, on the reverse strand, counting down.
GGGCAAAAGCATAGTCTTGCCCCAAGCTTTTTCCGTTTGGGGGCAAATGCCTTTTTGCCCCCCTTTGGATCTGCCACTGGCTGCACTTATGAACTGTGGGCGTTTTGAACATCGCTTCCTTAATGGTGCTGCACTTTTGAGCTGCGGCAGTTTTGAGAAGTGGCACTTTTGAACTTGCTGCACTTTTGATCGTGCGGGTGTTTGAATCTTCCGACGTGCTTACTTTTGAACATGCTGCACTTTTGATTGTGCGGCACTTATCAACATGCTGGACTTATGAACTGTGGAAAAAAATAAACCGTCCCCAATTGGCCTCGGTCATCGAAAGTGTTGGCAACTAGCGGATTTTTTTGGAAACGCCAGTAGAGGGACTGACGTCTGGCGCGGCTGTTTCATATCCGGCGCATTTTTAAACAAACTCATTGGTTCTTACACGGTTCCTATAGTAACGGATTTTCAGTTGTGGTAAACTCTTTGTGAAAGAGCGTGGTTATACGTGACGTTGGGTGGACGTGAATATTGAAAACTGGCGTTATTTTCTTGTTTGTTATAATCTTGGAGAGTTCAAAGAAAATGAAGAAGAGACGGATAACCATTAGAGCCAATCAGAAATGCTGCGTTCCTCAGTGTGTATCCTTCCGAAGAAAGTGTCGAAGTCTCAGCTTTCACAAGTTTCCTCAGGATAAGGTGCTGTCCAAGCAGTGGAAGTTGAAACTGAGAATTGGGAAGAAGATAGGCTCAAATGCTGCTGTCTGTTGCAGAAATTTTCAGCCATCTGACTTCCATTGACATCCACCTGGTAAGCGGCTGTAAGGCCAGTGTACAAAGTATGGCATTTTCGACGAGATCTCGTCGGTGCGAGTGCCCTTGGAGACAGGACCGAGTGGTGCGAATTTTATCAACCTGGTGCGAATTTGCGAGGTTAGTGACACTTAAAATAAACAAATAATGGCTGAATGGCTATTAAGACACAGAAGGGGCCTTATAAAAAGCCCTTAATTAACTGACTAATGATTGAGGTAGCATTGCATTGCAGGGTAGGGATGGGTGCATTTTTTCCCTGGTATGTGGCATATTGGTGCGAATTTTTGGAGGATGGTGGTGCGAGAATTTTAGATGGCTGGTGCGACTCGTCTGGCCTGCTGCCATACTTTGTAGACTGGCTGTGGGGCAATCTCCAGTTCCGCTTATGCCTCCTTCCACTCCCTTGAGCCTGCTTCTAGCAGGAGTAGGCCTTTATCCTTGGGCCGTCATCAAAGGCGTATTCAAGATTACCGATCGGGGGCACCTTTCCGGGGGCGAGGCGCCATTCTTGACCGAGAAACCCTATCGGATGGGAGCAAAACCCTATCGGTGGGAGCCGACTTTCGCATCCTGGGGTGGGGGGGGGTGGGAAGCGAAATTTCAGGGGGCGTGGCCATTTCAGGGGGCGCCTTTGCTGCCTGGATCTGCCTATGGGGCTCATGCCCACTTTGCTGTCCCCTTGGATCCGCCTATGGCTGCATTCCTTTTTAGCCCGGGAAACTGACATATTGAAATAATTCGGTAGATATGCGCCTTTATTCATTTCAAGCTGTCTGAAATTCCAGTTTGAATGTACGATGGAAAATGCGATTCCAAACATAAGCGTCGCCACCGGCAAAAAAGTGGGGGTGCAGCAAACTTTAACCTGATCCTGACTACAAGCTTTGCTCCTTGGGACCAAAAACTCCTCGAATTTTGGCTCGTCGCTGCCTTCTGCAGTGGCTGGTTATAAGCCACTGCCACATACCAGGCATAAAACACGTATAATTCACCGCTTACGATGCTATTCCCGGGCCCGCTAACGTTGTTTACCTTTCGGAGTCCCTCTTTCGCGGCCATCTTGGATGGCACACTAGTGCCTCTGGTGAGCGTGACCTGGTTCAATAGCTTTTAGGGCCTTGGAGTAATAGATAACCGGGCGCACGTCAACAAACGACGATTTCCTGTTATTGTTGAAGAAGGTGTGCGTTAGGTTGTCATTAAAGTTTTTTTATCTTATTTATTTGATTGTGAGATATGCTGAATTGATCTCACGTATCTATTTTCATGATCAGGAATTGCCTTTTTCCTAATATCCTTCAGTATTTGGTACTGTGCACGTTTATTATTATTATCCTCGCACCACAAACTCTAAATTTGTTGCGCGAGAATTTTTACGTTCTGCCCATTTCATAAAATGCGTAATTTATGCTTATAGCGTAGAAGTAGCATAATGCAGTGTAGAAAGTGAATAATACACCACAATCTTGTTTCACAAAAATGCAGCGTAAAAATACAACTACTTGCAAAGTTACATTGCTTTACACTATGCTGTACTGGAATGCAGCATAGAATATTGCCAATATTGTTTCATATAGCAGACAACATGTACATTGAATATGGAAAACACTCTTGAAAAGCAATGCAAGATAGAGCAGCATAACATTTATCCGACAATGAAGCATAACATGAAAAATGTATAATTTCTTATGAAATTCTGAATCTGATGCAAAATTAGGTAGTGTAAAGGACAAAAAGAGTCATGAATATAAAATAAACTTAAATAAGAAGGTGTGCAAGTTCTTCCTTGCACAGGTATGAAGTGCCAGTTCCACATGCCAAATTGAGCTGATATGTAGAGTTCTATGGCCATTTGGTATGCCAAAAATGATGATGGCTATTGATGAAAATACACAGGAAAGCCGACATTGATTTTTACTTTGACTTTCAGCTGTTACTGTTATTTTACAGTCTAGTGAGGACAGATCCCTAGATAGGCTAACACTGACAAAGTGTTATATGGAGTCTATGGAGGTTAAAAATTCAATTTAAGGTGCTTGTCACCAACAAAATCCAAGTATCTCTACTGAGTCCTCTGGTAGAAATGAAAATATAGGTACCTAGGTACCTAAGTACCAGCATCTTGATCTAGTTATTCTTCAAAGATGTTTACTCACTATTCCTTTCCCAGTTTCACAAAATTATAAAGTTCACAGACCTATCACAGTTCACTCATGATAAGTAAACACAATCCACCTCAAATTCCACTGAACTACACTCGCACAACAATACAATAGCCCTTTTAGGGCCTTCTTGACAGTAACTACCCAAAAAATGAGGTACTGCCAAAACAAATCAATCATATTTTTATTGTGTCAGCTATTAGTGCATCTTCCTCCACAGTATTTGTAAAAGTGCATTAGAAACTTTGGAATTGAATAAGAGCAAATAAGTATGATAATTATCATTCAACTTACTTATTGAAAATATAAATGCCCTTTTTAATGTTAAAATTTAATGTTTAATGTTTTATGTTTAATGTTTAATGTTAGGAATGCTCAGATAGGGACTCCTGACCCTTTCCAACATTCTGAAAGATGAGCTGCAATGCATGCTAGGATAGCCTCTTGTCGCCGTGTCGGGAGAAAGGTACAGGACAGGTCCAGGCTGCTTATAGTCACCTTCGATTCAGAGGCAGCGAGTGGGATGTTATCCACTCGGCCCCCAGCTTCAATATAGTTCAAACTGGAGCAACTTGTACATAAACCCTGATCTCACCAAAACGAAAGGGAAGCTGCAAGGCAGCTAGACAGAACTGAAGGAAAGAAGAGCAGTGGTGAGAGGGACTTAACCATCAGAAGTGGTAAGATAGTGGATGTCAGGGGAACTGGCAATCGCCACAGTGGCAGAGGGTCACAACAGCATGTTGACCACTCCTCAGCATCTTCAAGTATGGCAGCAGGAACCAGTCTCTCTGTTACAGCTTCGACACAGTACCAAAAACTGTTGAGTCTGTCAGGGGTTCTGGTCAGGAGGCACCAGTGTCAGGAGGTAATCCACCCAGCTCCAACACATCATGAATCTCACAGGGAGGAACCGCCCAGTGTTGACATAAGGACACGGTGACTTCCAGTGTTATATACAACGCTGACCAGTTCCGAACAAACGGATGAACTGACTTTGTTGATTTCCCAAGATGAGCCAGATGTGATAATGATAACAGAAGTCCTTCCCAAAGCAAGCACTGCTCCTATGGAAGAACCTGCATTAGTCTACCTAATTACGATGCACCTCAATTTTGAACCATCATTACCAAGATTGGGCTCTTCTTCAGTCCGCGGTTTGGCAATTTTGTTAAGGAGAACCTCCACTGCCAAGAGGTGTCTTTCGCGGCATGGAGTTCTCTGAGCATCTATGGGTGAAGGTTCGACTCATTGGCAACCAATCTTTGTTGTTGGGGTGTATCTACAGAAGTCCATGTTGTTCTCCTGAAAATAACTCTGCTCTTTGTAGACTCATTGAGACAGTGACAGCAACAGGCCCCAACACCTGCTTCTTGTAGGAGATTTCAATTTTCCTAACATTGATTGGGAAATTGGTATGTCCCTGACTCTCCGAACCATGTCTCCCATTTGTTCCTTGAGTCTATCAGAGATGGGTTTCTTGTGCAACATGTTGACAAGCCAACCAGGTACCGTCATGGTCAAACTCCCACATTTTGGATCTCATTCTGTCGATGAACGAGGACATGTTGGAGGAGCTCCACTACCTCCCTGGGTTGGGGAGTAGCGATCACCTCTGCCTCAGCATGAGCTTTCCTGCCAAAAAGTGACTAGAAAAGTAGTTGATCACCCCAAACTGGCTCTCTTCAGAGGTGACTATGACAGGCTGAGGGCTTGGCGCAGGAGGTTGATGGCAGTTTGGGCATCGACTCGGATGCAGCAAGAGTATGATCATTTTCTTCATGAAGTAAGAAGAATGATAGGTCTTTGTATTCCAGCTAAGCCACCCCAACGAAGGAACCGGAGACATTATATGAACAGAGAAGCTATGAGGATTGTGAAGCAAAAGAAAAATTTTGGCATAACTACAAGACAGCATCAACTGAGAGTGAAAAAATTATTCATGGGAGACCTACAGGAGGCGAAGAAATGACCTTAGGAGACTTTCCAGACGTCTGCGACAGGAGCACCAGAGAAAAGTTGCCAGTCAAGTAAAGGAAAATCCCAAGGCCTTCTGGACTTATACGTAGCCAGGTCAAAACCAGGGAAAAGATTCAGGACCTACACAGAGTAGATGGAACAACTGCTACAAGTGATGAAGAGAAGGCTGCGATCCTCTCCACGTTTTTCTCCAGTGTATTCACTGTCGAGGGCACTAGCGAGGAGGCTCTGGCATGGATGGACAAGGACATGGAAACATTCTTGAAAACATCAACATTACCCAGCTATGGTTGAGTCCAAACTACAACGTCTAAAGTGCTCGTCCTCTGCTGGACCTGATGGGTTGCCTCCTCGGGTGCTCAAAGAGCAGCGCCACCCTTGCATTCCACTTTGCTCTGTGTTCAGGAAATCCCTTGAGACCTGCAATCTGCCGGACGATTGGAAAGTTGCGGAGGTGGTTCCGATTTTCAAGAAAGGAGGAAAGTGTGACCCATCTAACTACCGACCCATTAGCCTAACCTCTGTACCTCCAAGGTCATGGAGTCTATTATCAGGGATGCCTTACTTGCCCACATGGAAGAATCTGGCCTGATGACCAACACACAGCACGGTTTTGTACCTAAGAGGTCCTGCACCACTCAGTTGCTTAGTTCCCTAGAAATCTGGACCAAGCTCTAGAGGAAGGGAAACCTGTTGATGTGGCTTATCTTGATTTTGCAAAGGCCTTCGATTCTGTGCCCCACAAGCACTCATCAGGAAGCTGTGTGGCCTAGCGTGAGAGGCTCTGTCCTGAACTGGATTAAGGCATTTCTTACTGGAAGAAGACAGAGAGTAAGGGTAAATGGAGCACTCTCGATTGGGCACCAGTCACCAGTGGCGTACCTCAAGGATCTGTGCTGGGCCCAACCCTGTTTGTGATGTTCATCAACGATTTGCCAGAGGGATTGTCATGCAATGTCCGTCTCTTTGCTGATGACACCAAACTGTTCAGGGATGTAGCCAGTCAAGATGGATGGAGAGATATGCAGGAAGATCTACAACGACTCGAATCCTGGTCTGTAAGGTGGCTTCTGCCTTTCAATGTATCTAAGTGTAGTGTCCTGCACATTGGGCGGGCTAATGAACACCTTGTATACAGTATGAAGGGTCGTGAACTTGCAGCACAGGCCACTGAAAAGGATCTGGGTGTGTTCATGGATGAAGAGCTCAAGTTCAGGAGGCATGCTGCTGCAGCTGTTTCAAGGCCAGCCAAATTCTGGGTGTCATTAGGAGATCTTTCGTTCACATAGATCAACAGGTGCTCCCACTTTGTACAAGGCCTTAGTGCGCCCACACTTGAGTATGCCAATGTGGTGTGGGGTCCGTTTAATAAGGCTGATCAGCTCCTGGTGGAGAGAGTGCAGCGCCGCGCAACAAGACTGGTGCCCTCTCACAGAACCTCGATTATGAGCAGAGACTCTGTGCTCTGAAGCTTCCATCCCTCTGGTATAGACGCAAGAGAGGTGACATGTTGTTTGTGTACAAACTCATGCACGGCCTGCTGGGGGTGACCAGAGAGGAGTTCTTCCTGGACCCTCCTGAAGTCTCCACTGAGGGCACCGTTTCAAAGTGGGAAGCCTCAAGCAGTCACAAGAGTAAGGAGGAACCACCTTGGAGTACGCACAATCTCGGACTGGAACAGCCTCCCGGCATGGGTGGTGGAGTCACCTTCGACGAACTCCTTCAAGAACAGTATCGATAAGTTCTGGGCAGAGCATATGTACACATTCCCGACCTAGCCTTCTGTAATGAAACACGTCCTGAGCTCGATGAGAACGGGCAAGACAGGCACCTGGTGTGCCTTATAAAGTCCCGACCATCTAAGGTAAGGTAAGGTTAATAAAGCAGTTATATGCCATATTTTAATGGGGTAATTCTATTCTGGAATTGGGCGTAATTCATGCTGCATTTGATATCTACGCCGCTCGCGCGTGAATGTCACCTCTCTTTGTGAAACGTAATACTGAGTATGGAGTAACTTTGTAAGTGAATGTGGTTAAAACCACGGTTCCTATAGATACGGTTCGGACATGACAGCCAGCTGACTGCCTGATTTGGCAGCACGTTGGGGATATGGCAGTATTTTGAAGGGTTTTGTTCAAAATAACTTTAATTCTGCTAGCATAAGGTAGAATGTATCGTTTTGATTAGGTAATCGAAACGTTTGAAACAGAATTCTGAAGGAATTAGCATGAAGTTCATCGTGGATTTTCCTTGTTATAAAAGCGCTTTAGAGACTAAAAACTGCACCCAGAAGATAGCCTGATCAATTTTACATACAAAAAATAAAAAATATACCCTTAAGCACCACTTACATTTGCCCACTGGCCCGTGCCCCAAACCCCTGCAAACAGTCCCATTGGAATTACATGTTAAATTTTGCTGCCAAAAAACTGTTAGAACCAGAAGTGGAACCTTCAAAACCCCCAGAATTCTAGAGAAGTATCTCATGTCCGCCCCCTGGTTAAAACATGCTGCATTTCTACAACTTTTATGAAATGGGGCCCTGTAGGGTTATTTTGTAAAATTGTAAGAATGATTAGGGCAGGTACATCATTTCTGTTGAATGCTCACCATATTAAATGTGTGTTGCTCAGAATGTGGGGAACTATATTCATAGAGTGATTGCCTTGACCTGGTATTTACCCAGTCTCAAAAGTATGGCAGCAGGCCAGACGAGTCATACCAGCCATCTAAAATCCTCGCACCGCCAACCACCAAAAATATGCACCAATCTGCCATATACCAGGGAGGAAGACACACCCATTCCTACCCACACGATGCAATGCTACCTCTTTTATTAGTTAGTTAGGAAAGGACTTGTTATAAGGTCCCCTCATGTGTCTTCATAACCATTCAGCCATTATTTGTTTGGTTTTCAGTGACACCTTCCTCGTACCAGTCTGTCAAATTCGCACCAGGTTGATGAAATTTGCACCACTCGCTCTCCAAGGGCACTCACACCGACTAGATATTGTCAAAAATGTCATACTTTGCACACTGGCTATTTACCTACTTAGTTCTAATTACGTCCATACATGTATCTCCACCTTCATGGTGCACAGATAAGACAGTGCAACACAAGTAATGGAAGGACATGACACAACAGAAACAACGTACAATATGTATTGGATTGGGTGCTTACTGCTGCCATTCTCTAATGCCGGCAGGAATTGCACTATGCTGTAATCCTGGAATTCTGCACATATCACCTTAGCTCAGTATCTGGAAACATTGATGTAATAGACACTATTAAAGATTAAGATACACTATGGTTAAAAAATCGGCGCAAAAAAAACACATCTTGCAGTTCGGATCTGGCGGAACTAACTAATTTTCTCCGGTGAATTTTGTGATTGATTTCGAAAATCTTGGACTTGATGGATTGGATGTTGATGGTGCATAGCATTGTTTTTTTCTTGTAGTCCTGAAGAAAGCCAAGCGCCACTTCCACGCTTACGCCAGGGTCGGTTTCCGCGTCTTGTTTTTGCCTAGTCATATATGGATTTGAAGACATGTCAGTGAGCTCTTGGTGAAATACCAGAGTAAATAGTATCAGTAGTAAGATGTTCATCAGCACAAGTAAAGTAGTATTTTCCAAGACGGATATCTATCTTCAACTTTAGATTTTGTTACACATGGTGAGTGACAAAAGACGACTATAAGATCAAGTACCGACCATAACATCTCCATTGGAAATACATGGAAAAACAGAAATTGGGCTGTATTTGTGTAGGTACAACTGAGAATACCTTCATATTCTCCAAATCGTAGTATCCTGGGCCCCTTTCCAGGTTCATTTTGCAATTTTTTTACATGTGACTTCTCAGAGGTCCTCTGTGGCTATTTAAAGGGAATGTGGCACCTTGGTCGAATTCTGGAATTTAGTGTGATGAGGCGTACTTTTAGTCGAAAATAATGTAAACACTCGTGATTTCTCTGAAAAATGTACAATAAGCTCAATATTTTTATTTTTAAAATACTGCTGTACAGTGACCCAAAATAGGTTTTACGCTAGGGTGTCGAGTGGAAAATTCAGCTCGGAATATATGGCGAGTGATTGGAAAATTCCGCTCAAAATGTATGGTGGAGTAAAAATTTTCCAAGTTGTGTACTCAGGTGGTAAACTCTCAGAGCCCTTGTTTGAACTGAGGGATGGCTATTTTGTTCAATTCTCTCAAAGTAAATATTTTTAAATCGCCCCCCAAGCAGCATTGTTTGACCATTACCATGTGAAAAATTTGAGTTAAACAGGTAAATCTTTACCAACTGAAGCCCCCTAATGCAGTCTCCAATTATTTTTAAGGCATTGGTGAGTTGTCACAAAAAAACTTTTTTGGGGCCTCTGAGACCAACCTTTGGGGGGAAAGTGCATGTCCCAATGTATGTCCCCCATGTGTATGTGTGAAATATATGTATGGATACAAAGAACTCTGGGAGCCACCAAGACTAACATTTGTGGGATGAAGACCAACTCTTGGGGGGCTTCCCTAGACCACCTCTTGTGCCCCTCCTCTCCTCTCCCACACGACCAGCTCTAAAGGGCTCCTGAGACGAAATATCGGGGCCCCCCTTAGACGAACTCTGTAAAGGGCCTCTGAGACCGGCAGGTAATGAAAAATGAAAGGGGATGTTTTCATGCAATACGTAGTGCCAAAATTAGTTATCAAAGCATACACTGTATAGTTTTTTTGTCCGGGACAACGCCCCTTCTATACCTATACCTATACCTAGTTATCGGAATTTTGGAGGCCACTCCTGACCCCAATCAATGCACCTCGCATACACCTATGCTAGGGCCCAGTAGAGCCTAAGTTTACACTTAACTAACCCAGACGAAACTACAAACTTTCTATCATGGCAGTAAACTCTTCCAGACTCTTGCTAACAGGTTCTTTTCTTTACCTGTCAATTCCCCTGCTCCTCTTCACATATAAACTCACCTTCATATGAATATGCTGCTTTCTATCAATCTAATCGAAGCTACAGCCTTTTCTTTCTGCTGCTGCTATTTTTTCTTCCTTTCGTCTATAATCAGCCAGGCGCGGCGGGTTGCGACAGCGTCAGAGCGACTACTACTTTAAATTTCTGATCGGTTGCCGCTTGCCGGTCGCATGAGCTACATAATTTGCATTTCAAAAATTGCTCTAAATAAATTTTCTAAATTCTTAGAGAGAGAGAGAGAGAGAGAGAGAGAGAGAGAGAGAGAGAGAGAGAGAGAGAGAGAGAGAGAGAGAGAGAGAGAGAGAGAGAGACAGAGACAGAGACAGAGACAGAGACAGAGACAGAGACAGAGACAGAGACAGAGACAGAGACAGAGACAGAGACAGAGACAGAGACAGAGACAGAGACAGAGACAGAGACAGAGACAGAGACAGAGACAGAGACAGAGACAGAGACAGAGAGAGACAGAGAGAGCAGTGCTGACAGAGAACCCAATGCTTAACTGACAAAGCAGGTGTTGGCAGTCTGCCAGCAGACAGACAGGAGCCAGAGCAGTACTCTTGGAAATTCGCCCTTGTGGTCACTAGCAAAATGATGCCTTAAGGGTGCGTTACCCTCGACACATGCGCCACACGACATGACCCATCAGACCTAATACTCTGTTTCCCCAACAACAGATATCAGGTCATTCGTTCATTCATCCTGATACACAGATCGCCCACGTGACACGTTGGTTGTAAACTGTAGTACGCTGCGCATTCCACACATTACAACCCTTCAGGTGACCAAGAACCGCTGCGGGCAAGGTCAGACGCGTCGCAGGAACAGGTGCTCTCGCAGAGGCGGGCCCAGTATTTTTCCGACGGCAGACTGCTATTGGGCAAATGTCTTGATTTCTCTCAATGAGAAAGCGGTTGCAGCTCGCACCATTGTCACCTGGGATGGACCAAAGCTAGCCAAATGGCAGTTCAAGCATGGCTGTGGATTGGCTACCCTTTTTGTGCTAGTTAGCAGCTAGTCAGCGGTAGGATCCGCGCCCATTCCCTACTTCCCATTTCGGCCACTTTCTTGACCAAATTTTATGTTCTTGGCCCGCCTTGTGTCGGTGGGTCGTCATTCTCCGCGCGTACACACACATACACTTACACATGACACATGGGCCGGGTGCCCGCATTTGTGACCGCCTTGGCGTATCTTAGGGATCCTCCGCCTCGTAGCGGTCATGAAAAGAGGTTCACTGACTCACTCTCCCACCGAACCCTGAGGCACGCAGCTCCATGTGTTTACCCAAGTATTTATTGTGGAAAATTTTTCTGGTGCTCGGAGAAGGGGTAGCGTTCTACCCCTGATCATGTGCGGAGTTGTCCTCACTGTGATCGAGAGGTGTTTCTGATTATAGGATAGTTTGTGTTGTAATCGACAATACACGTGTACGATCTCAATCCCGTTCATACCCTTCCTTACCACATCAGTTCGACATAAACCGAAGCTTTTGTAATGTATTGGAAGCAATTTCCCAAGTTATAGGCCCTGACCTAGGACAGGATCAAAAGATGATCTAAACAAGATACCGCCCATAAAGTACCTAAGGAAAAACAGGGGGTGGGAAGGCAGCAACCATTTTGTTAGACGTTACAACAGGGCGTAAGAAAGTATTACCATGAGGGAGGGGGAGGGGTTAAAATTATAAGAACAAATGTTACGTAATTTATGGATAGGCCCTCAGCTCTGACTTATAATTAACACTGATATGATTCAATGGAGTCCACACATCATTATCATTGGATTTTGGAATTTTTATGTGACCGATTTTGGAATTTTTTGTGTGACCTTTTTATGAGGAGAGGAGCCGTGAGAGGTTGTGCGAAAATGCGTCCTGATGTCCAAATAACCCTCACATACCTCCAGTCACGAGGCCATAGTTCCCTGATGTAAGAGCTAAAGGCATGTTCTTGCAAAACACGCACAATAAAAGTTGTATAGTCCGTACCGATTTTCAAGAACTGAACGACGTTTCTGCAATATTCGGAAGCATTAGGGGTGATGCAACACGACATCCCCGCGAAATTTCAGTGGGTTGTCATCGGCCTTTCAAGTAGTATTGTGATCATTTCAGGGAAGGCACTAGTTCAATTGGACGAGAAAATATTATTTTGCTGGAAATTTATAGATTCAAGAATGGCTTTTATGGAGTTTAAAGGACACAGAAAATACTGTAATATGTCAGGGGAGCAAAAATGTGTATAAATCACAGCAAAAAGAGGAATACATGGTTATTTTGCTAAAGAAATTCCAAAGTGGCAACATCAGCAGCAAAATATTGCATCGGGCTTGAGCTTCAAGCACCGAGGGTGAAGACAGTTTACCATTTGAAAATTCGGAACATTGAATGCGATAAAGCTAATGGACTAAGGAACGGGACATGCAATTCCTCACATGGCCACCCCAAAGTGGGAGAATCAATCGCGGATCCAGGGGTGCAAAGGGGGCACGTGCCTCCTTCGTTCGACCCTCGGTGCCCCCTGAAATGGTCGCGGCGCCCCTCTGAAAGATCGATGGCTCCCCCTGACAGGTCGCTAGTCAGCAGCCTCGGCGATAACAGGTGCTGGCAGAATATGACACAGAAATCTGACTCACACAATTTTTTGCCTTTTCTTATGAGGAGTGTACTATGGGGACACACTAATTGAGTGAATTTCTGCTCTGTGGTCGTCGTCGTCATTTTTCCACTCTGCTCCCGGGACATCGCCGCTTTCTTTTCCCCTGAAAGTTCTTGTCATTCCAGTTCATGGCGGCCAGAAATTGGTCTTACTGATATTGGTAGAGCCTAGTTTTCTGCCGTTTGTATTCCTCTGACACGAGAGTGTCATCCTTGACCATGGCGATTGAGGCACAATGATCAAAATCCTAGAATGCTTAGTAGAGAATGACACCCAGGCGCTCTGAATTTCCCATTCACTTTTTTCGTTCTCACTTTTGGACCCACTTTTCTAGTGGATTTATTTTGGCATAATTTAATAATCCTAGTGTATAAAAATCATCTAGTGTGGAAGGAAGGAAAATTTGGATGAAAAATGCGTAAACTTTAAGTAAGGGATGCAATTGAGTTTAAACTAACCCCTACAATATTACACCGTTTGGATTTGCCACTCGCCTACCATATTTTCAAACGTGAATTTTACACTCAGTATCCCACTGCAAAACCATTTTTGAGACACTGCGGAGTGGGGCGCTGCGACATCCCAAGGATTAACCAGCATACTAAACGCGTCTTTAATTTTTTACCGTCACCCTCTCACTCTGTTCTTTGTCAGAAAAAATCTTCCATCCAGCAGCCGTCGCAAATTCCCCTTGCAGTTATATTCCATGAACGCCATGGTTCAAAACACATTCACATTTACACTTGCACTGGTAGCAGTGGCATCTCCACAAAGGCGAGGATGTTTCTGCTGCTGGTAAGGTCGTATTTTAGCACCTCTCGCTTTGTTGGAAGTTTTGCTCTGCTGAGGGAGCATGATGGGCAACAAATGAAGAAGGCTTCTACAGATCTTAGCTGACCCTGGGGGATAATGTTTTGGGTTTTCACTCCTTGGAACAGCTCTCTCGCGGCGGCTTTTGCTTCTAGTGATCATAGACCACTCAATTTCTAGATGTCCCCAAAAATCGATTACTTGGGTACATAAAAGTATGAACAGGATTCGGGCGGGCTAATTCGGTTTAATTAATTAAACCTCCCTCAAGATCGTTCCCTGTCACCCGCCTCTCCTTGCTATTGCACTCAGCTCACGTCGGTAAAAACACCGTCTTGGGTTAGCTAGGCCATTTGACGCAAATCAGATACAATTTAACAACGTATTCTTCCTTTGTACTTTAACCCGCGCCCCACCGGGGGCCCGGCGCCACCTTCGCCCCACCGGGGGCCATCGATGCCCCTCGCTAACTCCGAAAATATGAGGGTTAGCGCAAATCTGCAAAGTGCATTAGAAAGCTGGCGTGAATTCAGTAAGAAATTACTTCACATGCTTTAGCGCTCAGGTCAATGGCTTGACCTCCAGAGGTCAAAGTAGGTCAAAATCATCGGCTATTTTCACTCAAATATGAAATGCTTAAGCAAACTGGGCATAACTCTTATGCCATTAGAGCTATTGAAATGTCATAAAGTCCATTGGATAGGAAAATGACAGACCTTTATACGCTATGGGTAACGTAATGACCTCCCGCAAGTGTTTTGACCTCCAGAGGTCACCTCGTGACCTAATATGACCTGAGGTCACGAAAGGTCAGAAGGTGACTTTTTCGTATATTAAATGAAAGCCAGTGACGAACATACACGATGGTGTTTGATTCAACGCTCAAGCTTATATAGGTCAAACGTTATTGTCAAAATACTGTTTTGACCCCTGGTGACCTTGGATGACCTTGGAGAAGTCAAAGGGTAAATATGGCCCCTGGAATCCGTGAAAGGGTGTCCAAGAACGCTTCTCTGATCAAGCTGAGCATTTTCAATCGTTTTTGTGACTAAGATCATAAGACAACTTGCCCATGCTTTTCCAATAGGAGAGGTCACCTCGTGACCTGACCTCAGGTCACGAAATCGAAAAATCCCAGATATACAGCTTGTAGACCCTGGAGGGGTCATGAAGTGTAGGAAGTTTCAAATCGATCGACTTCGAAATGTAGCTCTTACAGAGCTCTAAAATTGAAGTGAGGTGACCTTGGTTGACCTCGTCTGGTGACCTGAACTTGGGTGACCCGGGGTAAAAAATTTCAGGGATGTTGGGGAAAATGATGCAGTGAGAGGTAGAGCTCTCAACCGCGGTGCTGCGCCTCGTCGTTTTTCTGCTATCCCGGAAAAAACCTTAGGAGGGCCATCGATGCCCCCGGTGGGGCGAGGGTTAATTATATTTGGAACGCTCTATTTTGTCAATATTATTTGGAAAATACACCCACGTAGCTTTCCGGTAAGATTTTTGATGAGCTGCGAATATGAAACATTTACTTCAGGCTGATTTTCGACCGCAGACGGTGACCTGATTGCGACGAAATTTTGAACGGATGTCCAAAATGATCCAAATAATGAAACATTTTCGGGGGCATTTTTAAACAAAAGTGTGCAAACTATAAAGTCATATTGCTTATCAAAACACCAACTCAGCAACATTTAATATGTTAGTAGATTCATAAAGGCTCACATTGTCCAGTTGCAGAACGGTGTGCGCCATCCAGCGTCGGCCAGGCAGGTCGCAACTGGCCAGAAAGTAAGAAGGACCATACAAATTTAGCTTCCAACTCTGACACTGCATTTTCCACAGCAAAACGGAAAGCTAACCAGATTCTGGCCCATTTTTGCTACCAGTTAAGTAAACTAGAACATTCCCTGTGCCGCCAAATTCGTGAAAAACTAAATATAAATTTTTGCTGGAAGTGAAGTGGCCTAGCCTCAGGAGAGGCTCTGTTTGTGATTTGAAATAACTCCGAGCATCAAAACAATGTTCCACAATAAATACTTTGGTAAACACATGGAGCTGCGCGCCTCGGTTCGGTGGGTGAGCAAGTCAGTGAGTCCCGTACGAACGCACGCCCCTTTTCGTGACCGCCACGGGGCGGGGAATCTCTAAGAAAACCCCAAGGCGATCACAAATGCGGGCACCTGGCCCATGTGTCATGTGTATGTGCGTGTGTGTGTTTACACACGCACGGAAAATGACGAACCACCGATGCAAGGCGGGCCGAGCAATAATGCTAAAAAACGATAGCCTTCAAAAAAAGACACTATAAATTTACAAAGTTAGGACCTTCTGCATAGAGAAGGGATGTAATGTGACGGGGTAGGACGACGTTTTTTATATTTTTCGGGATGGAAGAAGTCGTTACATTTCCCTGAGGTTGTCACGGAAAAAAGTAAACAAGGATATTACGGAAATATTTATGATATATTTAACAGGATGCAAAAAGACTAGCTTAGTTTGGGAGGAAGAAAGTGGGTTCACAAGGTTTGGTCACGGAAGTGGACGAAGTGGGAAGTGGTCGAGGATCCTACAGCTAACTAGCTGTTAACTGACGCAAAGAGCGTAGCCAATCCACAGCCATGCTTGAACTGTCATTTGACTAGCTTTGGTCCATCCCAAGTGACAGTTGTGCGAGCTGCAACTGCTTTCTTATTTAGAGAAATGAAGACATTTGCCCAATAGCAGTCTGCTCTCGGAGAAATACTGGACCCGCCCCTGCGAGAGCACCTGTTACTGCGACCCGTCTGACGTTGCCCGCAGCGGTTCTTGGTCACCTGAAGGGTCGTAAAGCGTGGAATGCGGAAGCGTACTACGGTTTACAACCAACGTGTCACGTGGGCGGTCTGTGTATCGAAATGAATGAACGAATGACCCGACATCTGTTGTTGGGGAAACAGGGTATTAGTTCTGACGGGTCATGTCGTGTGGTGCATGTGTCGAGGGTAACGCACCCTTAACGTCCCACAAAGCACAGGGACGGCGCCCCGCTCAGGTCACCCTCTCACCAGTAAGTTGCCAGCCGACCTACATCGGGAGCGCCGGAGCGTCTCAGGGGAATCGATCCCAAGCCTGGACATGCACTGCCACTGCATGCGTCTGAGCAGAGGACCGGAGCCCAACGCTCTGCCAACTGAGCTACCGGGGCGGCAAGTCTTGAATTTGAATGCAACGAAAAGTGTCCTTTTTGGAGTCAATTATTTGACTTGTTTTGAGCCAAGCATCTGGTACCCTTTTTCAAACCTTTTCACAAAGACGCTCAAGCTTGCATCATGTGGGAACAAGGATGGCGGGAAGCGACGTTTCGGGGAGAACCAAGGCCGTTTCATGATGCAACGCCTTTGGTCTTGTTCAGTCTGAAACACAATCGGCGCGGGTGACGGTCGGCTGTGGAGGTGGCCGGTCGGCTGTGGAGGTGGCCGGTCAGCTGTGGAGGTGGCCGGTCAGCTGTGGAGGTGGCCGGTCAGCTGGTGTGAGCCGTTGCAGGGTGGTCGCCACTACAGTTCAGAAGGAACCGGAATTGCTTAGTTGGCTGGTGATCTGCCAGCTATTCCGGCCATAATGACTACGGAAACGAAAGGCGTGGGTGGCGAGGGAGCTGTGAGTGAGAGTTGTGAAGAGAGTTCAGCGTACGGACTGAAGCTAATACCCGAGTTCTATGGAAGGGTGAGGCTCAACACGTTCATTAACATTTACATTTTCATGGTGCGTCTATAGAAGCAAACACACAAGCTTATAATAATATGTAGGCTAGTAAGGTACGCCTCCATGTGACATTATTTTTTTACTTTTCAACTCCAAACTTAATAAGGAGCTCGTAAAACACATTCGGCGCCTTCTTAAAGGGAATGTGGCACCTTCACAACGTGATTTTAACTGAGATAGCCAAGTTGTAAAGCAGGTCGGAAAACCCGGTGCTCCATATTTCATTTGTCTTGGAACTCGATATTTCCGTAGAAAAAAGCTAAAATCTACCTGACAACAGCCCCCTCAGCCCCCCGTCGCCGGCGGCCATTGTTGTGAGCTACTGGTGTGACGACATATGCGGATGTCACGATGAGCATCAGCCAATCGAAGCCCTTGAAGCGTTTCAAGTATGGTAGTGGTTGCCAGATCGTGACATCATCCACAGGCTGATATTTATTTCTTTTTCTAGAGGAGTATTATTAAGAACCAAATATTCAGCTTATTGTACATTTTTCAGAGAAATCATGAGTGGTTTCATTATTTTTTACTAAAAATACGCCTAATTACAATAAATTCCAGGTTCGACCAACGTGCCACATTCCCTTTAAAACAGACAGTAACACATCATGGCCGTTGTATATTTCACTTCCAACAAGTTGAGTCGATTCCAAACCTTTCCTTTTTCCCCTAATGCTCTTTCGTGACATGCTACTACCCCTCCTCCTGAAGTGAAATAACCTTCCCCTGAAGCGAAATACCCCCCAATCGAAAACTGTTAATTTTGCACTAGCTATAAATTTGTCCATGCATTGTTTCCTCCTCGCCCAGGTGCAAATATATTTGGGAACAGTGCATGCAACCAAAGCTGGGGCTCCGAACGTCCGTCCGGAACCTGCTGCCTTAATGCACTTCACTGCTTTCCGCCTTTGCAATGGCGTCTTGGTGATCAAGAGCTGGGCGAGCTGGCGGAGAGGAGCCCAGTTCGGAGTGTCTTACCCCCACTGGTACGATTGGGTCTGAACAACTTCAAACTGGTTCCTCCCTTGATTTTTCCTTTCTTTTTATATACTCAAAATATTCCCCGCTTCCAAACAGTTGCGTTGCGATCCAAGCCATGTTTCTCAGAAGACCTAACCAAGTTGGAAAGATCAAAGAGAAGCACGGTACTAATCTCAATGTTGATACAGCTGGCACCTCTGGGAGTAGGTTACAGCTGACTTCCTGTTTGCTCCTTTCACAGGCAGCTGTGAAGACATCTGGGAGCCATGGCCAGCTTTGTGGACTTCTACTCTCACCTCTCCGGTAAGCTGTTGTTGTTGTTGTTGTCATTCCCTCCTGCCTCCTGGCGGAGGAGTAGCCAGATGGCTCTGGAGCCACCTGCATGCGGCCGCTAGGGCCGCGATGACGTCGTCGCGCCGTGCCTCCTCCATGTTGATAGATATGCTGCCCGTCAGGCGATGTCGATGCGCCATCAGGGCGGGGCACCGCAGCAGCACGTGGGCTGGGGTGTCGTTTTCCTCCCGGCAGGCCGTGCACCGACCCGCCGGGCAGCGGGGTCGTCACACTGGAGGCACTGCCGGGAGGGGTTCCGTCCGATGTGGTGGAGGTATAGGGCGGAGCCGGACCAATGGCCGGCGCGGAGTTGGTGAATGTCAACGGCCTCCGCCCTAGACACTCCTGATACAGATGGTGGCAGATGGGAGTCCATCGGTGTTCGGTACCATCCCGGGGGCGCTAAGACACGGAGCGTTTCCTTGCCTCCCTGGCCACTGCCTTCTGCACGGTTCTTGCTTCTACCGCGATGGTGTCCTGGGCCATCGCTGAGGCTTCGCGAGCAAGGCGGTCGGCGCCTTCATTCCCGCGAATGTCGCAGTGCGACGGGACCCATTGGAGATATATATGGCGGTCATCCTGAGAAAGTTCAAGCGGAAGATGCCATACCTCTGCACCCAGCGTGGTGGACTGCGCCGCCGGGCCGGACCGGAGACACGCCAAAGCCGCCTGCGAGTCGGTACAGACGACGATGGGGTCCGCTCGGTGAGCTCGATGGTCCCGTACGGAGGTGAGGGCGGCCTGGAGAGCAACCATCTCCGCTCGGAAGCTGGAACACTGCATGCCTGCTGGGCGGCGGACTTCTTGCTCCTCTCCGTCCGGGTACTCGATGTATGCCCCCGCTCCCCCGTGCGAGACGCCACCCTCCGCCGATCCGTCTGTCCACACTCATGTGGCACACTGGGGTAGTCCGGCTAGGTGTAGGGTCGCTGCTGCCTTCTTCTGGGTGGGAGTGGCATCTGGGCGGAGGCCCTCACCCACGTGCAGTGTAAACTTGATATTGTCTGTTGGGTGTCCAGGGCGGGAGGCGCAGAGGCGGCACCAGTTCCACTGGGTAGGTCATCCCGGCGAGGCGCCAGGCTTCCTCCCCAACGTCTTTCCATCCCGTAATGGAGGGGAGTCGTCGGATGACCTGCTTGTCCGCCACCGCACGGAGAGGATCCGTGGGAGGGAGTGACTTCGCCTTGACCAGGAAGCGGCCGGCCAGCGTCATTCGGCGGTCCGCCACCGGGGCCAGGCCCGCCTCTGCCATCACGGCGTGTGAGGGGGTGGAGAGGGGACACCCAGTTATCACCCGGGCGGCTGCTCTCAGTTCCCGTTCCAGCAGTTCCACGTGGGAGGGTGGAGTTGCAGGGGAGCCAGGCAGCAGCGGCATGCTTCAACGCGCCGCGCACATAGCCAATGGCTACTACCCGCAATGTATGCTCGTCCAAGCCCCAGTCCCGCCCGGTGAGCTGTCTGAGCTGGGCGATTCTGGGTCTTGTTTTTTGCTTCATGTCCCGACAGTGAGGGCCGAAATGAAGGAGCCGGTCCATGGTCACTCCTAGAAGCTTGAGGGTGGGGGCGGCTGCTACTGACTTTCCGGCCACTTTGATGGAGCGGTCAATTTCGTCGTCTGCCCATTGGGACAAAACCAGCATCTGGGTCTTCTCAGCGGCGACGGTCATCTTGGACTGTCGGGCCCAGGCCACCAGGGTGTCTGCCGCCACCTGGGCTCTGCTCCTGGCTGCCGCGATTGTGTTGCCGGCACACAGGGTGGCCGTGTCGTCGGCATACATGAAGGGTGGGACGCCGGGTAGTTTTCGGAGGATGGACGCGAGCGGGGCCGCCCAGAGCAGGAAGAGGGTGGGCGACAGGACGCTGCCCTGTGGAAGGCCTGCCCGGAATACTCGCTCGCGACTAAGGGACCCGTTGACATCCACTCTTGCCCTTCGGTCCCGGAGGAACTGCCAGACCCACTGAACAAGACATCTGGGCAGTCCGGCTTCCATTAGTCTGGTACGGAGGAGGCAGTGGTGGACAGTGTCGTAGCTCGCGCAAAATCATACGCGAGCAGCACATACTTCGGTGCGGTTTTTCCGTCCTCCGCCTTCCGCCCCCTTGGCCTGGGGAGTTGCCAGCCATCTTGAACCTGTTGTACCAGGCTTCCGATATTATCATCAACTGCTCTGCCCTCGCGGAAGCCGACCTGTCTTCTTCCTGGCCTCTTCCCACTCTTCACCATCAGCTCGAGTCCTGCATCCTTCAGCTTCTCCTTATAACTCGCTCCCCCTCACATCTGTCATCATATTTACACATCGTCTCTGGACCTTCTCTAAATCTTCACAATCACCTGTCATCCACGGTGACCACACTGGTGCATCATACTCTAGCTTGGGTGTAACGAAGACTTTAAACAATTTGGCCATAATATGTTTGTTTCTGTAATGGAAAGCGCGTGAAATCTGACCAAGAACTCTATTTTCATCATTGGCAGCTTTCAAATATTGTTTGCTTGGTTTCATGTCGTTGCTTACTAATATTCCCAGGTATTTTTCCACCTCAATCGTCTTCAGTCGAACACCTCCCATATCATAGTCGAATCTGATGTTTCCGTGTCCAAGTTGCATTGCTTTGTCTTTTTCGGGATTGTAAGTCATCAAAAATGCATCTCCTCACTTCTCCATGCCTCTCTGGTCTGTTTGAAACTCCCGGGCTTCTTTTTCTGATCTAACTATTTTCGCCAGCTTGGTGTCGTCTGCAAACTTAGAGGTCAGTGCCTCCGAAAACTTCATCAATATCATCAATGAACATAATGAAGAGTAGGGGTCCAAGGACTGGGCCTTGGAGCACACTACTGACAACTTCAACCCACTTAACAACTCTTTGCCTTCTTCCTGTGAGCCAATATCTCAGCCAATCCAACAGCGTACCATCAATTCCAATCGCTTTCACTTTTTCGAGTAGTCTTGTGTTCAACTTATCAAGGGCCTTACTAAAGTTATAGAAGATAACATCGACAGGATGGCCTAGGTCAATCCATTCCAGAACTTTTCCCCAAAATTCGGTCTCTCAAAAAGCATTGTCAGGGGCACACAAACAATCTCCTCCAACACTCTGGGCGGGGTTCCATCCGGCCCTCCTGACGCCTCACTACGCGAGTTATCAATTTTCTTCCTCATATTTTTAGCCAATAACTGCGCACAACCCAAAGTAACATTGTCTCTAACTCGTTTTTTTCATGCTTGGGATACCCCTATTATCGTCAATTGTAAATACTTTGTAGTATTCTTGATTCAACTGGTCGGCTTGGGCCTTGTCGTCTACAATCAAAGTGTCATTTTCATCCTTTAAAGGGCCTACTTTCACTCTGTTGCCCGCTCTCTCTTCAGGTACTTAAAAGTGTTTCTTCTTTACCTTGCTTTCTATTGCCACTTCCCTTTCCAAATTTCTCTTTGCATTTCTAACACTTTTCTTAACTTCCTTCTCCGCATTCTTGTAGGCTTCTCGGTCTGTTTCCTTGCTCACCCGCCAAAGTCTCTTCTTTTTATCTATTAACTTTCCAATTTTGTGCGTCATCTACATGGGCTTCTTCCGTATTTCTATTTCTCTCCATGGAATGTTTGCATCCATAGCTGCCGTAATCTTGGCCCCAATAGAATCCCATATTTCTTCGGTATCCTTCCCTTCCAGCTCCACTTGCCAGTCAATTGCCATCATCCTTTCTAATCTTTCCTTATCCATATTTCCATAATATCGCCGTTTTGTTTTGCCTTTCCTCGATGTGACTTTAAGTTCTACCTGGGTTATCAAGATCTCGTGATCACTGTTACCCAAAGGACCGTCCTTTTGCCTCCACGATCACGTTTTCTGTCGAACTCAAAGCCGAATCCAAAGTGCTCCCACCTATGTGCGTCGCATCTCGGATATGTTGCATCAACAGTTTCGATTCTATCGTTTCAAGAAATTATCTGCCTCTTGCATCGCTTGAACCTTCATCCCATTTCATTCATGGAAAGTTGAAATCCCCAAACAACACGTATCGGGGCTGTAACGTTAAGATCCATTCATTAATCAACTGATCCTCATCGGGTGATGAATTTGGTGACCTATAAACCACATATAGCCGAGTAGTGTCTCCTGTGGCTCCCTTGATTTCTATTCCTCGGAATTGCACTAAGTCCGTTTACTGGAGCAGATAACTGCAAAACAACATAAGAATCGTTCACTTCTGGATACAAGCACCAAAATTGGCACACATATTCTTAAGATATTGCTCCTTTCAAAAACCCGTTAGCCAGCTGATATTTCAAGATGGTGGCTATTTTTCAAGATGGCCGCCACTGAATTCACATTAGCACTGCGTTTGACAATAAATTCACATATTTGGGTGGTTTGAAATTATTTTAAGTTTGTCCTACATCTTCCACAAAACCGAATTCGAATTTCATATTATAAACCCAGTCGCGACTACAAGAGAGGGAGATTGCGCCACTCTGCCTCCTAGCCGAACTTGCCCATGTATAAGTAGCTAAAGGAAACATAAGTGGTCCATGTCAATGGACATGGCTTGGAACCGTTATTTGAAACCTCTAATGCTCTTTTTCAATATATATCCAGTCCTATTCTGATTCTGGCAACTTGCAAAAATGTTAGCGAAGAAACAGTTACCATGGTTACGCGTTGGAAATGTTAAAGGCGTCATACAGCGACCAATGATGTCACGCACGACTCTTAAAAGTATGTATGCTGGATAGCTTCAAAACAAATACGCATTACATCATATTGAGCAAATAAATGAAAAAAAACTGTAAGATGAAATAGATTTACAGGATCAAAAATTTATAAAATCAAGAGTTACATATTTCAGGCCTTGGTAATGACGTTATCAAAACGTATGTACCTATGTATATAATCCAGGTATTGCATATTGCAGAAGCACATGTAGTGGCATGGAATAGAAACCTGGGTACCATATATATGTGTATATATATATATATATATATATATATATATATATATATATATATATATACATATATATCATATATAGATGCTTCTTGTAAATAGATAACTCTTTATTAGAGGATTTCAATTCATTAGGCGGGAAAGGAGGGTTTGACCTTCAAAAAACCTTGATCTGTGACCAGGGACGCAGCCAGAACTTTGGTAGGGGGGCACACCACCTTTGAGGGAGAAAAAGGGCACTTTCTAACGAAACCTAGAAACGTACTATGTCTTAGTTTATTTCAACTTTTGGGTACCTTTGGTTCAAGAAAAATGCTAATCAAGCATTGGCAGGGAAGGAGAACTCCAATAAAACCGGCCACATGACCTTTGTTGTCGGCGCGCCCTAAACCACCAATTATGATGATGATGATGACCAATAAAACCGGAAAAAAGAAACAAATATCACGGAAATCTCATGAAGTAGCCAAAATACGACGCTTTTATGTATATTTAAGGACAAATCAGCCAACTCATCCAAGTACTTAACATCAGAGAAATCGGCGGGGCCTGTGATATCTGTCACTATGTGCAAGCTCATATATATTATAGGTGAAAATTCATCAGATATGCTCACTGGTTTTGTCGTGACAAGTGAGCCCTGGACGAAGACAGATTAAGTTCCTCGGCTCCCACAATGGCCGTGTGAGGAGTGGCATAGTGACATTGGAAGAATAACATTTTTTGCTGCCGGAATAACTTGGGAGATACCTTTTTAACGCGTTTATGAAGTTCCATATTTTCAAGGATTGGTCTCACTTGGAGTAAAGAAAGGTGAACAGACTGGTGGTTTGGATGGGGATTGTGTGACAGGACTGAGAATTATGAACCTAGTTCTTCATTTAAATTGATCAGTAGAAATTCTGGCTTAGGGTCCTGTGCTCTGAGCTCAGGGGCACATGCCTTTTACCACCCAGGGACTAGACTAGCTCAGTGATCCCCCGAGGTGATGGGAGTTAGCTCCAGAAGTGAGGTCATCAGACTAGCTCAATGGGCCCCAGATAGACTCATAGGGCCTTGAACCAGCTTAAGGAGCCCTAGAACAATATAAGGCGCCATATCATCTCAGGGGGCCACAGGCCAACTTAAGGATCTTTCACAGACTTAGTGCCCAGACCAGCTCAGGGCACTCCAGAACCTAGATCCGCTCTTGGGCCCCAGATCAGCTCTTGGGCCCCAGATCAGTTCAATGGCCGCAAGTCAGGTCAGGGGGCAAGATCAAGCCAGGGGCACTAAATTACCTCAGGGATCCCTCACCAGTTCGGGGCCCAATCAGTTCAGGAGCCCAGTGCTGCTCAGGGAACACGAGATCGGCCCATAGGGCACCAGATGAGCTTCGGGGACAAGGAATCAGATCAGTGGTCTTCGACCAGCTCGGGGCCCAGATCAGCTCGGGGATACCAGATCAAGTCAGGAGGCACGTAATCAGCTCAGGAGCCCCACACCAGCTCAGGGGCCCTCATCAGCCTCAGTAGGCCTAGCTCAGGTCAGGGCCCAGAGCTGCTGAGGAAATTACTTAATTAACTCAGGAGACCCAGATCAGGTTAAAGGGTACCAAATTAGCTCAGGGGGCACCAAACTAGCTCGGGGGGGGCACGAGACTAGCTCAAAAGGCATAGGATGGGCTCAGGAGGCACAATGATGGCTCAGAACGCGCTAGATCGACTCAGGGGCATTATTTTAGCTCAGGGGCAACATATCTGCTCAGGGGGCACCAGATCAATCAGCCCGGGGGCTCAGAGCAGCTCCTAGTCCCCATACTAGAGCAGGGGTATAGATCAGCTCAGGGAACACAATATCAGCTACGGGTGCACCAGACCAGCCCAGGGGGCACCAGATATGCTCAAGTGGCACCATATTGGCTCAGGGGACAGTAGATAAACTCCGGGAGGCATGAGATCAGCTCAAGGGGCACTAAAACAGCTAATAGGGCACTAGGCACGCTCGGGGTCATCAGACTTACTCAGACTTACTAGCCAAGGAGCCAAAACCAGCTCAGTGGGCACCAGATGGGCTCAAGGGGCACCAGATTAGCTCAGCCCGTACGATTATTGGCGACGATGAGGCATTAGCTGTAAACGGAATACGTGCCCATACTCTTCCCGGGTGCTTGGAAAGACGGAAAAATGTCCTAGCTGACCAAAAAGGCAGTAAATTGTCAAAAATAGTTTTAATTGTTAAATGCAGTCCAGTTGCATCCAGGTTCAGCGCCGTAGGGCACTAAACTTCGAGCAGCATGGCCCACACAAGGTACACCGTCTAGCGATCAAAGGGCACTCCGGCACCGATAGGGGCACGTGCCCTGTGCCCCCTGGCTGCGCCCCTGCCTGTGACCTTGACCTTGATTAGCCTTAACTATGAAGTCTTAGCATAACATGTATGTTATACATTACATGTTAGTATAACGTATACGTCATACTGAATAATGTCATCTGCCCAGATTACTGGGGTCAAAGACCTTTGTCCGTGACCTTTGACCTTGAGACCTTCATATGGGTTAACCTTGACATGTAAACTGATTATTTGACGCTATGACGTCACCACTTGGTCTGCAAAGCACGCGAACTGGTGGGACCGCGCGACTGCGACGGTCTCAAAATATGGGGCGGACTTTGAAAGCCTATAAGTAAAAATATTATTTATTGATTCTCAAAAAACCTTTACCAATCGACGCGTTCATCAATTCTCTCAAATTTGGCCAAGCAGCTTTTTCCAACGGCGAACGGTTCTCCGGACAACGTGGAAAAATAGGTGGGTGTAATTAAGAACCCCCTCTACTGCGCGTGCTAATGACGGCCATCTTGAAAAATGGCCGCCATCTTGGAATTTCAGGTGGCTAACGGGTTTTCTGAAACGAGCAGTCCTTAAAGAGTACAGGTGCCAATTTTGGTGCTTGTATCCGGATTTGAACGATTTTTACAGTTATCTGCTCCACTAGTTCGACATTCTAACTCTAACGCATATATATCAGATTTCACATACATGAGTAAGGCTGTATACATGAGTAGATGAGTAAGGCCTCTCCCTTTTGATGTGTCTTCTCTGTGTTTACGGACGAGTAATTGATACCCGTCAATCTTTAATAAGCTGTCTTCTATTGATGAATTCGTCCAACTTCCCGTCAAAAAGACCAAGTCCGGATTTGACTGTGCCACCATAGCCTTCAACTCATCTTTCTTACTTAACACAGATTGGCAATTTGTGTAAAACACAGTTATTATTGATTTTCAATCTTCACTTTCTTCTCCTCTCTGTCCGTCCAAATGATTCTTCTCCTTCCCCGTTGCCCTACCACAATCCATCTTCCGTTTTTCACTCCTCTCTTGCCTCTTCTGTTTTTTTCTTCCGCTTCCTTCCGCCTTTCATCTTCCTTTTTCTTCTCCTCCTGTCTTTGCCTGGGCGTCATATCTGAGGAAATGAAAACTTTCTTCCATCCCTCTTTCCTTGCGAGTTTTCTTGCATTGTTGGGTATAATTTCCCTCCTTTTTCCATCCTTTACCGTGATTATCAGAGGCCTCGGCTTGCCATCTTCTCTAATCCTACCTGCTCTAAACTTGACCTCTACTTCTTCGTCCTCTACTCCTACACTTATATTCTCCCACAGATCTTTGACCTTTGCAGTGTCATCCCTGATCCTTGCTTTCGTCCCTTCTCCTTACTCTCCTCCAATCTATAAATGACCAGGTTTTCGACCCAATCATATCTTTCTTTCAGTTTCTCTTTCACTTCTTCCTTTACTTCTTCCTTTGTTATTGTCAATCCCGTCTCCACCTCCATAAGTCCACCTTCACACTGCCCAAGCTTCCTCTCCAAGTTCGCTATCTTCTCCTTCAAGCCCTTGTTTTCCTTCCCCATGTCCCAACTTTACTCTCCAGCTCCTTCATTCCTTTGTTGAGCTTTCCCATAACTTTTCTACAAATCTTACATAGAAAGCCACTCCAACCAAACATCTTCTCTGTTTTTAATATCTGGTCGAAGTAGTCTTCACTTAATCCTTCCACGCAGTCCCTGTGCCACCACGTCCCACATAGGCCGCAAGAGATGGCCACTTGCCCCCTCGTGCAATTCAGGTCACGTTTACCGCACGCATATTTAGACATAATTGGTAATGGTATCTTCTGACCCAATTCACAGTTAAGTGTAAGTTCTTGCTGTATCAGTAATTATTTCTTTGAATGATAAAAACAATTCAATGCACTCTATTTAACTTCCTCCCGAAAGACCTTGCCGCTGTTTCATGTGATTCAGAGAAAAATAATGCGCTGCTTTCGATCACCGATGGAGTGTAAAATATCTAAGTTTTAAAACTTCGCAGAGAAAAATCGAATATTTTCTTATCTATTTTCTCAACAGTTAAATGCGATGTTACAAAAATATTCAGGCCAACAGATAGGAAAAATATTCAGACCAAAAATTTAAGCCTGCCCTAATACGTTGAGGTGCTCTCCTTCCGCTTTTTCTTTTTACCTGTTTCCCTCAACATGAAGAATGTTGAAATGTCTTTCTCGGCTGTATGCAATTAATATTTATTTATTAAGTAATTCGCTACGGAAAAGACATGGCGTGGAGTTGAGATTTTCGTATATGGTCATTCGGTGGACTTACTCCACCAAGTGTTTTTGGGGTCGGAGCTTTCGTTCTTTCGTTCCCACGTATTCCGATTTGCTGACGAAGTCTGTAAATACAGAACGAAAGCTCTGACCCCAAAAACACTTTGTGGAGAAGTCCGAGTAGGTCCACCATCATATCCGACCGTTCATTATAATTACCAATAGACTGGTGTTCACTGGCAGGTGGCGTTAAGCGTTAAAGTGTCAATCCTCCAACGCTTCAACACAGGCACACACGCCAACATATTAACACCCAAAACACACTTAATTTGAACCAGCATTCCATGAGTAAAGTTAAACGAGATTTAGGACCCATTCTACTCTCAGGTTGGACCAAATAGGTGGCGTTACATTGCCAGGTTTTTATCTCAACGTGCTCTCTAAACATGCTAAAGTTATTGTAAAAAGTGGCAATTACTGGTGGCCAAAAGCAGATTGGTAGATTTGACTGTCGGGCGGAGAAGCCCGGAGACGACCGGGTCCACACGGCCGCGTGGCTGGGACAGAAGCCCGGAGAGGACCGGGTCCACACGGCCGCGTGGCTGGGACAGAAGCCCGGAGACGACCGGGTCCACACGGCCGCGTGGCTGGGACAGAAGCCCGGAGACGATCGGGTCCACACGGCCGCGTGGCTGGGACAGAAGCCCGGAGACGACCGGGTCCACACGGCCGCGTGGCTGGGACAGAAGCCCGGAGACGACCGGGTCCACACGGCCGCGTGGCTGGGACAGAAGCCCGGAGACGACCGGGTCCACACGGCCGCGTGGCTGGGACAGAAGCCCAGAGCCGACCGGGTCCACACGGCCGCGTGGCTGGGACAGAAGCCCGGAGACGACCGGGTCCACACGGCCGCGTGGCTGGGACAAGTCGCTGCCTACGGGTCGGTCGGGATGGAACAACAAGTACAGCAAAATTTGAGATGAGATCTTCAGGGAAAGATGGCTTTCAGAAAGAGGTCATAGTGAACTCTTCTTGCAGCGGGAGACTGTAATGGAATATGAGATACTAACTTAAAAAGTCGGGGACTACAGTTGTAAATTGAGTTCTAGTGCTTATCAATGTTAGGCTGCATTTTCGCACTGCCGTTTTTTTGCTGGCCATACCTTGGATTTTGTTAAAAAGCGGTAAGAGTGGGCCATGCACAAGTTGGTAAGCTTCGAGGTTTGCGAAGAAGTGACTGCCAATGTGCGAAGCTGCGACAGGTAAGCAATGCCAGGACAAATCAACCACGCCAATCTTGAATTAAAATCCCTCATCTCAGATTTGGAAGACCCGTACCTGTGAGGTAATTTGGGGCGTAAAACCAGGTGGTTTTAAGAAAACGTCCGTATTGCTATTGGTTTTCGGGTCATCACCTGTAGCAATATTAAGGTCAGTGATGCTTTTCAAAACGCCTCTATTTTCGAACGGAAATAGTGCAGTCACTTGTAATGTAAATTATATAAAATTAGACACATTTAGAGTAGTCGTGGGCTACGAAATAAGGTTATATCTACAGTAAAAGTTAAAGTAAACCCAAGTTGTATGCATCTGAAGTTTGAAAACACAATTTTTGATTTTTTTGCATCGCTAATAATTCTTTCCAATGTTTTCTTCCTGAAGCTAAAGTTGTGAAAATCACCTGCTGATACCGAAAGTTTTACAAATACTTTTTTCTCTCATTTATATCAGGTCTTATACGTCGATCGTGCGCCTTATTATGGAATACCTGCGTGGGTTGCAGTGTAGATATAACTGAATGGTGATCGAGAAGCTCAAACCAACACCGTCGTGTTTGTCTTTATTTGGGGGCTAAAAATGTACCCTTTGTGATATCTGTAGGTCGTGTGGGGACCTCGGCCTGCTTGCCTAAAGTTGAGATCATAATTTTTTGGTCATCTCGTGGTAGAATTTGTTTATGGAGTTAAGGCATACGTTTTTTTTTGTAAGTTAACACCCGTACTGAAGAGGGGTGTGACCTGGTAGGCCCCCCCAAGATCCCGGAAACTAGGCATAGAAAACGCCGTTTTGAGGGTAGGTGGGGGCTATGGTGATCTACATCATAGCCACTTTTTATTGACCTAGCTAAATATCCTGAGGGTCAAACGAGGTCATAAAGGTCAATTCCTGGCCATGCTGGGGACCTATTGGGAAATTGCGTGATTGTGCGGGAAAGTGACGGGAAGAAGCTAAAGGCGGACCAGGGTCTCCAAGAATCTTTACTACAGTTTTGTGGTCAAGGTCATTTAAGTTCGTTGGCCTATTAGATCACAATATGCAGAGGCGTCCTTGAGTTCGTATTGCCAACTTTGGGCCGCATGCGAACTTTTCCCGTCAAACAGTTCGCATTTGGTTCGCATTTCATTTAACAGTTTGCTTTTCGCCCGGGTGAGCTGCATGCAGACGATCGCCGATGTAACGGGGCTTCCATTTATCGGTGCCGAACCAGTGGTCTACCTTGCCGACTCTGCCGCTCCTCTCCAACGCTGCGCGAGATAGCGCCAGCGGGTCCGGGGAGGTCTACACCCCTACTGACCGAGATAGCGCCAGCGGGCCCGGGGAGGTCTGCACCCCTACTGACCGAGATAGCGCCAGCGGGCCCGGGGAGGTCTGCACCCCTACTGACCGAGATAGCGCCAGCGGGCCCGGGGAGGTCTGCATCCCTACTGACCGAGATAGCGCCAGCGGGCCCGGGGAGGTCTGCACCCCTACTGACCGAGATAGCGCCAGCGGGCCCCGGGGGAGGTCTGCACCCCTACTGACCGAGATAGCGCCAGCGGGGCCCGGGGGAGAGGTCTATGACCCCTACTGACTGAGATAGCGCCAGCGGGTCCGGGGAGGTCTGCACCCCCTACTGACCGAGATAGCGCCAGCGGGCCGGGAGGTCTGTACCCCTACTGACCGAGATAGCGCCAGCGGGGTCCGGGGAGGTCTGTACCCCTACTGACAAATTCCCTCACCGAGATAGGGCCCGGGGGGTCGGGGAGGTCTGTACCCCTACTGACCGAGATAGCGCCAGCGGGTCCGGGGAGGTCTGTACCCCTACTGACCGAGATAGCGCCAGCGGGCCCGGGGAGGTCTGTACCCCTACTGACCGAGATAGCGCCAGCGGGTCCGGGGAGGTCTGCACCCCTACTGACCGAGATAGCGCCAGCGGGTCCGGGGAGGTCTGTACCCCTACTGACCGAGATAGCGCCAGCGGGTCCGGGGAGGTCTGTACCCCTACTGACCGAGATAGCGCCAGCGGGTCCGGGGAGGTCTGCACCCCTACTGACCGAGATAGCGCCAGCGGGCCCGGGGAGGTCTGCACCCCTACTGACCGAGATAGCGCCAGCGGGCCGGGGAGGTCTGCACCCCTACTGACCGAGATAGCGCCAGCGGGCCCGGGGAGGTCTGCACCCCTACTGACCGAGATAGCGCCAGCGGGCCGGGGAGGTCTGCACCCCTACTGACCGAGATAGCGCCAGCGGGCCCGGGGAGGTCTGCACCCCTACTGACCGAGATAGCGCCAGCGGGCCCGGGGAGGTCTGCACCCCTACTGACCGAGATAGCGCCAGCGGGCCCGGGGAGGTCTGCACCCCTACTGACCGAGATAGCGCCAGCGGGCCCGGGGAGGTCTGCACCCCTACTGACCGAGATAGCGCCAGCGGGCCCGGGAGGTCTGCACCCCTACTGACCGAGATAGCGCCAGCGGGTCCGGGGAGGTCTGCACCCCTACTGACCGAGATAGCGCCAGCGGGCCCGGGAGGTCTGCACCCCTACTGACCGAGATAGCGCCAGCGGGCCGGGGAGGTCTGCACCCCTACTGACCGAGATAGCGCCAGCGGCCCCGGGGAGGTCTGCACCCCTACTGACCGATATAGCGCCAGCGGGCCCGGGAACGCAGATTGGGCTGGGTACACCCGGCACAGGAAGGGTGCGCCGGAACCAAACGGGTTCCCACTGACTCCTCGTGACGGAGACGACGCCGTTAGCGCCGCGGGCGTGACTTAACCAGACGTGAAGTACCAGGCTCGGGGCGGGGAGAGAACGGTCAGATTTCACGGTTGAAGGCGAAGATTGCAGGTGATTAACGGAGAGTGCGCTGGCCCGTCAGCGGACGGTGCTCAGCAGTTTCTCCTGTGGCAGGTGACGCGCTGGAAAAAGAAAGGCTGTTGATCGCACCGGACCACCCTCAGCTCCTCCGCGGCCGTGCCGAGCGCAGGCATGTTTTCTACAGTGCGACCTGAGGTCAGGTTTAGTGGGGCCGGCATGTCTTCTACAGTGCGACCTGAGGTCAGGTTTAGTGGGGCAGGCATGTATTCTACAGTGCGACCTGATGTCAGGTTTAGTGGGGCAGGCATGTCTTCTACAGTGCGACCTGATGTCAGGTTTAGTGGCGCAGGCATGTCTTCTACAGTGCGGCCTGAGGTCAGGTTTAGTGGAGCAGGCATGTCTTCTACAGTGCGACCTGAGGTCAGGTTTAGTGGGACAGGCATGTCTTCTACAGTGCGGCCTGAGGTCAGGTTTAGTGGGGCAGGCATGTCTTCTACAGTGCCACCTGATGTCAGGTTTAGTGGGGCAGGCATGTCTTCTACAGTGCGACCTGATGTCAGGTTTAGTGGCGCAGGCATGTCTTCTACAGTGCGACCTGATGTCAGGTTTAGTGGCGCAGGCATGTTTTCTACAGTGCGACCTGATGTCAGGTTTAGTGGGGCAGGCATGTATTCTACAGTGCGGCCTGAGGTCAGGTTTAGTGGGGCAGGCATGTTTTCTACAGTGCGGCCTGAGGTCAGGTTTAGTGGGGCAGGCATGTTTTCTACAGTGCGACCTGATGTCAGGTTTAGTGGGGCAGGCATGTATTCTACAGTGCGACCTGATGTCAGGTTTAGTGGGGCAGGCATGTTTTCTACAGTGCGGCCTGATTTCAAGTTTAGTGGGGCAGGCATGTTTTCTACAGTGCGACCTGATGTCAGGTTTAGTGGCTTGCATGGACAAGTAATCAGCTTGACTCCTGCTGGGGACTTTCGGTGAAGTTGTATCTCTAAGCCGTGCACTATATTAACTCCAATGCCCGTGCTGGTGTCACATGACAATGCACAGTGTCCTGCCGAATCTATTCAATCTCACTCTCATCAGGATGCAGCGGCTTCTTTAATAGACTTCCCTGTGTATTCGGTTCGCCAGCTGTGTAGTGTTCGGGTACTGACTCCTGGATGGGTGGGATCAGTTGCACACAGCGCTCCCGCCACCGACTCCAGAGTGGGGCAGGGCTAAATTTGCTCAGGCCCCGTCCAACTTTGGCCCCTGACAAGAAATGACATCCCTACACGAAACAGGCACCTTCACTATATGGATGAGCATCGGATGGTTTTTCCGAAGTTACCAGATATTATTCTAAGACATAATTTCCAAGCAAAATGGGGAACCCAGCTGCCGGGGCCTAAAAAACAAATTACTTCACTCATTTTTATGTATCCTCAAACACCAAATAACGTCGCTTAACACGCCCATTGACGGGGAGGCGGGTACCCTCCCCTTTCGGGTTTTTCGGAGATAGCAAAAAAAAACGGCGATGCGTGGCGCCGCCGTACTTGGCATACCTTTTCTCTCATCATTTTTACAACTTTTTTCAAAATTTTTAAGTTAGGCTATCCCAGGTCAGGTCACCAGTACAGGACAAGTGACCTGACCTCAAAAAAAGTTTAAGATAGCATACGTCGAAACAGGGTGAACTTATCTGATTGAAACTCATATCACATAATGGGCCCACCGAGTTCTCTAAAATATGTTCCGGTATTTTTATATCAATGACCTAAGGTCAGGTACGAGCCATGACCTCTCGATTGGAAACACATGGGAAAAGTGGTTTTAACCGAATAACTCAGTAACGGTTGGTGATGGAGCGTTCATTTTGATTGCATTAGATTTGCTTTGTGTTTGCGGTTCTAGTGATATGCATTTTACCTAATTTGACCTTGACCTGACCTCAGGTCAGGTCAAGGTCAAGGACCTCAGGCAGGGGCGAATCCGGCCGCTAGGTTAGGGCCAGTATCGGCGAGCAAAAAAAAAAACAGCGGCGGATTGCGACGGCTGGCAGGATGTAACTGGTGTGGTGAATAAATGTTTCAGCCTCAGAGAGAAAGAGGTACCTTGCGAACGGACAATAAAAACCCTAAAAAGGTTTTTTTGCAGACGGACACCTCCTCCCTAATCGATCATGTATGAACCATTAGAATGCTTTGGGGAAGGAGGGCTAGGCCCCCGCTATGTCGTTTTTCGTGGGTGTGACCAGACTGCCCCCTGGATCCGCCTCTGGGTAGAGGTTGCGATTAGGATTTTCTCGCACCATGGTGATATGTGGTGATTTCCACCCACTCCGAAATCTAACACTGGCATAATACATAACAGTTGACCAACGGTAGCAAGGGACCCACTGGAACCTTAACATAGCTATTTGCATATTTCGTACAAAATTATTGAGTAAAGCACGAGAAACTGCTCAAGTGACCTAATTATGCCTCTCAGGGGTCAGATTTTCTTTGTTTGTCCGACCCCCACCCTCAGATTTTTTAGAACACTCGGTGCCCGGATTAAAAAGCACGTTCTGACGTTTTATTCCACACGATGTTAAGATTTTCGCAAAGTTTCTCCTTTCATCACAATAGAGGGGCCATGGCGCTGGCCTGGCACCAGCTCATCGATATAAACCCGGGCCACAGACTGCCTTATTCGATCACCTCACTATTTTATATAAGTTGCAGGTCTAGTAATGAAGCCTTCCATGACTGCAGACTGGTGGAACATATTTTAGGTGAGGTCACTTGCCTTGTCTAGTGACCTTACCAAAGATGACTTAACCCTCACCCCACCGGGGCCCCCCTCCTAA
The DNA here is from genome assembly GCA_034440635.1 of Lepas anatifera. Lineage (NCBI taxonomy): Eukaryota > Metazoa > Arthropoda > Thecostraca > Lepadidae > Lepas > Lepas anatifera. The sequence continues at coordinate 75,681 of JAOTON010000664.1, read as the reverse complement.
GGTTTTTTCGGGATAGCAGAAAAACAACGAAGCGCAGCACCGCCGTTGAGGGCTCTATTTTTTTTCTATTTCGTGACCTGAGGTTAGGTTACGAGGTGACTTCCCTCATTGGAAAAGCATGGGTAAAAACTGCCTTATGATATAAAAGTCACAAAAATTATTGGAAATGCTCAGATTGCTCAGAAAAGCGTTCTTGTACACCCTTTCAGGGATCACAGGGGCGATATTTGCCCTTTGACCTATCTGAGATCATCAATGTCATCAGGGGTCAAAACATCATTTTGACGATAACTTTTGACCTGATCAAGCTAGAGCGCTGAAATCAACATAATCATGCACTTCTTGTCACTGGTTTTCATTTGATATACGGCAAAACCACTTTCTGACCTTTCTTAACCTCAGTCATATTACGTCAAGAGGTGACCTCTGGAGGTCAAACCACTGCTGCACGTAGCGGAAAAAGGGCTAGCATTTTCTTATGAAATGCACTTTGCTAGATAGCAATAGCTCTAACGTCATGAGCTATGCCCAGTTTGCTTAAGTATTACATATTTTAGTATAAATAACCTATGGTGACCTAACTTCATCTCTGGAGGTCAATCCATTGACCTGAGCGCCTAAAAATGTGAGTAGTCTCGTACTGAATTCATGCGAGCTTTCTAATGCACTTTGCAGATTTGCGCCAACCGCCATATTTTCCGAGTTAGAGTGGGGCCATTGATGCCCCCCTCCGGTGGGGCGAAGGTGGCGCCGGACCCTGGTGGGGCGCAGGTTAAGCCTATCTGTAAAGCTCCCTGTACTCGAAGCTGCCTGGACCTAGCTATAGATATCAGTAAAGCTGCGAAATTAATCCGGAATAAACTGTGTCAAGTACGAAGACTGTGGTTCTCTTTTTTCGACTCAGAAAAGCCCGAGTGCTAACCCCACCCACTCACGCGTGGTGTGTAAATGAAACGGGGGCTCTGGCCGTGAGAGGTATGCCTAAAGATCAAATGACTTAACCCTCACCCGGGGGGGTGTTTGAACACACCTCGGGTTTTTTCCGGCGGTAATAAAAAACGGAGGCCAAAATGCCGCCGTACTTGGCACACCTTATCCTTGATGAATTTGCAACTTTTTCCAGAATTTTAGGGTTTGGAAATCTCAGGTCAGGTCAGCAGTGCAGGTGAATTGACCGCACCTCCAAAAATGTTGATAGCATAAGTAAAACAAGGAATAGAATTCGGGGAGGCGGCCGTCGGTGAGATATGCATGGAGGCTTGGAGGGAAGTGGGTCGGGGTACGGCGAAAGTACAGTGCATTGGTTACCCGTGAATTAAATGAGTACTTGTGTTGACATTGCTGTCGACTGAAATTGTATCTTATTGACTGATTCACTGAATAAATTGTGAAAAGTGCAATGGGTATTGGATCGGAAAACCAAGGAAAACCAATGGATGTCTCCGTACACCAGCATGCCCAGTGACCATCCGTGGAATCGCAGCGAGTATTTGCACAGGCCTTTCACCGACCGTGCGATGGGATGAGACCGGAGATACACAAATTAATCGTTCCTTTTTTGCAAAGGTCCCTTCAAATAACATCAGGAAATAGTGTCTCACAGCACGCGCACGCACTTGTTGCATGTTCGTTTATCGTCAGTGGGGTCTCCGGCTGGATGTTGTGGACATGGAGGTGAGAATTAGTGTAGAAACCCTGGTAGGCCCAAGGCCATACATACCAGGTAGGGTCATCCGGCGTTTCCAACCGATCGTGACGTCATATGTATTTACTGTTGTCTGCTCCCATTGCGTCTAACGTAAACATGGTTGAAATAGATTTCGTTTTTCACGCAAAGTTGAAAGGAAAATATATGATCGAAGGTATCGTTGGATGCTCCAGAACAAGTACTACAACGGAGTTGCGCTTATTTTCCTCTCCCAGGTCACCAGCGGTGCAGAGAGGGGCCCGAACACTGACCTTGGGAGGTACGCTAACCCCATCCCTTATTGTATATACGGTTTAAAGGCACGAAAGCACACATGGTTTGGTAAGGTTTGATACGGTTTTGAGAGTCAGCAGTGGTTGTCCTTCCAGGTCAAGGTCAAGGTAAAAACAGGTACGCATTTGTCGACAAGTGGCATCTTCTATTTATTGGTAATTCAACTTCGCGTGAGACCATCAGCGGACGCAGGAGTGCCCTTTGGGGGGCAACTCGGGAAAAATCGTAAAAACAGTGTTTTTTGAAGAAAATCGGCCAAAATTTCGCTATTATGATGGAGGCCATGGCTCCTCGCCCCCCGCGGTGGTGGCTTGGTGCGGCACCTGCTCACCACTAGCCTGCGCAGTGTAGAGGGGTCTGATGTCAACGCGCAGTGGAGGAGGGTCCTAAGTGCCCCTTCCTCTGAGATCTAAAGAAACCAAGAGGGTTAGAAAAACGCCTGTTTGGGGGTGTATGGAGGCGATGGTGGTCTACGTTATACCCAAGTTCATTGACTTAGGTCAGAATCTTCAAGGTCAAACGAGGTCTCAAAGGTCAAATTTGGGACATCCTGGATACCTGCTGGGAAATGCCGTAATTATGCAGAAAAAGCCGGGCATACACTAAAATTGGACTAAGGCTATAGAGGGAAGGTACAGTCCCCCGCAATTGAAATTGCCATGACTAGGCTCGACCGGTTTAGGATGAATATCTCGCAACCTATGGCGTCTATAGCTTTATAAACGGGTTCTTATTATGTATTTTTGCAAGAGCTTTCCAGTGGTTACCATTATTTCCTAATCTGACATCTGCGTGAGAAAATATTACACAATTACTGATTTTGCTGCATTTTGACGGGGTAGTCTTCGGCTGACTTGCCACCGCCCCTGATAATCCCCGACCCTTCGCTCGACTGGCACGCATACCTGGGTCACGTGATTACTACGTGTTTACAACGACAGGTGCAAGGCCACACGTAGTAAATAGTGTGTGGCAGGCAGGGGGCACAGTGTTTTGAACCGAGGTGATCAGTACTGTCTCGCAGGTGTCTAGCCCCAGGCGGTCCGTCCAGTGACCGAGGCGCCTGGGCACGAGAGTCCAAGACTGGGTATGTCTGAGTTATGGCTTCAAACAATGTTTCCAGCCTCATAAGGCTCACAGGATCACTGCTGAAATATTTTTCTGGGGGATTAGAGTTCATGGGGTTTAAAACGGCACCCTGTGGCCGAATTTTGTTATTTAACACCCGCCCCGGTGGGTGTCCGAGCCATCTTTTGCTGTAGGGGAGAACACTTCCCCTCGAACCCGGCTCCTATGCAGGATAGAGGGAAACGCGAACACTGGTAGATGGTTCATAAGAATATATCGCGAAACTACATTACTCACTTTTTGTCTCAGGTCAATATTTAGGTCATGACAGGTAAAAAAATGTGATAGGGTGTAGAGGAGTTTATGGGGCCTATCGTCTGACTGAATTCAGTTAGTATAAACTGTATGGCGCCATTGGCTTCCTCTTTTTACGGAAAATTGAACCATGTATAATATGACTATACTACATGAAATCATAAAAGTAACGTGACCTAAAGCTGGGTCAAGGTCTTTATCTGATCTAGCATAATCAATATGCATATCAATCAACTTGCAATAACAATCCAAACGTAATGGTATCAAAATAAAAACTTTTTCATCATTTCCTGCGAAATTATTGACCCAAGTCTACCTGTTTAACCCTCGCCCCGGTGGAAGGTGCTTAAACATCCCCTCGGGTGTTTTCCGGCGGCACGAAAAAACGGCGGCGCGAGGCGCCGCCGTACTTAGCACACTTTATCCTTGATTGATTCCGCAACTTTTCCCCAAATTTTAAGGTTGGGTCATCTCAGTTCAGGTCACCAGTGCAGGTGACCTCACCTCCAAAAATGTTTAAGCGGCGTAAGTAAGAAATGGGTGAATTTATCGAATTAAAACTTATTCCATATAATGGGCCCACCGAGTGCTACAACATATATTCCGGGATTTTTCATATCGATGACCTAAGGTCAACTACGGACCATGACCTCGCTATTGTAAATACATGGGAAAACAGAAATTGGGCTGTATTTGTGTACTCAACAGCTGAGAAAACCTCAATATTCCCTAAATCGTAGTATCCTGGGACCCTTTCCAGGCTCCTGTTGCAATTTTGACCTGTGACCTCTGAGAGGTCATCTGGGGCTATTTAAGCAGTTTTCAGACTTATGTCAATAACTGCATGAAATGATCCAGCTTTTATTTTGATGTCATTGCGTTCAGACTGCTATTGCGAGTCGATTGATTGCATATTGACTATGCTAGGTTAAAAAGTGACCCTGAGCTGAGGTCTGGTCATTTTTAAGTTTTGACCTAGTATGGCTCGTTCGATTTTCCGATTTGATTCATCATTCGATTTTCCGTGACGAGAGGAAGCGAATGGTGTCTCACTCAACTCTCCAGACGCCAGATACCAAAAACTCTACTCAAAATCCCACTTCCTTTGACCTGTCATGACCTCAAAATTGACCTGAGCCAAAAAGTGACAAATATAATTTCCTCATGAATTTGTATGAACTATCCAACAGCGTTCGCTTTTTTCGCTATCCCACGTAGAGGCCGAGTTCGAGGGGGTGTTCAAACACCCCCCTCCCACCAGGGCAAAGATGGCTCGTAGGCCCACTGGGGCGCGGTTTAAGCAATCCAAGATGACCTCTCAGAGATCACAGGTCCAAACTTGCACCATGAGCCTGGAGAGGGGCTTAAGCTACTACGATTTGGAGAATGTGAAGGTATTCAACTACATATCAACATAAATAAAACCATTTCCCTTAATTTTTGTTTTCCCATGCATTTCCAATGGAGAGGTCATGATCTGTATTTGATCCTAGGTCATCGATATGTAAAATCCCGGAATATGTTTTGCGCTAATTGATGGGGCTATTATGTGATATGAGTTTTAAGAAGACAGATTCACACCGTTCCTACTCATGAAATCTTAAACTTTTTTGGAGTTGAGGTAACTTGACCTGCACTGTTGACCTGACCTGAGATGGTGCAAACGTAAAATTCTAGAAAATGCTGAAGAATTAATTACGGATAGGGTGCGCCAATTACGGCGGCGCTTCGCGCCGGCATTTTTATGCACAGTCGGAAAAATCTGAGGGAGGGTGTTCAGACCCCCTCCCTCCGGTGGAGGGTGAAGACGACGCCAAGAAATTTTTGATTTGGCTGAATCCAGTCAGGTGCAAGGGATAATAATGGGAAAAGCCAAGTATGTCAACCAGACACCACCTGGCCTCTTTTCGCACCCACTACGACGTGGGGCGTCAGTCCATCTCCCTTTCCCCTGTTAACTCAAGAGGCAAAGGTGATACGAAAAATAGAAATGGCGCTGGAAGCTCCTTGCCGTCTTGTTCTAAAGATATGAGCACAAACAAGCTCGAAACTATGACCTCCGGTGATCCCTGGTAGCGTCTTTACTGACGTGATCTCAAAATAACTAGACGATATCTGGGAAATTTTTATTTCGAAGAGCTTTTGAATGAGGAGGAAACTCGACCATGGCATGCTGTAGGAGTCGCGTTTTTCCCTTGCTTTGTCGTTCTTATCTAAGAAAAACAAAAATGACCCACATGGGCGTGGAAATCACGTTAAAACTCGTTCACCTGACCTGAACTGTTATCAATTTACAGTTATAAGTTGTCAGGCTGATAACCATAAATTGGTGTAAGTCGACTAGTCTCTCATTTAAATCGGCTCCGAATAACTCGCCAAAAATGAGGATGGAGCCCGGGAAGAGCACCAAGGCGATTAAAATAATGTAAATGGGCATATTTTTTCCTTTATATTCCCGCTTAGCTTATCAATGGAATGGCCAGGGGTTGTGGGGTAAGTTTGAATTCAAATTGTTTATCAGGTTTAACATATATGCCTGTTCCATGGGTGTCTGTTCCTGTTGTGAATTATGCTGATAGTATTGTCACCATTGTGCTGCAAAATAAATAAATAAATATCTCTTTATTATATGGTAATCAGGACTTATGGACCAGAAAATGGTTAAAATGAAAATGATTAACATATTTGGCTACAATTCATCAACGCTAGGTCGCTAAAACTCCTTATGAAGAACAAGAAGGGAACATGAAAAAGTGCCGTTTGGCTAATGGGGTCTCAATCACAAAAAATGGTAGATAAATGCATGAGGTAATGAGTCGAAACCTACCACTACACTAAAAATGACTAAAACTATCGACTTGCAAGTACTGAATCCTCATATTTATTTGAAATGTTTCGAAATTAGGAGCAGATATTCTGCCTGAATTTTATTCCACTGTTTTCTTGTTGCTCATGTGTCCAGAGCGAAATACACACATTCAGGTCTTGCTTGTTTTCGCATTTTTCCAGGGACAAAGGAAGAAAATGGGTTCAAAGCAGCTTTGGGGGTTTGCACGCACCGACTGTTGAGGCTATATAGTGTCGCCAACTCTCATGTTGCTGGGAGATGGGCACAAAGGGAACATTACATGAATCGAAAAAGAGCTATTGTTTTCTTTATTAGGCTCTTCGGTTTCCTACCTTGCCCTTGCTTGCCTGGTTATGTGCTCATAACGACCTTCCTCAAAGGTCACATTAGCCCTTGCCAAACGGGAAAGGCCTTCAGGTATTTCGAGCTAGAGGGGTACTGTTTGCCAGTTAGGGAAAAATTCCAAAGGCTGGGGACCATTGGTAGGGGCTGCCAACCAACAATGGTCATCAGCTTATATTCAAATATATGCTGATTTGCACAAATCAGTATTCAGATAGAGGGATGTTTTCAATTCCAATTAAATGCTAGAGACGCTGTATTGGAGTGGTCAGCGTAGCTGGATTCCACCCAGCCGACCCGGGTTCAAGGCCCGGCGGTTTCCCCTGAACAAGGAGCAAGCTGGTTCCCGGGATATCTTTTCAACAGTAAAAAAGTTGGCGACACCATATGACACTGGCAGTTGGTGCATCGATAAGCCCAAAAATTTTTTATTACGTATAATATCGTATAAAGTTAGTGATAAGGGGATGAGGTGGCTTAGTGGATAGCACCCTTGTCTTCTAAGCCACCGGTCCCGGGTTCAAGTCCCGGCGGAGCCTCTGAATAAGTCGATCTGATCCCCAAAATCCCTTCCAACAGGGTGAGAGTTTGGGACGCCGTATGACCCTGGCAGTTGGTGCGTCGTTAAACCCCAACAATTCTTAAAGTTAGTGATAAATGCTTATGTGCCTCTTTCCGGGCGACCAAAACCAATGCAGATACGTTAAGTTGAGATGGCAGCTAAGCATGCACGATAGTCAGGGGCCTCTGAGCCAGCTAGGCTTTCGAAAGATTGCACGAGCTTAAAACACCCTTTAGCCCAAGGGGCTCAATATTAGGCTGCGGGAGTTCTCAAAAATTTATCGAGGCTAAAGATTTAAACTCAATGAAATCCCAAAACAATATACTGATAATAATCTCTCGGGCTAAACCAGAATCAGACCAGCTTAACATTCGTTTCCAGTCCAATTTTAGTCTTGTTGGTAATATACCCTCTCAGGTCAAGGGAGCAGCGTAGGCTTCAGGGGCGTACGCAGACCCGAGTTTTGGGGGGCAAACCCATGTCTGCCTGTCCTCCTGTGGGGGGGGAAGGGGGTGGGAGCGAAGATGTTTTGCTCTACATACCTATTGTAAACACCTTTTTCAGTGCTCGACAGATCTAGTATAAGCTACCTCTCCAAGTGCATGATCGCTCTCCGGGGAAGCGAATATTTTTGTGCTCTACAGGCTTAGTGTACACACCTTTTTCAAAAATTTCTCCGGCGTTTGGGGGAAAGATAGTTTGGCCCCCCTCCAGCGCTTTGGGGGGCCATGACCGGAATGCCTCCCTGCGGCCGCCAAAGGTAGGCTTTGGTTACAAGGTCCCCCGGGTAATATTCTGGTTTCGCCCAACCAGAATATGTAAACAATATTTTTCCTAAAATATTTTCATTTCAGCGACACATCGAACAATTTTAACATCAATAATAGCTGGAACCAATGTCGTGCTAAATTTCGAAGAGTAGTAGCTCTCGAGTTGGTGGATTTCATCAGAGAAACATTCACTATTCACTGCCATTTTACCCTCGGTGGTCGCACGTGGCAACGAGACCCCTCAAACAGCACCCAGTTCTAATGGAGGACCCAAGGGGAGGGGGACAATACGTATTTTCTCCCTGAATGAAAAAGCTCGGAGCAAAACCATAATGTTATCCCCCTCCCCCAAGCTGTCGACCTTTTCCCCGGCTCCTTTAAAGTTCATAAGCAAGGTGTTGGTGCTTTAACTGAAGAAATCATTTTCAAACAGAACCAGTCAACTTCAGTGTGAATATTGGAGCCTGCTCCTCTTGATATTTAAAATCGTATTTGGATGAATGATCCTTGGATATCGAAAGCAAGCATTTTGTAGCCACATATTTCACCCAGTGACGCCTGTTTGTTTTACTTTTCGACTTATATTTACTCCCCACTCCCCGCCTCCCCAACCTGCCGGCTAGTTAGATTGTTGCAAAAGCTTTCACTGCGCGACGTTTTTTCTTGCGTTTCGATTTTTGTTTGTCCCACCAAAACTACCGCCTAGATCCATCACTGACCAATTTTACCGCTGATACTCTCAACAACGATCACTATCACCGCTAAAGCTGCTACATAGGCTTTTATACCTTTGTAATACTGCTACAAATTATCTAATATTTTCAGCATAAAAATATGATCATATCCTTCCGACAAGTGAGGGTGCTGCCAAAAGGCCGCAAGAAACCTAGCGCTGATTCCCTGGCTCAACTCCCCCGGGTTCAACTCCTTGGGTTCATGTCCAGGCAGATTCTCTGAATAGGTATGATGATCAAATGCACCAAATCTCTCCTTACAGGGTGAGAGTTGGTAACGCCATATAACTTTGAGAGCTGGAGCGTCGTCTAACCCCAACAATTTTTGTTAGAGACTATCGCAAACGCTATGCCAAGCTTGCACCGTGTGATGTCAGTCTAGAGGCCAGTTCATGGAAACTCCATCCTCCCCAGTTAAAGCAATGGCTGCCGTTCGTTGAGAGGAGACGACTGCGTGATTTTAGTCAAGCGAGGGCACAGTTTTATGCTCCCGAGAAATAGGCTCTACAAAGGTTCTCAAGCTGGAAATTTAAAAATTCTCTGTGGACGGAATTAAGCTCATTTAGTTGGAAGCAATTGTCCCATAATAAATAATCGCCGCCACCGACGAAACAGTGATAGAGCCAGTGAACCGTCACCCTTGACAAGAAAATTTCCCATCTAAAAACAAAACCTCGTCAGGTTCAGGCTTCTTGAGACCTTCGCAAAATGCTGCCCACACAATGCCCGATTTTCCTATTGTTTCTTAAATCGCGATGTTTAATGAAAATTGGGGGCCTGCCCCCACCATAGGGGGATCCAGGATCACCGATGGGGGTCACCTTGCCGGGGGGTGGGACGTCATCCGTACAAATTGGGTGCCACTTTTGGCCGGTAAAAGCTTTCAGGTGGGTGCCAAATCCTATGGCGGGGTGCCGATTTTCGCATCCTGGGGGAGGGGTGGAAGTGACATTTCAGGAAGTGCCATCGACCGTTTAGAGGAATGCTGTGATCATTTTAGGGACGCCGAGGGTAAATGAGGGGGACCTGCATTTCTTTACCCTTGGATCCACCTATGGCTCCAACTGTCCCCTCTTCTGACGAGTATCTGAAAATATTATTTTAATGAAACCTCCAAACAAAGTTGTATCACTGTATCAGCCGTTTTACCAGAATCCTGTCTAAATAAACATGCAGGTGAGGGGAGCCCGGCAGCCAATGACAGCTTACATGTTTCGCAACCCAAGCACAAGGGCGGATATAGGAGGGAAAATTCGTGTGCTTCCCCGCAGCAAAATATATTCCGATGGTTTGCCCCATCTGTGCCCATCTTATTGGATATTGCTCCCCCCTCAAAAAGCAACTCGTGGTTCTGCCACTGCATTGCGTGGTTCTGCCACTGACCGGGGCCCCAGGTCAGTGACGCCAGTTGTCCAGCACACAGCAACACAGTGGGAGCAATTGCAATACGAGTGCCCCTCAGACACGACAAGATTTATGAGAGGGATGAATGAGCTGGCACAATGCCAACCGCCCATTCATCTGTGAGGTCACGTGGTCCAGGTATGGGCGAGAGGGTCAGGGATTATCAGAGGCGGTGGCAAGTCAGCCGAAGACTACCCCGTCAGAAAGCAGCAAAATCAGTAATTGTGTAATATTTTCTCACCCAGATGTCAGATTAGTAAATAATGGTGACCACTGGAAAGCTCTTGAAAAAATACACATGATGCACCCGTTTCTAAACCTATAGGCACCATAGGATGCAAGATATCCATCCTAAACCGGTCGAGCCTAGTTATGGCAATTTCAATTGCGGGGGACTGTACATACCTTCCACACAATGTTCTCTGAAAGTTTGAGGTCAAGGTCATTGAAGGTCACTAAACTAAGGCATAATAATACGACATATTTCCATCAATGGATAGTATAACTGACACTATAGCAGCTTTTGGGTGGGAAATGAGGGTTTAACCTTGAAAAAAAGACCTTTGACCTCGAATTTGACTTGGAGTACCTTGTGTTTGTCACACGCTGTGGAGTTCTACAGCGTCGTGCATTGGCGTTCAGCTCTGTAATCCGATTGGCCAGCACGGGCCGTTGCGCCCGGGTCACCCCACAGCTGGCGGGTGTCCACGGGCGGGTCCAGAACAACTGGGCGGGAGTGCAGCATAGCCTTAACTGTGAAGTCATAGCATAACATACGTCGTACTGAATAATGTCATCTGACCGGGATACTGGGGTCAATGACCTTGATCTGCATTCAGTGACGGATCTAGGAATGTGTTAACACGCGCCCCGCTGGGGGGCGAAATTCGCTCCTCTCTTGGTTTTCCCCAGTTATCTCAAAAACGAAGAAACGCTGAACAACGAAACTTACAGTACCTTATTCCTCATCAATTTTACACATCTGAACACATTTTTTAGTTAAGGTCATATCAGGTCAAGGAGCTATTCAGGGTCAAGTGACCCGACCTCAAAACCTAGAATTACGAGTTTGAAACAACGTCCAGGGAACATTAGCAAACCGATCAGTTTTGAACTTCCACAATACGATAAAGTCATTAGGGTCTACAAATCTGCTATCTCGGAATTTTGATATATAAGTCTATGGTGAAAAATAGAATGGGCTCGTTTTCAGTAAATACTGGATAGATACGGCTGAAAATCCTCCAACTGTCTATTCTTACCACGATCTTGACCATTAAGTTGAGGTTTTGAGCATCTGACCTCTCAAAGGTCATATCAGGTCACGGGAGCAGAGAGAGATTTTTTTGCCAATAACTTCTTACTGAATTAAGATACAGCTCCCATTTTACTTGCATTGTGCTGGTATTGTCACGGGGAGTCGATTGATATGCAACATGACCATACCAGGTCAATATGTGACCCTGACCTATGTCGAGGTCAGGTCATTTAGACTATTTGACCTAGCAAGGTCATATTATACATCATTCGATTCGCCGTGATGAGAGGAATCCAATGATACATAAATGTTTGCTCTAGCACCCCTGAGGGCAGATTTAGATAGGGAAACGTACACTCATCTGTGGTAAGCTTATGGAGCCTTCTTTGACCTATGCTGACCTCAATATTAGTGAGGAAATGTTCACGTTTACCATCAAACATATTTCGCACCGGCAGGGTTTCGCCCAGAACGGGCGAAAGGGGGAGTCTGTGCTTTCCAATGGGGCGCTCGTGTTCCTTCTTGGGCGTTTAGTTTATCTAGGGGGCGCCTAGGCTGTCACAGGGCGCCTTTTCTATGCAAGGAGCGCCTTTTACTTTCCCGATGCACCTATTTATATCTAAGGCGCGCCTATGCTGTCCAGAGCACCTATGTTACCCAGCTTTGCCTTTGCTAGCTAAGGGTGCATATGATATCGATAGGGCGCTTCATCCAGGGGACGCTTAGGCTATCCAGATTCGCCTTAGTTCCCCCCATGAGCGCAATCTTCCTATCCAGGGGTGTCTTTTCTGCACAGAGGCGCTTTTTGTTACATTTTTAATTACAGCCTTGGCATTTTTAGTGGGGCGCAAAAGAATAGAAAATGGGTCTAGTTTTACCCAGTTTTAGGGCAGGGGCTCTTTGTCATGGGGCTGGGGTGGCCTAGTGGCTTCGTTGCCAGTCTTCGGATCGGATAGCATGGATTAACGTGGGTTCAATCCCCACGGCGGGAAACCGCCTACCGTGTCCGATCTGACCCGGTGGAGAGGATCCTTAAACACCCACGCCAATACTCCCCGTGATTGGGTGAGTGTGCCTGTTGGGAGTGGCCCTAATAAATAAATGAATAAAATAAAATGGTTTTATGGGATGGGGGCTAATTCAAGTGGAAAAAGGGTATATACCACATTGGCGCTCGAAATTGGTACATGCGCACGAATCATATTGGGCGCCTCCGGTGAGTAGAGTGCTGTTTGGAGCTTAGGGGAAGCCGGATCCCCTGTGGCCTCCTGGATCTGTGACTGTCTGCATATGTCTACTTCGTGACTGTCTTCACCTTTACATATAAACCGATTATATAATGTGATTGTGCCACCACTCGGTATACAGATGACGCTGTGTTCTGGTACCGTGTTCTGACACTGTTCTGACGCTGTGTTCTGTCACTGTTCTGACGCCGTGTTCTGACACTGTTCTGACGCTGTGTTCTGTCACTGTTCTGACGCCGTGTTCTGACACTGTTCTGACGCTGTGTTCTGTCACTGTTCTGGTACCGTGTTCTGACACTGTTCTGACGCTGTGTTCTGTCACTGTTCTGGTACCGTGTTCTGACACTGTTCTGACGCTGTGTTCTGTCACTGTTCTGGTACCGTGTTCTGACACTGTTCTGACGCTGTGTTCTGTCACTGTTCTGACGCTGTGTTCTGACACTGTTCTGACGCTGTGTTCTGTCACCGTTCTGGTACCGTGTTCTGACGCTGTTCTGACGCTGTGTTCTGTCACTGTTCTGACGCCGTGTTCTGACACTGTTCTGACGCTGTGTTCTGTCACTGTTCTGACGCTGTGTTCTGTCACTGTTGTGGTACCGTGTTCTGACACTGTTCTGACACTGTTCTGACGCTGTGTTCTGTCACTGTTCTGGTACCGTGTTCTGACACTGTTCTGACGCTGTGTTCTGTCACTGTTGTGGTACCGTGTTCTGACACTGTTCTGACGCTGTGTTCTGTCACTGTTCTGACGCTGTGTTCTGTCACTGTTGTGGTACCGTGTTCTGACACTGTTCTGACACTGTTCTGACGCTGTGTTCTGTCACTGTTCTGGTACCGTGTTCTGACACTGTTCTGACGCTGTGTTCTGTCACTGTTGTGGTACCGTGTTCTGACACTGTTCTGACACTGTTCTGACGCTGTGTTCTGTCACTGTTCTGGTACCGTGTTCTGACACTGTTCTGACGCTGTGTTCTGTCACTGTTCTGACGCCGTGTTCTGACACTGTTCTGACGCTGTGTTCTGTCACTGTTCTGGTACCGTGTTCTGACACTGTTCTGACGCTGTGTTCTGTCACTGTTCTGACGCTGTTCTGACGCTGTTCTGACGCTGTGTTCTGTCACCGTTCTGGTACCGTGTTCTGACACTGTTCTGACGCTGTGTTCTGTCACTGTTCTGGTACCGTGTTCTGACACTGTTCTGACGCTGTGTTCTGTCACTGTTCTGACGCTGTTCTGACGCTGTTCTGACGCTGTGTTCTGTCACCGTTCTGGTACCGTGTTCTGACACTGTTCTGACGCTGTGTTCTGTCACTGTTCTGGTACCGTGTTCTGACACTGTTCTGACGCTGTGTTCTGTCACTGTTCTGGTACCGTGTTCTGACACTGTTCTGACGCTGTGTTCTGTCACTGTTCTGACGCTGTTCTGACGCTGTGTTCTGTCACCGTTCTGGTACCGTGTTCTGACACTGTTCTGACGCTGTGTTCTGTCACTGTTCTGGTACCGTGTTCTGACACTGTTCTGACGCTGTGTTCTGTCACTGTTCTGGTACCGTGTTCTGACACTGTTCTGACGCTGTGTTCTGTCACTGTTGTGGTACCGTGTTCTGACACTGTTCTGACGCTGTGTTCTGTCACTGTTCTGACGCTGTGTTCTGTCACTGTTCACCTGTGTTGTCACTGTTGTGGTACCGTGTTCTGACACTGTTCTGACACTGTTCTGACGCTGTGTTCTGTCACTGTTGTGGTACCGTGTTCTGACACTGTTCTGACACTGTTCTGACGCTGTGTTCTGTCACTGTTCTGGTACCGTGTTCTGACACTGTTCTGACGCTGTGTTCTGTCACTGTTCTGGTACCGTGTTCTTACACTGTTCTGACGCCGTGTTCTGACACTGTTCTGACGCTGTGTTCTGACACTGTTCTGACGCTGTGTTCTGTCACTGTTCTGGTACCGTGTTCATACACTGTTCTGACGCCGTGTTCTGACACTGTTCTGACGCTGTGTTCTGTCACTGTTCTGGTACCGTGTTCTGACACTGTTCTGACGCTGTGTTCTGTCACTGTTCTGGTACCGTGTTCTGACACTGTTCTGACGCTGTGTTCTGTCACTGTTCTGACGCTGTTCTGACGCTGTTCTGACGCTGTTCTGACGCTGTGTTCTGTCACCGTTCTGGTACCGTGTTCTGACACTGTTCTGACGCTGTGTTCTGTCACTGTTCTGGTACCGTGTTCTGACACTGTTCTGACGCTGTGTTCTGTCACTGTTCTGACACTGTTCTGACGCTGTGTTCTGTCACTGTTGTGGTACCGTGTTCTGACACTGTTCTGACACTGTTCTGACGCTGTGTTCTGTCACTGTTCTGGTACCGTGTTCTGACACTGTTCTGACGCTGTGTTCTGTTACTGTTCTGGTACCGTGTTCTGACACTGTTCTGACGCTGTGTTCTGACACTGTTCTGGTACCGTGTTCTGACACTGTTCTGACGCTGTGTTCTGTCACTGTTCTGACGCTGTTCTGACGCTGTTCTGACGCTGTGTTCTGTCACCGTTCTGGTACCGTGTTCTGACGCTGTTCTGACGCTGTGTTCTGTCACTGTTCTGACGCCGTGTTCTGACACTGTTCTGACGCTGTGTTCTGTCACTGTTCTGACGCTGTTCTGACGCTGTGTTCTGTCACCGTTCTGGTACCGTGTTCTGACACTGTTCTGACGCTGTGTTCTGTCACTGTTCTGGTACCGTGTTCTGACACTGTTCTGACGCTGTGTTCTGTCACTGTTGTGGTACCGTGTTCTGACACTGTTCTGACGCTGTGTTCTGTCACTGTTCTGACGCTGTGTTCTGTCACTGTTGTGGTACCGTGTTCTGACACTGTTCTGACACTGTTCTGACACTGTTCTGACGCTGTGTTCTGTCACTGTTCTGGTACCGTGTTCTGACACTGTTCTGACGCTGTGTTCTGTCACTGTTCTGACGCCGTGTTCTGACACTGTGTTCTGTCACTGTTCTGGTACCGTGTTCTGACACTGTTCTGACGCTGTGTTCTGTCACTGTTCTGACGCTGTTCTGACGCTGTGTTCTGTCACCGTTCTGGTACCGTGTTCTGACACTGTTCTGACGCTGTGTTCTGTCACTGTTCTGGTACCGTGTTCTGACACTGTTCTGACGCTGTGTTCTGTCACTGTTCTGGTACCGTGTTCTGACACTGTTCTGACGCTGTGTTCTGTCACTGTTGTGGTACCGTGTTCTGACACTGTTCTGACGCTGTGTTCTGTTACTGTTGTGGTACCGTGTTCTGACACTGTTCTGACACTGTTCTGACGCTGTGTTCTGTCACTGTTGTGGTACCGTGTTCTGACACTGTTCTGACACTGTTCTGACGCTGTGTTCTGTCACTGTTCTGGTACCGTGTTCTGACACTGTTCTGACGCTGTGTTCTGTCACTGTTTTGGTACCGTGTTCTTACACTGTTCTGACGCTGTGTTCTGACACTGTTCTGACGCTGTGTTCTGTCACTGTTCTGGTACCGTGTTCTGACACTGTTCTGACGCTGTGTTCTGACACTGTTCTGGTACCGTGTTCTGACAGTGTTCTGACACTGTTCTGACGCTGTGTTTTGTCACTGTTGTGGTACCGTGTTCTGACACTGTTCTGACGCTGTGTTCTGTCACTGTTGTGGTACCGTGTTCTGACACTGTTCTGACACTGTTCTGACGCTGTGTTCTGTCACTGTTCTGGTACCGTGTTCTGACACTGTTCTGACGCTGTGTTCTGTCACTGTTCTGGTACCGTGTTCTTACACTGTTCTGACGCTGTGTTCTGACACTGTTCTGACACTGTGTTCTGACACTGTGTTCTGACGCCGTGTTCTGACGCCGTGTTCTAACACTGTGTTCTGACGCCTTATTCTGACGCCGTGTTCTGACGCTGTGTCCGCAGTCCGGGAGTGGGCGGCCCTCATCCCGTTCGGGCTGGTCTGTGGAGGTATCGCCGTTAAGTTGTACGCCAAGTACTGCCCCATCGCCAAGAACCAGGTCAGTTGCAGCGTCGGCTCACGCTTGGCGTGCTCCATGTTTGGCCGTGTAGAGCGTTTTGCATGTGTCTGGTGCGTCGGCGTATTTGTTTTCGACGCTGGAGGACTGCGGGTTAATGGCCAGTGTTTCGACGTTGGAGGACTCTGCGGGTTAATGGCCAGTGTTTCGACGTTGGAGGACTGCGGGTTAATGGCCAGTGTTTCGACGCTGGAGGAATCTGCGGGTTAATGGCCGGTGTTTCGACGTTGGAGGACTCTGCGGGTTAATGGCCAGTGTTTCGACGCTGGAGGAATCTGCGGGTTAATGGCCGGTGTTTCGACGCTGGAGGACTCTGCGGGTTAATGGCCGGTGTTTCGACGTTGGAGGACTCTGCGGGTTAATGGCCAGTGTTTCGACGCTGGAGGACTCTGCGGGTTAATGGCCGGTGTTTCGACGTTGGAGGACTCTGCGGGTTAATGGCCGGTGTTTCGACGTTGGAGGACTCTGCGGGTTAATGGCCAGTGTTTCGACGTTGGAGGACTCTGCGGGTTAATGGCCGGTGTTTCGACGCTGGAGGGCTCTGCGGGTTAATGGCCGGTGTTTCGACGTTGGAGGACTCTGCGGGTTAATGGCCAGTGTTTCGACGTTGGAGGACTCTGCGGGTTAATGGCCGGTGTTTCGACGCTGGAGGGCTCTGCGGGTTAATGGCCGGTGTTTCGACGCTGGAGGGCTCTGCGGGTTAATAGCTAGTGTTTCGACGCTGGAGGACTCTGCGGGTTAATGACCGGTGTTTCGACGTTGGAGGACTCTGCGGGTTAATGGCCGGTGTTTCGACGCTGGAGGACTCTGCGGGTTAATGGCCGGTGTTTCGACGTTGGAGGACTCTGCGGGTTAATGGCCGGTGTTTCGACGCTGGAGGACTCTGCGGGTTAATGGCTAGTGTTTCGACGCTGGAGGGCTCTGCGGGCTAATAATGGCCGCTGGGTGTATAAAATTGGGAAGCAAATTCTGGTCTTATGCGAACCTATTTAGAGGGATTGTGGCACTTTGGTCGAAACCAGGAATTTAGTGTAATCAGGGGTATTTTTTGCCGAAAATCATGAAAATTTCCATGATTTCTGTCAAGAAATGTACGATGAGCTCAATATTTTGATTGTTAAAATGCTCCTCTAGGGTGAAAAATAAACCTCTGCCCGGATGACGTCATGATCTGGCAACTACTACCATATTCAATTAGGCTTCAAAGGCTTCAATTGGCTGATACTCACCGTGACGTCAGCGCTGTCGTCACACCAGCAACTGACAACTGTGGCCGCCTGGCTGGGGTACATTTAGGGTACATTTCAGGGAGGTTTTAAGCTTTTTCCACGGACATCTTTAGTTTCAAGACAAATGGTATATTGAGTACCGGGTTTTCCGGCATGCTTTACAACTTGGCTATGTCGGTTAAAATCACATTATAAAGGTGCCACATTACCTTCAAAGGGAATGCGGCACCTTGGTCGAATCCTGGAATTTAGTGTAATTAGGCGTACTTTTAGTCAAAAATAATGAAACCACTCATGATTTCTCTGGAAAATGCACAATAAGCTCAATATTTGGTTTTTAAAAATACTCCTCTAGAAAAAGAAATAAATATCAGCCTGTGGATGATGTCACGATCTGGCAACCACTCCCATACTTGAAACGCTTCAAGGGCTTCGATTGGCTGATGCTCATCGTGACGTCGGCATATGTCGTCACACCAGTAGCTCACAATAATGGCCGCCGGCGACGGGGGCCTGAGGGGGCTGGTGTCAGGTAAGTTTTAGCTTTTTTTCTACGGAAATATCGAGTTCCAAGACAAATGAAATATGGAGCACCGGGTTTTCCGACCTGCTTCACAACTTGGCTATCTCAGTTAAAATCACGTTGTGAAGGTGCCACATTCCCTTTAACGTATTCCTGTCTCTAGCATACGTTTGCGTTTCGAACTTGGGAATGAGTTACATTATGGTCTCGGTGCAAGCCCTTGGTGGATATCTTGGTCTTTCCCGATATTTCAGGAGATTCCCTGATAACGCCTAGAAACGCACAAAGCCTATCTTGCGTCGTGCGTAACAAGTCTCGGAAGCCAATAAAAACGGTATTGGCTTGAAATTTTTTGGTCTGTTAAAGCTTAAAAGGGGTCGTCCATGAATAACAACACGGAGGGGGTGGAGAACAGCAGTGGTGGATCCAGGGGGAAGTAATTTCCCCCCACCCCCAAACGGAAAAAAACTTGAGAGAAAACTAAGGCTCCCCCAAAGCTGTCGACCTCCTTTTGCCCTGGCTCCTTTTCAGTTTATAAGCAAGGTCTTGGTGCCTCAACTAAATCAGCAGCTTCAAATAGAACCAGTCAGCTTCAGTGTAGTAAACATCAGACATTGGTCCTCTTGATATTTAAAATCATTTTTGAGTGAATGGCCCTTGTACAGCAAAAGCAATTATCTTGAGGCCACATCTTTCACCCCGTGACGTTTGCGTTTTTTGTTTTCCGACTTGGGTTCACCCCTCAAGCCCACCGTTAAAGTTCTAGGTAGATTATGGCCAAAGCTTGCACCGTGGGACGTTTTTTACTTTGGGCTGTCCCCTCAAACATGCCGACTACGTCCGCTACTGGAGAGCAGTTCGCTGCCCTGTTATCAAATGCTACACATGGGCGTCAAGAAGCGGTTCATGGCGGTGGGGGTTAAAAGTAATAGAAGTAGGCGTCAGGTAATTTGTAAACGTCTCCTTAGGTACGTGTGCAATAGAATAGAAACCCTGATATTTCAGGAATGGTTTCCTGTTAGATTCTCTTGGAAAAGTGAGACTGCCTATAAATTGCCTCTCTCTCTCTCTCTTTCTCTCTCTCTCTTCTCTCTCTCTCTCTCTCTCTCTCTCTCTCTCTCTCTCTCTCATTTACCTGTTTTATTTGCTTACTGGTTGCCGTAGTTGATAATTTTCAGCTGGTTATTGTTATTTCCTGTCCTCTTTACGCCTCGGTTGTCAGCCCGGACGTTACCTGCCTTCTGTGGCATTTTTTTACGGGTGCAAAGTGCCTACTGGAGGCTTCTCCCCAGCCTCGGTGATAGTGTTGACGGGATGGCGGTGACTGAGCCTGCCTTTGTGTGGTTGTGGGACAGCCATACGTGTACCACCACTCTGTGTGGTGGTGGCTCAGATGTTCCATCCCAGACCCCGTTTAGGTGTTTGGCAGCATTACGTCATCACGGCTGGAGAGGCACAACAGTTACTATGCAGGGCTTTGGAGAAATTACACTTTTTCGAAGCTCTAAATAACCTATTTTAGTACTGTATCTACAAAACTTATAGGGTTGAACAGAAAGCTGAAAGATTTTTATTTGTGAAACCATCAGACGTTTTGCGAAAACTCCAGCGAAGGATATTATTTTTACAAATTTTCTAGAGCGTGTCAAAATAATGGCAGCTTCAGCACTGACAGCTGTTCGCAGTAAGACTAATCTCGATTTTGATTGGCTGTTGATTTCTGACCTTTGATTGGCTGTTGTGGCACCTGCAGCAGAAGACAATAAACACCGGTGATCTCTTTAGCGAAGGTAAACTTATTTCTCTCGGCTATTAATAAAAGCGGATGGATTATAACGAGTTTGCAGGTATTTAGACGTTAGTGTTATGGTACTTTCTTAATCCATGCAGATGGACATGATTATAAATTTCAGCGGATTTTCATAATATCAAGCTTCAGGTAATCGACTCCATTGCTAGAGTGTGCTACACGGCTTCATCCTTCTCGACGCTTCTGCATTTCTTTACTAAGCAGTCATATGATAAGCGGGGGTGCTGATAATTTGAATTTACGTGATGAACGGTATCCAAATTAGCGATTGATAAGCTAGAAATTGCTGATAGATATTTGCTTGTTGTTGATTTATCCGTGTCTGTATATTTGTCAAAATCACTGTTCACGGCTGCATAAATTCAAGTAGGCCTGAGTTGATCAAATAAATGCACGCCCTTTCAACAAATTCTTTGAAGTGTTATGATTTTTTAATTAGATTTACGTAAAATACGCTGCTCGCCGTTGAGATCAAGGTTACTGTCAAATGGGTGAAGCAAGTTGATTTCGATTTATACTAGATTGCTGCCAAATACGCCCAAACTTGGTCATCAGGGATGACTATAATTAGTAGGAAACTTGGTTGTACCCGTAGTTAAAGTACCCTGCTCCATCCGACTGTGAGTGTGGCCGCGGCCGTACCAGCCAAGCGGCGAGTCCACGCTCCCTCCTCAGGCCTGCTCTGCTGCTGCCACTGCCTTCTTCTACATTGTGCTATATCCCCAGAGCTGCTGCGTCAACGAGTGCATCGACAAGGACTCCAACAAAGTTGTGCACATGATGGACATGGAGGACCTGGGCGACAAGGCTGTCTTCTGCCGCTGCTGGAAGAGCAAGAAGGTGAGAGTCGCTCGTGACTGGGCCCTTCACTACTTTCTACGGAGATTTGTATGGCCATATTCTTATTTGTTACGCTTATGAACTTTTTATGCGGTAAATGGTCGGGACTTCCTTGAGTTTAAGTAACTAACGCCCTCCCTGAAATGTGTACCCCGCCCCCTACCCCGCCCTAAATAAACGTAAGCTCGGGGTCTGGGGTAAATATTGAAAATGTATTTCATTAGTTAGCAGACGACCTTTTCCAGCAGCCGTTTTTAACTCTTGAGTGGGATATGAAGCTTACAATTTGGCGGTCAGCACTGGAACGATTTTCACACTAATTCTAGTGTGCCTTCGTCGTAGCACCCTTTGCCTTGATCGTTTTTGTGTCCTTTCATTTAATACATCTTGACATGTTAGTTTTGCTCTGAATTTCGCTATTGCTTTTTGTTCATACCGTGATGTTTTTGTCCTTCCGGGGACATGTCTTTTGTCAACGGCGATTTTAGTTTTGCAATTACTAATTAAGGGCAGTAGTTCGGTCTCCATATTCCGACTTGTCCTTCTGCGGTGTCTGTGGCTGGCTTCTAGAGTTCAGTTAACCACGAATCCCATGTGTTGCCGCAGTTTCCATACTGTGACGGTAGTCACACGAAGCACAACGCCGAAACCGGCGACAACGTGGGGCCGCTCATCGTGAAAAAGAAGTCGGCCTAGATGGCAGCACAGTGACAGCGTAGATGGCAGCACAGTAGGTCTTATCCTGGGTGTAGGTAGGCTGGGTGCCACAAAATCTGTTTGCATCATTGAGCTGTGTGTGTACAGAGTGATATCTGCCCTAGTAACATAATTCGGATGGAAATACTTTGGAGATGAAATATGTTAAAATTTTTGGATATATTCCAAAGATGTGATTCGCGTCTCTTCCAACATCGCTGGAGTGTGCAGTGTAAATAGACTCGTGAGGAAGGTATGAGATAGCCCAGTTACATGGTCCCAGACCGTCTGGTGGGCGTGTGGCAATTTGTATCTTTGTAGAATAGATATGCCTTAGCTCGGTAACGGCTGCAGAACAAGAGTGACTGGTATTACCGTTACCCGCGGTCTGTTTTTGTGGTATGTTGGGTTGTGTTTCTCACAGACCTCAGAAACGTACAACGTCTGCTTTTGTGTTATTTTCCTAGTTTGAATGTGTGGCTGATCAGTCACTCGCGCGCTCCGCGATCTGAGTCGGTGCTCATGCATAATTTTTTGTAGTGATTTACCTTGTTGGATCTTATATGGAATGTAACGTATATTTTATTAATTGATTTTACCGTTTGAAAAGAACGGGAACTAATTAAACGGAAACGTTCAATACAGAATAGAGCAGTCTGTCTTTGTGAACCTTTGTAGTGAAGCACTTGCCACCGATCACGAGGGAGAGAAGGGGCTGGCCAGGTATTTCCTTTTTGGCGGCACAAACTACTCGGTTTATTTTTATTTTTATTAGGGCCACTCCCAACAGGCACACTTGCCCAATTACAGGGAGCATTGGCGTGGGTGTTTAAGGACCCTCTACACCGGGTCAGATCGGACACGGAAGGCGGCTCCCCTCCGTGGGGATTGAACCCACGTTAATCCATGCTATCCGATCCGTAGACTGGCAACGAAGCCACTAGGCCACCCCGGCCCACAAAGACAGGCAGTTGTCTTTTCATAATGCTGCTTTGTAAATTATTTTCAGACGCTTTGAGGGGGCTGTGGAAATCTGTAGCGTCTAAATCAATAAATCAGGGCGAAGTTTTTACATTTGATTGTCATTAAACTCCATTCACTTGCATGTTAGCTCAAACCAGGAAACGTTTTGAAGTGTTCCAAACAATTTTTTCACTTTTTCAAAATTTATTCGTGCACACTTCTGCCGAATCGGGGGGGGTCAGCAAAGGTTGTGAAGGTGCCTTTGCCCTATCCGGTGCCTGTGAAACTGAAGGGTGCGCCATAGGACAGCAGAAGGGCCTTTGAGGTGACGGGTGAGCGAAATGATTACCGCACGACCGCGTTTTCGTGTAATTTCAGATGGGGATTCACACAATGCTGGGGAGCAGCCTAACTCTAAAAAGGATGGACAATTCTAATTCATTGGCCTCAAAATAAGGGGGGATAACACGGAGACGCATCTCTCTGTCCTTCGGACAGACGTGTTCCGATGCCAGCCGGGTTGGGATATCAAGTATGGGGCTTTGCGTAAGCTGTGGGAGAACGTAATGAGGGCTCTGAACCCGACCCCGAAATCAATTTGATTCGAAACTGGGTAGTTTACCTCTAGCAATGATATTAAACTTGACTGGTATCCCCAGTGCCCAATCTCTTGTATTTGTATTTATCGAGCATTTCCACTTAATCGCAGTGACTCTTCCAATGTCGTCGCTATGAGGATGATAGTCAGAATGCTATGGAAGGAGATGGTGTAGGATAATGATGGTTGAGTGTGAGATTAGGATAAGGAACACCCAGGGCGAGGCAGCGCAGCCACACCGGCGCAGATGCTCTCAGCCCCGGGTGAGGTAAGGATGGTTGGAGAAGGGGAGCACCAGTGACAATAAAACAACACAAAAACTAAAAAGATGATGCTGAAAGCTTGGTTGATACACATTTTAGGCCACTTAACACGCGCCCCGCTGGGGGGGGAATTCACCCCTCCCTCCTGGTTTTCCCCAGATAGCTAAAAAACGAAGAGACGCAGAGCAACGAAACTTACAGTACCTTATCCCTGATCAATTTTACACATCTGACCAAATTTTTAGGTAAGGTCATGTCAGGCCAAGGAGCTATTCAAGGTCAAGTGACCCGACCTCAAAACCCAAAATCACGAGTTTGAAGCGGCGCCCAGGGAACATCAGCGAACCGATTAGTTTCAAACTTCCACAATATTATAATAGGGTTTACAAATCTGCATTCTCAGAATTTCGATATTGTTGACCTAAGGTGGGGTCAATTTTTTGGTCACCCATTATAAGTCTATGGGGAAAAATAGAATGGGCTCGTTTTCAGTAAACACTGGATAGATAAAGCTGAAAATCCTCAAACCGACTATTCTTACCACGATCTTGACCATAAGGTTGAGTTTTTGAGCATCTGACCTATCAAAGGTCACGTCAGGTCACGGGAGCATGGAGTGATTGTTTTGCCAATAACTGAATTGAGATAAAGCTCCCATTTTGCTTGCATTGTGCTTATATTGTCACGGGGAGTCCATTGATATGCAACATGACCATACCAGGTCACTCTGTGAGGCTGACCTAGCTCGAGGTCAGGTAATTTTCACTTTTGACCTAGCAAGGTCATATTATACATCATTCGATTTGCCGCGATGAGAGGAATCCAATGATGCATAAAGATTTGCTCTAGCTCCCCTGGGGGCAGATCTAGAGATAGAAACGTACACTGCTCTGTTGTAAGCCTATGGAACCTTCTTTGACCTATGCTGGCCTTAATATTGACCTAACATAAAATTATTCGTATAAAATCTCTTCGTCTTTTCAAGAGCTTTCGAACGCCACCCATAAATTTCCTTTAGCTTTCGTGGGGAATGAGATACGGAGGGGGACGAAAAACGCCCCCAGCGGGGCGCGTCATGCCCGGGACTCAGCGTGCCCCGCTGCAGCGGGGCGCGTGGACACCTTGTAGGCGCTGTCAAATTCTTGGGCGGCAGCGACGCTCTTGCATACCACAGATCTGGAGAAGCTCTGCGAATTCGGGCGGGGCCGGTGTCACGCACTCCGCCAGTGGAAACAGTCCGGCAAATGTCCTGTCTTTATTTTCTCGCACTTCTGAGAGGACGCAGAAAGCCTGTGCATCTTTTGACTGAGGCCGGTTTCATCTCAATGATTTACAACTCTGGGGGCCTGTGCAGCTTCCGATGTGGAAAATAATCCCACAAAACTGGGGGCATTTACAGCTTGAGGTGTGCTTGCGTAGCGTCTTAGTGACTTCAAAGTGCTGGGAACCCAAAATTTGCGGATGGGAATCGGTGAAGTTTCGGAGTGCACATAATTCTGGGGGCCTATGTAACCTGTGGGATTCAAAGCATTCTCCACAGCAAATAGCAGCATCGCAACTTTGGGCCAGGACTAGAAAGATGTCAGTGATCCGTGCAAGCGCTGACATAGGTTCATTCAAAGCCAGGGATCCACATTACTTCGGATGGGGATCTCTGTGAAAGCCCATACAACTCGAGGGATCTCTGTGAAAGCCCGTACAACTCGAGGGATCTCTGTGAAAGCCCGTACAACTCGAGGGATCTCTCTGAAAGCCCATACAACTCGAGGGATCTCTGTGAGAGCCCTTACAATTCGTGGGATCTCTGCGAAAGCCCATACAACTCGAGGGATCTTTGTGAAAGCCCATACAACTCGAGGAGTCTCTGTGAGAGCCCGTACAACTCGAGGGATCTCTCTGAAAGCCCATACAACTCGAGGGATCTCTGTGAAAGCCCGTACAACTCGAGGGATCTCTCTGAAAGCCCATACAACTCGAGGGATCTCTGTGAGAGCCCTTACAATTCGTGGGATCTCTGCGAAAGCCCATACAACTCGAGGGATCTTTGTGAAAGCCCATACAACTCGAGGAGTCTCTGTGAGAGCCCGTACAACTCGAGGGATCTCTCTGAAAGCCCATACAACTCGAGGGATCTCTGTGAAAGCCCGTACAACTCGAGGGATCTCTCTGAAAGCCCATACAACTCGAGGGATCTCTGTGAAAGCCCGTACAACTCGAGGGATCTCTGTGAAAGCCCGTACAACTCGAGGGATCTCTCTGAAAGCCCATACAACTCGAGGGATCTCTGTGAGAGCCCTTACAATTCGTGGGATCTCTGCGAAAGCCCATACAACTCGAGGGATCTTTGTGAAAGCCCATACAACTCGAGGGATCTCTGTGAGAGCCCCTTACAATTCGTGGGATCTCTGCGAAAGCCCATACAACTCGAGGGATCTTTGTGAAAGCCCATACAACTCGAGGAGTCTCTGTGAGAGCCCTTACAATTCGTGGGATCTCTCTGAGAGTCGTATTACTCGAGGGATCTCTGTGAAAGCCCGTACAACTCGAGGGATCTCTGTGAAAGCCCGTACAACTCGAGGGATCTCTCTGAAAGCCCATACAACTCGAGGGATCTCTGTGAGAGCCCTTACAATTCGTGGGATCTCTGCGAAAGCCCATACAACTCGAGGGATCTTTGTGAAAGCCCATACAACTCGAGGAGTCTCTGTGAGAGCCCTTACAATTCGTGGGATCTCTCTGAGAGTCGTATTACTCGAGGGATCTCTGTGAAAGCCCGTACAACTCGAGGGATCTCTGTGAAAGCCCATACAACTCGAGGGATCTTTGTGAAAGCCCATACAACTCGAGAGATCTCTGTGAAAGCCTATACAACTCGAGGGATCTCTGTGAAAGCCCGTATAACTCGAGGGATCTCTCTGAAAGCCCATACAACTCGAGGGATCTCTGTGAGAGCCCTTACAATTCGTGGGATCTCTGCGAAAGCCCATACAACTCGAGGGATCTCTGTGAAAGCCCGTACAACTCGAGGGATCTCTCTGAAAGCCCATACAACTCGAGGGATCTCTGTGAGAGCCCTTACAATTCGTGGGATCTCTGCGAAAGCCCATACAACTCGAGGGATCTTTGTGAAAGCCCATACAACTCGAGGAGTCTCTGTGAGAGCCCTTACAATTCGTGGGATCTCTCTGAGAGTCGTATTACTCGAGGGATCTCTGTGAAAGCCCGTACATTTCGAGGGATCTCTGTGAAAGCCCATACAACTCGAGGGATCTTTGTGAAAGCCCATACAACTCGAGAGATCTCTGTGAAAGCCTATACAACTCGAGGGATCTCTGTGAAAGCCCATACAACTCGAGGGATCTCTGTGAAAGCCCGTACAACTCGAGGAGTCTCTGTGAGAGCCCTTACAATTCGTGGGATCTCTCTGAGAGTCGTATTACTCGAGGGATCTCTGTGAAAGCCCATACAACTCGAGGGATCTCTGTGAGAGCCCTTACAATTCGTGGGATCTCTCTGAGAGCCCGTATAACTCGAGGGACCTCTGAGAGCCCTTACAACTCGAGGAATCTCTGTAATAGCCCGTACATTTCGAGGGGATCTCTGAGAGCCCGTATAACTCGAGGGATCTGAGAGCCCGTACATTTCGAGGGATCTCTGAGAGCCCGTATTACTCGAGGGATCTCTGTGAGAGCCCGTATTACTCGAGGGATCTCTGTGAGAGCCCGCACATTTCGAGGGTTCTCTGTGAGAGCCCGCACATTTCGAGGGACCTCTGAGAGCCCCCACAATTCGAGGGATCTCTGCAACGTGAAGCTTTGGGAGCCTGCAAAACTTTGGATGGATTCTCCACCATCCCACGGGAGTTAAATATTTCTGGGAGCTGGGCAAACTTTCCATTCTCGGGGGACTGTGTAACAGATAATATCCCACGCAAATCAAAGGACCCACTCAAGGGGCTCGTATCCTCTTGAGGGCACCGCAAAATGTACCCCCACTTGTACTCTCCTGGGGGGCAATATTTGCCCCATCCTGGTTTCCCCAAATAATGCAGAAAAAGACGCAGAACAGTAAAAATTTTAGTACCTTATTCCTGATGTATTTTACTCAACTGAACACATTTTTAGGTGAGGTCGTATCAGAAGGAGCTATTCAATGTCAAGCAACCCAACCTCTAAACCCAAAATCATGAGTTTGAAGCTGCGCCAAACGAACATCTGCCAACCGATCAGTTCCAAACTTTCACTATATGATGAGGTCAGTAGGGTCTGTAATTTGCTATCTCGGAATTTTCATGTTGCTCACCTGAGACTGAGTCAATTTTTGGTCACCCCATTATAAATCTAAGAGGAAAAAGATGAAGGGATCTTTTCAGTAAATTTGGATAGGTCAACTTGAAGTCCTCATACGATGCATTCTTGCCTTGATCTTGACCATTAATTTGATGTTTTGAGCATCTGACCTCTCAAAGATCCTGTCAGGTAAGCTCAGCGTACCGTAATTATTTTTCCAATCGCACGCATATCAATTGAGATATTGTTTTCAGTCGGATCAGATCACCATGTGACCCTCACCGAGCTTTAGGCCAGGCAATTTTCCCACTTGACCTAGCATGGTCATACAATGCATCATTCGATTCGCCACGATGAGAGGACTCCAATGATCCCTTGAGATTTCCTCTAGCTCCGCTCAGTAACATTATATAGGGGGAAATCCACAATGTCCTGTTGTAAACCTATGGAACCTTGCTTGACCTCTGATGACCTCAATACTGATCTGACATGAAAGTAGTTGTTATCATTTCCTTTCATTTTGCCAAGAGCTTTTAACCGCTGTCCCCCTGCGGGGTGCGCCAAACCAGGGACCCCAGCGTACTGGGGTGGGGCGCCATACCTGGGACCCCAGCGTACTGGGGTGGGGCGCCATACCTGGGACCCCAGCGTACTGGGGTGGGGCGCCATACCTGGGACCCCAGCGCACTGGGGTGGGGTGCCATACCTGGGACCCCAGCGTACTGGGGTGGGGCGCAGCAGCGGGATAGAATTTGGAGGTAGAATGAAAACGGCGTCGAGTAACGCCGCCGTACTTCGTATGCATTTTCTCTGATCATTTTTTCAACTTTAGGGAAAATTTAAAGGTTGGGTCATCTCAGGTCAGGTCACCAGTGCAAGTCAAATAACCACCTAGAATAAAACGTTTAAGATAGCATAAGTCCGAACAGGGTGAACCTATCCGATTGAAACTCACCCAATGGGCCCACCGAGCTCTGCAAAATATATTCCGGTATTTTGATATCGATGACGGAATATCTGGTACGAGTCATGACCTCTCCATTGGAAATACATGGGGAAAATGGTTTAACCCTTGCCCCGGTGGCGGGTACGAGCCACCTTCGCCCTGGTGGGGGGGCTAAAAGACCCCCCACGATCTCAAAAACTAAGAGCTAGAAAAAAGCACAAAACGGCAATAGAAAGCTCTTCGAAAATGAGATCGAAAATACTTCAGTCATTTTTTGTCAGGTCAATATCAAGGTCACCAGAGGTCAAAATCGCTAATATGGGGTGCACTAAGGAAACCTCATATATCTCAGAAACTATGATAGCTAGAAACATTTTTCTAACACCATTCCAAAGCTCTTGAGATGCGCTTTCATTACAGTCACATTCATTTTCGTGTCAGGTCAAAGCCTAGGGAGCTACAGGTCACTGAATATTGGACATATTCTTGGGAATGTCCATAGCCACCCATGCATAAGGGCGTTTACTTTTTCGCTAATAGCTTGCTTCCAAACCAAACAAGATACAGCCATAGCTTATGCACCATTGCAATCCTCTCGTTAATACGAATCGAATGATATATGATATTGCTATGCCAGGTCAAATTTAAGAATTTGACCTGACCCAGGTCAACGGTCTGACCCAACTTGACCTGGTATAGTCATGATGTATATCATTTGACTTCCAGTGACTATACAAACACTTACGTGACAAAATAAAAGCTCTATCTTATTTTATTCAAAAGTTATAGAGAAAAACACCAAAAATGCTTATTTGACCTAAGGTGACCTTTTAAAGGTCACAAATCAAAAATTTTGGCATCAGCTCCAGAAATAGGCTAAGAGCAAGTCGCAACCGATGTTTGAAGTTGATTTCATCCATACTTACTGAGAAAAGCTCATTTCGTGATTTTCCCCATGTATTGACAATGGGGAGTTCATGCTCTGCACATGACCTTAGGTCACCAATATCGAAAATCCCGGAACAAATGTTGTAGCTCCTGGTGGGCCCAATATGTGGTATGAGTTTCAACTTGATCGATTAACCCTTCTTTTAGTTATGCGGTCCTAAGTATTTTTTGAGGTGAGGTCACTTCACCTGGCCTGGTGACCTGACCTGATATGACCTTGAGCCAAAATTTTCAGGAAAGATGTAAAAATGATGAAGGAACAGCTAGACCAAGTTTGGCGGCGCTGCGCGCCGCTGTTTTTTGGTCACTTCGGAAAAACCCGAGGGGGTCTAAAAGGACCCCCACCCGGGCGAAGGTTAAACTGAATAACTTATCAATGGCTGGTGATAGAACATTTATTTTAACGGCAATAGGTTTTCCTCATCCTTGTGGTTCTAATGCTATGTATTTTGACCTAATTTGACTTGACCTGACATCAGGTCAGGTCAAATCCTTGCTTTGATCGGATTTGAACTATCAATGGCATATATACCATTCGATTCGACTTGCTGCGAGGATTCCGATGGTCAATATTGTTTTCCTCTATCTTTAGTAGTTCAGATGTAATGACTGAAAACCTTCATCTACATGTTGTCCCTATGGTACCATGTGTTGACCTCTAGTGACCTTAACCCGCGCCCCACCGGGGTCCTGCGCCACCTTTACCCTACCGGGGGCATCGATGGCCCCTTTAACTCCGAATATATGTGGGTTAGCGCCATAGGCGGAGGAATCGGGGGCCACGGGGCCACTGGTCCCCCCCCCCACTTTTCTGCAGCGCCCCCGTAATGGATATGAAAATATCAGCAACTGTAATGTAAAACAAGAAACTCAAACGGACCCTATAGCTTGCTCCCGAGAAACCTCTTATGAAGCTGACCTGGACCCCTGAGCTAATCTGAGGTCCTATGAGGCCACCTGGGGGCGATTGAGCTGTTCAGGGGCCCCTGAATTGGCCTCTGATATCCTATGAACTAATCGGGCTCCTGAGCTGAGCTAGGCCCCTAAAAGCTAATTCTGGCCCTAAGCTAATCTGAGGTATCTGTGCTGAACTGAGCGGCCCCTGAGCTGGTCTGGCGCCACCTGCACAGTTACAGGACCCAATGAGCTGAGCTGGAGGCAATGAGCTTGACTGGGTCCCTTGAGCCGATCTGAGACCCTAGATCAGGCGACTTGGGGGCCCCTGAGCTGAGCACTGAGCTAAGCTGGGATCTGTGAGCTTAAACGGGCTCCTTGAGCTGTTCTGAGACCCTACATAAACCAACCTGGCGGTCCCTGAGCTGAACCGGGCCCCTAAGCTATCCTGACTTCCTGAGCTAATCTGGGGCTCCCTGTTCGGAGCTTTTAGGGGTCTGTACTTACGTGTAATCCCTTATTAAGCTGGTCTCTTAGCCCATGAGCTGATCTGGGACCCCAGAGCTGACTGATTTAGTTCCTGAGCCACTGTCTGGGCACTGGGGGGCCTCTACGATGACTTGGCGGCTCCTGAGCGGCATAAACGTAAAGAACGGGAAGGCGCGGGCCAGGGGAGTCACTGACTCCCCCACTTTTCTGTGGTGGCCCCTGCAACGCATATAAAAAATATCAGCAACTGCAATATAAAACAAGAAACCCAAGCGGGCATGATAGCTTATCTTGGAGAGTTCCAGTCCGTAGTACGCCCTCTGCAGTGAAAAGCCCAAGGCACCTACTACCTGAATGTTTCCAGACGAACCCCGAAAACTGGACCCAGCCAAACTCCAGCCCAGACCGCTCCCAAAACGGAGCTCTAATTCGGGCACGCATCCCGCACCAAACACCGAGTATCAGTCGTCCCGACTGATCGGTCATCGACAGGCGGGACGAGCCGTCGACAGGCCGTCTTTCACTGCGAAGTGGAAAAAAACACCACAGAGCTATTCGATGCTAGAGAACGGCTGGAAAAGGCATACCAAGTCATGTATGAAAATACCTAGTGTAGGCCGGTGTGTATGCCCGCCTTGTTGACACCAAATGAGCAGTTACAAAACTGGTCATGATTATGAGTCCTTTGGGTTGGGCGGGTCCCTTGAGTCCCTTGAGGCGGGCCCCCTCTAGGGCTGCCCTCCCTCCCACTTTTGAACCGGTTCCTACACCCCTGGTTAGCGCAAATCTGCGAAGTGCGTTAGAAAGTTCGTATGAATTCAGTATGATTTTACTTGACATGTTTAAGCGCTCATGTCAATGATTTAACCTCCAGAGGTCGAGTTGGATCACGATGGGCTAATTCCACTAAAATATGCAATGCTTAATAAACCTTGGCACAGCTCTAATGCCATTAGAACTATTGAGATCTGGTAAAGTACATTTGATAGGAAAATGTCAGGGCTTTCCATAATGACCTCCCGCCAGTGGTTTAACCTCCAGAGGGTATCTCGACCTAACATGACCTGAGGTCACGAATAGTCAGATAGTGACCTTGCCGTATATCAAATGTAGACCAGTGACGAGACGTACGCGATGACGTTTAATTCAGTGCTCTAGCTTGATCAGGTCCAAAGTTACATAGGCGGATCCAGGGGGGCAAGGGGGCACGTACCCCCCCCGGTCGACCCTCGGCGCCCCCCTGAAAGGTCGATGGCGCCCCCTGAAATGTCGCTTCCCACCCCCCCAGGATACGAAAGTCGGCGCCCACCGATAGGATTTGGCGCCCACCTAATAGGTTTTGCCGGTCATAAGTGGCGCCCCCTGGTCCGGATGGCGCCCCCCCCCAGGAAGGTGCCCCCTCCGATCGGCAATCCTGGATCCGCTTATGCAAAGTTATCGTCAAAATACTGTTTTTGGCCCCTATGGTGACCTGTGATGACCTCAGATATGTCAAAGGGCAAATATTGCCCCCTGGAATCCGTCAATTGGTGGCCAAGAATGCTGTTCTGAGAAAGCTGAGCATTTGCAATCATTTTGGTAACTTTTAAATCACAGCTTTTCTCCATGCTTTTTCATTTGGAGAAGTCACCTCATGGCCTGACCTCAGATCACGAAATAGAAAAATCCCGGATAGATATACATTTTGTACCGTGGCGGGTGCATTAAGTGTAGATAGTTTCAAATCGATCGGCTCAAAATGTAGCTATGGTGGAGCTCAAAAGTTGAAGTGAGGTGACCTTGTTTGGCCTGACTTGGTGACTTGACCTAGTGTAGCCCGGGGTAAAAGTTTCAGGGATGGTGGAAAGATGACGGGGTGGGAGGTAGACTCCTCAACCGCGGTGCTGCACCTCGTTGTTTTTCTGCTATTCTGAAAAAACTTAGGGGGCCATCGATGGCCCCGGTGGGATGAGGGTTAAATGTGAGCCGACAAAAAAATGGCTCCGATTTTTTCAATAGAGAATGGGATGGTTTATCCAACGCCGTTTACCGTTTTTCGCTATCTAGCGTGGCTCTCGAGGTCTAAGAGGGGGGGCGGGTAAGTCCCTCCTCGGCAAAGCGAAGGTGGCTCAGACCCCGGCAATGCACGTGTTCTGATGGTTCAGACACTTCTGGAATCTTTCCAAGGGAATAGTTGATGATCATCTAATGCCAGTCAGTGGCAATGACTTCGTTTCCATGGCCAAAATATGATCCAGATCGGGCCGATGATCCGGATACACCGTGGAGTCAACGAGTCCATGGAACACCGGCGAATTCGCAAAGGGGGAGGGCAAAGTGCCGTCGTGGCTTCTCCAAAGTCTAAAATGGAATCTTTTGGGCCCACTCTCCCCTGCAGGGGTCGAAAAACCTACCATTTTGGCATTCTAAATGGTGATTACCCAACGTGGGCAGGGTGACAAAAGTTAGCCGACATGTTTTCTCTAGACCAATACCGGAACAAATCGCCAAAATTTCCACCTCTAATTTGAGTTTGCGATATTTTTGAACAACTGGGATGGTCTAGGAGTATCCATTGGTATCCTTCTAACGCAAAACTTGCCACACTTTGCAACCTGGGCTGGTGACACATTTATGGTTTAAAACTTTCCATGGTGACACGTTGAACACTTTTTTGGCCCCTGCTCCCCTGAAAAGGATCTAATTTTCCTGTTTGTCTTAAAAAATATGTTCATTTTTTCTTGAGTTAGTCCTCCCCAAAACGTTGTTTGACCTCTACAAGCTGCTTCTTGATCTTCCAGTGCTATCAAGTGCTATTCTCGCGGCACTATGGCTCAAACCGTGCTGTAGTGCTGGGGACATATCACTTGATGGCATGGGCGCATAAAGAGGGGG
This sequence comes from Lepas anatifera, assembly GCA_034440635.1. Lineage (NCBI taxonomy): Eukaryota > Metazoa > Arthropoda > Thecostraca > Lepadidae > Lepas > Lepas anatifera. The sequence continues at coordinate 41,743 of JAOTON010000664.1, read as the reverse complement.
GATAGGGGATGCGTCCCCCCTGTTGGCGAGGGAGACGTTCCCCTCCCCCAAGTTTTTGGTCCATCGTCATTAATACTGTTATGTACCAAATACGCTCAAAATTCGGCTCCCCCGGTCAGCACCAGCCTGGGCTCGTCCCTCCATAAAACTTACATGGCGGCGCCCCTGCTTGATGAACTCGATGACTCCACGGACGGTGTATTTTGATCCGCAGTCCGATCTGGATCGCTTTATTGTGCATGGAAACAAGGTAAATGGTGAAGAATAGCGAATGAGTAATACCTTTTGAACGCTGATATGATAAATCTAGTGGGTGTATAACAATATTTAGCTCACTTACACTAAAAATAAGGCAAATGAATATTTATTCAATGTTATTTTTCTTTAACAAGGGAATATTCTAATGTAGTGTGTAATAATAAACGTGCACGGTACCAATCGGAGATCTTTTCAAAATTAAATTTTATTTTGCTGCTGCCTACTACCAGTTTTTGTTGGCGCGGTTTGCCGCCGCGCCAGCGCCACTTTCGAGAAAAAATATTGGATCTTTCGTCTTCAAACTACTTGGCTCGGAATTTAAGCAGGGATTGATGCCGAGGTGCTGTGGTGGTTTCTGAAAAAGGGACTTTAAAGGTAAGTTTCCGGTTTAAAACATCATGTCCACTCACTTATCGCCCTACAGTCATGTGTGAACTGACTAAGATCCAATATATGCTCAATGTACCGTGAGAGTAGGTACCAAACCAGTATTCGACCTGCCTAGCACATGTTTTCGCTTTGTTTAGTATTGTTCTTAAATGTTCTTGTCGTGGTTTCATTGGAATACCTGATGCCAATGTGTATCGCTTTCCCTAATTTTTGAAAGGGTTTAGGCACATTTGATCCATGTTAGGTAGGTCAACTTTGTATAATTTTTGTTAGGGTGACAGTGACATGGACGTAGTTACCATAGCCAAAATCCAGATTGCACAGCTGGTCTGGATACCTTGTGGAGTAATCAAATCCACCAAATGCTATGTTTTAAGGACCGAAAGCATGGACCATGCTATAGTGGTTAAGACCCTCCATTGTTGTACATCTCTTGCCACAAAAGTATCCAACCTCAAATGTTGCAGATTTTGATGGGATATTTTAGGGGGAAGCCTTTTATAAGACATGGTTTGTAGTAACTTGCTCATTATTTCATATTTATTCATGTAAACATTGGAAACGTGGGGTAAAACTATATATCAAAGTGAAGTGAACTCAAGTGGGAGTTATGTTACTGATATTCTTTTTAGCAGTATGGTTATATATAAATATTGACATTATTATGTCTCAATTGAAGTAAGTCTGCCTCTGGGGTTGAATTTTAGATGTCCCAATCATCCTGTTGAATCCTTTGCCACATTTTGCTGACTGGAGAGCTCCAGTGATACTGTTTGTTTTCAGCTATTTATGTAACCTTAGACCTGACAAATTATTGTGCCTGACTCTTTTCCAGTCTACAATATGTTACAGACAATTCAGCAAGATGTTTGGGATATTCATATCCTGCCCCAAGTGGGGCAGAAATTTGGTTACGGGGTGCAGATTTTTCTTTGTTCTGGGACAAAAGTTTTTATCTTTATATCCATTTTAGCTGCTTTTTAAAAGAGGATAGCCATTAGAGAAATCGGGAGATTTCAATAATAATCAGCCTTTTCAATCCTTTCAATAATCAGCCACCAGTTTGGAATAAAGAATATACCACATATTGAAGTCATATGCAAACTTCCTTCTTTGTTTCTTCATCCTTCATCCAGATGGCAACTCATCATACTGAGCCCTGGTACTTAACCATGGTGCATTATATTTATATTAATGTTGATCTTCCCAATTTTTTATTTTCCCATTCAATTTGTGTGTAAAAATATGTTGGCTGTCTGTTAATCAAGTGCCAATAGCTTTTCCATGGCAAACAGGAATTTAACTCAGTGCACACATTTTCTATCTGTATGTGGTGGATTATAATGTTTTCGAGTATATTATATTTAATGTGTAGTGAGTGTATTTCAATATAATGTTGAATCAGGAAATACTTTGCAATGTTTCCTCGACTATTGCATTTTGTACTGGGTTTTTCTAAAGGATGAATGAAAGGAAACTGCAATTTTGCTGAACTTCCTGCTTTTTCTACCCTTTGCTTCTTTCTGTGCTCCCACATCTTAAGTTTTTCTCCATATCTCACATTTTGCTTGTTCCTTGTTTTACTTCTTCTTTTTAATATTTTTGCGCCTCCGACCGGGAGACATTTTTGCATGTGTGCACCATGCACACAGTCACACTATGTACACAAGGGTGCATCAAGCGCCCCATGATTTTTATTTTTTGATAAATTAGCTTTGCAGCCAGTCACATTTTGTTGTTTCAGACATGAAAACCTCAAATCCCAATTTTTGGAAAATCTGTATTGGGCTAGGGGTGCCACCTAGTGGCCAAAGTTTCCAATTTTTGCAATTTTTAATATTTGTTGGATCGCCCGTGAAAATTTTATTATCATAAAATTGGGCCCAGCAGTGGTCAAATACTGTTTTTCAAGTTCCACATTACCTGTGTAGTCCCTTTCGCGCATTTTGGACGCCAGCTAGGGGTACCACCTGACGGTAGAGGTTTGCAACGTTTGGCATTTTGGTGAGTTTTTATCGAACATAATTGTTGACCCATCCTGGATTTGAACTTTGTCGTAATTATGAACTACTCTCCCTGTAGGTCCAAAGTATCTGTTAAAGGCATTTATAAATTTTGACTATGAGTGACATCTGGTGGCCAAAATTAATTTTTAAGCTTTTAATCAATTAATGACTATGAAAAAATGAGTAAGAAGTTTTGGTTGAGGTCCAACGAATATTTGTGTCGCAAATCCCTCTCAAGTGACAGATATCACCTTTAAAATTTCCGGACCAATATTTCATCTTCCTTTTTCGTTGTTTTTCAACAAATCATCCATTTTCTTTCACAATGTTTCATAGTTTTTGGGAGTTCTCGCACGAGCTCCTCTCATTTCAGTAATCCACCGGAGCACAGTGGACGGCTCGGTTGGGATATTTCATGAAATAACCCAATCGTTCATCGATCTGAGATAATATTCCTATTACAATACAAGGACAGCTATACAATGCTGAGACCAAAGCATCTTGATTCATCATCTATGAAATGCTTGAAGGTTCCAGCGTAAGTACCTTGCCTGTAAAACACCGTTGTGGGAGCTAAGGTCATGTACGATGATTAAAGGGAATGTGGCACCTTGGTCGATTCCTGGAATTTAGTGTAATTAGGCGTACTTTTAGCTGAAAATAATGAATCCACTCATAATTTATCTGAAAATGTACAATAAGCGTAATATTTTGATTTTTAAAATACTCCTCTAGGAAAAAAATATCTGCCTGTGGATGATGTCATGATTTGGCAACCACTACCATACTTGAAACGCTTCAAGGGCTTCAATTGGCTGATGCTCATCGTGAAGTCAGCATATGTCGTCACACCAGCAGCTCACAACAATGGCCGCCCGGCGAGGGGTAGATGAGGGGTAGGTGTCACGTAGGTTTTAGTTTTTTCTACGGAAATATCGAGTTCCAAGACAAATGATATATGGTGTACCGGGTTTTCTGACTTGCTTTACAACTTGGCTATCTCAGTTAAAAACACGTTATGAAGTTGCCACATTCCCTTTAACGCCAACAGCCGATGTTTCCAAATTGACACGAAATGTCTTAGATTGTTGTATTCATGTTACTTTAGGTTATTGCTTATGTTATTATTGTAGTTAACATAACACCGATCTTTCGATAACAAATACGAAATTTGTAAGAGACATTCATAGCACAACTCACGGCCTATTTAAATGATTTTTGGGGCTTATCGACGCACCAACTGCCAGGGTCATACGGCGTCGCCAACTCTTTCCCTTTTGGAAGGGTTTTTGGGAGCCAGCTTGCTCCTCGTTCAAGTAAGTCCCCTGGCCTTGAACCCGGGTCGGCTGCGTGGAAGCCAGCTGCGCTGACCACTCCACTACTGCGCTCACAACTCATGGCCTCGGCAACACGTCATGTTCAGTTGCGCTAGTTTTGACCACTGATAGTCACACTTGACTGTTTCTATTTCTACTATTCACACAACCCCACTTTCTTGAGCACAGATTACTCGTGTTTCGGTTTCCTTGAGCGTGGATCAGGTTGCCTTTTCCGTTTTTTTTCCGACCGCTTGCCGAATGTTCTGCAAGTGTCGCTTAGACTGCGCTGTCGTTTGAAAGTCCGAGGCCATCTTTCCTCCCCTTACGGCGGTATCATTGGGAACATGTATGGCCCTGGGCTTTACCTTAGATGCCTGGTAGGTAGATGAGTTTGGCCCGTCACTGACATCCAGCTCTAGGAACCCGGTGTCCAGCTTCAGGAGTCTGAAATTAGACCACGATTCAGGTTCAGCCAGGTCTACCACCTTAGTCTCTTTGCTCAAACTCTGCAAAAACATGGTTTCCCGGACCCACTTCCTTGACGACTGAGAGGTGCCTCGGGTATGATCTTGAGCTTCACCACCAGAAAACGTTCTGCAAGTCCCCATAACAGGACAAGTGCTGGTTAAGATTCAGATCATGCCATGGGGAACCCACTGCGTCCTGGCATATCATGCATTACAAGTCATAGACGGAGGTGATGAAGGTCCCGAACCGCCAAAGCTTTGACATAGGTTCCTGCGTTGGGGCTTTTTCGTCTTGAACGTAAAGAATGTGGTGCTCGGACGTGCATAACTTCATTGCATAAGGCAGACTGCTCATCCATCTAGCTCTACGCATTGCTCCTGAGCGTCGAAAATATACATCTTGATTATTTGAGCTAAGGAAAGTAATTCCTAGTTCTCTGAACTCCCCATGGTCGTCGCGGCTCTGTTTCGGACTGACAGTTTGAAGGAGGTTCTCTTTGAGTTCCGTCAGGAACGGGCGACTTTCTGGTGAAGCTGAGTTTATTTGAAAGATAAACTCTACCGTCTTTAATATTTCGCTTATCTTGATAAAGAACCAATTTCGAAATATTGCTCATCTTTTTGGCCCGTTTTTTCTTCAATGTATAATGAATTTAAGTAGGTTTTTGTTAGAATTATTGGTTAGGCAAGCAGAATTTCTCGATATCGAGTTTGTTGAAAACACTGACGTGAATTCTCCCCAGATTTAGTGCCTGTCCCCAGATCAGAGTGGAGCCTTGTTCAGCCGATCTTGGATTTGGATGCAGATGGCTGATCGATGACCTGTGTTCGACCCTGTTGTGGCAAACACCATGTTCACCACTGCGTCTGAGTACTCCCGCTGTTCAAGAGGCTCAACCGTCAAATTCGATATGGGAAGCCGTATTTTCCATCCGTTCTCTTACTCTACCACGGTGTAACCAGCAATTTGATTCCATGTCCGCTTCCCACATCTTGTCTTCGTCTTTCTTCGTTCTTAGCCTTGTGTGTACAGAAGGCATCAGATTACGGTAAAACGGTAGCTTATCACCCAAAGCATTAGCTGCACGCAGAACCAATGTCCTCAATGAATAAAAACGGATGAACAGAAACCAATATAAATTTGAAACTTCGGCCGCCAAGTGGTGCCATAAAAAGAAATCCAAACTGCACGAAATCCGTCTCGCAAGTACCCTGAGGTCGATTCAGCAAAATCTCGTTTCAACTGGACCAAAATAAAAATGATTCTGTCCACACAATTAATGAAACAAATTGTAAAACAACTGCCAAAATTGATTTTTCACCACCAGGAGGCACCCCTAAAAGATGTCTAAAATCCATGAAATTGGGCATGCATGTGCTTTTAGACCAGTGCAACAGTGTTTGGACACAAAACAGTCCACTAATAAAATGAGACGACTTCTGAGGTCGATCCAAAGTATATAAAAAAATTGTCAAAATTGAAAAATTTGGCCGCCAGGTGGAACCCCTAGCCCCTTTCGAAATTTCAAAATATTTCATATTTGGACTTACTAGGTCCAAGGCAAAAAATTGGGTCGGGCCGCGTAGCTAATTTCAAAAGTCGGGGCATTTGATGCACCCTAATGTACACGGCAGATGTTTCCATTTATCGGCAACCCTTGCGGGACAGTCGTGCCCGCACGCTCCCTGTCACATACCCTACCGTATCACACGGCGGGGCTATCCCGATTTCTTGAACCCGGCGGAGCAGAGGACTGCTCCGGTGACACTAGGCGAGGCCGTGCCCTCGGGGCGCGCCACCGGACCGGTGTATCTATCTAAAGGCTGATCAGGCCCGTGCTCCCAAAAACAAGGGTGCTGGTTGGTCAGCGAAAGTCCCGTGTCAAGGCAAACGCTACCCAGTTTACTGCCACCTCCTGGGTAGGAGGCGGTCGAGGAAAAGGCTGCCAGATGTTAGCTTTTATCCAGGTACCACCCACAGGCAACGGAGACGCCTTAACCAATTGCGCCACCGCGGTGGTATCTTGTTTTACCTTTTCTGATGACAAATATGCCTCTGGGGGCCTCCGTTTGTTCCTCTTGTCAGAAAAAGCCGCCGGAAATGTTGTTATTTTCCGTGTTGATGCCGGTGTGCCTGCCTGGGTAAGTGTGCCGAGGTACCTCGGTAGTACTGTCCTAATGCTTCCTTACCTGCCCCAAGACAGGCAAAAGCTGCCCCAAACCGAAAGGTCTGCCGTTACTCTGAGGTTCCAGCGAAATATCGGCCCAAAACTCCTAATCCCGTATTTAGCTTGTCAAGTCTGGTCGCCCATGCTTATCAAGTCCAAAAATCCTCATTGTCCTATATTTAGGGTCATAACAACGAAGAATCAAAACACTACTTTTGCATTGCCCAAGCTACTCAAATAATAGACACTTACATGAAAATAACGTTCTTTATCAAATTATCGGCGGAAATTTACAGCTCGTTAAAAAAGACAAAATGAGGTGCCTTGCTCCACGAAAATGCTTTATGTGATGGTAAGGTTTATTCGTTAGCACGAAAAAACTAATAAATCTGTAATTAATAGCGATATATTGTAATGCCTTAGATATTCATTAAGATCCATTAAGAACAGTGGTACATGTGCGCAACATCGGGACGCGGGTGGCCTCAACCGGAGTGGACGGCTGAAGGCCGGGGCGGCAGTATTGATGGAGTGGGTGGGGCCAGCCCGAGTGGGCGGCTGGGGACGAAGGGCGGCAGTATTGATGAGTTTTATAATAAGAGGATTATTCGAGAAGTGCTAAAATGTATGTGTTTTGATGGGCTTTGCGCTGATTGTAATGCTTTTGTACTATTTGGTATGTTCTGATTAAAAAATGTTATTATTGTTGTTATATCCAACTTCATATGACCCGTATTGATTGCCGAGAGACCTTTTCAATTTTTGCCGTATATACTTATATGAAGTGGCCATGAAATTTGCCCCGCCCTAGGTGGACAAGGCCTGAGTGAAGAGCCGGAAGGCAGCGCGGCGCCGACTGACATGTCTGTGTGGCAACACAGCTGCCGTCATGTGCAGTGATATAGCGGCTTACGACCTCGTCTGGCGCTGTTCTGTCGCCTGAGCCACAGATGGTACGGGAAGTCGCATTGGCTTCTCTGAATAGGTGTAATCGCACCCCCGAGAAGTGCTGGCAGCGGGGAGGAGTGGGCGGCGTTGTGTAACCTGGGCAGTGGGCGCCTGGTGGTCCGCCAGCAGCGCCAGTCTGAGTCTCACGGGGATGGCCGTGCGCCGACAGAGGCGTCTCACCATGGAGGCGATGGAGTTCGACACGGAGTCGCTGCTGACCAGCACCAGCACGGACCCGATGCTGGGAAAGCTGGCGGACCCTCCGGCCCAGCCGCACTCACTGGCCGGCGGCGAACCGCAGTCCAGCCAGCCGCCTCCCACCGGTCAGTGGCGCACTAACGGCCTGCCATACATCTTATACGGAGGTCTGAACTGTTACAAACATTGCCAACACCCGTCTCCGGCTCGTAATATCACTCTCACTGAGTCCCATTTGCTTATCGATTCTCTCTCCTCTCTCTCTCTCTCTCTCTCTCTCTCTCTCTCTCTCTCTCTCTCTCTCTCTCTCTCTCTCTCTCTCTCTCTCTCTCTCTCTCTCTCTCTCTCTCTCTCTCTCTCTCTCTCTCTCTCTCTCTCTCTCTCTCTCTCTCTCTCTCTCTCTCTCTCTCTCTCTCTCTCTCTCTCTCTCTCTCTCTCTCTCTCTCTCTCTCTCTCCTCAGGCTCATTTATCGTGTTGAAGAACGCCCCCGGTTCTGGACCGGCCGGCAAGGTCACCCAGCTGGGCAACATCAACCTCTCGAGCCTGACGCCGGGTCAGGGCGCGCGCGCTGCCGCCGGCCGGCCCTTCGCAGTGATGGGACGGGCGGCGGGGTCGACGCCCGGCACACTCGCCAAGTTCATCATATCGCCCTCGTCATCACAGGTTGGTGGTTCCGGACAAAACAGGGGTGGAAGGCTGACTGGCGCTGGTAGGGACGCTGTCCTGTCCGCGAGGCTGGTTTATCATATTTGAGAGACGCAGTTTAAAATAGTGTACAGCCCTTCTTCCCCTTCAGCATTGGTTTTTTAGACTTGATGCTCCCGGTGTAGATTTGTTAACTAACCAGGACGGCATAATGTAATCTGATAACGTCGTGCACCTCACGTATGGCCTCATTAGCTGCTGTGCCCTAAAATTCCAGTCATCGTCGTGCTGGGTTATCGCAGTCGATGACTTCTTGGTCACGTTTCCGGGTTAAACGTGTGCTGTGGAGAGCAGCGGCACGGGTGGGCGCCTGGCGCCGACCTGGGGCTCCTCCCTAGAGCAGCGGCACGGGTGGGCGCCTAGCGCCGACCTGGGCTCCTCCCTAGAGCAGCGGCACGGGTGGGCGCCTAGCGCCGACCTGGGCTCCTCCCTAGAGCAGCGGCACGGGTGGGCGCCTGGCGCCGACCTGGGGCTCCTCCCCGATGCTTCCGAGCCTCTGGGTCCGGGAGAGGCGAGGAGGGACCTCCGTTCGAAGTCGGGCTGATCCCCGGCGTCTGGTCTGCCTCCGCGCTCCCGGACTCTGGGTCCGTGGGTGCGGGGTGGGCGCTGGAAGTGATGCCCCGGCGCAGCGTGCCGGGCGCCTGCCGACGCGGCTAACTAGATACTTTTGACAACCGACTGTCTACTTTACTTGACTGTCTATTCTTCTTATGATGATGGCTATGAGCAGATTATGAGTGATGCAGTTTGTAATGAAACACCTATTTACTAAGGACGAGGCTCTTTGCAGCACTTGAGAGAACTATACATTTTATCCGTGGGAAGTGTCCAAGGCAATGACTGAAATGGATGCTAAATTACCACAAAGTTTGCCGCGCCGCAGAATTCAAACAATCTGGCGCTGATAATTAGCTTAAAGGGAGATACGCGGAAAAATGTATTGTGGTTTCTTCCTATTTGAAAAATCTTGATTACGAAACTGTCAATTATTTTTGTATCTTTGGCACCATTTTGGGAAGCCACTCAACTATTATTGAAATATGTTAACGGTACCAGTAAGAGGCTGGAACCTTCTCTTCACCGCTTAGTTTCCAAAAGCCATTTTAAAGTTTAAAAGTAATTATTTTTGTAATACAAATGTCGGTTCTCCTGTTTATGTATTTGCATTAATTTTGCAGTCTCTAAACCCACAAAATGAATCAGTTTGCCCTAGAAATTAAACATAAAATGATTACTAGTCTTCATTCGTTTCGTACATCGGGTCTGCAATCGTTTTCTACAAAATTCCCAGGATGACGAAACTTCTGCGTCAGATAGGTCACGTGACCCCGGTATGAGAATTCCCAGGCTTCTGATTGGTCAATTGTGATGTCTTTAAAGTCTTATATTTATGGTTCAAAAGAGTTTTAGAGTGTTGTTTTTCTTAAGTAATTTTTTTCTGTGGTAGTTCGAGCTTCTGCACCACTGTTTAGGACAGATATGGCCTAGTTCTTAGAGAAATTGATGGTCATAGCCGAGGCTGCGTCATTTGATCGATAGTGAGAATTCGCGATGATTCTTGTAGAAGTGTTGACTTTGACAGCGATATTAAGGCATTTGGAGGCTGAATCTGCAAAAATGAGAATATGACTTCTCAAACAACTTTTTGCGACCTTTTGATCTAGCCAATGATTTTTTTCGCGTATCTCCCTGTAATCTTAGCCTGTAGTTCCGATGATTATATCGAATGGATCAGTTTTTCGTTTCCCAGTAGCATCAAAGATTTCGAAATATAATTACACGGGCATTTTTAAGTTTCCAGCATGCTTCTGAAGGTCGTTTACTTAGGTCCGTCTCACAGCCATCTGTCTGTGCGGGTAACATTAGCGGTCGAGAAATATCAGGCACTGCTTCTCACGCAGGCCGGCACCCGCCGTGTCATGCCCCGGTACCTCCCGCCGTGTCATGTTCCGGTACCTCCCGCCGTGTCACGCCCCGGTACCTCCCGCCGTGTCACGCCCCGGTACCTCCCGCCGTGTCACGCCCCGGTACCTCCCGCCGTGTCACGCCCCGGTACCTCCCGCCGTGTCACGTTCCGGTACCTCCCACTGTGTCACGCCCCGGTACCTCCCACCGTGTCACGTGCCGGTACCTCCCGCCGTGTCACGTGCCGGTACCTCCCGCCGCGTCACGCCCCGGTACCTCCCGCCGTGTCACGCCCCGGTACCTCCCGCCGTGTCACGTTCCAGTACCTCCCGCCGTGTCACGCCCCGGTACCTCCCACCGTGTCACGTGCCGGTACCTCCCGCCGTGTCACGTTCCGGTACCTCCCGCCGTGTCACGCCCCGGTACCTCCCGCCGTGTCACGTTCCGGTACCTCCCACTGTGTCACGCCCCGGTACCTCCCACCGTGTCACGTGCCGGTACCTCCCGCCGTGTCACGTGCCTGTACCTCCCGCCGCGTCACGCCCCGTTACCTCCCGCCGTGTCACGCCCCGGTACCTCCCGCCGTGTCACGTTCCAGTACCTCCCGCTGTGTCACGCCCCGGTACCTCCCACCGTGTCACGTGCCGGTACCTCCCGCCGTGTCACGTTCCGGTACCTCCCACTGTGTCACGCCCCGGTACCTCCCACCGTGTCACGTGCCGGTACCTCCCGCCGTGTCACGTGCCGGTACCTCCTGCCGTGTCACGTGCCGGTACCTCCCGCCGCGTCACGCCCCGGTACCTCCCGCCGTGTCACGCCCCGGTACCTCCCGCCGTGTCACGTTCCAGTACCTCCCGCCGTGTCACGCCCCGGTACCTCCCACCGTGTCACGTGCCGGTACCTCCCGCCGTGTCACGTTCCAGTACCTCCCGCCGTGTCACGTTCCAGTACCTCCCGCCGTGTCACGTTCCGGTACCTCCCGCCGTGTCACGTGCCGGTACCTCCCGCCGTGTCACGTTCCGGTACCTCCCGCCGTGTCACGCCCCGGTACCTCCCGCCGTGTCACGTTCCAGTACCTCCCGCCGTGTCACGTTCCGGTACCTCCCACCGTGTCACGTGCCGGTACCTCCCGCCGTGTCACGTTCCGGTACCTCCCGCCGTGGCACGTTCCGGTACCTCCCACTGTGTCACGTGCCGGTACCTCCTGCCGTGTCACGTGCCGGTACCTCCCGCCGCGTCACGCCCCGGTACCTCCCGCCGTGTCACGTTCCAGTACCTCCCGCCGTGTCACGTTCCGGTACCTCCCACCGTGTCACGTTCCGGTACCTCCCGCCGTGTCACGCCCCGGTACCTCCCGCCGTGTCACGTTCCGGTACCTCCCGCCGTGTCACGTTCCGGTACCTCCCACCGTGTCACGTTCCGGTACCTCCCGCCGTGTCACGCCCCGGTACCTCCCGCCGTGTCACGTTCCGGTACCTCCCACTGTGTCACGTGCCGGTACCCCCTGCCGTGTCACGTGCCGGTACCTCCCGCCGCGTCACGCCCCGGTACCTCCCGCCGTGTCACGTTCCAGTACCTCCCGCCGTGTCACGTTCCGGTACCTCCCACCGTGTCACGTTCCGGTACCTCCCACTGTGTCACGTGCCGGTACCTCCTGCCGTGTCACGTGCCGGTACCTCCCGCCGCGTCACGCCCCGGTACCTCCCGCCGTGTCACGTTCCAGTACCTCCCGCCGTGTCACGTTCCGGTACCTCCCACCGTGTCACGTTCCGGTACCTCCCGCCGTGTCACGTGCCGGTACCTCCCGCCGTGTCACGTTCCGGTACCTCCCGCCGTGTCACGCCCCGGTACCTCCCGCCGTGTCACGTTCCAGTACCTCCCGCCGTGTCACGTTCCGGTACCTCCCACCGTGTCACGTTCCGGTACCTCCCGCCGTGTCACGCCCCGGTACCTCCCGCCGTGTCACGTTCCAGTACCTCCCGCCGTGTCACGTTCCGGTACCTCCCACTGTGTCACGCCCCGGTACCTCCCGCCGTGTCACGTTCCAGTACCTCCCGCCGTGTCACGTTCCGGTACCTCCCGCCGCGTCACGCCCCGGTAACTCCCGCCGTGTCACGCCCCGGTACCTCCCGCCGTGTCACGTTCCAGTACCTCCCGCTGTGTCACGCCCCGGTACCTCCCACCGTGTCACGTGCCGGTACCTCCCGCCGTGTCACGTTCCGGTACCTCCCACTGTGTCACGCCCCGGTACCTCCCACCGTGTCACGTGCCGGTACCTCCCGCCGTGTCACGTGCCGGTACCTCCTGCCGTGTCACGTGCCGGTACCTCCCGCCGCGTCACGCCCCGGTACCTCCCGCCGTGTCACGCCCCGGTACCTCCCGCCGTGTCACGTTCCAGTACCTCCCGCCGTGTCACGCCCCGGTACCTCCCACCGTGTCACGCCCCGGTACCTCCCGCCGTGTCACGTTCCAGTACCTCCCGCCGTGTCACGCCCCGGTACCTCCCACCGTGTCACGTGCCGGTACCTCCCGCCGTGTCACGCCCCGGTACCTCCCGCCGTGTCACGTTCCGGTACCTCACGCCGTGTCACGCCCCGGTACCTCCCGCCGTGTCACGTTCCAGTACCTCCCGCCGTGTCACGCCCCGGTACCTCCCACCGTGTCACGTGCCGGTACCTCCCGCCGTGTCACGTTCCGGTACCTCCCGCCGTGTCACGCCCCGGTACCTCCCGCCGTGTCACGTTCCAGTACCTCCCGCCGTGTCACGTTCCAGTACCTCCCGCCGTGTCACGCCCCGGTACCTCCCGCCGTGTCACGTGCCGGTACCTCCCGCCGTGTCACGTTCCGGTACCTCCCGCCGTGTCACGCCCCGGTACCTCCCGCCGTGTCACGTTCCAGTACCTCCCGCCGTGTCACGTTCCAGTACCTCCCGCCGTGTCACGTTCCGGTACCTCCCGCCGTGTCACGCCCCGGTACCTCCCGCCGTGTCACGTGCCGGTACCTCCCGCCGTGTCACGTTCCGGTACCTCCCGCCGTGTCACGCCCCGGTAACTCCCGCCGTGGCACGCCCCGGTACCTCCCGCCGTGTCACGTGCCGGTACCTCCCGCCGTGTCACGTTCCGGTACCTCCCGCCGTGTCACGCCCCGGTACCTCCCGCCGTGTCACGCCCCGGTACCTCCCGCCGTGTCACGTTCCAGTACCTCCCGCCGTGTCACGTTCCAGTACCTCCCGCCGTGTCACGTGCCGGTACCTCCCACCGTGTCACGTTCCGGTACCTCCCGCCGTGTCACGTTCCGGTACCTCCCACCGTGTCACGTGCCGGTACCTCCCACCGTGTCACGTGCCGGTACCTCCCACCGTGTCACGTGCCGGTACCTCCCGCCGTGTCACGTTCCGGTACCTCCCGCCGTGTCACGTTCCGGTACCTCCCACCGTGTCACGTGCCGGTACCTCCCGCCGTGTCACGCCCCGGTACCTCCCGCCGTGTCACGTGCCGGTACCTCCCGCCGTGTCACGTTCCGGTACCTCCCGCCGTGTCACGTGCCGGTACCTCCCGCCGTGTCACGTTCCGGTACCTCCCGCCGTGTCACGCCCCGGTAACTCCCGCCGTGTCACGTTCCGGTACCTCCCGCCGTGTCACGTTCCGGTACCTCCCGCCGTGTCACGTTCCAGTACCTCCCGCCGTGTCACGTTCCGGTACCTCCCGCCGTGTCACGTTCCAGTACCTCCCGCCGTGGCACGCCCCGGTAACTCCCGCCGTGGCACGCCCCGGTAACTCCCGCCGTGTCACGTTCCGGTACCTCCCGCCGTGTCACGTTCCGGTACCTCCCGCCGTGTCACGTTCCAGTACCTCCCGCCGTGTCACGTTCCGGTACCTCCCGCCGTGTCACGTTCCGGTACCTCCCGCCGTGGCACGCCCCGGTAACTCCCGCCGTGTCACGTTCCGGTAACTCCCACCGTGTCACGTTCCGGTAACTCCCGCCGTGTCACGTTCCGGTACCTCCCGCCGTGTCACGTTCCAGTACCTCCCGCCGTGGCACGCCCCGGTAACTCCCGCCGTGTCACGTTCCGGTAACTCCCACCGTGTCACGTTCCGGTAACTCCCGCCGTGTCACGTTCCGGTACCTCCCGCCGTGTCACGTTCCGGTACCTCCCGCCGTGTCACGTTCCGGTACCTCCCGCCGTGTCACGTTCCAGTACCTCCCGCCGTGGCACGCCCCGGTAACTCCCGCCGTGTCACGTTCCAGTACCTCCCGCCGTGGCACGCCCCGGTAACTCCCGCCGTGTCACGTTCCGGTACCTCCCGCCGTGTCACGTTCCGGTACCTCCCGCCGTGTCACGTTCCGGTACCTCCCGCCGTGGCACGCCCCGGTAACTCCCGCCGTGTCACGTTCCGGTAACTCCCGCCGTGTCACGTGCCGGTACCTCCCACCGTGTCACGTTCCGGTAACTCCCGCCGTGTCACGTTCCGGTACCTCCCGCCGTGTCACGTTCCGGTACCTCCCACCGTGTCACGTGCCGGTACCTCCCGCCGTGTCACGCCCCGGTACCTCCCCGCCGTGTCACGTGCCGGTACCTCCCGCCGTGTCACGTTCCGGTACCTCCCACCGTGTCACGTTCCGGTACCTCCCGCCGTGTCACGTTCCGGTACCTCCCGCCGTGTCACGTTCCGGTACCTCCCACCGTGTCACGTGCCGGTACCTCCCGCCGTGTCACGCCCCGGTACCTCCCGCCGTGTCACGTGCCGGTACCTCCCGCCGTGTCACGTGCCGGTACCTCCCGCCGTGTCACGTTCCGGTACCTCCCGCCGTGTCACGCCCCGGTACCTCCCGCTGTGTCACGCCCCGGTACCTCCCACCGTGTCACGTGCCGGTACCTCCCGCCGTGTCACGTTCCGGTACCTCCCGCCGTGTCACGCCCCGGTACCTCCCACCGTGTCACGTTCCAGTACCTCCCGCTGTGTCACGCCCCGGTACCTCCCACCGTGTCACGTGCCGGTACCTCCCGCCGTGTCACGCCCCGGTACCTCCCGCCGCGTCACGTTCCGGTACCTCCCGCCGTGTCACGCTCCGGTACCTCCCGCCGTGTCACGTTCCAGTACCTCCCGCTGTGTCACGCGCCGGTACCTCCCGCCGTGTCACGCCCCGGTACCTCCCGCCGTGTCACGTTCCAGTACCTCCCGCTGTGTCACGCCCCGGTACCTCCCACCGTGTCACGTGCCGGTACCTCCCACCGTGTCACGTGCCGGTACCTCCCACCGTGTCACGTGCCGGTACCTCCCGCCGTGTCACGTTCCAGTACCTCCCGCCGTGTCACGTTCCGGTAACTCCCGCCGTGTCGCGCCCCGGTACCTCCCGCCGTGTCACGTTCCGGTACCTCCCGCCGTGTCACGTGCCGGTACCTCCCGCCGTGTCACGCCCCGGTACCTCCCGCCGTGTCACGTTCCGGTACCTCCGGCAGGCACAGGCGTCGACAGCAGCTCCAGCCATCGTGGCCGGCTCCCGAATCGCTGCTCCGGGCCAACACCACGTGCGAATGGTGGCGCCCGTACCCAACACGGGGGCCACGGCGTGCGGCTGCTGCCGGGGACGTCGGTACCGGCCCAGTACAGGCCCGTGCAGCCGGAGACGCTGGGCAGTCCGGCCAAGACGATAACGCTGACCACGGCGCAGGCTCAGGAGATGGGACTGCTGAGTCCACGCAAGGTCGGTGCTGTCGGCTTAGGCTAAGAAAACCCATCGTTCAAAGTGGCGAGGGCTACTAAAAGACGCCATTTCTGGTCTGGCACGGGAAGCCGCGAGATGTTTCCTATCAGATTTCCGCTCTAGGTTTTTCCGGCTGTCCAGGCCTTGAAAATGAGCGAAGTTTAAGTTGCTCTTTCGAATCTCGTTCTTTGGAGCGATGGTTTTTCTCCGATTGAGCGAGTATGAAGGTATTGAGTATTTTTTCAGTACTCTTTGAAGTGTTTGCTTTAGGTCGCTTTTTGCGCCAGATGTCTGCCAACGCCCAATCGCTAGTTTTATTCGCTTTTAGTTTGGAACTTGTGGAGTCTAGTTGAAATGACAATGTTATCCCCTGACAACTATATTTCTTGTGGTAGCGCTCTTCTAAACAACCTGTGTTTTAACGCCTCTCTTTAATTATTTCGCCTGCTGGGCTTGGTTTTGGCTTTCCGTAAAGTTGTTCCCTGTGCCCGTGCCGCTGGTGTGTACATATGCCACTGCCTCTTACTGTCTCCTGTGTTAAAGTACAGTCTGTACTAACCAGCCGGCACGCAGCGCTGAGCCGTCGCTCCCGTAATGTCTGGTTGTCCCGCCGCCTGTTGGCTCGCACACGCCAGGCTCGGCAGTGGTGGGCCCATTTCTGATGAACTATCCCTGGTTGGGTGCTGATTCAGCCTACAGTGGACGCCAGGCTCGGCAGTGGTGGGCCCATTTCTGGTGAGCAGCCCCTGGTTGGGTGCTGATTCAGCCTTCAGTGGACGCCAGGCTCGGCAGTGGTGGGCCCATTTCTGGTGACCTACCCCTGGTTGGGTGCTGATTCAGCCTACAGTGGACGCCAGGCGCCCGCAGCTTCTGATTACACACCATAGAGCACGTGGCTGTATCGGCTTTTAGAAACAAGTAACGAGTACCGTAATTGTCAGGGGATAACAACGTGAAACTTTTGATTTTGCTACTGATTTTCGAAGTGTAAAATGACTCGGCTTGCTTGCACACGCAATCAAAAGCTATTGGCAAACGACACATGGTGGGGGCTGAATCGCCACCGGAGCAGCAACAGTTCACTAGCAATGGGCCCAGAACTGCCGAGCCCGGTGCATACCGATCCAGCTGCAGGGAGGTGTGCCTGCCAGAATGGCGCGTGATGGGTGCCTTCTCTAATGCTGCTAGGTATCGGACGGGGGCGGTCAGCTAACAGCCCCCAGCGGATCATCATCAAAGGCTCGCCGTCGGCCCAGAACAAGCCGGTGAGTGGCGCGGCCGGCTCGCTTCAGCCGGCGCTCCCCTCGGCTAACCGACTGTCCTCGCACGCCTGCTGTCGGAAATGGACTGGACTGGCCATTCATGGTGTACCATCGTGTTGTGATCTCTTGATAATAGAACTCGTAGCTACTATGTTTTTATCGGCAGGCTCTGGTATCACCAATATTGACCAGGCTCTGATATCACCACGTTTGTGGCCAGGCGCTGATGTGGACTCTATTTGTGTGTGGGTTGTGGGTGAATTCAGAGTCCAGTGCACGGGGACCGGGAGGAGGGAAGAGGCAGCCGACCCGCAGTCCCGACAAGTGAGGGAGTCGGTCTCCAATTTTGGCGGCTTAACGGACTGATTTTCTTTAAAAGGGAGTGCTCCACATTATCATGGGGTTTGGACTGAAATAATAGTTTTGAAGAGCGCTTCGAGAAATCACTTCTGGCATATTATATTTCACTCATAGCCCCTTAGATTATGTTCCCCCGCTATTTAAAGGTTAAAAACGGGGGCACCTTTTGGACTTGTTTTCAAATCTTGAAGGAATTATTTCCATCAGACTGCAATGATTACAGCAATTTGATTGGTTTAAATTCTGACCCCTCCCACTCATGGAAAATTCCATGCTAGCGGGCGAGCCATCCTTTCGTGCGTAATCAAGTTCGTCGGTTTACACCAAATTGTGACTGCTATATTTTGATTTTTTCTATGTAGTCTAAAATTTGGAAACCTTAGTTTAAACTACGTGAACATCAGCTGTAAAATGAAAACCTGTGCTGTAAAAGTATGGCCACTGAGCTGTCAGTCTTGCGTCCCATTTGGGCGGTCCATGAGCTCATCTATGTTTGGGCCCGGATCCAGGTTTGCATTTTACTAACTATGAAACGTATTTCTTTATAATGTCAGAAAGTGCATAGAAAAGGCTATATTTAGTTTCCAACGCCGATAGCCGCTCTAGCAAGTGTGGTTTGCTGACTCAGATTTGGGCTAACGACTAGCGGTGCATTTTGGAACTTGAATAGAGTGGAACATTCCCTTTAAAAGAAAGTACTATCTTGCATCCGTGCGATGTCTCAGCCTGCCCAGTGAGCCATCCGGTCCGCCGGTCGGACGCAGCCCTGCTTCTGAACTGCTCGTGAAGCATTGCTGACTTGCTTATAGAGTCAGTCCTAAAAGCAAGTTTAGCCCGCTACTCCCACGTCCAACCCTGCGTTTGTTCTACTAACCGAACATGGCCCACTAACTGAACATAGTCCGAACTCTGCTGTGCCCCATAGCCTGTTATGGGAACACTAGGAAAATGGGGTGGTGACGGCTCGTCTGTATACTTATAGTTTTAATTGTGTTTTCTAGATGGCAGTAGCTGCATCGTCGGGCCAGGCGTTCCGGTTTCTGGCGCAAAATCCAGCGCCTCACAGTGCCACCACTCGACAGGTTGGTTGAGTTAGTCCAGGTAGCAGACACGTGCTTTAGTAAGGGGTGACTCGCAGGAGAAGCTGTTCAGCCAGCCTAGTTTGCAGTGTACCGTTGTGCACCACAGCCGTTGGGTCGTCTGGTGTGGTTTGGTTTCCGTTCACCTTGTGGCCGCAGATCAGCGCCGCTGGTAACGAGTGAGCCTCGAACCCGCCGCTGGGCTGGTCCACCTCCAGGTAGCAGCGGCGGGCTCTTCCCACATTCGTCCACTTGGACCATGGTCCTGACGAATTTCTGCACGCTGTAGTACGGGAAATGGGGCGCTATATAACCACTAAGGTTGGTGCGCCCTTAAACCCCAATAATCAGTCAGTACGGGAAATGTTCTACGTGTTCTAACTGGTGTGTTTGAGAGCTGTCGTTCTAAGTCCGGAGTCGAGCCCTGCAGTCAGTGCGGGGGTTGTGTGGAGTGTGTTTATGTGCCGCTCTGTTGGATTGCAGCGTTGACCGTGGCCCGCTGTGCAGGGGCTGCAGTTTGTGAGGGTGGTGGGCTCGGCTGCCCAGCCGGCGGCTCAGGCGGGCTTCCAGCAGCAGCAGCAGCCGCAGCAGGTGCCACAGCAGCCGCAGGCCTCCGGTCTGCTGCAGACCAACGCCAGCGGCCAGCCGCCGCTCAGGATCGCCATCGCACCCTCCCAGGTAGGCCGGCAGCCACCGCGCCCTCCCGGGTGGGCCGGCAGCCACCGCGCCCTCCCAGGTGGGCCGGCAGCCACCGCGCCCTCCCAGGTGGGCCGGCAGCCACCGCGCCCTCCCAGGTGGGCCGGCAGCCACCGCGCCCTCCCAGGTGGGCCGGCAGCCACCGCGCCCTCCCAGGTGGGCAGGCAGCCACCGCGCCCTCCCAGGTGGGCCGGCAGCCACCGCGCCCTCCCAGGTGGGCAGGCAGCCACCGCGCCCTCCCAGGTGGGCCGGCAGCCACCGCGCCCTCCCAGGTGGGCAGGCAGCCACCGCGCCCTCCCAGGTGGGCCGGCAGCCACCGCGCCCTCCCAGTTGGGCTGGCAGCCACCGCGCCCTCCCAGGTGGGCTGGCAGCCACCGCGCCCTCCCAGGTGGGCCATAGGCCGGGCCGCCCGTCTACGGCGGTGGCGGCTGTGCACAACGAGGAGCTCGCACTACCTTCTTATCCTGCTTTGGGGTGGAGTTTTCATAATCAGGCGGATGGTGTTGAGGATGGCTTTGTTTTCTCTCCATACGACACGCCCCGCACAGGACCGAGTTGTCCTCCCTGATCCGTTGTAATAGTCGACCCTCGAATTCCGGGAATCAAGCCTTGATACGTTCATTTTTTTGTGCTTAGGCCATTGCTTGGAACTTCATCGCATTCCAAAAATATAGAAAAAGTTGAATCTCCAGTAATTGCTGCTTTGAATGTGCGAAAATAAATTCAGTGGGAAAAAGATGGTGGAGTCTGCATTGCCGGATCGGCCCTTTGAGTACCATGTATGTATGTAGGTTTGGTGTGATGTTGGTTCCGTGCCTGAGTGAGTGCACTGAGGCTGAGGTGGCGGCGGCAGCCCTCGCAGCGGCTGCTGCTGCCGGCGGCTCCTCCGCCGGTGCGGATCCCCGCCGACGTGGTGCCGATGGCGCAGACGTCGCACCGAGTGGCGCCCCGCACCCACTCCGGCGCCACCAGGCCGCGCAGCTCCCACAAGGCTGCCTCCCATCGAGAGGTGAGGCTCGGGCACATGGGAAACTGACCCCCTCAGCGAAATAACTTCGAAATGCACGCCAACTAGAATTCTTTGAATTTAAGGCTAGCCATGAATTTGCCGGTCTTGTAGAAATTGCCGTGAGCAGCATTAATGGATATGCTTATTACTCTGACTTCGAGAATTGTTCGTCTTGAAGTTGTAGCGCCCGCAGTGTGTCCAAGACGACACGTTCAGTGTATGACATGGATTAGTGGTGGAGTGTGGCTGGCACGGAGTGCAGGCTGCAGACGGGGGCCGCGCTGTGAGGTGTGTGTGTGGTTCTCAGTCGCAGTCTCTGGCGAAGTCGGCGGCCCAGGTGGGAAGGGCCTCCCACAGACCCTCGGAGACGGCGGGAATCAGGCCACGCAAGCCCTGCAACTGCACCAAGAGCCAGTGTCTCAAACTGTGAGTACTGCATTGTAGTGCATTATTGAATTAGCTGCGAACACTTCCACACAGGTAGTGGCTTTTCAAGTGCCGTCGCAATGAACATGAAACAATAGGAACTATGGCAGGAGACGGCAAGGATAAGGATGGTGAGGGTAAAGGAAGGTGGAATACTACCTGGAGGGGTCGCTGCTGCCCAAGGCGCATGCGCTCGCTACCTCCAGGTAGTTTAAGGATGAGGAGGAAAATAGGATAAGGATTTCTGACTGCTACACACACATACACATAGGCACACTCATAAACTTAAAACAAAAAATAGTAATAGCGTGAGTACCACTGGCCGGCGGACCAGGCCAGGCCACACGCTGGCCTCAGGCTCCTCTCTTGGAGTTAGTAAGTCATTAATTGGCCTGGCTCCCCCCATCCATCCTGGGAGCGCAACAAGCCTGGGATCGGTTCCCCTGAGACGCTCCGGCGGTCAATATTTACCCGGCATAGGTCGGCTGGCAACTGACTGGTGAGAGGGTGACCTGATCAAGGCGGCCACCCTTAGCTTAGTGGGACCAGCTGCACAGTGGGTCGGAGCTGAGATTTACAGGGAGTGTACCAGCTGCACAGTGGGGTCGCAGCTGAGGTAGCCACGTGGTGGAGCAGGCCGTAAAAACACCGCATGGAAATTGCCTTTCCCCCAGAACTTACTGTTCGCGGAGAAAAAAAAATAGGTAAAAACCCATCCCTATCGACCCGTTCCTTTCCGGGTGGTCACGTAGGAAGAGGTGGCCTTGGGAAAGTGAGGTCTTGCTCAAGCCCGCTGCGTGCACGATTTTTCTCACTTTTATGCCTTTAGAACGTTCTTGCTAAACATAACTTCGTGGCTAGTGATTGCAAGTGCGTATGACTTTTGCTTTATTTACTAGATTATTGTACCTAATTCACACATGGCTTAAATTAACGGTCTTATCTAATCTCGGCGCGAAACGTTACCACACAGCAAGCCGGATTGACGTCACGCCGATCTAGAGACTTCTTTACCTCTGACAGAGGAAAATTAAATCAAACGAAATATCAGACTTGTGAGGCATTTTTCAACAGAAAGGCGAAATCCATTGTTTTCAATGAAAGTTGTCCCTAAAACCACTCCAGTCTGGAATTGAACCAATGTGCTACGTCTCCTTTACGTACCGAATGTAAAGGGGGTGCTCATTTGTTCTCAGAGGAGCCCCAAATCTAAAAAAGAAAACTGAACTTGGAGCTCCCCGGGTCGTTCTTGTCAGCGAAATTGTCGATGACCCAAAGCACATAGATCAATTGGATGGAAGTAGGAACTTTTATGTGAGACCGTCTCAGCAAACGTGTTACTTTCTCTTCCGTCACCAACTGCGGCCCTTCCAGAGGCGTTCACGTGATATACTTAAAAAACATCGTCATTATGAGCTGACTAAAGTTGGAGGTTCGCTGGAAGGCTGCGGAAGCGAAGGGTGCCTTTCCATACGATGCAGCTGTCTGGTTGGGCAGTACCGTCATCGATGAACGTGTCAGGTGCGGCGCTCCCCAGCTGTGAAGGATTTTAGTTCGGAAGTAACTAGGAATTAGGAAATAGTAATTCGGTCCCAGCGGCATTTTCCTTTGGGGGGAATGATCGTCTATCTTGGACACGATTTTATATTCTCACTCACTACGTAGTCGCTTTATCACCACCCTCTCAATGTTGCAGATATTGCGACTGTTTCGCGTCTGGAGAGTTTTGCAACAATTGCAACTGCGCCAATTGCAACAACAGCCTAGACCACGAGGAAGAGCGACAGCGAGCAATAAGGGCCTGCCTGGATCGCAACCCGTACGCGTTCAAGCCCAAGATCGGGAAGTCAGATAATGAGACCAGAAAACACCAGAAAGGCTGCAATTGCAAAAAGAGCGGATGCTTGAAGAACTATTGCGAATGCTATGAGGTGAGTGTGCGGCGGGTTGTTTTGGGTGTGGGCCATCGCGGAATGGTAGTGATGACACGCTTATCTCGCACTGCTTTTCTAGGTGTCTGCTACTGTAAAGCTACCACTCCATTGGGATGAAACAATGCGCGGGACAGCGCGTTCCGCTCCCTTTGACGTCTTACAAAATTCATTCAAACAACCATTTGTGAGTTTTCTAAGGTGACTGATGGTTGTCGAGGCGGTGGGCTTCGAAACTTGTCCAATTTTGAACCAGCAGCGAGGGTCATTTCAGGTTTGTGTCTCGTTCGTGTGCGTAACTTCCCTAGCCTTATGTATGTGCTATCGAATCCTCACGTTATTGTTGTATGACAATGTTTTCAGGCGAAGATATTCTGTTCGTCGCAGTGCAAGTGCCAGGGCTGTAAGAACCACGAGGCCGCTCCCAGTCGCCTCACCAGGCCGGCGCCAGGTAAGGCCGCTCCTCTCTCTCTCTCTCTCTCTCTCTCTCTCTCTCTCTCTCTCTCTCTCTCTCTCTCTCTCTCTCTCTCTCTCTCTCTCTCTCTCTCTTTCTCTCTCTTTCTCTCTCTCTCTCTCTCTCTCTCTCTCTCTCTCTCTCTCTCTCTCTCTCTCTCTCTCTCTCTCTCTCTCTCTCTCTCTCTCTCTCTCTCTCTCTCTCTCTCTCTCTCTCTCTCTCTCTCTCTCTCTCTCTCTCTCTCTCTCTCTCTCTCTCTCTCTCTTTCTCTCTCTCTCTTTCTCTCTCTCTCTCTCTCTCTCTCTCTCTCTCGTCATTTTCATTTCATACATGCGTGAGAGCGGGCGCACGGGCGCCGCCTTTCTATTCCGATCTCTGGCGCGCGCGCGCTCTGCGCTCGTGGGATCAAATGGGCCCTGTGATCTCGGTGCGCGCGTAAGATGGTGGCGACCCGGCGCCCAGCGTGGCTGTGGACGGGAGATCAGACTACGGAATTGGTGTGCGACTGGTTGGTTGTGTGTGCAGAGCTCAACTCCCGCGTGGGATCAGAGCGGCCGCCGTTCTCCCACAGAGCGCCAAAGTTTGTCTCCTTGCCGCTCGTCGGACGGAGGTTCGTTTGGAGCAGGTCGAACAGTCGGCTGTTCGCTTTGGTCCAGGTAGCTCTGGCGTAGTCTTTTTCTTCTTTTCCGAACTATGAAACGAGTTGTTTTTCATTCCCATCACGTGGTGTTTCGATGTCGGGTTATCGAGAGGGTAGGCTGCGGCCCTTGGTTGGAGATAGCCTTCGGCGTGGGGTGGTCCTGGCTAACTGGACGCAACACGCTTATGCAAAATATTGTGCGATCCAATAGTCACAGGTAGTGGGAGAGGAGTGTTTCATCCTGCTCTGTCGCCCTGCGCAGGCTCCAGCAGCTCGACGGACGACAGTGCGTCGCTTCCTCAGTGACCGTTCTGTCGCCCTGCGCAGGCTCCAGCAGCTCGACGGACGACAGCGCGTCGCTTCCTCAGTGACCGCTCTGTCACCTTGCGCAGGCTCCAGCAGCTCAGTGGACAACAGCGCGTCGCTTCCTCAGTGACCGTTCTGTCACCCTGCGCAGGCTCCAGCAGCTCGGTGGACGACAGCGCGTCGCTTCCTCAGTGACCGCTCTGTCACCTTGCGCAGGCTCCAGCAGCTCAGTGGACGACAGCGCGTCGCTTCCTCAGTGACCGTTCTGTCACCCTGCGCAGGCTCCAGCAGCTCGGTGGACGACAGCGCGTCGCTTCCTCAGTGACCGCTCTGTCGCCCTGCGCAGGCTCCAGCAGCTCGGACGACAGCGCGTCGCTTCCTCAGTGACCGCTCTGTCGCCCTGCGCAGGCTCCAGCAGCTCGGTGGACGACAGCGCGTCGCTGACCTCCGAGGAGGCCGCCACCGCCGGCGGACGGTCGCGGCGGAAGTCGGCCGCCATGAAGGTCGCCACCTTCCCCATGGTGGACAAGTGAGTCTCCTGCCGGCGGCTGGTGGCTGCTGCAACTGAGGACGCACACGCGGGGTGTTGTTGATAGGTGTTGTCATAGGAAATGGCTGGATGGCTAAGTCGGTAGAAGTCTTGTCATTCTGCTTTTGGCTTAAAGTTTGTACCGAAAATAGCCGTCTGCTATGTAAGAATTGCAGCGTGTAAGATGACTCGTCCTATCATGCCGAAAAGATTGACGTTCCGCTTCTGATTATATATTCAAAAGCCAGTGCTATAAATGTGTCCTGGTAGCTGTAGACCTGACTCTGCTGTGATGGTGACTCCACTGACCGGTGTGCCGGTGACTCCACTGACTACTGTGACGGTGAGTCCTCTGACTCCTCTGACCGGTGTGCCGGTGACGTCACTGACTCCTGTGACGGTGACTCCACTGACTCCTGTGACGGTGACTCCACTGACTGGTGTGACGGTGACGTCACTGACTCCCGTGACGGTGACGTCACTGACTGGTGTGATGGTGACGGTGACTTCACTGAGTCCTGTGACGTGACTCCTCTGACTGCTGTGACGGTGACTCCACTGACCGGTGTGCTGGTGCCGTCACTGACTGGTGTGACGGTGGTCGCCAACTGCTGTGACAGTGACTCCTCTGACGGTTTGTGACGGTGACTCAGGGCGCCGCTGGTTCGGATGACCCAGGGCGTGATCGACGCCACCATTCACTGCCTGATCACCGAGTCCTGCGAGCCGGGCGACCCCGAGCGCAGGGTCCTCAACGAGTTCGGCCGTTGTCTCTCCAAGATCATCGACTACGGCTCACGGAGAGGTGGGGCGCGGCCGACTTCACTGACGCCGAGAGAGCTTAACGCTTGTAGTGCAGGATAACTGGCGTAGCGTGACCTCAGATGCTGAGGCGGTCTGAAGCCCAGACGCACGAATGGATGAAGGGGTGTAAGGGCAGACTTTTCGTTGGAGAGTGAAGGAAGGTAAAAAGATGAGATGCTAACGGAAAGGGCTGCGGCAATGGCGGCTGCGCAGAGGAGTTAGTTTCTATTGTGAATGGGAGTGGGCGGCGAGGTTGCTTCTCCGGCCGGCGTCGGTTCTTCAGTGTCTGTGGTCTCCTGTCGCTGCTGCGAGTTCTTGTACCTCGTCCTGTAAGGCGGTCGCTGCTCGGGAACATCGCTTTATTCGCATTAGTAAGGCAGTCGCCTTGGGCCGGGTATCGGGGCGATTCACGGCTTTAAAAGCAAGCGTGCCAGTGCCAAATGTAGGCCTGAAAAGCAAGACTGATAACAACTTTGTATCTGTTGTTTTAAATGATCCAATCATAATAGTCCTGTTGTTACCTGGCGTGCAGTTAAGACAACGGGACATGTTCCGAGGAGCTCAATTGAGCGTCAGGAGATGTATGTAATCGCTACGTTACTAGGCCCGGGCTTGGTCCCGCTGGCGAGCCTTGCGTTGTGTCCAACAGCGCCCTCTCGCTTTGCTGCAGGAGATGCCATTGACGGGATGGTTTGACCCTGCTGCTCGGCACACCTGCACCAGAGCGGCCTGGCCGCACATTCTGCCCAGCGCCGCCTGCGCCAAGGTACCGCATCTGTACAGGGTACCGCGCCTGTACCTGGGTACCGCGCCTGCACCAAGGTACCGCGTCTGTACCAGGGTACCGCGCCTGTACCTGGGTACCGCGCCTGCACCAAGGTACCGCGTCTGTACCAGGGTACCGTGCCTACACCAGGGTACCGCACCTTTACCAGGGCACCGCGCCTGTACCTGGGTACCGCGCCTGTACCGAGGTACGCACCTGTACCAGGGTACCACGCCTGTACCTGGGTACCGCGCCTGCACCAAGGTACCGCGTCTGTACCAGGGTACCGTGCCTACACCAGGGTACCGCACCTGTACCAGGGTACCGCGCCTGTACCGAGGTACACACCTGTACCAGGGTACCGCGTCTGTACCTGGGCACTGCTCTTGTACCTGGCCTCTGTGTGGTTGCCTGCTGTGTTCCTGTGTTGGGTGCGGAGATATGAGTGACGCCCCGGAATGCTGCAGGCTGGTGCGGACGGCGGCCCGCCGGAGGGCCTTCCTTCTCTGTGGATAAGTCTCCCCGCTGACTTTGTGCTGGATTTTGGTACCGCGCTGGGATGATTTTATGTATTGTTTCTGGGTGTCTGTGTAGGTTCGCTGACTAGGTGATATTTTGGTGTTCACTGTGGGATTGATTGGTTGGATTTTGTCGAGAGCTTGGCTTTTGCGGGCATTGTCTTCAAAAGCTTTTGACGCGTCCTGAAAATGAATGGCGTTGAATGGACGCGCATAATTTTATGAGTTTACGTTTACGTAACTTTTTAGTGACGCTTGAAATCTGGGCCGAGTTTTGGTATTTTTGCGATATGGTGACCCAAAGAGAGGACGAAACTGGTGGCTGACGACATCAGCGCTGCGTTTGCCATCCATTTGTTTATCCAGTAGAGAACTGCAGCTGGGGCTGTGCCGAAAGTTACCGGTTTCGTTTTTGCACGGTAGCCTCCGCTGCCCGGGCAGAGGCGGTACAAAGGTGTGTGTGGGAGCGCCGGTGGCGCCGGCTGTTGTCTGTGAGGCTGCCCTCACCCAGTCTTTCGTCCCGACCTTTTAGCTCACCTGCTGTGGTGGTGTTTTATGCATTCATAAGGTGTGTGGACTCACCGGGAAGTTTTATCCACACAGCGTTTTCTGATGGCGATATCGGTTCTTATATACCTTTTATCGATTCAGGTGAAGAAACAGGTAGAATTGGTTGCGATTAGACAAATGGTGTTAGCGGAACGTGTTTGAGGCCGATTTTTAAGTGTTTTTTTTTCTGAGTTTCTGCGAATGAGTGTTTCAATTTTAACCGGTGTATATTAATAAATAGTGTTGAAATGATGATGAATTGCTCGTGTGTTCCTTGACGGGTGCTCTTGAAGGGATGATAAAAAATGATATGGAAAGAATTAACAACATACTTATTGTAGCATTAATATTTAGTTTATTTGAATCTGAACTAAAAATAAACTTTAGCTGTTGGAAAAATGGTTGGAAGCAAGGTGGAGGGGAAGTGTTTCTGATAATTTTCTTCAGGGCAGAGGTCCGAATTACGGCAGGACAGAGTCCCGAGTGTCGAGCACCCTGCACCAGCTTACAACCAGTGGCAGATCGCATGATGTAGCCACAATGGTCAAGTCGCGCGAACGGAGGTGCCATGGCTTGGATTTTATATTGGGTCATCATCCCACCAATTCTAATTGCTTGGGCTGTTTTATGGTTGTCAAAGATACTTATATGCACAGCGATTGTTTATTTACTGCTTTGAAGTCATTTACTCTTTGGCATTCTAAAAAAAATGGGCGAGGTGGATTTATTTATTTATTGCAGCGCCGTGGTGACGTCTTTGGATTTATTTTCAATCAGCCTTACAATCAACATGAAGTTGCCAGACTAGCTGACGCGTCGGCAGATGAGCTGAAAGTGACGACAAAGCAGCGGAGCTAAACTGCTTTTGTGATAAATTTTGTTTGGTGATAAGGCGATATCAATGTGTTTATCAATAATGAGGTAATTCAATGTGCGAGCTAATATCCGTTTTGTGGTAGAATCCTGATTATGGCTGCGTGACCAGAGAATGTTTTGCAAGGCGTGCTAAGCTCCCCCGTAGGCTACAGGGACGCAACTCCACCGGAAGCAAGCTCCAAGCCTCCACTGGCCTCGTCTGCAGGCGCGGGGCTCTCCTCTCGGCCGTGTGCAGTGGGGCCATGTTGGCTGAAGCTCGTGTGCTCCGGATGATGTTTCGTTTCTTCCCTCGATGAGTCGTTTTATAGGCGTCGGTCCTTATACATCGTTAAAAATTCGGTGAATAATTGCACAGTAACGGAATCTCTAATTTCAAAAGCGGAAGCCCTTGACAATCAACGCTCAAGGTCAAAGAGGTGGTGCTTAACACCCGTGACACCTATCAAGCGCGGGCGCCCAACACCATCCTTTGACGGTCTCTAATATATGGGGATTCCAGGACAGATCGACCAAGGACTGACACCACCATGTCTAGAAAAAATCTAAAACTTTGTCTCCGGGGTAGTTTTGGGCCAGGAACACGCCTGTGAAAATCTTATCCCCCCTCCGACCAACGGTGACCAAGTTATAGCCTGGGGCATTTTCGGGAGGTCACCTTGTAGACTCATCTTTGATGCTTCATAACTCAAAAACGCATTGCCAGATTAGGAAGTTTTTTATATCATTGAACTCGTCTTGAACCAAACATTATTTTGAAAAAGAAAATCTCAAAATTTTAAAAATTTTGACTTAATTTGTTTGGCTTTTTCTTTTTTACCTAGCACGCACCCCAGATTTCCCCAGTTGTTAGCCGGCAAATATTGGAAATGAAAAATGTTTCTCGCCTCGTATTTATAAGCATTGGGAACACATTTAGGGGAGCGTCGGGTATCAAAACAACATCAGAAGATAGTCACTGTTAAGCTTTAACAGCCGGCAAACGCAAAAAATGTGCGACAAGCGACATTCTTCAAAATCCAAGAGAGATAGTATGTACAGCCGGTACGATACTGATTGGTAGATATTAGGCTGCGGTCGTTTTTGCAAAATATCTCTCAAGTAATGGTCCTTACAGACACCATTGTTGCCTCACCTGCTGCGTTTTAACTGGATGCATGAACTAACGTGCTTCATGATGAACTAACGTACTTCATGATGTCCAAAATTTCGAAGTAATTGAAAAAAAGACACAGAAAATCATCGGCAACGGTGAAACACATTTTTGTCCATCATTTTCCAAATTTACGTCTCATCCAGTTTGCAGGGTCCCAAATTTAAAGAGCTCGTCAAAATTCATTGCTAGAGACGAAACGTTTATGAGAAGAGCAATCGTTTTTAAGACATTTCTTAAACGAACTGCACTAATGCCTACCAATCACTGAGGAACCGGCTGTATGTACCTAGATGACAGTTTAAACAGGGGGCGGAGGCCAAACATTAACGAAAAATCGGTTCAAAATAACTTTTTATAAAGGGGAAGAATGTGAGCCAAAGTTAAAGTCTGAATTTCTTTATTCAGGGCCTGATCTCGTTATGTACTAGTAAGTATTGAACTGACCCTAATACCACTGAATTGACACTAATACCTGTTTTCGTTGTCTCAGTTTACCCCCTGCACTCAAAAACACTTTTGAGATTGTTTTGATATTGATCTAAACATAAACCCTCCCACGGCATCGTAGGCCACCAGAAAACAACATTTTTATCTCTGAAACACCGCTTAAATCAGTGATGCATCTAGCACACCGATGTGAGACTCGCCTTTGTCTCCGAGATAGCATTTTCAAAGCTTACAGGATCTCTTAGATCACCGAGCGTGCATTGAGCACTTTCTCTGATCTACGAAAAGGAAGAGCAGGGATTTGAACTCTAGACACTCAGATCTGATAGCCCTGCCATCTATCGTCAGAATCGAAACTTCCCTTGCATACGATAAGCGCCTTTGGCAGCGGTATGGTCAGGCGACACCGCGCGTGCTGTGCCGTGCGCGCTCGGATGAATACCTATTATGTTTTTGCGCCAATACGATCCAGTGAGTAAAGCTTCTTTGCGGAGCGTGGGTGGCTTACCTAAGTCTGTGCTAATATTTGCTGCAATTGTGGTGGGAGCGTTTGTGCTATTTAAGGTGGTGTTGTAAGGTGCTGTTGCAGGGCCTGCTTCCTTGATCCATATAAGGGAAATAGGAGATCAAGCCTTCAGCGTCTGTCTCGGGGCTGAGGAGAAGGATCATCCGTACCGTATCGAAAATCAGTAATAGGTGTACCGCGTTGTTGGCTTACCCAATTGAGATAAGGTAGAGTAAGAATTCCACATTTATGTGCAGGAAATTGAGCTTGAAATATATTGCCTTTCGGACAAAAAGTGTACCTAATGCCTGGTCTAAGCTGACCAATACTCTCATTGCTCGGCAGATCATTTAGCTCGACATCAAGCTGGAGTCGGATCGCCCGAGGACAGTAAGTACATATTTACCTACCTATGCATCCTGAAGGAGGGGTGGCGTCGGCGTGGAAACTTGCAGAATATTTGCGGTACTAAGGGATATTTTGAAGTGGTCCCTTTCCAGTCAACGCTATGGGGTTAATGGTTAAGAATTTGAATATTGAGACGCGTCCCCTGCCCCTTGTTGCTACGCCCGTGGGGTAGATGGGCGGTGGGATGGATGGGTGAAAAGCGACATTTCAGGGGCGCTTCAATCTTTCAGGGGGCACCAAAGGTCGAACGGGAAGCACGTGTCCACATTTACCTCTGGATCCGCCTATGGTTCAGTACTGTGTGTTAGAGCGAGAGGCGGCCCCGAGCCCTGCGCGGGGCCCCACTGTCGCCGAACGGCTGCCGCCACCCATTACGGCCAGAGCATGTGCGCTATAAAGTAGTGCATACGTACCAGGGGGTGCGCTCCGGCCCTTCAGCATTGGCGGAAAGTGGCAACCGTTTGGCGACCTCTGACGGCTGCGATGACGTCAGGTCAACCATGCAACAGGACGGCTCCATGATAAGTGGGTGGGGATTGTGACTCGGGTGGGATTTTTGTGTGTTCTCTTGCACTATCCGTGGGAGTAGGGCCATGAAACTTAGTTTTTCTGGTAGAGAAATGACTGTAAAATTATTTCAGTCACAAATATTTGGGATTTTCTATGCTGTTTTATAGTAATTATGTGTTGAATGGAGCATTACGAATCTGGCGCAGGAATATTTATCACCTGGAATAAAGGAGGATTGCACATAAGGTAATAGAGTAAATGGAACCTATTTATGCACTATTAGCTTCTACACCTTGGGTTATAGAGCGAATTGCACCTACTTATTTCTGTTTATGGGTTAGCAATGTTTCTTGTAGTCTGGCAGACTGTTTTCTCTCCATGTAGAATGATGTGTTTTATGCAGTCCCTATTGTTCCTTTTTGTTGTCCCTTAAAACCATTTGTATGATTAGTCCTACATTTGTAATCGACTTTCATTTGCTGCTGGACCCAGTTCCCATGCTCAATGGACCAACCTGGCTAGAGCTGAGAATCAGGATGCAACAACTGTGGTTATCACCACACTGGCTTGTATATGAATAGGTTCAATGGATATGGACAGAGCTCCGACATTGACATATAGAATAGTCCTTTATCTCTTTTTTTGGCTACATCTCTAGTGCCCCATTGATACGTCCTTTCACTCCCTTCACTGAAATGTACAATTTTTCTTAGAAACAATGGCTTATTATGTGTACAAGCCTGTTTCTTCTTTGTATTTAATACTAGTTTTTTAAGGAATGTTGTGTAATGAATAGTTTTTTTAAGGTTTGGTATAATTTTTTGATAAAGCAAGCTTTACTCTCATCGGACTACTCTCATTTCCATTTGCAGTGTACGGAAAATATTCAATGTCACACTGCTATGTGCTGCCAGACCTGGCTGGATATGGATAAATGACAATCAGATTGAAACTTTGGTTTCCATTTCCTAACGTTTTATCCATATTGTAAATGCATCCAGATCAATCATGTAATCCTGATCAGCATTGTGCATGGGAACAGGGTCTTTGTATGTAAATCCAGAGTCTTGTTCCCGCTGAGCTAGGTGTCAGTGTCGGCGTCTGCGGACCAAGGGGCCTGATGGTGCCCAGTTGCTGGATGATTTGTCGTAGCTTGTGTCAGCTGGTGATGTAATGTTGATTCCGTTTTTATTGTTTTTTACTTTTAACCCTAGTGTGATGAGAGCGTAATAAACATGTGATGGCTTCAAATCTATGCAACTGGGCAGGGAGTATGAACTGAGCTCAACTATGAAGTCCTTAGGGAGCAGGCACTCTATGGGTGTGCACTAATTTTCTTGTTGTAAATAACGGCTATGCCTGTGTCACTCAAAATATTAACTTAATCATTTCTGGAGCACTTTCCAATTTCAGTCATACTGCTACTATTTGCAAATTAAAATTTTCTAACTCTATTTAGAAGGCTTCCAACTCTAACTAAAGAAGGCTTTAGCTGAATGAATTTTTTATCATTATGCCATCCATATTTTAACTGAAAATAATAAAAATGCTATGAAAAGCTTTTGTGATGAGGTGGTTCCAGTTTGGGCACTTAATTATTGAAAACAAGATATGAGTGGTTCTAGCTCAATCTCATTGATTTTTATTTTGGTCTTCAGGATATCTCTGAAGAGCCTTTGCAGTGGTTTTCATTAAATGTGCTTATGTGTTGTTTGTGCTTTGTTCTGCTCCATTTTGGCTTTCTCTGTTGAACTCACTCAGAAGAAGTCATTCTAAGCTAATAAGTTAAAGAACATGAGTGACCGATCTGCCATTTAGTATTTTAATTGTATTTATTTGACATTCACTGAAGGTATTACTCGGAACTGCTCGCTGAAATTATGCTCAGACAATTGAACAACACATATTATTTGAGTCATATTTTCATAACTGTCCATGTTAATAAATATGTATGCAAAATTCCAACATCCAAAAACAATAATTCCAACATGCAAACAATTTTCATATGCACTCCTTACTATTCAGAACAACAGGTGATGAATTATGAGGCAGCTCAAATTCATCACCACTGCTCCAGTCTTCTCCTTACTGACGTTTCTCTTTCTCTCACCAGGTGCTAGGCTGCAGGGTAGGATTTCGGGGTACCTGCGGGTACTGGGCCGGCACAGAGCTCGGTAACATTTACCTCTGCTCTCAGCTTTGTCCTCACTGTGACCACCAGCAGCAGATTGCTAAGAAAATGGAAGCTCTCCACGTTCGAACTAGAGATCTTCTGAGTGGCTAGTGACAAGATTACAGCCGGACAGCTGTGCTCTCGCTACCGTGCCAAGATATTCTACTTGTGCTCGGCCGTGGCAAGTTATGAAACGGACTGCATCACTATCTTCTTAGCCGCCCAGTCAGCCACCGCAGCTTCGTGCAGCGCCGTTTAATGGTGATAGTATTCCAGTACTGCTTGTTCATGTAAAGAACTTTCTCTACCTGCAATATTGTGGGTAATGCGTGAGACGACTCCCCTGGATGGGGAATCCGCTGCTTTCCCGCTGTGCCATCCTGGTCGATGGCCACACTTTCGTCCGAATCGCAACACAGATAAGCTGAGGTGAGGAGTGCGTAGTGCCTGGTTGGTGTCGTTATCGTCGGTTCGACGCCGTTCGACTTTACCCTCAGTGTATGGACGCAAACTGAGTATGATGCTGATGTCTGCTCTGTCGCGAGTAAACTTCTCGTTCGTTGGGGAAGAAGAGGCGAGAGTTGTGACAAGACAATTTCCGGCACCTTCTTGGACGACTGATGGCAACGCATCTCCTCAATTCTCTGAGCATCCAACAGTCTACGGTAAAGAATTTCGCCGTGCTGCAGTAACTTCCCTTCTCATCCGACCTGGCTTTGTGTTATTTTCTCTCCCTCACGGTCAAACGTGGACGAAACTACAATGACCGCGAGGACAAAGTGTCCGCAAAAATTCAGGGTGTGCAAAGACACTTACGAAAATGTCGGGGAAAGTGCGCTGAACTCATGAGGGTGATGCAAAGTGATACTCTTCAATTTGTACATTGAACATGGAGCTGTGACGCTAATCGTTCAGCTTGTCTGATACACTCGTAAGCGGTATTGTTACCTGCATGAAATTTTATCGCAGAAGTGTCATTTTTCCTGTCATATTTATTAAAGCAATAATTGGGCGCGTAAAATACCAGTTCCTGCATAATTTCGCACAGGTGTGGACTGGTATGTCCTTGGGCACCTCAAGTGAAACCTGCAAGCGGTGTTAAAAATGTCCCTTAAGTCTGTGCTTCCATTTTCTAATGTCTTGAACTTCGTTCGGGGCAGTCCAATAGATTCGTGGGCCACATGCCTCATTATATATAGATTGCATGCCTCATTCTATACTTTCTGTTTAAATGTCGGGGTACCAACATGTTTCCAAATTTGGGCACATCAATCTTCGTAAAAAAAACTTTTCCCTGCTGTAGTGATGTACCTTGAGACATAGCTGGTCATGTCGTATCCGTTGCCGACGAATATTCACCGGACGCACTTATTGAATATATATCACTTGTTAAGTTAACAAATGACTATTTTATGTGAGGTTCTTCTCGCTGAAGCAGTATTGAACGGAAACCACGAAACGAAGTGGCGGAACACCGTCTCCAGCCGATGGTGCTATCTTTGACGAGATCCTTAATGCAGTGGACGTCAGCGCCGAGTGGAGACATGGGGGACAACGGTGCGCTGCGTCTCTTTTAACATCTGAAAACGCTAACTTGCATGAACAGACCAGACTAAAAAATTATAATAAGAGCTTAATATATTTATTTCAACCAACAACTCATGCTTGAACAACAAACGGGCAATGTACCATGGGAAATGTTGCTCATAGTTCACAGCCTACATTGTACG
The DNA here is from genome assembly GCA_034440635.1 of Lepas anatifera. Taxonomy (NCBI): domain Eukaryota; kingdom Metazoa; phylum Arthropoda; class Thecostraca; family Lepadidae; genus Lepas; species Lepas anatifera. Next base: position 6,541 of record JAOTON010000664.1, on the reverse strand, counting down.
GACGACACTAGTAGGCTGAATGTGCTCTCTTCTTCAGTTTCGAAACCGTTCTTGCAGGCTTTGTTTTGCCAACTCGAATGTCAGTTACGCATCGCCTCCTGAGCATGCCAGCAGCGAAGACTTCCTGTAAGAGCAAATAGACATTAACGCTTATTCAGAGCGGCGGGTAGACATAACAGCAGACAATCGACATTCATTTAAATGTGTTTCGTTCTGAGTGGGCTTTAAAATAGGCGAAGAATCAGTAAATTTTGTATTTCCTGTCTGCCAACAAGAATGAAACAGGCAAATTCCAAAAGTGTAATAATTGACGTTGCTTGGATATGCAAAATTGCATTAAACTATCCAGAGAGGAACAAACCCGGAGAAAACTGTTGCAGTCACATTAGACAAGACTATTTCCGGACTCCTGCAGAGATGATTATCGACCGTCTAAGGTGATATTACCATTTCCATCCATACCATCTAAGCAAAGGCAGAAAAAGGATGGTTGAGTGAGGCTGTCGGTTGAAATAAGATTGAATCGTGCCACCAGCCATAGGCATGTTTCAGCGAATTTATGCAAAGTTAAAGTAATGTAAAAATGATTTTTGCTAATACCTGCCTGATATTTGAGTAATTCATGAGAGCTGGCAGAGCTGGGTTCAGGATTGTCAATTCAGGGCGCCATCCGGACCAGGGGCGCAGGTTTTGACCGGAAAAACCAATCGGGTGGGCGCCAACCTATGGGCACCCGGTTTTCGCATCGAAGGAACGAAATTTCAAAGGGGCACCATCAACCTTTCAGGTGGAAGGGGGCATCTACCTTTTTGGGGGGCGACGAGGGTCGATCGGTATGACACCTGCCCCCCACCCACTGGATCCAAGTATGAGCGCTGACCAATAGTTCAACAAGAAGCAAAGGCCAGCACAGAATCCCAGCTTTTGGGGAGGCTACACAAACCTCCGCACATATTTAAATTCTCGATGGATCTAGCACCAAATAAGGAAGCAGAAACACAAGAGGAAAGCCTATGTGAAAGCTATGTGTTTTTCATGACATGGCTGGGCAAACTCATTATAAATTACACAGAAACCGTGCAAAACAACCATGGTCTGTGTTCATGTCTTTTACACAGGAAATAAACTTTATTCACAGCTCTATTTTTTATATTGTTTAACTTCCATGCCACCATTGCAGTTTTAGTTCATATTCCAGCTTGCCTGGAGTCTATAAGTAAGCAAAGGGACAAAATGTACATAAAACAAGAAAAAGCTGATCAACCAACAAACAACCTAAAGTTTTGTCCTAAAGAAAGCAGACAAAAGAGTTTAAAGGCAAAAGGCAATAACATGCTTAAACAGTATCCAAGGTTCAAGCCTCACTCAGTTTGGAATACTTCAAAGAATGCAGCATTAGCTTCATTACTATCAACCAAGGTTCAAATACCAAGTGACAACAGTAGGGATTTCCTGATCCTTTTAAAAGTTGGCAGCACCATTACTCAGGGGCGTAGGAACCAGGAGGGCAGGGGGCAGTTGCCCCCCCCAACTTTCATGATTCTTAACCATTAACCCTATGGTGTTGACAGGAAAGAAATGACTTGAAAATTCCCGCTGCCCCCCCAAATTTTGAACATAGTTTCAATGCTCCTGCCATTACTTCAGCAGTTGGTTTGTTGCAAAGCACTAAAGCTTCTTCTTAAACAAGCTTTTGAGTATGCTGAGGCTGAAATTTCAAATCATTTAAAATTATCAGCAGCATTTCCTCCTCACCATACACAAAGTTACATCATGACAAAGAAAGAGAAAATTTGCATTTGAGAGAAATATCCACTATTGACCAGAGTAATTGACAAAAGTGGGTGACTTTCTGGAGAACCTATTTCAGCATGTGACCTCTCCACTGTGCAAGAGAAAATGGGGTATCTCCTATTGCTAATGCATTAGAGATACCCTTTTAGCGCTGCAACACTGCTCTTATTAACACAAAATACTATAAATGCCCATGCCAACACATGCATCCACAACAAAGCATGGCTGATGAATGCCTATGTGGTGGGAGAGCACAATTCCAATACATAATAAATTCTGACAACTTCCAAGTACAACATTAAATTCAGCACTGCTCATTAAACATGTAAGGGTACGGAGTCCAAAAATGGATGTTTTTATATTTAAAATTGTATTGAATATTCATTTTGTTGGGTTTCAGGGCAGCATCCATTATAGTCATGGCTTGCCTATGTATGTATTGCATGCAAGAATAGCAGTGTAGTGTAAGTATAATACAGGTTGAAATATGACCAGATTGGCTGGATGATATGAAACCAATTGATAAGAATCATGCAATAGAGGAAATATCAGTTAATCACATGGAGAGGACAGGTCAAAATGAATAAAGCACACATAATTTTGTTTTTTGTATCGGCTCGTCTCGTTTTTGTTATGTTTTATCAGTCTTTCTGTTTGACATTAAATTTTGTTTTTTCCTTTATTTTTTTGCTGTTTCTGTGGGTATTGCTCCTTCTTTGGCAGCTTATGTTTTTCCTTTTTCTACCTATATTGATCATTTGCATTAATCTAACTACATATTCGCCAGACTTCTTTTGTTTGATGCTGTATACCTATAAATGTCTTCCTTTTGTTGCTCCTTATTGCTTTTCCCTGCTCATGTCTTCTTTTGCTGTTCTGTTCCCTTACTTCTGTTCCCTATCAATATGAAAAATGAAATAAAAAGATGATGATGATGATGTAAATAAATGGCAATAGGGCCACAAGGCAAACTTAATATTCTGATATGAAAAATCAAACATTTTCCTGCTAAATCTCGATTGGGCCTGCCACTTCAGGTCCACAGAATGTAAAAATCACCATCCCATCCTACTGATACATCAAATACGATTTCCAGGCTCCCAAAATGCTAAAAACTCTTCGCATATTATCAAACTCGAACGCGCCACATACGCATCCCCGAATTTAAACAGGTATTAGTGACAAGCTATGATGCAAAACTCTCATTTTCTAGGCTGGACATATTCCTCGATCATTTCTCTATCCAGAAAACTACGTTACAATACCACCCTACCCCGCATCTACTCACCACAGCCAATAACAAGTCTCCATCTCACCTCCTTCCATGCTCTCTGGACGGGGAGTTTCGGTTTGTTTGGTTGATCTTTCGTCATCACTCCACAATAACAATAATGACCTTGAAAACAAGCGGTTGCCATGTTTTGGAAGCGGAGCGTTCTACCTTCTCTCTCTAGGGCCTTGATACGTACGTTCATTAAGTGCTTTCACTGGCGGACACAGGAGTGCCGTTTGGGGGGGTGGCAACCCAGGAAAGTCGTGAAAACATTATTTTTCAACAAAATGGCTAAAATGGGTGCTTTTAACCCTATTAGTGTAGGGGGCTCCAGAGGCCCCCGGACGGTTTTTCTGGTGGCGTGGCTAAACCTGAATAGGTAGGTATCGCTCTCGTACTTTGTGACTTTTCCTAACTATCGATTTGGCATCAAGCAAAACTTAAAAGAAAGTTCTAAGTGGTCCATGGGCGACTCCAGGGACATGTTTTAGGGGGCATGTTAACCCATACGCGTCGGAAAGGGGGGGTCAGGGGGGCTGGCTCCCCACTTTTTGGCCAAAAATTTCCTGATCTAAGTGAAAATGAGAGAAAGCCGGACATTCTTATATCCAGCCGCTGCGGAAGGCAACGAGGAGCCCAAATTCGAACAGTTTTTGGTCCTGATGTTGAAAGTTTTTTGTCAGTATCAGGTTGAAGTTTGGCTGGCCCCCCATGCTTTTTTGCCGGTGGCGACACTTATGTGTTAACCGGCTATGAGAAGAACTGGCTCAACTGCGTCTTGCTCTATTTCTGGAACAAAATCACTTGTTTTTTTAGCGCAATGCAATGATTGCTTCGTTACTTTATCAATGTGCTCATATCCGTGCCTACTTTGTGGTTTTGTGTTCCAAGGGAGGCTCCAGGGATATATAATTGGGGGTATTACATATCATTGTATAATGCTCTTTGATCAGAAGTAATTTTTTTAGCAAAGCGAAAGCTCTTGATATATGGTTGTAGATAGATTTTTGTGCTTAGTTTCGTTTTTGGGATCAGTGGCGGTGGCTGAGCGAGGTTTGGGTGGGGCAGTTGGTACGATAATGACTCGTAACCGCATTATTCTGTTGAAATGCTTGACTGAGGTACAGAAATGATAAAGATGTATGATGGATTTTGTATACTATATTACCAGCAGTGTAACTTTGTATACTTTTAGGGGTGCGCGAGCACCCCTAAAACTTTGAAAGCACCCCTGAACTTCCAAAAGCACCCCTAAAACAATTCTGCGACATTCTAATAGGACACAAATGTCAGGATGATGTAGCAATTAAATAGAAAGTGTCAGAGATTCAGAGCTCTCGTAACTATTCATCTGGAGAGATCATTTCAAGCTTAAAAGAATGCTTAAGTGATCTGGAGGTTTCATGTAACCGCATGAGCTCATATTTAGACGGCGGGAGTAACTATGGAAATTAGGTAGCTGCTACTTGCAACCAAAGCCGAAAGACCGCGTTTTCCAGAATGTTAATTGCCGTGTCGCCGTTGTCTTAGAACCAGTATCATCGACTGCAGCTAGACTCGTCGTCTCCTTGATCATGTCTTCCAGGAAAAAAAGTTCACGGCTGAGATTTTTTCCAAAATTCCATGGTGCATGCTGCAGTTTCTTCCTGAATTTATTTAGGCTATATTTAGATTAGACCTGTCCATAGCTGTTATACGTACCAAAGTAGGGTACAAAAGGAAACATGTGGTAGCTGCACATCTATTGAAACTTGTTAAGAAGGGGAGAGAAATCAGGGCCAATATCTAGGAAACGTAGCTTGTGGTTAACCCTCGCCCGTCGGAGAGGAGCATCGATGGTCTCCTAGGCTTTTTAAGGATAGCGGATAAACGGCGGCGCTGCAACGCTGTATTGCATATCTCTTCTTTGATCAATTCCAAATCATTAAAAAATTAAGTTTGGTCATGTTAGCTCAGGTCATCAGGCCAAGGAAAGTCACATCATCTAAAAATTAGGATTGCATTTATGCAATAAGTAAAGCTGAGTAAAGTTACTTGAAAATAAGAACATGTTTAACCTAGCAATCCGACATTTATACACCATAATGGGCCTACCTGCTGTTGCAAAATATATTCCGAGTTTTGTGACATCGGTGATATAGTTTCATTTGCGGGTCATCTCTTCAATGAAAATACATGGTAAAAAGTGTAAAATGGCTACATTTCGGTTCATATTGCTTAACCCTCCGCCTTCGGGGACCAATTCGACGCCTCTCCTTATTTTCACGATGACACAAAAACAGATTAGTTTAGCCCGATGCTGCGTGGAAATTGTATAACAAAATTAATTAGACACATATTGACAAAATTTCAAGTCAATGTCATGTTGGGTCACCGAGTTATGACGTCACTTCTAAGCCCATGTAATGCAATTTTGGTCCTAGAAATAAGCCTGAAAAAACTGGGCGTTGCTCGGCTTCTAGAATAGTTAGATGAAGTTTCTACCCAGCATTCGAAAGCTCCTGAAAATTAAATCTGGAATATGTCATCCATTTTAAGGTCAAGTCCATAACGAAGGCGCCAGGCCTCCCCAGAGGTCAGCAAAGGTTACCGTTTTAGGAAGCTGTTGTTGGCTTTTCTCATAAACGGGACAAGATGCGGCAATGAATTTGGCATCATAGTGACGAGCATCACCCAAAGGGTTCGAATGATATCTGACCTGGACTTTGATCATGATGGACCTAAGGTCAAGGTCACGTGTGATCTTACAAGTCCAAGCCGCATTTTTTTTTTTAATTCCTTGTATTAAGGCAAATACATTGACACCTCGGGCTCTATTCCAGGCCCGTTGATTTCCGAATTATAAGGGATTTTCTAAATGTGTCACAATTTCACCATTATTTGACCTCACAAGGTCACTAGTTACCCTAGGGTAAAAATAATTTTACGCCGTCGGATAGTTCAGGTCTCGGGCAACACGCTAAAGCTTTACCGCGTCTTTCCACCTTTCTTAGTTTTTTCAAGCGTTGGGAGGTCGAATCGATCCTCCGGTAGGGCGAAGGATTAACACGCGCATTGACGGGGGTCTGAGCCACCTTCGGATTGACGAGGGGGGCGGGTACCTGCCCCCCCTAAGATCTCGAGAAGCACGGTAGGTAGCAAAAAACAGTAAACGGCGTTGGATAGCCCATCCGCTTCTCCATCGAAAATATTTGAACCATTTTTGTCAGGTCACATTTAAGGTCACGAGAGGTCAAAACATGCCCGTCATAGGGATAACATGTAAATTCAGTTTTTCGGCCATTACATCTGAACAAGTAAAGATAGAGCAAAACGACTTGAACTATATGTATCCTCGCAGCAAGCCGAATCGAATGATATATAATTTGACATTGCTAGGTCAAATCAAGATTTGACCTGACCTGAGGTCAGGTCAGGGTCAAATTATATAAAATGCATATCATTAGAACCGCAAAGCCAAGGCGAGTCTAATGA